>OY829544.1:40363967-41563967 GCA_963691705.1 Viola odorata
TCAGACTACAAAACAAGTTGTTTTTGGTTATAGAAGCAAGATTTGAAAGTCCTAGAAATTGACAATACTAGAAAAGAAATCAAGATTTGCAGACCTGCAATAATGTGTTCCTGAGGTTGAGAATTTTCCTCTTCCAAATGTGCTGAATGGGAACCCTAAATTGGAATCAAAGTTTAGCTAACAAGCATGCTTGTGAGGGAAAAGGGCATTTCAAGATCCTCGTATAAATGAATCATAGTAAATGAACCAACCTGCAACTTTGCTCGAAGCTCCTCAATTTCTTTCTTTTGTCGCTTTAACAAGGCAGCATCTGTCAAGATCTAGAATGAAGAAGCAGGCAAGTTACATCAGTAAAGAATAGAGAACTATGGCATGGAAAGAAAATCTTGGCTATACAACAAAATATAGACTATAAAACATCTTAAAGGTCTTCTAATATTAGAGTACAAAATATACGAGCACTTCATAAGTTAGAATAAGACCTCATTCACATGAGCGCAATTTGTGACTCGTAATGCTCTACTAGCAAACTGAAGGCTACTTCTTGTCTCATCTGCGTGAACCTACCATCAAAGCAATGGTGCTTAGCAACATGGCGTATCATGATAAAAATAAAAACAAGCAAACTTGTTTAAGCAAAAAAAAAGTGCAACAGAGCATACAATGAGTATTTATCCCTGAACATAATGTGATCTAAACTATTTCATTTTCAGAAGAACTGGTTGAAAGATATGTCTCTTAACTTTGTTTCATCCGCCACTATGAAAATACCAGGTTTACACAAGACTGTGACCCACATAGTTAAATACAATGATCATTCTTTTGGGAAAAGGTTGGTAAGCATGGAGAGCTACTCTACAACTTTTTGTAATATTGCACTTCAAAATTGCTCTCTACCTGAGCAAGAGTAATGTTGCATATTATAGCTGTGTTTGCATTTCCACCTAATGCAGGTTGCAAGATCCGTGTGAGCTTGCTATCTCGATAAGGAACATGACCCCTGCATCATAAAATAAGAAGTAAAGACCGTTTCCCAGAAAAAAAAGAAAATTATGAAATAATCCATGTGATTTTGTGACCCATCAATAGTGAGTCTCTCTCCCCACTAGGAATATGACAGCTATATACCCTTGGCTTTCTGCACCCTCGCTCAATTTTTTTATGACAGTACCAAGTGTCATCAGGCTTTTATTAATGTGGGAACCCTCTTTGAGGCGAACACCTTCTGCACCAGTTTTTGCAGCACGTTCTGAACCAGCAAGGTCCACTAAATTCTACCAAAAGATAAAAGGAATTACATAAAATCATTAAGAAACACAAAATAATTTCACAAATAGAGCAAGGAGAAAATGGAAGGTCAGAGTTGAAACTTAAATTAATACCATACCAAGACTGACACGCGGACAGCATCACAGGAGATACCAATGTCTTGATCTTCAGTTCTATCCCGACTCTCAATAATCTATTTAGTTAAGATATGAGCCAGTTAAACATATGACACTATATAATTGCTAGGAATGGTGAATAGAATTAATATATTACCATACAGGATAGAATTAGTATATTACCATACGAAAAATGGTGTGAGATCTACTACTGTATACATTCATATTAGTCTCCCCAATATGTCTGTGAGCTGAAATTTGATTAAAGAAGCAAATAGTCACCATTCAAACTTCCAAGCACAGTAAGTAGGGGAAAGCATTAACAACAATAATAACGGTTAATTCTCAGCTTTTAGAAAAGCAAACCAAGTACTAACTGATGAACAGAAGAGTTTGTCTCTAGAAATTACATCATACTGCACGAGATAAGAATCAACGAAATTTGAAAGGAAGTGAAGGATACTTACATTCTCCAAACTGCATCAGATCCAAAACTTGCTGAGGAGATGCAACAATTTCTTCCTTCAAACCAGCAACATATATGCCTCGCTACACACAGGAAAAAAATCAAAAATAAACTACTAACTGTCAATTGACAGCATAACTGGCATGAACTTTACAGTACTGAATTTTCACGTACCTCTATACTTTCATGAATCTGCAATTTGCGGTGCTCTGGAGCTAGCAAATCATTTATATCCTCATTATATATCTCCATATACGACATACGCAGAAGAAACTCCCGATCTACCTCCTATCACAATCATAAACGAAAAGCTTAGGAACTACAGACCCACAACACCAGATATATAAATACAGAAAAATAAAATGTCTTAGCCACCATTACCTGTTGAATTGTGTCAAACAGATCATGTACAGCAAGTGGAATGACTCCAGGCTCGGTACTGGAGCCTCGCATAGTATGAGTCTTGCCACTGTTGGTTTGTCCATAAGCAAAAACAGTTCCTAAAGAACACAATGACAAGCTAGCATTAAACAAGACCAATTAATGAGAGAACGAATCAATTTCTGAAGTCCAAATTCAAAATGTACCGTTGAATCCGCGAACAGCTCCGCCCACGATTTCTTTAGTGCGGGCATTGTACACCTCGCAAGTTTTAGACTCCTCCCCAAAAATGCGATCTAGAAAACGGTGGAATCATCAGAAACTGGAAACCCTAAGAAGGAAACGAAGAAGAAACAGGGAATGCATGCGCCGTGTACCGAATTCAAACTTGGAGGAGTGGTTGGGTAAGAAAATGGAGTTGCCGGAGATTCTCCAGGGACTGGTCTTGGCATCTTCGGTGGATAGCGGCCTTGCTCGCACCGTCACGTTGATTCTCTCCATTTTTTTCAATTTTGGAGGAGAGACTCTCACAGCACAGACCACACTTCGAAATTGAATGAGCCCTATTTTTTCTCTGCTTTCCCGCCCACCACCACCTTCTTACATGATTTTTACTCTTTTCCCTGATTTTTGAATTTTTTTAATTTCTATTCCAGCGCCAGAGTCCGTTGGGTATAATTTTTGGATTGACCTATAATAAGGTTAATCCATACACAATCGGGTTTTGCATTGATTTTTTATGAGTTTTTTATATTTTGTAATCTCACATGGTTAAAAGTTAAAACTCATCTGATTGTTAAAATATTTATTCTTATAAGCGCATTTAATATAATAACTCAATTTTTTTTTCTTTTCAGACTAACTTCAGTATTTTAATGATATCTTCAAAACTCTACATTTGCATAATCTTGTTTGTCTATTTGAACTGTATTTTTTTCTCATAGAAGTAGAACTGTAAAGAAATAAAACCCACGGTACGGTGCAAAACTGCAAATGGCAATAAACTCATGAATTTGAACCAAAATGTATTTCAGTGAGAAGTAAAAATCCAAGAACGCCTTGTATTTTGATGGAAACTAGTAATTGCTTGAGAAAGATCTAATCGAGACTGATTAATCAAACAATGAGTAACTAAGAACTTGATTGAAAAAACTGGACAAACAGGGAAAAATATACTTAAAGCTAAAAAAAATGCTGTTAAAAAATAAGCAAGCAATCCCAAAAACATAAATCGCAAATTTCAAACAATAAAAAGAGAGAAAATCAAGGGGGCAATTCAAATGATGAAACTTAATAATGTCAAACGAACATAATTTTCTTATTTTACAAAATTACAAAACACGAAACTTCCGCGCTAAGACGCGGGCTTAACACCTATTTAGGTAAAGAAGCCAACAGCGACCTTAGACAAAGTCATTTACCCTTGACACCTACCTCTTCTCCTTTCCATAAACTAAAGCAAAACACACTCACTGTACAAAACCAACTACCAGCACCTAAACTAAACCTGTACAGATCTTAAGAGCCTCCCTCCTTCAAGTTGATGCACTAAAAAGATCATCTCAAACCTGCACCCCTATCCTTTCCGCGACCTGCATCAGCAAAATCAAAGAATTCATCGATTCGCTGCACCATGCTATTTCTCCACACACACAAAAACATTATTCATAATTAAAGAAGTGAATCTGTGCCTGATGGTTGAAAACTTGAGTGAAATTAAATATACATGTCGGACGGGAAATACATCGGGTCCGTACTCCGGTAGGACAGGAATAAAATATATATATATGTTTGTCAAGATGGGTTGTTATGAACAACATGACAAAGTTGATCGTTGCAACGTTGTCATTAACTGTGGAAACTGTAACTGAGCTAAACTCATCAACACAAGATCCCAAAAACAGTCTAGTTACCAATTCACAGCAGGCATATCAAGGTCCTAAGTACATGTCAACTTGCTATTCTATTGTTGTACAAATTTGTGAAATGATTCTAAACAAAGTTTATAGCGAACTTTCAAAAATTCTACCAGAACCTAAGCACAATGTTTCATTCCAAATAAAGTTCAATTTAACAAAAATTGATTGAGGAACCAAATTTAAACATAATGTAGTAGGTTAACAATTTCTAGCAACTTTATTATCCCAACATTTTGAAACGTTTACCTCCTTAAAGGAGTGAACGTCACTCCCCCAAAGCCAAGCGTCACAGCCTGCATCTCTTGCACCCCATACATCATTCCTGCGATCATCGCCTACATGAACAGCATCCTCAGGTTTGACTCCCAAGAACTCACAAGCTTTCAAAAATATAGTCGGGTTTGGTTTCTCCGCAGCTACCTAGAAAGAGATGAAAATGATTTTCAATGTTGAAGCTCATGTAGAAATTACAGTTTTGCAAATACGGTATGTTGGTCAGGGAAGGAGGAAGAAAAAAAACCTCAGCTGAAACTGCCACCGCATCGAACCAGTGATCACAATCTAAAGCCCGCAACACAGGTCTGAGTCGAGTGTCAAAGTTTGACACGACAGCCAATTTCACACCTGCTTTTTTGAGCGCCTTGAATACCTTCTCAGCATCAGGGTCACACAGGTGCCAGGCCTTACCAGAAAGAAAAGCAGGTAAGAAGTTACAACCATGAATAAAAAATCCTTTTTATCAAAATAATAAGTGAGAATACATACAGGACAATGTAAAAGCTTCATCATAATAAATGTGAATGTTAAGCAAACAACTTATCCTACCTTTTCTGTGGTATAGTAGTTATAAAGTTCCTCAAAGTACTGGGAATCAGAGCAGCCAGTGGAAGAACTGACTATATATTGCCAGAACGGTTTCCCATCATTCACATATCTGGGAAGAAAAGAAAAGTATAGACCTGAGAAAAACACTCTTATCGAGCGCGTATATGGCTCAAACAAATGACTGTATACTTATGTTGGAATGAAATGTTAACTGTTTATGATATGCCATGCTATGTTACCATTTTCTGTAACAACATGTACAAAGATACCTTCAGAAACCTACCCAGTATCTAGATCCTAAAGAACCACTAGACGATTATGACATTAAGGCTAGTATCTGAAGAACAACTTGCTACGCAACTGCAGAACAGTATGTTGCAACATACAGCACAATAAAAGATGCAATACAATTAGACTAGATGCCACAAGAAATAAAAAAGGAACAGATTCTTTTTCAACATGGAATCACACAATTACTAAAAGGTAAGGAACAGCATACACCTAAGCATATATCCTCAGCACAATTCCATTATACCATCTAAGGATCATTAATTATCTGATCACTGCAATGTTACACCTAAGCAAGATTTAAGATCAAAATCCAACCCAAGCCTTTTTTAAAACATTACTTACTGTTTCCTATTTCACAAACAGTTATATGGCTATATTTTCTACCCGGAATTTGACGAAATGATGATGCTATACAATTGTATAACTTAGGTTTTCATGCTTTCAACAGACTGTTTTCCATCACACCGGAAACCTAATGGACACAGAAGGGAATGAAAACGCAATATCAGGACCTGAGACGAGATCTTCCCCAAGGTTGCTCATAAGCCCGTCTGTATCTGCTCAGTATCTCATCCTCTGTGTAAGCCACCCCATACTTCTCCCCGATCTGCCTGTATATCTATTACCAGAAAAGAACAACATGTCATCAAGGCTACATACAGAAATGCATAGTAAAATTTCTACAAGCAAGAAATACATTTCTAATTAAGATTACACATCAGGATTAGTAACATACACAACCAGAAATCATTCACATCCTAACCTAAAGGACCAACTGTATGAACAATCTTAAGCACAAAATGAAAACCTCAATACATGAACAAATCTTCCCCCAAAAAAATCAAACCTTCCAAGAATCATTGAACAAATAATACAAATACCACAAAAAGACAAGATATGCATCAAAATGTAGCACATGGGTCTAATCTATCTACTGTTTTGTAATTTGCATGTGTACCTGTGCCATAGGCTGTGAGGGAATAACCAGAGTGCCAACAGCATCAACAAGCAAAGCTTTGTGAGTGATATCACCGTATAAGGATTTCCTGTAATCGTAATAGTCTTTCATCCCCAATCCTTCCAACCCCGCCATTAATCCAGACCTCCCCCTCTCCTCTACCACCACCGCCGATGAAGCATACCCATTAGATCTCATCACGCGACACCCATTCCCATTGATTCTGTTTGTGATAATTCTTGAAAGAAGGCTTGTCATTTTGGTTCTTGTCGCCATGTTTTCTTTGCTGCTTTTTTTTTTCACTTACATAGCAGAGTGTTCAAGGCAATAAGAGAGAATGGTGGAGAGGGAAAGGCTTTTCCGCTTATTAAAAGGCAAAATAGAGCTGGAGGCTGGAGGTGAAGGTGTGATTCTTTAACCTTGGGATTTTCCATATTTACAAGTTTTACCATTCTGGTGTGGATATTTAATCTCCTTATTTCCTGCGAAATGGATGGTTTTTGTAATTAAACTGAAAATGTCTGCCCAAGTATTGTTTAATCAGTTAACGTATATCCCCAGGCAGTCATGGGCATCCTCCAAATACTGACGTGGCATACGATGAAGGTAGATGAGGCCGCGTCAGCAATGTGCTGCATTGCCATGTAGGCCCGGCTCGGACTGCAGTTGGACCTACAGATGTCACTCCAAAAATAGATGGACCCCACTTTTCTGGTTCTCCTTCCTAACGGCCCCATTGTTTGATCATCTCTGTCTTCCGCTCGGATTTCGGCCTGTGCGACACTGGTAAGCTCTAAAGCACAGTAGCCACGTAAAATGGCGCTTTTTTTCTGTTTAAAGCCTTCAATAAAAAAACAATTAGAAAGACTAAATATCTATTTTAGTCCCTATATTTATTTAAATTTTAAAATTAGTTTTTATATTTATTTTTGGTCGAAATCGATCCCTATGTATGTATAATTAACTGAAATCAGTTCAATTGATTTAATTAAATTAATTTCTTTCAAGAAATTTCCGAAAATATGTTTCTTTACAAATATTTTACATGACATGATAATATGGTCAAAATAATTAAAAAATACTTTTTTTTTATCTTTCTTATTAAATTCAATGTAGAATTTTATTAAAGAATAACATTTTTTTGGAATTTTTAAAAACTAAAAATTATTTAAATTAAATCAATTGGACTGATTTCAACCGATTATACAAATATGGAAATCAATTTCAACCAAAGACAAATATAAAGACTAATTTTAAAATTTTAGACAAACGTAGTGATTGAAATGAATGTTTAGCCTATAAGAAAAATAAAAATTAGCAGTCATATTGAGACAGGCAGATCAACTCACTAATTATTCAGGATTAATTAAAATTTTGATTTTAAATCTTCACTAAACAGTTGCTTATAAATTTGATGTTACTTAGTGTAACTTGACATAGTCCAACACAATAAGGGTTTGAAATTTGGATTAGTGAGTTCAATGATGTTAGAAATCGGGTGATTTATGAAAAGGGAAAAGGAATTAAAACGTCAATGCATATACCTCATTTGATTGTCTTGTTAGTAATAAAAGTATCCGTAAATATTTAAATTCATATTCAAATTAAAAAAAAAATCTTTTTAAAGAATAATTGAAACAGTTTGTGATAAAGTTAGGATATACCGATTCCAAACAAAATTAGGGTCATGTGTTCGCGTATAAAATCCTTGCAAATAATATATCTAATAACAATGACCTTTTAATCAAGCACACAAAATGGAGATCTAGATGCTTTCTTTTTAGAGTACACCTAATGATTCTTTAAACTTATAAAATTGATAAAATACAATTATTTTTCTTTCCAAAATGACAAAAAGGTAAGAACTTGCTGATTGAGAACAAAATTAAATATTATTTCAATTAAAAAGACTTGCCTCCTAACATGACTAAAAAACGAAACACGTGGTGATGACGAGGTATATATAAGTGGGAAGGTAATGAGGTTTGGTACGTTACGGAATAAGGACAAGGAGCACTAGCACAAAGACCAGCTGGGGTTGCCACGGCATGTGCACATTGTGAACTAGTTGTATTATTTAAAATTTATTTATAAAAATGTGTATTTTTTCTCACCGTAGATACAATACAATCACGGAAATTGCTTCTAAATATATATATACGTACATATTTTTTAATGTTAAATGTTAAATGTTGTTCACATGATGGTAATACTAATAAATACTATGAGTATTTTTGTATTTTGCACCAGGAATAATTTTATATTTAATTCACTGCACTGTTTCAGCACCGCGCGGACCTCTTATAAAAAGGAGAAGAGAAACAGAGGCAAATGAAGGATCTAGGGGAAGACGCCCAGAATGAGATAAACTCTCTCTCTTTCTAAGCTCTCTCTTTATAATATTTATCTTTTTTTAATAGGTACTCATGGCAAAGACAAAGACGAGCAAACAACGCCAGCAACAAGTTATCGGCAACGTCTCCACCATTATCACACATGTGCTCAACTGCACCATCTCATGCCTAGTAGCATCATCTTCATCATATGCCTAGCATCAAATGGCTCCAACAAGCGTACAGATCTAGCAAGCAACAAGCCAGCAGAACACCAGCTAAGGGCAATCTATCGGCAATACCAACATACCGGTCTATCGGACCCAACACCAGTTATCGGTACATACATACAGAATCTATCGGTAAACAGAAACCACATACAAGTTACCGGGTACGGAAGGTATCCAGGTTACCGGATGCGGTAAGCAACTTATCGGCTCCGATACACATACAAGTTACCGGATACGGAAGGTATCCAAGTTACCGAGTGCAATAAGCCTGCATGCATCTTCTGGTGTTACATGCATGCGACATCATCAGACGGCACAACTACTTACCACCTTTAGCAGACTATTGGATTTTGCCTCATTTATCGATACCGACAAAACTATCAGGCATTATATCTATGAACAGTAAGTAGTTCCAAATGTTAATTATAATGATATAATGGTAAATACCACCAAGGTAAGTTCAATTATATATACTTGTGCTTACCAATAGTATATTTAATTATATACTCGTAATGACTGCAGACTGACTTGATCGTCGGAGTGTATACGCTAGGGAGACCCCCCGGCGTCTTTTTCATGTACTCACAGAAGTAACGAGAAGGACCCACAGATCAACCATACAAGGAGTAGAACTACTCGGATCGTATTTACCGCGGTTCAGATATCATATTACATAATTGTCCACACCCCGTTTCTATCATTATCAAATGATAATAAACTTCACACATTCATATGATTGGAAACGCATCGACCAACAAAAAAAAAACAGTGCAACTCACGGAAATAATTTTTTTTTACCGGTTCACGAAAACAATAAGGGGCTGTTTAGTTATGGAAAATTTTCTGAAAATTTTGCAAAACTGGAAAATTTTGCAAAAGCTGTTTCACAGCCAATTTTTTGCAAAATTTTCTGTTTTGCAAAAAAATTAAATTTTTTTTTTTACTCTAGTTCAATAAATTCATATTATTAATCTAAAAAAATAATAATGTTATTTTAAACATATCTACCCTTGTAATTTATGTAAATTGATACAAATTGTGCTAAAAATATTTCATAATTGATATTTAACTAACTAATGCTTCTAATTAAAATCATATGAGTAAAATTCAATGTTTAACATTGTAATGAATAACATTTTTTATCATGTTATTATCGAAAGTTACATTATGAAATAAATATAAACTCAATTTAAAATAAATAACTTCACACATCCTAAACAAATAAGAATAAATATGGCTAAAGATACACATTTTTTTATATTTATCTAAAATTAATCCTGGTAAATTGATTCCAATGTTCTAATTTTCTTAATTAATCAATACTCCTAATTAAACTCATACGAATAAAATTAGATCAATATTTACATACAAACATTAGTTTAATAAATACTAAATACTCCTAATTATTTTTTTAGAGTTTTTACATTTTTTATGGATTTTTAGATTAATTTTTTTTATAGATTTTTTAACTTTTTTTGGAATTTTTTACATTTTTTGGAATTTTTACATTTTTTCTAAACTTATAGTGTTAATTCTGAAAAACCGTTTTGCAATTGCAAAAATTCAAATATGGCGTTTGCAAAATTGTCTAAACTTGTAGTGTTAATTATGAAAATCTGTTTTACAATTGCAAAACTGAAAAATTTGCTTAAAATTTTCCATTTGCAAAATGTTGGTGTAAAACAGATTTTGGAAAATTTTCTAACTTTTGGAAAATTTTCTGAAAATTTTCCAAATTTTTTTTCTCCCTAAATGGCTTATGCTTTTGAATTTAGACATAAATATATTTAGCATATTTATATTTGATCTTTAACAAATAGTGAGTCATCCGGGCGCCTTGAAATACGTTCCAGAATAGTAAACGTCATTCTTTTGGGAATGGAGGGAGAACCATTTAATATATAATGGAGAAGTCAATGAGTTATTTGATTAGTAGTAAAAATATCAGTAAAAATGTAGATGAGGTTGGAATTACCAACCGACCGACTGCAATCATACTATGAGTAATTAGTTTGCTCACGTGCTATTGCATGCTTCCTGACAACTGAAGAGAGCGCGTGGAGACTTTTATTTGCTTTGGAGGCGTCAACGTCAATGGCCGTTGATTGTGTCTAGATGATCCTGCTTATGCCACGTTTATCCGTCCAATGATGAATTTTATAATGATAAACCCACTTCTCCTTAGATTTCCTTTACCAACTTGGACCAATAATTAAGAAATATAAATCCAAGTCACAAATTTTAGTCCATATTCTTGGACCATAGTTATCAGAACCGGATCGGATAGTGACAAAAAAAAATATTTTTTAGTTCAATCGAGTTTAAATTTGTAGTATTCATGTCATGAACAAATAATTCAAGACTATTTTATATGTATTTTATTTTCATGAACGGAAATTATTATATTTATATTTAATTTTTAATTCGATTTTGAATTTTACAATTTTATTCGAAATTATTGATTAATTAATTTTCTTTTGGATTTCTACAATTTTTTTGAACAAATAATTTCATGTCCAAATAATTCAAGACTATTTTTTATTATTTTTACATTTTTTTCGGAATTTTTAAACTTTTTTCAGGATTTTTAGATTAATTTTGTTTAGAATTTTTACATTTTTTGGGAATTTTTACATTTTTTTGGGATTTTTTACATTGTTTTGGGAGTTTTTACATTTTTTTTGGATTTTTTACATTTTTTTGGGAATTTTTACATTTTTTAGATTTTTTTGAATTTTTTACATTTTTTCTTAACTTGTAGTGTTGATTCTGAAAAATCGTTTTGCAATTGCAAAACTTCAAATATGGCGTTTGAGAAGATATTGCAAATCAATTATGGTCTAGTCATAATAATTGTTAGAATATGAAGAAGTAACAAGTTAAATTAAGTATGTTTTGAATGTTTAAATTTGTAGTATTCATGTCATGAACAAATAATTCAAGACTATTTTATATGTATTTATTTTCATGAACGAAAATATTATATTTATATTTAATTTTTAATTCCAATTTTGGATTTTACATTTTTTTTGGATTTTTTACATTAATTAATTATCTTTTGGATTTGTACTATTTTTTTGAACAAATAATTTCATGTCCAAATAATTCAAGACTATTTTTTTTTTGAGTTTTTACATATTTTTGGGAATTTTTACATTTTTTTGGATTTTTTATATTTTTTAGATTTTTTGGGAATTTATACATTTTTTTGAATTTTTTACATTTTTTCTAAACTTATAGTGTTGATTCTGAAAAATCGTTTTGCAATTGCAAAACTTCAAATATGGCATTTGCAAAATTTTCTAAACTTGTAGTGTTAATTCTGAAAATCTGTTTTGCAATTGCAAAACTGAAAAATTTGCTGAAAATTTTCCATTTGCAAAATGTTGCTGTGAAACAGATTTTGGAAAAAAAAAAATTCTCCTAAATGGTTTGTGCTTTTGAATTTAGATATAAATATATTTAGAATATTTATATTTGATTTTTAACAAACTTAAAATAGGCTACTATTTAGTTTATTATTATTTTTTTCAAAAAAATATTAGCATTGTTTTTTAATTAAAATAAAATTGATTTAACAAAATTAGTAGCTTTTGTTTTTAAAAAAAATAAGAAATAGTTGTTAGGTGAATACAATTTCGAGTTTTCTAAGGCTGAAAAATGCATTTTACAAAACAGAAAACGTACTGTAGCTGTGAAACGGAATTGAAAATTTTGCAAAATTTTCTGTTGTTTTACAAAAACTGAAAATTTTGCAAAACAGAAAATTTTCATTAGTAAACGCAGCCAATAAGCATCAAAGAACCAACGATTGGTGGGGTACCAACACTTTTGCTTTATTCTTTTCTTATAAAAATAAAGAAATGTGAGAAGTTGGAAATTTTTATCGTGTAAGAAGAATATTGTCAACTTTATCCTTTTTAGAGATTTCGCTTTAGGATCCAAAATGATAAAATTAGGGATGACAATGGGTACCCATACCCGCATATTCGCCCATAACCATATCCGCAATTGCGGGTATGAATAATACCCGCATTT
Organism: Viola odorata; assembly: GCA_963691705.1. NCBI lineage: Eukaryota > Viridiplantae > Streptophyta > Magnoliopsida > Malpighiales > Violaceae > Viola > Viola odorata. Next base: position 40,376,794 of record OY829544.1, read on the forward strand.
ATAATTGCGGGTATGGGTATATCCATACCCGCAACATACCCGCAAAATGCCTCTCTCCTTTCTTCTCTCTCTCCGCCACTCTCTCTTTTTTCTCCTCTCTCTTTCTCATCTTTTTTTATTTTTCTCCCGTAATAAAAACTCAATTTCTTCCTTAATGCTTGAACAAAATAAATTAAAAATTACAAAAATATAATCTTCATCTTAAGATGAGTAATTACATATCCACTTTTCATATTTTTCTTAATCTTTTATAAATGGGTTTTTTTTTAATCAAATTGTTTAAATATATTTTGAATTAATTTAGAAGTTTATTAAGTGAAATAATTAATAAGTATAAATGAGTTTTTTTTCCATCAAATTATTTAAATATATTTTGAATTAATTTAGAAGTTTATTAAGTGAAATAATTAATAAGTAAATGTAATTAGATATCCATTACATATCCAATTGGGTAATGGGTATAGTGGGTATGGATAATAATGGATATTTAATTGCGGGTATGAGTGAATATTTATCCATACCCGTCCATACCCGCATAATTGCCATCCCTAGATAAAATGGAGTGAAGAGTGTGATGAGTGGAGACTGTGGAGGTATGAAAACAACATGAGTAGAATTTTTGAGGTTGTAAATGAAGGTGAAGCACGAGCCACAAATTGTGTATATTAATTGGTGGTTGGACAAAGAAAAATCATAATCTTAACATGACCCACCACCCAATTTCCCAATATAAACCATACAAAAAGGCGACAAGTCCTTACATATAATTAATGGATATTTGGATTGGAGACGTGCATAAATTCCAGAAAATGATTGCTTCTCAGCCAATTACAAACCGCTAAGTGTCAAAAATCATACACTTGGAGTTGTTGGACTATGATAATAAATTCCATCGTTTAATATAGGGAAAAAAACAGATTGACACTCAGCTTTTATAAGAAAAGACAGATTGACACCCAATTAAAATAATTGACAAATTTGCCACCCAAACTTTCTCCGTTAGACAATTTAGCACCCAACCTTTCCTCCGTTAACAATTAAGCCACCGTGGCCGTTAAGTTTGACTAACGACATTAAATAAATGACACGTGACCGTTATCTGGTGACGTGTCATGCCACGTCAGCATTTTAAAAAATATAAAATTGTAAAAATAGGGAGAAAATCTTTAAAATTTTATAAAAAATCCAGAAAAAATTCAGAAAAAATATATAAACTTTTTAAAAAAATCAGAAAATATAAAAAAACCCAGAAAAATATAAAAAAATCTAGAAAAAATATAATGTAAACAAATATATGTGTTTTAAAAATTATAAATAAAAAATAGGAAATACAAACCAATAGAATTTTTTTAAAAAAAATTAGACACTCCGTAGAGTATAAAAATAAATTATTTTCAAATATTTTATTATAATTTTTATTAAAATATCTTTAAAATAGAAAAATATAAGAAGAAAAAAAGAAAAAAGAAAAAACACACTCCGTATAGATACTAGAAATGCTAACTTCACCCCTCCACACCTCATTTTTTTAGTTTCTCTTTTAGGATAGTGAGTTTGTTGAAGGGATTGGAAAACAAAGTGATAAGGATTTTGTCAATTTTTTAAAAAATCCTATTGGTTTGAATTTTCTATATTTTTTTACATTATAATTTTTCCTCTTTTTATTTTTTCCATATTTTTCTGGATTTTTTTATATTTTTCTGATTTTTTGTAAAATTTTAAAGATTTTCTCCATATTTTTACAATTTTATATTTTTTTAAATGCTGACGTGGCATGCCACGTCAGCAGATAACGGTTACGTGTCATTTATTTAACGCCGTTAGTCAAATTTAACGGCCACGGTGGCTTAATTGTCTAACGGAGGAAAGGTTGGGTGCTAAATTGTCTAACGGAGAAAGCTTGGGTGACAAATTTGTCAATTGTTTAATTGGATGCCAATCTGTTTTTTCTTGTAAAAGCTGGGTGTCAATCTGTCTTTTACCCTTTAATATAAATAATTTTCTTTCCAATTTTTTTTTTGTAGAGATAGTAAATTAGGTAACTCATGTATACCTGAAACCTAATGTTTTTTACCTTACTTTTTTTTTTCTTAACAACCTATCATTATTATTTTTTACTCATCTATATATATTCACAACTAGTGGCGGAGCCAGAATTTTATATTAGGCATGACACAATTCAAAAATTCAAAAATACAATTTCATTAAAAAGAAACAAAAAATGACAAAGGTTAACCAGTATTACTTGTTCCAAATTGACTGACTGACCTCTACGTTTATCCATTTGTTGGAAGCGTCTCATGATAACTTCGGGCCAGACGACTTCTGCTCAACACAGACTAGACGCCTTGTAATTAGGCTAATTACATTTTGAAGCCAAGAAACTCAAGAAATTCAAACCTGGAGAGTATGTGACTGATTTGGTTGGTGAATTGGGCAGAGTCGAGCAGACAAAAGTGTCAGCATTGGGGATAAAAGGATCGGATTTGGGGGTGTTCATCACTAACTACAAGCAAAAACCAAGAGTTAAAGATTGGATTATGTGGAATTATTAGGAGTATCTATTATTGATAAGAAATGCCAGCTGAAGAATGATAACTGGTGCGACGGGTATGTTAATCCCAGCATGTTTCGCATCCCATCCAAATTCAGCACAGCTTCCACCTAAACTCTTCATTTTGTCCACATCATAATTCCAATACTTAGGATTATTAGTTGCCTTGAACAACCATGCTGCTCCCCAAATCGGTTCATCCGGCAACAAAATCATGCTCCGAGTTTAATTGATCAACCATCGAATCTGACGTTAGATTCACAGGATGTTATTTTTCACAGATAAACTTGCAACTAAGGGACTCAGTCTCAACACTTATCCCTCCTTGTTTTGCACATAGTACCATTGAGCTACAAACAATTATGCAAAATAGAGAAATCTAGGTCTCGAATTCGCGCATTCTAGTTCACTGGAGAAACAGGAAAAAATTGATTAACTCTGCATTTCTATGCATACCTGGTAACCATTGCAATCACAGTAGAAGGGGCACGCTCCATTGTACGCTCCTTGATACGAATCCGCGAAGTTTAAGACCTAAATTGAGAAACATTCGCATAAGAAAGAAGAAAATATGAATGAAATTAGAGTAGAAGTATTTCGTTGTAAATACTAAATAACCCTAATAGTAATTAGTAAATACTAAATAACTCAATTTTCAAAAAAAAAAAAAAATACTAAATAACCGAGACAGGGTACGTGCCATGTCTGGTCTAACATTGGCACCGCCCCTGTTCACAACATACAATATTGGTAAATTGGAAGTTTTGATTAATAAAAAAAAATTACCAATGAGTTAAGAATTAAATAAAATTTTAAGACTAAAATGCTAGTTAATTCATCAAAACACTAAATTAACCACACACAAAATTCAATTTAGCCAAATAGTATAAGGTTTCTTTTATGTGATAGCAAAGAAAAAGGGCCAGGTCCATTAAAAAAGGTCCAATATATAGCCCGATATTCGCTGGACTAATGACCACTAGTTCGTCCTGGGCTCTGGCCCGTTTTTATACCCCCAAAAAAAAAAACCTCTCATTCCTCGACTAATAGTAAAGGTCCAATCACCCGTACATAGTGAATTCAGAACGGGAAAAAAAAAACGAAAAGAAAAAAAGCTTGACAGAATCTGGAAAAATGGAGGAGTTGCCTCTACCAGCTCTCTTTGAGCAGGCTCGTAATATCCATGACGCCGCTACTGAATCCGGTATGACTGATCAGGTACCTCTCCGCCGTTCACTCGCCTAACCTTAGTGGTCAATTACTGCACTTATTCATCTGATTCGTGGATTGATTGCCTGTTTCCTTGTTTGATAGGATGCGGTGAGGAAGGGCTGCGAAGCATTGAAGAAGTGCGAGGAAATGATAAGCAAGTTGGGGTTGTTCTCGCTCAACGAATCTATAGATGACATCTCCACCACATATCTCAAATATATCCTGGTTAAGTGTTACAATGATTATTAACTAATTTGTTTACGTAATTATCCAGTGGTGTTAAACTTCTGCTTTTGTTATTTTCCCAGGTCCCATTTTATCTTGCAGAGCTCACTGAGCAGATTGTGCAGGATGATAGGATACAAGTCCTTAAAGCTGCAATTGCTAAGTTAAAGGTTTGTGTTCAAGTTTGTTTTGTGGGTTTATTTACATGTTTGTTTTTTTGGCTTACAAGCTATTATTATTGATTGATGGGAATGATACAAAGAGCTATTTTCTTTAGGAATTCATTACATTTTGTGAGCAAATGGACCTTGTACCAGAGGAAGAGTTGAAAACGTCTGCAAATACTGCTGCAGATCGAAGGGGACTAAAGGTAACTTTTGATTGTGTTGTATTTTGGGTTTCTGGGACCTGTAATGATGTGTGTGTATATTATAGGTTGCTAGGTTCAGACGTCAAAGAGCCGCTGAAGCAAAGTTGCTCGAAATAAAGGAGCAGAAAGAGCGCCGAGGACGTTCGAGTAAAGCAGCTGCCCTATCAACTCCAGTTGAGGTTGGGGAGGAAGATTTGCTTGATGATGATGGAGAAGAAGAACGGGAGGTTAGTTTGTTATTTCTCTTTGGTATTTATTTAAAGAAATTGGGTGAGATGCTAATAAAGGAATGAACATCATGGAAAAGTATACCTGCAATTTCCCCATCTTTCCTTTATGAACCCTTTGCCCTGGCCTTTGACTTCCAATTTAGAAGTTCCGATACTCAATTTTTAAGCTGTTGGTATATGTAGCGTACTCTTTTTATGTTTGTTGTAGTATATATTGGTTTGTAACATTATTTATCAGAAATTAGATGTACTTCCAGATTGTGCATTGCTATATCCCACCTAATGTTGCAAATTGCAAGACATTTGCAAGTCTATGCCGAGTTGGTGTTTTTGAGTTGATTATGTTACTCTTTTGACATACTTATGAGACTGCAATGGATCATTGATCATTATAAACTGCAGAGTGATTTATTAAAAACCATTCCTTGTCACACCTCTCTTTACTTGATTTATTCCCTCGATTAAGTAACATGTAGTCCTAATTTGCTTACGAAGATCATTTACTTAGCTTTTGCAAATGCAACTTAAAATGCTATTCCTGTAGTTGGTGCTTCTCTGTAGTACAACTATACAACTGCAACTTTACTTTCTGGTTGGTTGGTGGAACCTATTATATAGTCACGAGTACCAAAGATCTTGGTAGCTGACCTTAAAAATATTACTGGATTTGTGGAATAGGCATGCATTATAAATGCCAAGAGAACTTATAAAGAGATGTTAATTATGCACTTTTTGGTTGTTTCTAAAGTATTTACTGTTCTGAGTAGAACAATATTTTTTTTCTGACGCAGGCTTGGCTTACTACCATATCCCTGGCTATTTCTAAGGTCAGTCTTGCATTTCCATCTAACCTGTCATATAGAAGCTTTCTAAAAAAAGTAGTGTATTAAAATTTGGACCACCATGTTGCAGGCTTTTGATCTGATGGAAATGTTAAAGAAGGAGGATGAAATGCTTTCTGCTGTAAAGGATAGGCAACTAAAGGTATCTCTGTCCTTTGGCTTTTCATATGGAATGAGATGTGATAAAGTAGATCCAATAGTAGTGAACGTTATATAGCAGAGATGATCTCTTAGCCATAAATAATGAGAATGACTGTTTTAAAATGGGAAAGCTATTTTGTGACTTTTCCAAGATGCCTGGTCCTGTGGGAACCTTTGGACTTGCAAGTAGAGTGATGGGGTAGAGGAGAACTGAAAGAGAGGATTAGATAGAAGAAGTAGGATGAGAGAATGAGAGGGAGAGACTGCTGAAATGGGTTGGTAATTCTGTATACTGGTTTTCTTCTTACAACTTCTCCATTATATAGGTCATTTTAACAACCAACCAAACTGATAAGGTGCAATCTCCCAATAGAAAGGACAGGGACCAAGCAATGGCACAATATAAATCAATAGCTTTGGGTCATAACAAAGACCTGCTTGCTCATCATCAGTCATGATGCTGAAGGAAATAATTTATTTTGATGCCTGTGGTTCTATGTGGTAATATAGATCAGTGGACTCTTGATTTTTTCAATCTGAGGGCTTGTTTCTCTTAGTTTGCACCACAAGATTGTCTGCGATCTGATGATTATCCACAATCTGATGCCATGGTGCACTCGATTCCAAAGTTATGGCAATCTAGGATTTTCAAACCATCAGTTGATACCATGTGTTTTTATACTTTCTTTGTTCTGCTCCACTATTAATCAGTTCAGAATAGGATCGAAGTAGTAATCTTTGCCATATTTTTCAGGATGGAGAAAAAGATTTTTCTCAGACTGTCCTCAACGAACGTACTGAGAAGGCTGAAGCTTGGCATCGTGATGCTGCAGTTCGGGCACAGTATATCAAACCAGCACAACCTATCACATGTGCTACTTTTGCTCAAGATGTTCTGGAAGGGAGAGCAAAGGTCTCACAGATGCATGATCACAAGCATCAACCAATGACATTTGGACCAACAAGTATTGTGGGTGGAAGCCTAACTACTGAGAGGGAAAGGATAGCAGCAAGGGTCTTCCAACCCGGCTATAGGTACATGTCCATTGCCCTGACTAATGCATTGTTAGAATACATGGCTGAAGTTCTGGTCAGAAAACTCAATGTGGGCTTTCACCATGTTCCTGTTCTGGAAGGGTGGAGCTAACACATCTAGCTTTTTATCCCCTCATATGTAGTAACATGTGCTGATTGGTATGGTTTTTTTTTACTCGTTTAAGCATTTCATCTTTGTAAGCTAATATTACATAATTCTATGGAAGGTTGCCAACCATGAGCATAGAGGAGGCTGGATTAAAAGAGATGGAGATTATGAATCAATTTCAAGAGAGGAATGCTAAGCTGATGGAAGAAGCTAACTCCGCATGGTACAAGGACAATGATAAGTTAAAACCAAGAGGAGAAGAGGGTGAGGACGACGATGATGATGATGCTGCAGTGGAGAAGGCTAGAGCGTATGATGACTGGAAAGATGATAATCCTCGGGGTGCCGGGAATAAAAAGCTCACCCCCTGCGGTTGAAGGCTGCAGGTGGTTTCTGTTTGTTCTGTACAACTGGTTTCAAGACCGTCTTCTTTTTTTTCATAATTTTTGTTCACTCTATTGTTTTTTGCTAATTTTAGACTACTCTCTCGTGTAGCGTTTCCCTCGAACAGTCGATTCTTATGTGCTATATTTATGTTCATATTAGCTGAATTTTGGTTCAGTGATTTTTTTTGCACCATATACATATATGTAGTCCTATATAGTTGGAGTTTAAGATTTTTGATTGTTCCCGTTTTCTTGTATGGCGTTTTGGACTCCTTTAACTCATCAAGTAGAGATGACCAGCTGCGCAAATAATTAAAGCTGGACATTTTTTTAGTAAAATTGCGTTACAAGATGTTCTATGACAAGAAATGAAATGCTGGAGCTAACTAGAACAGAACGAAACGATCAACTAACAACAATTACACTTGGAAGCCCATCATGCACTCTTCTTTCCAAAGAAAAATCTTAGAAATAATAGGATCCAGCAAAAATTGCAAAAGCAAAAGGTGGAAAAAGAACAAACCCAGTTTCAGGAAGAATGAGCTTTTAGAATAGTGTCCGCAAATGAACCAGTAATTCGACTCTACATTGCATCAAAGTAGCAATCTAAAAGCAGTATGAAGAAAACATCAGAAACGAATCGACATCTACAGGAGCTGCTTTCAAAGTTCAAACCAGAAGATACCTCCTTCATTCACCACACGCATATTGAGAGCAAAGATGCGGTAGTCACTTCCAATCGCCACAACTACAAGAGCTCTTAATCTATTTTGTCTATGAGGGGGAAAATGACATCAAGGACTACAATCATAGTATTCGACCATACGTGCTTTGGGTGAATAATATGACAAGTAACTTAAGCATATAGAGGCAGGTGCTTGGCTAGTATTATGCAGACGCATTCTGAAAATGAAAGTCATGAGAAGTTCTAAATAGCAATAGAATCAGTCTCTTCGTTACACCTTACATAGAACGCGAGCAGTCGTATATAAAAGCCAATGAAACTATCAATTGCGAGAAGTAAATCACACAAAAATCTTCCTTAAAAGCATAAGCATATATTTTGTGCTGAATTATAGCTAGCAAGATAAAACGCACACTAGCTTGTTCTGTAACTTTTCAACATGGCAATGAGCAATATTGGAGAGTGTGTATCTGGTAAATATGATATAACAAGAAGAGGAGAAATTATTTGGCGATGCAGCATGGAAAGGAAGGAAATAGCCAATGTTGAGCACCACAAAGCCGATATTTGAGCAATACCAACACACTATAGATAGGAACAACTTCTGCTCAGGTAACCAAACAGCAAAGATCATATAAAGTCAATTCATTGCAAATCATCCCAATGAAGAAATGGGGCAATAATAACAGGAGAGAAAAAGAACCTGCACAGATTGTATATTCAATGTGTATTACAGTTCATCGCTACAACAAGAAATGAAACATTTGAGCTATATCTCTTGCTCAAACTAATAGTACAAAGACTTCATCTAGAGAGTAAGAACATTACCGTAACTTGAAGACCAATCAAACAGTAAAACTCATATCCCATCATGCACCCTTTTCTCCATAATCTGCACAACTTCGATATAAAACCCCAGCCAAGTTCACTGATGAAGGACAGTATACAATAAGAACACACCAGCAATATGAACCCAACAACGTACATTTTTTGTTATACCTATTCAATCAACAATGCACTTAAATCCTCTGCAAACCAACAACCAAACACAAAACAAGACAATACAGATAACCACATCCAGTATCAACACCACCAAAACGTGCTTCTTCCAAATCTGCTTCGCCTTTTGCTTGTTATCCCCAAAATAAAACCCACCAGAACCACCTTTGTGCATCATTCGAACAGATAGTTCCCTACTACGATTCGCGCCAGCATCGTCACCATTCTTGCCATGATGAGGATCATCATTGCCCTCTCCGAAAGACCCCTTCTTCTTCAACATCCCTGATGTCTTCGTTGGCTTAAAATCCGAGGGTTTTTCCACACTTCTCCTCCCACCCAAGTGTCGATTCCGACTGCCCGTTGAGTCCACCAATGAAGAATCCACATCCAATCCCAACATGTCCCTGAAAAGAGGATTGAATTGAGCCTGAAAACAAAGAGGAGCAAGCTTATCACATCGTTTAGACACCATAAACTCCTCGAAAGTGCTCTTTGCGCGATTCAGGAACCAGAAAGCCTCAGATTTCTCAAGGTTGTCATGGGAAATAACGAAATAGGCAAATGGGTCATTGATTAAGAAGGTGTAGCTCTTCTTGAGAATGGTGTGGCAGAATATGGAGTGGTTAGGTGGGGTTTTCTCGATGCAACGCTGAGCTATGGTTTCAATTCCAGGTTCTATGGAAGGTGAGAATTCCGTGAGAATTGTGGACCCCTTAGCGACGCAGGCATAGATGATGAGACTCGGATTGGAAATCATTGGTGGTATTTTGATCTCTTAGTTATCTTGCGGAGAAATGAATGAGCTTTTTGATCGGGAATTGAATTGAAAGGAGGAAAAGAGTTTCGCAAACCAAAGTAAGGAACTTTTTTTTTTTTCCGTTCTTCCTAGTGGAAATATTTCGCCAACGCTGCTGGATCAGCGTTGGATTCTTTCTTTTTCCCTGTGGGGCATGGAAATGGGGGATGAAGGAGAAGGAGGAGTTAGATTCGTTAGAAAACAGGGAAGAATACAGAATAACTTTTACGATTTTTTGTTTTTTTTTGTTTTAGAGCTCCAATTAAGAGTTAGAACCCGCAAATTCTTTTTTCTGAGTTTAATTATATATAAATTAAAGACAAAAATGAAATATATTTATGAAAATTATTGATATGGTTCTCTAGTAAAGTTGATTATTATTATTATTATTATTATTATTATTATTATTATTATTATTATTATTATTATCAATTTAAGTTAAAAAATTTGAATTTGAGGTTTATTCTCCCCGTTTATGTAGGAAATATTACGTGGCATTCACAATTAGTTGTTGTTTGTTATTAAAAAGTATTTTCATTAGACTTTGTTTCTTTCTCCATAATATTTTGTTGGAACGATTAGTTGGTTAAAAATAACTATTTGTTAACACATGAAGCTATAGCACATTTCATTTTATGGAAAAGTTATACATTATTTTTGGTGTTCTATTTCTACGTGTTCATTAGAATCGTCCAACTAATAAAATGATTACATATAAATAGTGATTAATTATAGGTAGAAAAAATTTAATCATCGGATTAAATAATAATTATAATATAATTAATTTTTAAAAAATATATTACATCTAAAAATTTAAGTTGGCGTTGAAGCTTCTTGACAAAGCGCCTATAAAAGCTCGCCAAACCATGGAATGAATACATGTCACTCGCTCTCTTTAGAGTTGGCCACTCCTTGATCTTCTCCTCGTCCACCTTCACGCCATCTACACTCACAATAGAGCCAAAAAAATTGACTTGTTCCAAAGCAAAGGAACACTTGTTAAGCTTAGCTTATAATTGTTGTTCACGAAGTGTAACAAAGACTATCCTAAGGTGTGAAACATATTCATCAAGTGATTTACTATAAATCAAGATATCATTAAAATAAACCACTATAAATTTACCAATGAAGTGCCTAAGAACATGATTCATCAATCTCATGAAGGTATTAGGAGCATTAGTCAACCCAAACTGCATAACCATCCATTCATATAGACCATACTTAGTCTTAAAGGCCGTTTTTCACTCATCACCCTCTTTCATGCGAATTTGGTGGTAACCACTCATTAAATCAATTTTTGAAAATACTTTGTTACCACTTAATTCATCTAACATGTCATCCAAACGAGGTATAGGATAGCGATACTTTACAGTGATTTTGTTGGCCGTTTGACAATCGACACACATGCGCCAAGTTTCATCTTTCCTAGGAACCAAGGTCACGGGCATGACATATGAGGACAAGCTTTCCCTTACATATCCACGACTAAGTAGCTCATCTACTTGCCTCTGCAACTCCTTGGTCTCCTCGGGGTTGCTTTTATAGGCTGGTCGGTTAGGAATTGATGAATCGGGCATAAAATCAATTTGATGCTCAATTCCTCGGATTGGTGGCAGATCGGGTGGCATCTCGTCGGGCAAAACATCCTTAAACTCCTGCAAAAGAGAAGAAATACCAAGAGGAACATAATTCAAAGGATTAGGATTAGAGGTGCTTAGGCATAAAGGCCTAAAGCGAAGTAAAAACAATGGGCGGCTTGCGCCAAAACTTAATTTTTGCATCATTAAAGCTTGCCTCACTTCTCTCCCTTTGGCATAAACACTCAATTTCTTTTTTGAATCCTCTCCTTTTGATTTAGAAGTGCCAATTTTCGCATGCTCATTCTTTTCTGTCAAGTGTTTTCCTCTTTCATGCTCACTCTTTTCATGCGGGCTGTTTTGCTCACTTTCTCTCTTCCCATGCTCACTCTTTTCATGGGAGCTATTCTTCTCACAATTTCCCTCTTTCTTTTCAACACTCAACCCTCCTTTTCTCTCTCTTAATCTTCCAAGTGATCTCATATTCGGCATAGAACTTAACTAGCCATTGTTGATCCTCAAAGACTCGTGTTGGTGTTAACGGAGCAAGTGTGAACTTCTTTCCATCCTTCACTAACTTGTAGTGATTTCTCCTTCCTTCATGAGTTGTTTCCCTATCAAATTTCCATGGCCTACCAAGCAATATATGGTTGGATTGCATTGGAACGACATCACAAAGGATCTCATGTACTTGCCAATGGAGAATGACACTAAGAATTGCTTTGTTACTTTTAGTTCATTCCCGTGGGGAGATTTGATTGAGCTATTATTGTAGTGGTTTTACCACTTATCTTCTGGCATTTTTTAATAATATTCCATTGAATTCTACGGATATTCTTTGATTATCGCAGGAAATGACTTTGCGGAGAGTGAAGCAGAAAAGGAGAAGGACGACCCAACTTCTAGACCATTTTGGAATGGACGTATCCCTGACTGGTTGTTTGAACTAGACCGACCGCGCATAGCACATTCTTGGCCAAGACGGACTGGTTTGGCCTACCGCCTGGCAATCAGGAGCACCATTTTTGGACGCGTTGTCTTCGCGCCCCGCCTCCCATTTTTGTTTGTAAAGAATTCTATTTTTGGGAGGAGATCTTTCAAATACGAACCAACGACAATTTAACGTTTAAGTAGGATTTTAAATTCCTTTATTTTCACCCTATTTTCCAGGAAGAGAGGACTTTATATACTCTTCCTAGGGTTTTGAGAGGGAGGCGACTCCTTCTCTGATTTGAATCCCTGTTGCATTTCACATACGTTTTGCTCCCTTGGAAACGGAGGATTGTTATCATTTTCAATACATTATTTAATTGTTTTTCGATTATGTGTATGAGTGGCTAAGCGCATCGTTCTTAGTAGAGGCGTTTAAGCATGAGCATGAGTTCATGAGACCTAATCGATCTTATTAATCTTTATATCTACATTTAATTGATCTCGCGATTATTCTTAACGTATTTTCTGATTGATTTTAGACGTAGCTAATCTAGAATTGAACAGATCACGCAGCAATCATTCTTCTTGGTTATGGATTATCGACCAAGAGGATCGAAGTAGACACCTACGTGCTACCGGCGGGATCGGGAAACGGTAGGGGGAAAGGTTAATCAGATCCAGTCTCGATTGATGCCCGGGGATACTAGTCTGGAGTTGTCTTCCCCTAGTCGATCATCTGCCAACTCAGTAAACCCTTTAACTAGCAAGGTGCACTGTCGCGCCCCCACGAAAATTAAAAACTCGCGAGTGTGCAACGAAATTTGGGACCTTACAATGCTCAGCGTAGACAGACGCCTCGCAACATGCAATGAAGTTGCCACCCTAATTTGGTTGCTAGGCTTTAGGGAACCTTAATCGTCATGGCATAGGAAATATAATAAGTAAAAAAAACTAAAGGCACAAAAAAGGGGTCTGGACCCCAGACAAAAGGTTCGGGGTCGTATTATGGTCTCGGGAAGGTGTTAGGCACCCGAGTCACATCCGAAAATGGTTACCGGTTGATGAGAGAGGTGTTTGATGAAAATGCGTTTTATTTTGAAAAAGGGGGCCCTCAGAGGAATCGTCACTTTAGCCTTTTCCACAATCGGGACCGTTCAAAAATAATAAAAAAGATCTTTCGGACGGGGTTACCGTTTATCAAGATCAGTCTATTATTCTTGACCGTAACGTGATGGGACTGAATTTTCTGTAAGACTGAATGAGCGCCCTCTTATTTCATCATCGGGCCATGCATGATTAGATTGATTGCTATGTGAACCTATCATGGATTGCTAATAGAGTACCAATTTTAAATGATTGGTTTTTGAAGTGGAAAACTGATGTGGGATCGAAAGTCCCCATGTACATGCAGTCAATATATGCGAGAATTTAAAATCACATGAATATGGCATTTGAAGCGACTCTTTAAACACGTTGTTCATGTGGGTTGATTTTAATTCTAACAGTTCTATATATCATGCGTACGACTGCTATTTTACGAAAAAGCGCTGAATAAATAAAAGGGAATCGAAAGGCGTACTTTCGAGCGAAGCTTGAATTTAAAACCTACAAAGTGAGAGTATTAGTGATAGCTTGAGAAAGAAGTAAACAATTTTATGAGTGCGAAAATTTAAATGACAGTTGATTGCATACGAGAAATGATGAATTTTGCGTATACGAAAGTGAGATGCTGGGTTTGACAAAAATGATGACAGTTGTTTGTATGCGAAAAATGATGGATTTTACGCATACGAGAATTTAAATGCTGAGCTGATTTGCATGCGATAAATGATTGATTTTACGCATACGAAATTTAAATGTTGGGTTGATCGTATGTGAAAAATGATTGATTTTACACATACGAGAATTTAAATGTTAGGGTGATTGCATGCGAAAAATGATTGATTTTACGCATGTGAGAATTTTAACAGTGCTACGTGATTGCATGCGAAAAATGATTGATTTTAAGCATGTGAGAATTAAAATGCTACGTTGATTGCATGCGAAAAATGATTGATTTTACGCATGTGAAAATTAAAATGCTACGTTGATTGCATGCGAAAAATGATTGATTTTTAAGCATGTGAGAATTAAAATGCTACGTGATTGCATGCGAAAAATGATTGATTTTAAGCATGTGAGAATTAAAATGCTACGTTGATTGCATGCGAAAAATGATTGATTTTAAGCATGTGAGAATCTAACATCTACGTGATTGCATGCGAAGAATGATTGATTTTACGCATGTGAGAATTAAAATGCTACGTGATTGCATGCGAAAAATGATTGATTTTAAGCATGTGAGAATTAAAATGCTACGTTGATTGCATGCGAAAAATGATTGATTTTAAGCATGTGAGAATCTAACATCTACGTGATTGCATGCGAAGAATGATTGATTTTACGCATGTGAGAATTAAAATGCTACGTGATTGCATGCGAAAAATGATTGATTTTAAGCATGTGAGAATTAAAATGCTACGTGATTGCATGCGGAAAATGATTGATTTTAAGCATGTGAGAATCTAACATCTACGTGATTGCATGCGAAGAATGATTGATTTTACGCATGTGAGAATTAAAATGCTACGTTGATTGCATGCGAAAAATGATTGATTTTAAGCATGTGAGAATCTAACATCTACGTGATTGCATGCGAAAAATGATTGATTTTAAGCATGCGAGAATTAAAATGCTACGTGATTGCATGCGAAAAATGATTGATTTTAAGCATGTGAGAATTAAAATGCTACGTTGATTGCATGCGAAAAATGATTGATTTTAAGCATGTGAGAATCTAACATCTACGTGATTGTATGCGAAGAATGATTGATTTTACGCATGTGAGAATTAAAATGCTACGTGATTGCATGCGAAAAATGATTGATTTTACGCATGGGAGAATTTAATATCTACGTTGATTGCATGCGAAAAATGATTGATTTTAAGCATATGAGAATTTAACAGTTGGATAATTTGCAGAAAGTAGAGAGTTGATATTTGCGAAAAATAAAACAATTGATATTTGCAGAAAATAAAGCAGTTGATATTTGCGGAAGGATTTTCAGCAGTTGTGCGAAAAATTAAAGCAGTTGATATTGCGGAAAATAAAACAATTGATATTTGCAGAAAATAAAACAGTTGATATTGCGGAAGGATTTCCAGCAGTTTTGCGAAAAATTAAAGCAGTTGATATTGCGGAAAATAAAACAATTGATATTTGCAGAAAATAAAACAGTTGATATTGCGGAAGGATTTCCAGCAGTTTTGCGAAAAATTAAAGCAGTTGATATTGCGGAAATTAAAGTGCGACCGTCCACGTAGGCGGTAAAAATAAATAACTGAATTTTTAAATTGCAGAAAATAAAGTGCGGAAATTTAAAGTGCTAAGAATTAAAACAGTTGATAAGTGCAGAAAATTAAACAGTTGATACGTGCAGAAAATTAAACAGTTGATAAGTGCAGAAAATTAAACAGTTGATAAGTGCAGAAAATTAAACAGTTGATAAGTGCAGAAAATTAAACAGTTGATAAGTGCAGAAAATTAAACAGTTGATACTACGAGAAATTAACGTACGATGCGTACGAATTATTTTTACGAAAAACTTGCGATTTGAAATTTCGGAAAGAATTAAAAATCGGAGGGACCTAATTGAAAACTTTGAAAACTTAGGAGGGGGGCCAAAACGGCGCCGTGTGATGAATAGGCATGGCACTATTCATCACCCCCTCCTTTGGTCGCCGGAGCTACTGCCGGCGACCCAACTCCGGCCACACTTGGCCGTTTTGAAAAATGGACGTACCGAAATGTTCGTCTCTTCGACGACTTTCCGACCGTATAAACCTCGATTTTGAGTTTGACTCGTACAAAATTTAATTTCGAAAAAACGACCGAACCGTTAATTATCAAAAACTAATTAATTCGAACAATCTAGCCAACAATTTTCAAAATTGAAAGCATGTATTTAATCTACATTACGTATGTGAATTAATAGCACAAAAACAATCAATTTATTTGCTCAAAATCAAGCCAAACGAAATTAAAGAAAACTTGCGCAGAAAAACTGAAGATGAGCTAGAGAGAGAAAGCTCACGTTTCAAACTTTGAACTGGATGATTGTCGCTCAATATGAGCAAGCTGATCAAGAGGGAGAAGGAGCAAGGGTTTCTTGCAATTTTGGTGCCCGTTTGAATGAAGACAGTGACTTGTATTTATAGGCTTCAAACGCGTGAGGAGAGGGACGCGGCTGTGCGCGTGGAGGCCGCTTGGTCGCGGTGGCGGGGCTACGACCGTGAGGTGGAGGGTCTAGGCTGCTGTGTGATGATTGACGAGGGGACGGGAAACGGTTTGGACGGGACAGGAGGTCGGAGCAGGCAGCTCGGTGGCTCGCTCTCCTGTTCATCCGTTCCCATGTTGTTCCCGTGTGCATGGCACACTTAAATGCTCAACCATTGATTTGGTTGACTATTTCTAGTTGACCAAGATCAATGGTTGAGATTAAATGGTCATTTATGCTATTTAAATGGCCTCGAGCCAAGTCCGACGAGCAAACGTTCGGACTTTTCGAACCGGGGGTACCAGCGCGTAGAGAAAATTATGACGGTTTTAACCGTATACAGCGAAGCATGAAAATTTCGCGTTTGACGCGTTTATTTTCGCGTTCAAAAGCGCGAAACGCTGGAACGGAAAAATAAAAATGTTACGCCGAAAATTACACGAAACGTTGTATACCGTTGCGAGCAGAAAAAAAGCTAGCAACTAGTTGATGGAAAACATTTAAAAGTCAAGCTGTGGTTCGAGCAGACTTACTCGGGTCCAATAAAAGCTCGAATAAAAATATTAATAAAATAATAAAAATACTAAAAAATGCGCTAAAACCCTAAAAATCCTAAAATTCGTGAGATGACCAAAAATGCAGAAAAACTAGCATACGACTGCCGGATAGTCTAAAACGTGATTTTTTTTAGGCTAAAAATAATATTAATAATAATAATGAAAATGCATGCCGAAAAATTGAAAATGCGATTTCGAAAGCTGACGATGCTAACGACGATGCAAAAATGCAACGAAACACCTAAAAATGCTAGCGATAGTAAACTAACTATAGATGACTGTAAATCAAGTAAAAATGACAGTAAATTAAATAAATGACAGAAATGCTAAAATTGATTAAAAATGGCGTCAAAATTTGGGTATCAACAGTTGCCCCCTCTTTACTGTCTTATTGAAGGATTTGATAAGCAGTAAAGACAGCCGCCCCTATATATATCCGAATTTTGGCGACACAACAGGTCTTACCTCAAACCTACAGTGATGATGTCGCTCTGGGAGGAGGTAGTTTGATTGATGCTACCACTGGGGGTAAAAGGTGATTACTTGCCGTCACTCTGGGAGGAGGAGATTGATTGCTGTCACTCTGGGAGGAGGAAATTGCTGTTGTCATCACTAGGGATTAACAGGTGATTGCTTGATGTCGCTCTGGGAGGAGGAGATAGGTTGTTGATCCTGCAAAGATATAAGCTTAGATCTACTCGGGTATTGAGAGAAACATAAGTTGCAGGAAGTGTAAATGATGACTACTCTGCTAGGGATGAAAAGTGATTTTACGACAACGTAAATGACGGCTCCACTGGGGGGTCTGACACGCAACAGACGTTGCCTAGGGAGGATGACGCGCTATTCGTAGATGTACGAACGTTTCGCCCTAATGATGTCAACTCTAAGAGGAAGAAAATAATTATGCAGAAATGTAGAATTATGTGAAGGATATCACTCTGAGAGGGGAAGAAATGCTAAAGCTGAAAAAGGTAGATCTACGCTATGTTGTCACTCTGGGAGGAGAAGAAACGCTACGCTGGAAGCTACACTATGCTGTCACTCTGGGAGGAGGAGAATGCTATGCTGAAATCAAAAGAACGTTGATTCCCGTAGGAGATGACGCGAAATGCGGAAACTTAAACTAAGGTCACTCTGGGAGGAGGAGATGCTGTGCTGGAAGCTAAACTATGCTGTCACTCTGGGAGGAGAAGATGCTATGCTGAAATCTAAAGAAACGTCGATTCCCGTAGGAGACGACGCGAAATGCGGAAACTTAAACTAAGGTCACTCTGGGAGGAGAAGATGCTATGCTGGAAATTAAACTATGCTGTCACTCTGGGAGGAGAAGATGCTATGCTGGAAATTAAACTATGCTGTCACTCTGGGAGGAGAAGATGCTATGCTGAAATCTTAAAGAACGTCGATTCCCGTAGGAGACGACGCGAAATGCGGAAACTTGAACTAAGGTCACTCTGGGAGGAGAAGATGCTATGCTGGAAATTATACTATGCTGTCACTCTGGGAGGAGAAGAATGCTAATGCTAGCGGCCTTGATATGAATCTAGAATGCGTCTGCGTCCTGCTCAGGAGGTAACGACCCCAAGGACAAGACTTTCCCACGATTTGCAGCCATAAGTAGTCCTCACCTGATATTAGTGTTTGCACTCACGCTCTGAAACAAGGCTAAGTATTTTTACACTCATAAAGATGCTGCTAACATGATACATAATTTACAGTTCGCAATGTCAATCCGAGTGAATAGACTTCGAATGAAGATGCACATGCATGGGCGTTCTAATAATCGATGGGTCTTTTACGGAAAAGAATGAAGGGACATGAAAAGTCCGGAAAGGAGCTTGTTTTGGGAAAAGATTGCTTTGCCGAGGAGTTGGAAGGCTTTTGATGAGTGATGCTTTGCTGATTGGCCCCGATGTGGGCGATGTTTTGCTGATCGGCCCTGATGTGGGCGATGTTTTGCTGATTGGCCCTGATGTGGGCGATGTTTTGCTTGATTGACCCTGATGTGGGCGATGTTTTGCTGATTGGCCCTGATGTGGGCGATGTTTTGCTGGGGATGTCATTTTCCCGTCGGCCAGGGGCCCTTTTCTTGAGTCTTCATTGGGGGAGCGTCGTCGCTGCTTTGCGGTTCGCTGCTTGTGGTGTGTCGAGTGGGGCCTTGGGCCTTTCCTGGGGAAGGGTGCTTCGAGATTTCTCGAGTTGGCCTTGGGCCTTTTTTGCTCGAGTTCACTGGGGAAGGTTGCTTTGAGATTTCTCGAGTTGGCCTTGGGCCTTTTTACTCGAGTTCACTGGGGAAAGTTTTCTTCGAGATTTCTCGAACTGAGTCGTCCCCGGGCTGTGCTTGCTTTGTCTCTTCGATTGTTTGTTATTCTTCGAAGGTCTCTGAGCATTTCTTTTTTCTTTTCTTTTCCCTTTTTCCTCTTTTTTTTTTTTCTCTCTTGTCTCTCCCCTTTTTTTTTCTTTTCTTTTTTTTTTCTTCTTCCCTTTTTTTTTGATTTGATCTTGAAAATGCAACAGGGCAGAGCAAGTACGGCCTTCGTCTTCATCTCTTCCCCTTCTGTCTCGAGGCCTCGGCCTTCGTAGTTGCTGCTTCTTCGGTGATAGTCCTTAGCGATCTCCTGGCGCCCTTTTCAGTCTCCTTCGTCGTGAACTTGAACTTGGCGTGCTTTTACTTCCGGCTGGCAATTTTAGCTGAAACTGCTCTTTGGCTCCCGGGGTATGAGTGATATTGTTGGTTTGGGGAGTGATGACATACATGGTGGAAAGAGTAAAGAAATGAAAAAAGTGGAGAAAATCGTAAAAGTCCCACGTCATTTCATAGCTATCCCATGTCTGATTGCGCATGTACCCTGGATATTATGCGAACTCAACTAGTATCTAGTCAGGCCCTTACACTCATGAAGGATACGCCACGATGGCTCGAAAATGCTTACCGGGATTTGTTTGTGACTGCTTACGTCGGAACAAACCGTGGATATAAGAGCAAACAGGTAATATCATGCATGGCACGTAATTTGGATAGATGCTTGATTTAACAGAGGGATTGAATATTTCTGACCTATGCGATGCATGAAAATGCCTATAAGAGCAGTATGCTTTTGTTTTAGCCGGGCTAAAGAGGGATTTTGATCGATTTTTTTGATTTTTGATTGATTGAGGGTTTGATTGCTCAATGGTTTGATTGCTAGAAGACTTGATTGCTAGATGTGGGGGATGACCTACTTGCAACGTTCTAATGAGAACCTAAGGTTGCCCCCAGTGGGCCAGACGACCGTACTCGACTTAAAGCTATCAAATCGAGTAAGAATGAAAACAATTTTAAATAAAAGGGGAAAGAAAGATGGACTCCCCTAAGGTGTGCAGCGGGGCTGCAAGGGCGTCTTCCACGAGCTTCACGCGGATGACAGCGAGATGCTTCCGGTCCCTGTGAGATGCAGAGGGGACAACAAACAGAGAAATTAATTTAAAACGAAAAAAGAGATAAGTTCAGGGATTCTCCCTTCTTTTAACTCGGCTTTTCGAGGGTGCCTATGACGTGGTCCCCGGTTCCGGGATGCTTCGCTTCGGTGTGCTGATTGGTTTCTTTTTCAGCTGCTTTATGGGAACCGCTGATCCCGGTCGAAGGGAAAATGGGATCCGCACTGGGTATACTTGCTTACCGGCCCTTGCTAGACCTTTGTTGATGGGCTTCGTGATTGCTTGGGGATAAAGGGGAAAACCCTCTGTTCCCGTAATGTGCAGCGGGGCTGCAAGGGCACATGCTTACCGTCCTTATGCGGGCATCGAATGGGGGTGACCCAGTTCCTGAAAAAAACGATGCGGCAAGAACTAATGAGGAGTAAATGCGAGATGATTTTTGGCAAAAGGAATGTGATTGATAAGTTTTTAAGCTCTCCCTTTTAGACGGGCCACTCGTGGGTCATTGAGCGTGACTTAGGTCGGATGTCGATTGATGATAGCTTTGTTTTTAGATGTGTTGCTGTAGCTCTCGCCTTGGCGTGGGTGATACTTATAGCCTGGCTGTCTCTCGATTAAAGGATACACCGTATTGATCATGGTGCGGATGCCGGAACCTTCTTGAACAAGACCGCATTAAGTATGTTGATGGTGACCCCAGGAGGACGACTTTTTGTCGTGCTTTTCCCAGGAGTTGTTGCCTGTAATGTTGCACTGTGCGACCACGGTGTTTTGGCGATGAGCTCCTCCGAATAGGTGAACGGAGATGGGAGCCGACTTTGCTAGCGTTTTGACGACTTGGCGGCTTAGGATGAGCTTTGTGACTTTGGTTCAGCATTTAGTCCTTCGAGAACGGTTGTTCCCGATGCCGGTTGTGCTGGTCGCACTGCAGGAAAAAGAATTTCGCTTTAGATGGCGACAGTTTGCCTTAAAATCTTTCCTGATTTGCTCTTGAAGGTGGCCCGTTGCGGCCCTCCAAGAGTCGCTACGAGCGGAAGCTCCGTGGTCTTCTCGTGATGCCAAGATGAGACTATACGCCGCTGCAAAACTTAAAATTGATTAGTGGCGTTAGTCTAAGGGACGCGTCTTACGTCTCGAGCTACTCCTGGGGAGCCATCTATGCCATGCCTCCTTTTGTCATCTCACACGTTTAACGAAAGAGGATAACAAAGTTTTAAAATCATACGCATCTCCTGAAAAAAACTTGTTTTATTAATTTCAGAACAAACGTTTGTATTAGATTGTCATGATAAAACCCTATGTCGCTGATCTGGCCGAACGTGTAACCCGTGACACTTCAGGCGTAGTATATCTTGACTGCATCGGCATTCACCGGTCTTAGGAGATCGTCTCCGTCCATGTTGGTTAGCATTAGGGCACCCCCTGAGAATGCACTTTTAACTAGATACGGGCCCTCATATTTGGGGGCCCACTTTCCTTGACTGGCCTCCTGATGAGGGAGAATCTTCTTCAGTACTAAATCCCCAGCCTCGAACTTGCGAGGTCGCACTTTCCTGTCATAAGCGTTGGCCATTCTTTGCTGATATAATTGTGCATGGCAGATAGCGGCCAAGCGCTTTTCGGGAAGGAGGTTCAGCTGCTCGTACCTCACTCTTGCCCAATCTGATTCTTCTACTTCAGACTCTGCCAGGATTCTGAGAGAAGGGATTTCTACTTCAAGGGGAATTACGGCTTCCATGCCGTAAACTAATGAGTAGGGAGTTGCCCCTGTAGATGTACGGGTTGTTATCCGGTAGGCATGCAATGCGAAGGGAAGCATGTCATGCCAGTCCTTGTGAGTGATTACCATCTTTTGGATGATCTTCTTTAGGTTTTTGTTTGCTGCTTCGACGGCGCCATTCATTTTTGGTCGGTACGGAGATGAGTTTCGGTGCTTCACTTTCCAATGTTGGCAAAGACCGTCGATCATTTTCCCATTGAGATTGGAGCCGTTGTCCGTGATGATGGTTTCTGGGTCTCCGTGACGGCAGATGATATTTCTTTCGATGAAATGCATGGTCGTCTTCTGTGTGACGTTGGAGTAAGAGGCGGCCTCTACCCATTTGGTGAAGTAGTCGATCGCTACGAGGATGAAGCGATGACCATTAGAGGCTGTGGGATGAATTTGGCCGATGATGTCGATTCCCCACATTGCGAAAGGCCAAGGCGATGTCATGTTGAAGAGAGGGGCTGGCGGTACGTGGATATGGTCTGCGTAAACTTGACACTTGTGGCACTTCCGGAAGTAGTTGATGCAATCCCGTTCGATGGTGAGCCAAAAGTAGCCTTGCCTCATTATCTGTCTGGCCATCATGTGCCCACTAGCATGTGTGGAACACACCCCTTCGTGGATTTCCGTTATGATTCTTTTCGCCTCGGTCATGGTGACGCAGCGAAGCAAAGCTCCATCAGCTCTTCTTTTGTATAAAACTTCGCCGTCGAGATAGAAGTCTAGGGCTAAACGCTGGAGGGTCCTTTTGCTAACCCGGCTTGCCCCCGGTGGATGTTCCCGGTTTCTGATGAATTGTACTAAGTCGTGGAACCAAGGCTTCCCATCGGCTTCCTCTTCCAAGGTGACACAGCATGCCGGCGTTTCCTTTACCTCTACCCTCAAAGGCTGAAGCATTACTCCACACTCTAGTTTGAACATGGAGGCCAAGGTGGCTAATGCGTCTGCGAAGCGGTTCTTTTCTCGGTCAACTCGGTCGAACTTGGTTTCCTCGAATTCCCGCGCGAGCTGAGTGAGTAACCTTTGATAAGGGATGAGCTTGGAATCCCGTGTCTGCCAGAGGTCCTGGGCTTGGTAGATGACGAGTGCTGAATCGCCGAAGATCCGGAGCTTCTTTACTTTTAGGTCGATGGCTGCCGCGAGACCACTGATACATGCCTCATACTCAGTGATGTTATTAGTGCAGGGGAAGTTCAACTTGCATGCTACAGGGAATTGACGACCGTCTGGGGCTATGACTACGGCTCCCACTCCCTTGCCTGAGAGGTTCACCGCGCCGTCGAAGAACATGGTCCACCAATCGTCTTCTTGAAGATCCTCTGCGATTTCATCCTCAACTGCTATGATGTCCTCATCGGGGAAGTTAAAGCTCAACGACTCATACTCATCCGAGGCATGATCAGCCAAGTGATCGGCGAGGGCGCTTGCCTTAATCGCTTTCTGAGTTACATAGATGATCTCGTGCTCAGCTAATAAGACTTGCCATCTGCAAATGCGACTTGATAGGTACGGTTTTTCGAAGATGTACTTCAGCGGATCCATGCGAGAGATTAGCCATGTCGTGTAATACAACATGTACTATCGAAGTCTTCGGGCGCACCATGCTAGGGCGCAACATGTTCGTTCTAACATGGAGTAGCGCATCTCGCACTCGTTGAATTTCTTGCTGAGGTAGTAGATGGCTTGTTCACGTCTTCCCGACTCATCGTGCTGTCCCAAAACGCAGCCCATGGTGCTAGCCGTGACTGTTAGGTACATGAGCAAGGGTCGTCCTGGCGTCGGGGGAACCAGTACCGGCGGGTTTTGCAGGTACGTCTTGATTTTCTCGAAGGCTTTCTGACAGTCTCCGTCCCATTCCGCTTCTCCGTGTTTCCTTAGCATTTTGAACATCGGCTCACAAGTAAGTGTTAACTGGCTGATAAAGCGCGCGATGTAGTTGATGCGTCCTAAGAAGCTTCGTACTTCCGTTTTAGTGCTGGGAGCGGGTAGCTCTTGAATTGCTTTTATCTTATCAGGATCCACTTCTATGCCTTTGTTACTGACGATGAATCCCAATAACTTTCCGGAGGTTACTCCAAAGGTGCATTTAGCTGGGTTTAGCCTTAGCCGAAATTGCCTCAACCTTTCGAATACCTTCTTCAGGATGTCTACATGGTCTTGCGCGCCGCGAGATTTGGCTATCATGTCGTCGACATAGATTTCCAACTCTTTATGCATCATGTCATGGAAAAGGGTGACGGCAGCACGTTGGTACGTGGCTCCTGCGTTCTTTAATCCGAAGGGCATCACTTTGTAGCAGAAGGTTCCCCAAGGGGTGATAAAGGTCGTCTTTTCACTGTCCTCGGGTGCCATCTTGATCTGATTGTACCCGGAAAATCCGTCCATGAAGGAGAACATGTCATTTCCGGCGGCACTATCCACCAAGATGTCGATATGGGGAAGTGGGAAGTCATCCTTAGGGCTGGCTCGATTGAGATCCCGAAAGTCCACGCACATGCGAACCTTCCCATCTTTCTTAGGCACTGGCACTATGTTGGCGATCCATTCTGGGTACTCGGCAACTCTCAGAAAACCCGCGTCCAGTTGCTTGGTAACTTCTTCTTTGATTCTCAGAAGGATGTCTGGATGCATTCTCCGAAGTTTTTGCTTGACAGGTCTAAACTCGGGCTTTAATGGGATACGATGCTCAACTATCCCGGGATCAAGACCTGGCATGTCGGCGTATGACCATGCAAATACGTCGGAGTAGTCTTTGAGGAGAGAAATCAACCTTTCTCTCTGAGTCGTATCCAAGGTAGTCCCGATCTTGACCAACTTTTGATTCTCATTGCTTGCCCCCAAGCTTACTTCGTCCAATTCCTCCTGATGAGGGGTTACTTCCTTTTCTGAACTTTCCAGTAAACGGGCCAGTTCGTCGGAGATTTCTGCTTTGTCTTCAGTCGTAGCG
Source organism: Viola odorata (assembly GCA_963691705.1). Classification (NCBI taxonomy): domain Eukaryota; kingdom Viridiplantae; phylum Streptophyta; class Magnoliopsida; order Malpighiales; family Violaceae; genus Viola; species Viola odorata. The sequence continues at coordinate 40,401,899 of OY829544.1, forward strand.
ATGATTTCTTCGCCAATAAAGACATAAGTTTTATCATGACAATCTGAACTAACATTCAACCTGAAAAAAAATGCGAAAAAAGAGATGCGTAAAATGAAAATTGCATATATATTTGATTTTTAACAGAAGGGGAACGTGAGTTCCTACAAAACGGTTTTCGTAAGAAAACGTGCAAACATGTGTTTTTCTAAAAGAAGTAATTACGGAGAGACATCCGGAAGCATGGTGATGGTCCAGTTGCACACAGACTCCCCTGACTTCTTAACGAAAATGACTGAACCAGACGACGATCCCTCTTCTCCTAGAGTGCAGATACGGAGGTCCGATACCTTGACAGGATTTCCATTGATGGTTTCGGCGGCGAAGGGGAATGTAGTTCTGATATGGGGGATTGACATCTTGCCCCCTGGCGCAGAACGTCCGAATAGCTTAGCCAGCTGCTTTTCTTTCTTTTCTTGGGCAATTCTAACGAAATCGGCTTTGCCCGGTTGGTACCCTAACCCAAAACGGTCTCCGAAGCTCTTCGGAGGCGACCATCCTTTGGATCCTTGTAGCTTGGCGCCGAGCCATTTTCCCAATTGGAAACTTCCTTCCAGCATTGGTTTAGGGGTGGTTCCGGCTGTCTCAGATTTTGAGGCTTTGCCCACAAAGGACCCCTCCTTGATCCAGTCTGTGTTGACGATTTCGAAGGCTTGGAACGAGCTCTCCAAGGTTTCGGCAGTTTCGATGTAAGGCACGGAGGCGTGCTTAGCCAAGATCAGGGCCTCTTCTGCCTTTATCGTGACTAAGGCATTATCCTTGACGTACTTGAGGCACTGATGCAGAGAAGAGGGGACTGCCCCTGCTGAGTGGATCCAAGGTCGTCCTAGTAGCATGCTGTAAGCAGGTTGGATTTCCATGATCTGGAATGTCAGGGCGAAGGTGTGGGGCCCAATGACCATGTCCAATTCGAAGTTTCCGATGATCTCTCGAGTGGTGTCATCGAAAGCCCTAGCCATCATTCCGCTAGGTTTCATGTGAGAGAAATCGACCGGTAGTTGCTCGAGGACGTGCCTGGGCATGACATTCAGCGCGGACCCATTGTCGATGAGGGCCTTGGCTATGACGTGCCCCTTACATTCTACCGTGATGTATAGGGCCTTGTTGTGATCTTTTCCTGAGGGGTCGATCTCTTCTTCAGAGAAGGAAATGCTGCCGAGGGCCTGAATCCTTCCGACAAGGTTTTCCACCCCTTCTGTAGTGATATCCTTAGTTACGAAGGCTTGCTTCAAGACTTTCAGGAGAGCTTGGCGATGAGCCTCTGAAGTAAGTATCAACTCCATGATGGAAATGCGAGCTGGGGTTTTCTTCAGTTGTTCGATGATGCTGAACTCGCTCTGTTTCATAATTTTGAGGAACTCAGCCGTCTCGTCCGTGGTTACAGGTTGGCTCAAACCTTGTGTTTCCTCTATCGTTTCCTCGCGAATCACAGGGTTTTTCCCTTTAGCTTGTCGTTGCTTCTCTACTTCCTCCGAGATGTAACATCTCCCGGTGCGGGTCATGCCCCCGATATGAGAGGTTTCACCGATAGTGGGTCCTATTGGAGTGACTGTAGGAGGGGTGGTGACTACCGTGTACCCGTAGTCGAATGGGACCGCGTGCAGGTCTCGGCTAGGAGTATTCACAGCTAATGTGAACACTACCTTGCGTGGGGTTGTGGAGGTGTCCCCTGTCTGAGCCACATATCGAAGGAATATGGTGCTGGAGAGTGGTCCCCGATGGCATTGATGGTTCCTCGGGCTTCTCCTTTAGTTTGGATGACTCCGAATGTGGTGAGTTGCTTGACTTTTTGCCGAAAGAGTCCACAATCCTGGATGTCATGCTTGCTTTCCCCTTGGCAGAAGAGGCATTGGGCCTGATTATTCCCCGGGAATGGTAGATAAGCGTTGTTAGCTAGAGCGAAGAACAACTCTTCGTTGGGTGTTTCTTCCATCGAAGGGCGAGGAAAGTTGATTCCTACGGAAGCAATGTCGCCCATCCCCGAATTATGGTGCGGTAGGGGACCCATTGTCACAGCAGGATCCTTTGCTAATCCATGGGGCGAGATTCGCCCTTGTTTAGTTAGGTGCTCGACCTTTTCTCTAAAGGCATAACAATCCTCCAAGGAGTGTCCTCTGGTTCCGGCGTGATATTTGCAGCTAACCTTTGGATCATACCAGCTAGGGTAAGGAGTGGATTGAGACGGGAGTGGGGATGGCATAATCTGTCCCTCTGCCAAGAGGCTTGTGTAGATTTCCTTCAAAGGAAACAGAGGGAGCGACCACATCGGTAAAGGGTATGATTCGGAGTCTGAGGGTTCCCAAGAAGGTAGTGATGGTGCTGGGCCACCATAGGAGGGTGACGCCGAATACCTGACGAGGTAATCGAATCTCCCAGAAGGTTGGCCCAAAGTATCAATCTCGCGATCGCCCTCGTCGCGGCGTTTGGAGAATCGTTTGCCCGACGAAGTCGATCCCTTCTTTCGGAGGATTGGGAGTGGAGTTCCCTTGGCGTTATGCGAGATAGGAAATCCGTCTCCGATGGCGTCAATGGATCTTCCCTCGTGGGTTGCTTTCTGGGTTTGGATCACCCCGAGATGCAAGAGTTGTACCACCCTTTCTGCGAACACCTTGCAGTTTTGGATTTTATGATCGTCGCTTTCCTCGCAGTACATGCAGCCACTTGGATTGCTCTCCGAGTATGGCAAGTGTCCTCCTCGAGTTAGGGCCAGGAAAAGTTGTTCCTGTGGCCAGCTTGATGCGGAAAAGAGAAGGTCGTTTCTTTCTCCTGCCGAGATGGCGTTCACTCCTCCCTTTCCCTGGGCATGATTGGGAAGAGGGTTGGTGGATGTGTTGGGTCCTTTTGCTAACCCTTCGAAAGATACCCACCCACTCTTGATCAAGTGCTGGACTTTAGCTTTAAAGGTGAAGCAGTTTTCCAGAGTGTGACCTGGGGCTCCAGCGTGGTATTCACACCTCGCGTTGAGATCATACCACTTCGGGTAAGGAGGCAATTGAGGCTGAGCCGGCACCGGTACGATCTGTCCGGCTGCCAAGAGATGTTTGTAGATTTCTCCTGCAGGAAGAGGAAGAGGAGGTGGAGGCTCTCGGCTCCACCGATTGTTTGTCGTGTTTTGGTTATTTGGGTTTTTTGGTGGGTTATATGGCTTGGGTTGCATGGGTTGTGATGCTTGTACTGATGGGAAATGCGTAGGGCTTTGAGGCGCGATATTGGCAACAGGCGGCGAGGTGAAAGGAAAGTAGGTAGGTTGATATAATGACGGCAGAGGGTAGGGCGATGGCGATAAATAAGGTGGAGGTGGTGGAAATGGCTGCCCCTGATGAGCTTGGGGAGCCACAAATCCAACGTCTCTTTTTATGATAGGTGCTTTCCTGGGCGCAGATTCCGATGCTGACGGCAAGATTCGTCCTGACTTAATTCCTTGCTCGACTCTTTCGGCAATTAGGACCATATCGGAGAAGCTATTTGAGGGGTTTGAGATCAGGTAGGTGTAGTGGGGAGCCTTGAAGGTGTGCAAGAAGATCGACAGGAGTTCCTTGTCGCTTAAGGGTGGAGAGATCCGTGAGGCCACCTCCCTCCATCTCTGAGCATAGGTTTTTACGGACTCGCCGACTTTCTTTTCCATGTTTTGCAGATCAGCGCGGTCGGGTGCTACCTCCATATTGAACTTATATTGCCGGTAGAATGCGTCGGATAAGTCTCTCCATGTCCTGATCCTGGCTCGATCTAGCCCCATATACCATGTCAGGGCGTGCTTGGTCAAGCTTTCCCGGAAGAGATGAATCAACAACGGCTCATTGTGGATTACCTCTGCCATCTTGTTGCAGTATGCTCTGAGATGGGTCTTTGGGCACTCTACCCCAGTATATTTTTCGAAGTCAGGGATTTTGTACTTCGGGGGTATGACAATCCCGGGGACCATACACATATCGGCAGGGCCGGTAGGGTCAAATGGATCAGCCCCTTCAATTGCTCGGAGCCTTTCCTCAAGTAGGTTTAGCCGATCATTTTTCGGTTGCTCGGCCCTGATGGGGTTAGAACCGAAGGGTAGTGCCAGTCCTGATGAGAACTGCGGTTGTGCTGAGTTGAAAGTGAGGAGCTGAGTTCCCACAGGTCCGGGAACTGTGCTCGGAGGAATAGGAGGGAGATACGGATTCTCTGGGTGGGCCTGGCTCTTGCTGGGGTCCACAGCAGGGTTGATTGAAAGGTGCTGAAGCGACGGGGAGATCTCTTCACCCGCCTTAATTGGAGGACTTGCAGCGTTGGGTACAGTGAAGGGACTAACCCATCTCCAATGGCCCGGGGGGCCGGACAGGGGTGGGAGTACCGAAGGTCCTGCGACGGTGAGTAAAGGGGAAGGTCTGTTTGTTTGAGGGGGATCGAAACCCGGTGGAAACTCGGTGACAGCTTCATCTCTTTCCTTTTCGGCCCTGGCGGCCCTTTCCGTAGTGATCCTAACTTGCTCCTCTAACTCAGCAATTCTAGCGGTCAGTGCTTCATCGGTCTTGGCCGGTTCAGTCATTTTTCGCTTTTGAAGTCTAGTCAAAAGGGAGCCTGTGCGGAGTAGCTTGCTTCCGAGGAGCTATGGTGAACCTGAAAAAAGGGAAAAAACACAAAAACAGTGAGTATAAATGAAGATACACAGGTGATGTGCAATCCCGAGGTCTCCACATTTGCTCATTCGCTTTTCTGGCTTGTACTTTCATTTGATATTTTCAGGGTGGTCGCGGAGGCGAGATATCCTGGTCGTTGGCGAGATACGAAGGAAGCCTCTATACATTCCAACGATATGACGCAAATCTGAGATGCTAACGGCGAAACCCAAATCAGCAGGGGCAACCAACGCCGTCATGCTAGGGGGATCTGTTTTCACATTATGCTTTCAACGCTGTAGGGCCTGATGCCTAGTGAACCCAACCAAGGGGAGGTACGTCGATCTATGCTATGAACTCAGAAGTTCTTGTGATAAACTAAAAGGATAGGGTCATGAGCGAGGGCTACTTGGCTATATATTGCTTGGTCTGATTTTTCTGGTTTTTTAGTGAAAAGATTGTGTTTGTCTCGGAGGGATTTTCTTTTTCTTTTTGCGATGGTCTTTTGAGTTGTATTGGGGATGGATAATTGATATGAAAAAGATAGGCAATTTTAATAAATATCCGAAAGAGTACGACTTTATTAAAGTGTTTACAAAAGTATGGTAAACTTGCCAACTACCTAAGTTCAAAAAATGGCTAAGATAGATGAAATTAGGGGTCCTAGCTAAAAGAAAAGGTTTGCCGATATCCGAGCCTTTCCCTAAAGGCGTCAATCCTGGGTGTCAGAGTTCTCCTGCCAAAGGTACTCCATCGAAGCCATCTCCCCTTTCTGCATTTCTATCTCAGCTTCTAAGGCGGTAATTCGGCTTTGCAATGCCTGGCTCTTCCTATCTCCTAGATCTGCTCGAGTAGTCAAGACCCTTATCGTTGAATCCTTGTCTTGGATTATGGCACTCGAAGCTTCTTTCTTGCGGGTTTCGCTGCTCAAGCGTTCGTTGAAGGCCCTGAGGGCCACCTTCTGTTTTACTGCTCGTATCCGGACAAAATCCCTATGACGCCGGTGTACCTCATTCTTCTGGACTTCTGCGTAGCATTGACGTGCTTCGGCAGTATCTCTTTCCTCTGTCATTAGATCTCGCTCTTCCTGCGCTGCTCGCATTTGTTCTACCACTTGCGCGTAAGCCATGGCATCCATTCCTCCACTTACTTGCGATTCTCCTTCCTCTTCTATCGGTTTCTGATTTTCTAGGTGAGGCAAGACATTGCCGTTGACTCGCTGCAACCTCCACTGTGGATATTGCGGTATTGTTGCGGCAGGGGCGACACGTCCTTTGAGACAAAAGGGGTTGGCCCAGTCTAGGGCGTACAACTGGATGTTCTGATTCTCTCCTGTGTGTGGCAGATCTGATTTCGTCATGCCGAACGTTACTGGAATGATTTGGGTGATGCAAAACTGCCTGAGTACGAGGGCAGGGCAGTAGTGAGCACATCCCCAAGCTCCGATTAGAGGAACCCAAGGTAGGGGTCCACAGCAGACGATAGGATCGGAGGTTCGTAGCCACTTGGCATGCCAACTGAAGTCTTCCTCTGAGAGGTTGATGAATCGGTTGATCCAGACGTCTTTATTTTCCATCTCCCATTTATCTGTGGTCATTGCATTGATAACTCTGAGCAGAGGGCACGACCTGATGTAGCTCTCGAAGAAGATGGATTGATCAGGAATTTGCTTGAAGTGGCTGATCAACCATACTGTCAGTAGCTGGGCGCAGCAGGTGAGCCTCCCTTTCCCCTTCCTTCGGCAGGAGTCTAAGGAACGAAAGGTCTCGGCCAAGATGGCTGTTGTAGGATTGATGGCATTTACCTCCATCTCGTAAAAGATGTTGGCTGCTGAAGAGTCGATGGCGTTTCTCATCCTCGGAAAAAAGACGAATCCTACAATGGCGAAGGCTAGAATCCTTAAGCTCCTAGCTCCATTTGATAGCTGAAATCGTGCCTCGATATCCGACCAACACCAAACGTAGTCACCCTCCTTGACACGAGTAGGGATTCCTAATAGCTTGTCGAGTCTTATTTTTACACTTGCAGAGTCAAGTCGGACATTCTGGTAGATGATTGATATGGGTGATGTGAAGCACATCAAAGTTGAGTACTCCTCGAGTGTAGGAGTTAAGTCCACTCCCTTGTCAAAAGAGAAGCAATGATAGTAGGAATCCCAGAACTTCAGAGCTGCCCTGATACAACCCCAATCGGCCTTGACATCCACTAGGGTCAGTAGCTTTCCATAACTACCCTCAAACTGAGTCTCTTCGTCTTCAGTCAGCTCATTCCTTAACATCCGAATCCTAGTCAAATCAAAGTCTACAACCTCTACTTTGATTTTAGTGGTGATGTCAGGGGCGAATCCCCGTTCTAACAGATCTCCTCGGGCAGCTTGATCGTCGAAGCTTCGTCCCCCGAAAATATCAAATGAAAGTAACGTAGGTGCTGTCATGGTGAATGAGCAAAATGGGCCCTGTAGGACAAACATCAAAATTTCTAAGTGCTAAGTGAATGGTGTGTGTGAGAAATCCACAGTTTGTATAACAGGAAAAATCACGTCATCATACCAACAAGATAAATAGCCACGATAAACAGGTATAATCATGATGCACGTGCTGGGGCTCTGATTCCGACACCTCTAACTGGCTTGAATGGTTCCCGGATGATACCATGAAAAGGTCCCTAAAGTGTCGTCTGGCGTCCCCGATTCCTTACGAAATCGAGTAATCCTTTCAACTGGCTTTAGGGATTCATCAGAGTTGGGATTGGTGAACACTACCTAGGACATGTGTCCTAGGGCGTCACTACTACCCTCCTATTTTGGTATTGGTCCCCTGGGTGTAGGGCGCTATGATATGCATATGACAATTGATAAAGCAAATAAATGAACAGATCAGCAATTGATCAAAGCAAATAAATAAACACATAAACACCTCTCTAAAAAAGACAAAACCGGCTCCGACCCAAAAAGTCCCCAGTGAAGTCGCCAAACTGTCGCGCCCCCACGAAAATTAAAAACTCGCGAGTGTGCAACGAAATTTGGGACCTTACAATGCTCAGCGTAGACAGACGCCTCGCAACATGCAATGAAGTCGCCACCCTAATTTGGTTGCTAGGCTTTAGGGAACCTTAATCGTCATGGCATAGGAAATATAATAAGTAAAAAAAACTAAAGGCACAAAAAAGGGGTCTGGACCCCAGACAAAAGGTTCGGGGTCGTATTATGGTCTCGGGAAGGTGTTAGGCACCCGAGTCACATCCGAAAACGGTTACCGGTTGATGAGAGAGGTGTTTAAAAGGTGTTTGATGAAAATGCGTTTTATTTTGAAAAAGGGGGCCCTCAGAGGAATCGTCACTTTAGCCTTTTCCACAATCGGGACCGTTCAAAAATAATAAAAAAGATCTTTCGGACGGGGTTACCGTTTATCAAGATCAGTCTATTATTCTTGACCGTAACGTGATGGGACTGAATTTTCTGTAAGACTGAATGAGCGCCCTCTTATTTCATCATCGGGCCATGCATGATTAGATTGATTGCTATGTGAACCTATCATGGATTGCTAACAGAGTACCAATTTTAAATGATTGGTTTTTGAAGTGGAAAACTGATGTGGGATCGAAAGTCCCCATGTACATGCAGTCAATATATGCGAGAATTTAAAATCACATGAATATGGCATTTGAAGCGACTCTTTAAACACGTTGTTCATGTGGGTTGATTTTAATTCTAACAGTTCTATATATCATGCGTACGACTGCTATTTTACGAAAAAGCGCTGAATAAATAAAAGGGAATCGAAAGGCGTACTTTCGAGCGAAGCTTGAATTTAAAACCTACAAAGTGAGAGTATTAGTGATAGCTTGAGAAAGAAGTAAACAATTTTATGAGTGCGAAAATTTAAATGACAGTTGATTGCATACGAGAAATGATGAATTTTGCGTATACGAAAGTGAGATGCTGGGTTTGACAAAAATGATGACAGTTGTTTGTATGCGAAAAATGATGGATTTTACGCATACGAGAATTTAAATGCTGAGCTGATTTGCATGCGATAAATGATTGATTTTACGCATACGAAATTTAAATGTTGGGTTGATCGTATGTGAAAAATGATTGATTTTACACATACGAGAATTTAAATGTTATGGTGATTGCATGCGAAAAATGATTGATTTTACGCATGTGAGAATTTTAACTGTGCTACGTGATTGCATGCGAAAAATGATTGATTTTAAGCATGTGAGAATTAAAATGCTACGTTGATTGCATGCGAAAAATGATTGATTTTACGCATGTGAAAATTAAAATGCTACGTTGATTGCATGCGAAAAATGATTGATTTTTAAGCATGTGAGAATTAAAATGCTACGTGATTGCATGCGAAAAATGATTGATTTTAAGCATGTGAGAATTAAAATGCTACGTTGATTGCATGCGAAAAATGATTGATTTTAAGCATGTGAGAATCTAACATCTACGTGATTGCATGCGAAGAATGATTGATTTTACGCATGTGAGAATTAAAATGCTACGTGATTGCATGCGAAAAATGATTGATTTTAAGCATGTGAGAATTAAAATGCTACGTTGATTGCATGCGAAAAATGATTGATTTTAAGCATGTGAGAATCTAACATCTACGTGATTGCATGCGAAGAATGATTGATTTTACGCATGTGAGAATTAAAATGCTACGTGATTGCATGCGAAAAATGATTGATTTTAAGCATGTGAGAATTAAAATGCTACGTGATTGCATGCGAAAAATGATTGATTTTAAGCATGTGAGAATCTAACATCTACGTGATTGCATGCGAAGAATGATTGATTTTACGCATGTGAGAATTAAAATGCTACGTTGATTGCATGCGAAAAATGATTGATTTTAAGCATGTGAGAATCTAACATCTACGTGATTGCATGCGAAAAATGATTGATTTTAAGCATGCGAGAATTAAAATGCTACGTGATTGCATGCGAAAAATGATTGATTTTAAGCATGTGAGAATTAAAATGCTACGTTGATTGCATGCGAAAAATGATTGATTTTAAGCATGTGAGAATCTAACATCTACGTGATTGCATGCGAAGAATGATTGATTTTACGCATGTGAGAATTAAAATGCTACGTGATTGCATGCGAAAAATGATTGATTTTACGCATGGGAGAATTTAATATCTACGTTGATTGCATGCGAAAAATGATTGATTTTAAGCATACGAGAATTTAACAGTTGGATAATTTGCAGAAAGTAGAGAGTTGATATTTGCGAAAAATAAAACAATTGATATTTGCAGAAAATAAAGCAGTTGATATTTGCGGAAGGATTTCCAGCAGTTGTGCGAAAAATTAAAGCAGTTGATATTGCGGAAAATAAAACAATTGATATTTGCAGAAAATAAAACAGTTGATATTGCGGAAGGATTTCCAGCAGTTTTGCGAAAAATTAAAGCAGTTGATATTGCGGAAAATAAAACAATTGATATTTGCAGAAAATAAAACAGTTGATATTGCGGAAGGATTTCCAGCAGTTTTGCGAAAAATTAAAGCAGTTGATATTGCGGAAATTAAAGTGCGACCGTCCATGTAGGCGGTAAAAATAAATAACTGAATTTTTAAATTGCAGAAAATAAAGTGCGGAAATTTAAAGTGCTAAGAATTAAAACAGTTGATAAGTGCAGAAAATTAAACAGTTGATACGTGCAGAAAATTAAACAGTTGATAAGTGCAGAAAATTAAACAGTTGATAAGTGCAGAAAATTAAACAGTTGATAAGTGCAGAAAATTAAACAGTTGATAAGTGCAGAAAATTAAACAATTGATAATACGAGAAATTAACGTACGATGCGTACGAATTATTTTTACGAAAAACTTGCGATTTGAAATTTCGGAAAGAATTAAAAATCGGAGGGACCTAATTGAAAACTTTGAAAACTTGGGAGGGGGGCCAAAACGGCGCCGTGTGATGAATAGGCATGGCACTATTCATCACCCCCTCCCTTGGTCGCCGGAGCTACTGCCGGCGACCCAACTCCGGCCACACTTCGACGACTTTCCGACCGTATAAACCTCGATTTTGAGTTTGACTCGTACAAAATTTAATTTCGAAAAAACGACCGAACCGTTAATTATCGAAAACTAATTAATTCGAACAATCTAGCCAACGATTTTCAAAATTGAAAGCATGTATTTAATCTACATTACGTATGTGAATTAATAGCACAAAAACAATCAATTTATTTGCTCAAAATCAAGCCAAACGAAATTAAAGAAAACTTGCGCAGAAAAACCGAAGATGAGCTAGAGAGAGAAAGCTCACGTTTCAAACTTTGAACTGGACGATTGTCGCTCAATATGAGCAAGCTGATCAAGAGGGAGAAGGAGCAAGGGTTTCTTGCGATTTTGGTGCCCGTTTGAATGAAGACAGTGACTTGTATTTATAGGCTTCAAACGCGTGAGGAGAGGGACGCGGCTGTGCGCGTGGAGGCCGCTTGGTCGCGGTGGCGGGGCTACGGCCGTGAGGTGGAGGGTCTAGGCTGCTGTGTGATGATTGACGAGGGGACGGGAAACGGTTTGGACGGGACATGAGGTCGGAGCAGGCAGCTCGGTGGCTCGCTCTCCTGTTCATCCGTTCCCATGTTGTTCCCGTGTGCATGGCACACATAAATGCTCAACCATTGATTTGGTTGACTATTTCTAGTTGACCAAGATCAATGGTTGAGATTAAATGGTCATTTATGCTATTTAAATGGCCTCGAGCCAAGTCCGACGAGCAAACGTTCGGACTTTTCGAACTGAGGGTACCAGCGCGTAGAGAAAATTATGACGGTTTTAACCGTATACAGCGAAGCATGAAAATTTCGCGTTTGACGCGTTTATTTTCGCGTTCAAAAGTGCGAAACGCGGGAACGGAAAAATAAAAAAGTTACGCCGAAAATTACACGAAACGTTGTATACCGTTGCGAGCAGAAAAAAAGCTAGCAACTAGTTGATGGAAAACATTTAAAAGTCAAGCTGTGGTTCGAGCAGACTTACTCGGGTCCAATAAAAGCTCGAATAAAAATATTAATAAAATAATAAAAATACTAAAAAATGCGCTAAAACCCTAAAAATCCTAAAATTCGTGAGATGACCAAAAATGCAGAAAAACTAGCATACGACTGCCGGATAGTCTAAAACGTGATTTTTTTTAGGCTAAAAATAATATTAATAATAATAATGAAAATGCATGCCGAAAAATTGAAAATGCGATTTCGAAAGCTGACGATGCTAACGACGATGCAAAAATGCAACGAAACACCTAAAAATGCTAGCGATAGTAAACTAACTACAGATGACTGTAAATCAAGTAAAAATGACAGTAAATTAAATAAATGACAGAAATGCTAAAATTGATTAAAAATGGCGCCAAAATTTGGGTATCAACATGTGCTAGTTGGTAAGGCATCATCTCTAAGCGTACCTGAGGTGGTGTTGATACAGGAGGGAAGCATGGGTCATAAGCGTACCTTGATCCTATAGTGACTCTGTAGATTAAAGATGAATATTTCTGCATCAATGATTACATCTCTTGTCTTATAGCTTGCCAAGCCTCTACTAGGAATCTCTCTCTTATTTAATCTCCATTACCGATTCTGCTATCTTGACCAAGAATCCCATTCTTGGCCAAGATAAATACGTGTCTATTTACTTTCCAGTTTTAGTTCAATCACAAACCCCTAAATTCCATCTAAGTGTTATCTTTACTGTTATAAGTTCTTACAAAAAATCATACCTTTGTTCTTTGTGGTTCGATCCTCTTACTGCTATCTATAATACAATTATTCTTAGTAGCAAGTTGTAACTTATATTTATTTTTGACGGGTTCGGCACTCAGTCAGTCATCCATTGTAACAAGTAGGGTTTCGAATGCTTCAAGGTCGGCAACCCTAATTTATGCACTAACAAGGTACTTGTGCAATTTGTATAACTCCAATTGTCAATGACTATGGAGCATAACTTCTGGGCAACCAAACAACGGGTGTGGAAAAGGTTTTCCCATTGTTCTTCTTCACACACTTCGACTTTGACTTGGGCGCTTATATTGCGCCTAATCACAAGTGCAAAACCTTGCTCGGCCGTTTGTATGTCATCATCCGAACCTCTCTCCTTTTCTTCTTCCTCCTCACAACCATCCTCCTCAACCTCTTGGTCATCATCCGACCCTAGGTCACCATTATCCTTAATGAGTAACTGATACGATCCTAGTTGCGTAGGATGCGTAACGAGTACTTTCTGATCTAGTTCGAAGGGTTGGATTTTTGGAATGCGAATAATTAACTCTCTTGAGTGCTTAACCCTCGTAGCAACTTGTGTTAAGCAACCTAAGCTAAACAATCGAGCTTCTTGACTCGGATCCCTAACCTTGTATTCAACTTGTGAATACCAACCTAGGTGAAATGAAACAATAAGGGGTTGAACTCTCGGTCTTTTACTTGGAAATCGACTTAAGCGTTCGGACTTAAGAAGCAACAAGGTTCACACGTGAACAATTGAGAAAATCCTCTCTATTTTAATTGATTGAAAATAACTTAACTGATAATAAAAAAAAGGTGGTTCCGTTAAATAGGAGAAACCCTAAATCCTTACAATAGGAAACCTTCTCCTAATAGAACTTCTAATTAATTAATTAAAATAAATCCAAACTAATTTATTTAATTAATAATATAGCTAATTAAAATAGAAATCTGAAAGTTTCCATCTTTGATGCAAAAACTGGCAGTCTCGGACGTCATTACTCTAAAAACAGATGACAACCTTCTATTTTCGGCGTCATCACGCCGAGACCCATCTGTCAAGTTGTAGTTGCTTCTGTTTTGGGCGTGATCACGCCGAGGCTGGGCGTGATCACGTCCAAGCATGTCTCGGATCGCATTATTCCCTTCTTCTTCGGAAAGATTCGCCCTCGAATCTTGTTCAATGCCACCTGTCCAAGAAAGTCTAGCAATTCCACACTCAATGTACACTTGCCATCTCTTGCGCTTCCTTGGTTGCTAAAGTACATTCTGTGACGCCTTGAACAAGCATACTCTATGGCTCGCTTCATCAACCTGTTGTAGCCATTCTTGGAATGGATTGTCCCAAGCTCTTTGCGTAGGATTCACATCATTAGCCGAACTAGGCTCCACGGTTCCACTTGGCTTCTTCCACTCTAATCGCAGTAACTTAGGATACTCCTTCTCCTCAAGAACACTTCTCTTTCTCTGCCTTGGAATTATTCTCCCTTGGGCACTCTCACTCAACTCTCCTTTTTCACAAGTGCCATTATCATCTCGTAACCCATGCTCACTCTTTTCATGGGGGCTGTTTTGAATTTCTTTTGTTAACCCATGGTCTGCTTTATGTGTGAGCTTCTCTAAGAGACTAGTAAAATGCTCAGACCAAGTCTTATTAGAGACATCACTCTTTCCTATCCTAGCCGACTTAACCTCACCACTGTCCTTAATGATCACTCTATTATTGGAACATTGGATCGAAGTGTGCCCTCGACCTGTACATGTCTGGCATAGAATATCTCGTGTCAGCACACGAGTTGATGAAGGAACATTGCTCGCCAAACAGGTATTAGGGCGTCCCTCTGCTTGCGATTATTGCGGCATAGCCCTGGTGGCGGCCTATGCACATCATAACGCAATGACCCTTGCGCATCATAGTACTCATCACCATACCTTTGTTGTGATCCTTGCGCTTCATAGTGTCGATCTTACCAGTGGGTGGGTGGGAATCGTCGCCTCATTAGTGTCTTCATAGTATCCCAAGTTCGAACCGGTCCGGCCGCAAGCCTTATCCGATCACTATTGATTTGCTCCCACCAATGAATGACGTACCCAAAGAACCCAACCGATGCCATCTTTACTTTCTCCTCCTCCGGATATTTATAATAAGCAAAGATCGATTGGATCTCCCTTTCCCATACTAGATAAGTATGCGGATTATCCGTTCTTCCAAAGGAAGGGATTTCCATCCTCATGCTTTCAAGGTTTGTGTCAAGTTGATCCCCAAACCTAAGCCTCCTCTCTTTAACCCTCTTTAGCCTCTCATAGGCAAACTCCTCATCTTCTGAAGAACAGTATGACATCCTGAAATTCACAATAAGAAATAGAAAACGTAAGATTGTACTAAACCTAGCACTCCCTCACATTTTTACTCTCATGTTTAAACACTATTGATCTCAAAAAATAACTCACACTTCCTTGTAATTGTTCACGCGCAAACGCCAATGACTTGAGAATTTCAAAGGAAAGCTTCTAAAGAAGACACAAAGAAAACTAGCTTCGAAAGGAATTTAGATGCTCAATAAATAAATTAGTTGCAAAGATCAATCAACTAAATACTTGTTAGGCTGGAGTAGAAGATATATAGATGTATAAGAATCAAAGAAAGCTCAAATTTTCAAGAAGACTCAAGTAAATCACAAAATTTCATTTTTGACTAAATTTGTGAAATTAGGGTTTGCAACTTGTAAACTTGATATCTTTCAACTCTGACCACCAAATCGAATGATTCCTTTTGCTATGAGTCTGAAATACTCTCTAGTATTTTGTATTTTCTTTTTCGTTCTGATTTGAATTTTTTTTTAAAAGAACGAATAATAATTAAATAAAAGACTCTTTTTGGTATTTTTTGACACTTTTGGGACAAAAACAAACTAATTTAATGACACACAAATCGCACAATGATTTGTTTAACAAGACGCATAAAATAAGATCTAGAACCCTAGATCGACTCGACACACAAATAACTAACACAAGCACACAAGAAAATTGGTTATAGAACAGATAGAAAAAGAACCAGTCTCAACAAGGAAAACTAAAACGTAAAGATAGATACCAAACCTTGAACGCCTTGAGCTCCGGTACCAACTGATACGATCCTAGTTGCGTAGGATGCGTAACGAGTACTTTCTAATCTAGTTCGAAGGATTGGATTTTTGGAATGCGGAATAATTAACCCTCTTGAGTGCTTAACCCTCTTAGCAACCTGTGTTAAGCAACCTAATCTAAACAATCGAGGTTCTTGACTCAGATCCCTAACCCTGTATTCAACTTGTGAATACCAACCTAGGTGAAATGAAACAATAAGGGGTTGAACTCTCGGTTTTTTACTTACAAATCGACTTAAGCGTTCAGACTTAAGAAGCAACAAGGTTCACACGTGAACAATTGAGAAAATCCTCTATGTTTTAATTGATTGAGAATAACTTAACTGATAATAAAAAAGGTGGCTCCTTTAAATAGGAGAAACCCTAAATCCTTACAATAGGAAACCTTCTCCTAATAGAACTTCTAATTAATTAATTAAAATAAATCCAAACTAATTTACTTAATTAATAAAATAGCTAATTAAAATAGAAATCTGAAAGTTTCCATCTTTGACGTAAAAGCTGGCAGTCTCCGACATCATTACTTCGTGACAGGGCGTCATTACTCCGAAAACAGATGACAACCTTCTATTTTCGGCGTCATCATGCCAAGACCCATCTGTCAAGTTGTAGTTGCTTCTATTTTGGGCGTGATCACGTCCAAACATGTCTTGGATCACATCAGTAACACTCGTTTGTTGGGACACTCGGCTTGTCTATGTCCTCTTTCGGCACACTTGAAACATACTATATCCTTTGTAGGAATCCGGTTTGTTGTAATAGAGGAAGAATTATTGTTGTTCACTTTCGAAGGTCTACTTGAACTTGACGCACCCTTGGTGCCATAGTTATACGGCAACACCTTAGGCACCGATTCGTGTACTTGGCATCCTTGACCCAAGACGTCTTCTTCCATGGTGCAGACTTTGCACTAGCAGAAGTGGTACTAGTGTAAGAAGGTCTCAACTTCCTTTATTTCTCTATCTTAATTGCCATGTGAAGCATTTCCTCCAAGGTGTTATAGTGCGTTAATTCTAACGCATTGGCTATCTCTCGGTTGAGACCATTCAAGAACCTTGCCATTGTAGCTTCCACATCCTCAACCACTCGCGCTCTAGCTAGCGCTATCTCTATCTCAGTAAAATAATCTCCCACGCTCCTACTTCCTTGTGTCGTGGTTTGCAACCATTGGTGGAGGTCGCGGTGGAAATAGGCAGGTACAAAACATCTCTTCATTAGGGTTTTCATCTCCTCCTAAGTCCGAATTGGACCGAAACCAACCCTTTCTCTAGTGGCATTCAACTGATCCCACCAATGAATGGCATACCCACTAAACTCCACTGAAGCCAACTTAACTTTCTTGTCCTCGAAATAATTGTGATAAAGAAAGATTGAGTGAACCTTCCTTTCCCACGCCAAGTAGGTATTCGGATCATCCTTCCCCTCAAAAGGTGAAATTTTCATCTTAATACTTCCTATGTTGGTGATATTGCGCTGGGCGCTCGTGCACTGCAGGGTACATGTTGGGGTCACACTGCTGCTCGCACCTAGGGTTCGCCCCGACACCTCTTGGCTCGCGCTCGTGCCTTGGGGAATCATCCTCCCCATCTTATCCTTCACTTTCAACTAATCCATCTTGGAAGCGTTGGTTGCCTCCTTGTAACAAAATTCCCGACACATGAGAACCCGTTGCATGGTTATGGTTGGGTGCAAAGTGTGCCATAGGAACCCACCTCCGGGCCCTTCGGTATGGACCGAGACAACCCTCAACCATGCATCCATCTCCTCAAGCCGGGCACTGATGTTGTTGAGGATTGACATGATGTTTGGCCCCTCTACTTCGTCTGAAGAATGGCTTGACATCCTGTAGTTCCTGAAACTCACAATACTAGAAAACAACATAAAATTTCACTAACCTAGCACTCCCTCACGTGTTTAAACTCTCTAATAATCTCACCAAAAATTACTCAAATCTCTGCAATTGTTCCTGCGCAAACGATTAGTGACTCAAGAGTTTAAAAGAAAGCTTCCAAGAAGACACGCAATGACAACTAGCTTCAAAACAAGTTTTGATGTCGAATACTTGAGTAGTTGCAAAAGAAATCAATTAAACAAATACACAACTAGAGTAGAAGTTAGTAATAGGAATCAAGAAAAGCTCAAAGACTCGATGAGATACTCAAAATAATTCACATTTGTGAGTGGTGTGCGATATGTGTGATCTAGGAGTGTTGATTGTTCCTTCCGAGCTAACTTTTGATTCTAGTGTCCAAATTGAGTGATTATTTTTGCCTTGAAAAGCTAACACTTTGAAGTTTTTTGTATTTTGTTTCCATTCACTTTTTTTTTGAATTTTTTTTTACTGTTGTTCTTAAACTTAAATAATAATTAAAATAAAAGACACTTTAGATTTTTGTGACTCTACTATGGACAAAAACAACCTAATTTAATGACCCAAAAAATCGCACAACTATTTTCTTGAAGATGCACACGTTTGAGCTAAACCCTAGCTCGACTCAAGACACACAAAATGATAACAATTAAGGCAATCCCAAGGGCATTATCGTCCTTGTACCAGTGTTAAGGCCGGAACGCTACCGCGCCTGCCAGGGGTCAGCCGCGGAAGGTTGACGCCCCTTAGCCAGCAAGGAACCCTGGGATGGTCGACATCAGCGGGGTGGGGGGGGGGAGTCTCACGTGTCATCTATCCGCACGCACGGCGTTATCCCATCCCAGGACAACCATGACGTCATTTGAAGCTGCCGCCCATGACGTCACCTGAGGCGATATCTCCCCCGATAACGCCTCCCCCTAGAGGTAACGACCTCGCGTGGCCTATAAATACCCCACCATTTGAAATGCAAGGTAAGCCTAAGATCGCTACTGGAACCCCTGCTATTTTGAACAACCATACTAACTTAAGCATCTGAGTGTTTACACCGGAGCCCCCCCCTCTCCGGCGCTTTGCAGGTACATTTTATAAGCAACTACAATGACTCTGAACGACCATATCCCCATTTCCGATCCTCCAGAACTCCAAATCTTATCACAAAACAACTAACACAAGCACGCAAGGAGATTGGTTTTAGAATGGGGTTGAAGAAGAACCAATCTCGTCAAGGAAAACTTGAAACGTAAAAGGATAACTTACCAAACCTTTGAACACATTAAGCTCCGCTACCAACTGATACGATCCTAGTTGCCCAAGATGCGTATGGCCATGATTTGATCTAGTTCAAGGATTTGGATTTCACTTGCGGAATGGATAGAGCTCACCTTGTACGAACTTAGACCTAGAAAAGACCTGCCTTGCTTAACCTAATCGATTTCAAGTGAGGATCCTTGATTGAATTCTAGACCTATATTCAACTTGTGAATATCAACCTAGTGGAAACAAAGAAGTGTTTGAACTTTCAGATTTTACTTGCAATCTACTCGAGTGTTCAGACTCAAATAGGAACAATGTTCACGCATGAAAAATGGAGATAATCTCTCAAAAAGACAAAGTCTTAATATTATCAAATTAATCGCAACCCCTACAAAGAAGCCAAGCGACTCTTTAAATAGTAAACAACTAAACCTAGTCGTACCCTAATTAGGGCTACGCTAATCCTACTCGTGAAATAATAGAAATAACTTAACTAACTAAAAATAAATAAGTTTAATTAAGTCTTAAAGTAATCAAAATGCCATTCGCACGTGTGGCAGAAAGTTGGCTCGGTAGTCCTAATCACATGCCGACTTTCACACTCCATATGCGCTAAGGAGTGGACTCGAGCCTTTGAATGATTCCCTCGTGCGTTTGACTTCAAACTTGGTCCAGTGATGCAGGATATCTTGAAATATAATATCAATCAATAATTTCCTACATTGAACCTCCCTGCTCCGAAATGGCTCGGACAGTCGCGTCGGACGCACTAGGCGCGACTATGAGTAGCGTCACAAGCCTCGGGGCTTTCTCCTCTACCACAACCTCTTCAATGAGTGTCTCTCGCTCCAGCTCCTTATATATGAGTGAGGACAACTTCGCTTGTAGGTTCTTGGCTCTCGCACAGGTTATAGGTCCTGATACGCTCCGGCTCGTTTTTAATTGAACCGTAGAGTATGGAGCTCTTAACCGTTGGATCTAGTTCTTAAGTTGACACATACAAGAGGATGATTATTCGAATAACAATGGAAATGACTCGGATTTGGCGCAGCGGATTTATATGGAAGAATTAAGGATGAACACAATGATGAAATGGATTGAATTTACCGTGGATGTTTATGGTTGGATGGACGGATGGACGGATGGACGAATTGAACAAGATGATAATGATTATAACAACACACTTGAAAGCTTGTAGATTCAGTAGCAAGAACAGTAGGAAAATGATTCGAAAGATACACACTCAATCGATTACAATGATAAACTCCCAGGAGGGATTTAAAGAGGAGTAAACTCAACTCAATAATCCTTCCAAGGAATGGGTAAGATTTTAGGAGAGAAAAGGGAGAAAAACTCACTCACAATATTCTCACAAATATCTAAACTAATTAAAACATACAAGAAAATAAGTATTTATACTTATTACACATTAGGCCCTTTATGACCATATTGCCCTTAATGAGCTCTTCCTTCCTCCCTTCTAAGATGGACGAAAATTCCTTATCATTTTGATGGGCTTCCAAGCCCATTTGTAGGGTAAGAAGTAGCCTAGAACATGTCTTCAAGATAGGTCGAGTTCGGGTTTTATCGGGCTCATGGACGTAGCCCGGCTTGAATGGAAACGTGTGCTCTTCAGTTTCAAAGGTAGGTGTGATCGTATCATCACCTTTCCCTTCAAAAGGATTCGTCCTCGAATCCATAACTTTAATTTCAGATTCTTCTTCTGGGCACACACAATTCAAAATACTTTGCAAGGAACACCTCAATACATGTTCATGCCATTGCTGAGGAAGATGGCTTAGGAAAGGATCCTCATATGCTCTAAAATTATTGACAACATCAGTAGGTAATTCATGAACGAAGCTAGACATGATCGTATCAGGTCCGATGGGCGGTAATGGCACGACTGGTGCGTGCGCATTAGGGTTTTCGAGTGCGCGCGCCTGCGATGCGTGTGCTTTAGGGTTTCTGAGTATGCGGGCCTACAATGTGTGCACATTAGGGTTTCCGTGTGGAGACGCGCTAGGGTTTGTGCAATCCGCATCACCTAGTCCCTGTGTTCGACCCTATTACCACTATATGCAATTTATATTATGCATTAGGTGGTAGGTTTTATTATTAATTTTTACGACTTTGAAAACCGATCAGTACTACAGAAGATGAAAGGCTAGAAGTGAGATGTAAGTGGTGTCTTCATTTATATAATATTGTGGGTTCTCATGGTACAAAGAATTTATTGCGTCATCTTGATATTTGTGATAAGTAAGAAGGCCAAGAGCTTGAGTTATCACATCCTAAGGTAGACCAAGAAGTTTATCTCGAAAAAGTTGCTATGGCCATAATTAGGCATGATTATCCTTTTTCATTTGCAGAACATGAAGGTATTAGCGATGTGCACACATACTTGAATCCTACTATAAAAAGCATTTCTAGAAATAGTATCAAGTTAGATGTGCTTAGGGTGTATAAAAAAGAAAAAAAATAAAGTTGTTCAATCCATATTGTCTAATGCTAGTAGGATTTGTTTGACATTAGATTTGTGCTCATCTATCACCAAAGATCATTACATGACTGTTACTGCACATTTTATAAATGAGAATTGGGAATTGCAGAAGAAGGTTTTGAGTTTTTCTTATGTCCCTTCTCTATATAATGGTGCTGTGTTGGCGGAGAAATTGTTTAGTTTGCTAAAAGAATGGGGAATTGAGATAAAAATATTTACCATTACTTTAGATAACACATCATATAACAAAGTAATGGTGGATAATTTAAAATGACATGATTTTTTGGGAAACATCTACCTTGTATGAGTGACTTCTTTCATGTGCGTTGTGGGGCTCATATTCTTAATTTGATTGTCCAAGAGGGGCTTTTGACTACTTGTCGGACAGTGGACAAAATTAGAGAGTGTGTCAAGTATGTAAGAGGATCCCATGGAAGAAAAGTAAAGATTATTGAGTGCATCTTACAATGTTCTTTGCCATCTAGATTTGTACGTCAAGACATGCCAACTAGATGGAACTCTACATATTTGATGATTGAAAGTGTATTTTCTCTCCATACTGCATTTGAACATTTGGCTGTTATCAATTCAAACTTTTTGACATATCCCACCTTAGAACATTGGAATCAAGTAGACAGGTTGATGAAGTTGTTGAAGCCATTTTATGATATTTCCACTTTCTTTTGTGGAACTAAATATCCTACTGCTAACCTATATTTTCATAGTGTGTGGAAGATTGGATTGCGTTTAGCAGAAGAAGAGGAAAGTGCAGATGAGGTCATTTCTGAGATGGCAAAGAAAATGAAAAAAAAGTATCTGAAATACTGAAGATGTTATAGTGTAGTTCTCTCAATTGCACTTATTTTGGATCCTCGCTATAAGTTAGCATTTATTGAGTTCTCTTTTGCCAATTATACGACTCTGAATCAAAAGAGCGTGTAATTAGGGTCCAAAGAAAACTATATAAGTTATTTGAGGAGTATTTATGACTGTCTGATGTGCGCACATCTTTACTTTATTCAAGTGTTGAGACTTCTAGTTTTGGTAGTCAGGAGAGAGATGATGCTGATGATTTTGAGGGTGAACGTTTTAGTTCGGTTAAGAAATCTCAACTAGATTTGTATCTAGAAGAGCCTAGGTTTGACAGAAACAAGTATGCTGACTTGGATGTCCTTGCTTATTAGAGTGGGAGTTCTGCTAGATTTCCAGTTATTTCACTAATGGCTCGAGATATTCTTAGCATTCCTATCACTACAGTTGCATTTGAATCTGCTTTTAGCATTGGTGGTAGAATTCTTAGCAAATATAGAAGTTCTCTTTTACCACAAAATGCAAAAGCTCTATTGTGTACTCGAGATTGGTTATGTGAAATGCCTCTTGAGGTAGATGATTAGGATGAAGATATGCTTGTTGAATATTTGAGCAATTTGTGTGGTACTTTACTATTTGCAACCTTCTTATCTGATGAATTATATCTTTTATTCATTTTTTATTTGTGACCCTCTTATCTGACAAACACACTTTGTTTTATGCAGGTACTGATCGACTAGGTTGATTATACAGTGGCCATTGAAGGAGATTTTTTTGGCAATATGGTCCATGCATCAGTTATTATATCTTAATCTTAGTGTAGAACTTCTGAAATATTAATCTAGCAAGAATTTATGAATGATTTAAAATTTAAGTTAACTTCTTACAATTAATGGTAAATAAATACAAAATTTCTAAATATATTGTATTAAATTTATAATTTCCTAATATATATAATTTTTTATATTAAAAAAAGTAAAAATGGAAGAAATATGTAGCATAATTTTTTATATGGTGATATTTGCCCCAAAAAAATTTGGTCTAGCTTTGTCACAGGTTCGAGCCTTGAGACGCAACTGTTTTAAAACTAGTAGGGAGGGTTCACTTCCAATAGAGACATACCAAACCCGAATCTAGATTAGTCTGACATTAGACTGAATTATAGGGTGGGAAAAAAATTAAAATTTAAAACTACTTGATAACCTTCTTTAGAACGATCAAGTTGCTTGCCATCGACAACTCCACTCTTAAGTATAATCTCGCCAGACTATGATCCTGATAAAGGGAATGACCTTGAGTGGAACGTACATTTCAATGCTAGACATTTTATGTCACATTTTCGAACGGTTTACTCCTTTATTAAAAATATCTTTATCTCTCTGCCAATATGGGATCAATTAATGAGGTAGTTATACTCCTACTCGTATACGACTCTTATATATTCATGGTAAGACTTATCTTTCCTCAATTAAAGGATCAAACATTTACTATAAATAACAACACATGTGCATCTAAGGTACGCATGCAATAAAAAAACCCTAACCACCCTTATACATATATTTCTCTCAACTAACTTGATCGTTAGAGTCTCTACATCGGGACAACCCCTAACGCTTTGCAGGTACCTCGACAACAAGATCTACCCTACATTAAACTCTCGTGGGAAATCTCTTAGGTAACAAAGTTATTATTTGGTGCATTCATTGAGAGCGATTTAGAAAAAAATAGTGAGTGCCTATTCCTGGATAGCTTTTGTCCCTTTTTAACCCTAGCGAGATGAGTAACGATCATCCACCCCCATTTCCCCAACAAAACACCAATTAAAACACAACTTCATAATTTTCTACACATGGTTTGTCAAACTTCCCTCCGTCTAGCCATCCCATAATCACCACAAGTCAACCTCATCCCACCGTAGCCGGTGTCACTAGGGATTTACAATTCACCGACGCCAACCCCTCCACCCCTATTGAACAAGTCATTAACGACATAATTTCTACACTGTCGCCCGCCCCACCGTTGTATTCAAGAGTGGCGTTGGTCGAGCAGAAACTGCAGGAGTTCATGAGTGCCATGAGCATCATGTTCTCTACTCCGAGAGCACTTGCCATGACCGTTCTCACTCCAGCCAACCTACCTCAAACCCCACAAGATCAACTCACCCATTCCAGGAACATGGGAAATTGAAAAGGCGGCTCAATCCGATCAGGTAGAGTAGGGAAATTGAAACTCGTGCACTTTGGGAAAATGAGTTAAAACACGAGAAAAACAAGTTGAATCATCTCGCTTGAACCTAATTTTGATCAAAGTTGATTTAAGCTTTTATTTTTTTATTGGTGGTGATAACATTAGTTTAGGTTTAAATCTACACCACTTTGCTATTATATATAGATACTGCATCTCCTCTTTTGCGACCTGGACTGGTAAAATAAACACAGACAACTACATAACAATCGGCGGCATCAATCATCTCATCTCAACATAACTTGGCCTTTATCATCATCACTTTGTCAATCATCTCGTATTTATGCTTACTCGATTATAATGTGTGTATGATTACTGACTTGATCGTTAGAGTGTTTACGTTGGGACCACTCCCGACGCTTTGTAGGTAACCGGTGGCCAAGATGTGAACCATAAGTCATCGATCTGATCATAAAACACTTGTTGCTCATCACACCCGGGTGAACAATTTATTATTGGGTTAATGACATTTTTGGTCTCTCTAATCCTCAAAGTTGTTTAATGTCATCCCTGTACCGGATAAAGGTACATTGTCCGTCCCTCTACTTTTCGTCGTTTGTCATTTCTAATCATTATGCTGATGTGGCACGACATAGTGTTAAGTTTCTAATAAAACAACATTGTATCTACTTACATGACATAGCTGACGTGTATAAAATGTTAATAGTTTAATAAATATCTTTTAAAAATATTTTTTCATAAATAAATAATAAAAAAATTCCTATCAAACATCTGCCTCATTCCTCTTATCTTACCAACCACACCACCGTCATTTCCCACCAAACCTCCGACCACCCTTCTCTCTTTTCCTTCATGGATCCACCTTTCCCCACCTCTACTCTATCTCCCTTCACCACAAAACACTCCTCATCACCAAACACATTTTCTTTTCCCTCAACCTCCTCACCCACAACCCCCATCCTTTACTGTCATCTCACCCATCTCCGTTAATCAACCGCAACACTACTCTTCCTCTTATTCTACAATGGCGGTAAATAGACGGCAAGAGATGGATTCAATTGGTTGTGGCCGAGAGAGGTGGGGGTGGTGATTAGGTTTCGAAATTGTTGTTGGTGGTGGGATTCTAGTTGGGTGTTGGTGTCATTCGAGTTTGATGGTGGTTGGTCTATTGGATTTGGAGTTTTGGTGTGATTTTCGATCAGGTTCGGTGTGTTGATCATTTTCTTGTAGTTTTGGCCGCATTTGTTTTTTTTTTATAATTAGTTTTGGGTTTGGGGTTTTGGTCGGAATATGGCCATTTTGGGTAGGTTTTGGTCGCCGGAGTTGCAAGTGGTGGCCAAAGGCAAAGTTAGTTGAAGGAGAAGATGATGTTTTGGTGTTGTAGGGTTTGGGAGTAGATTAGTTGCTGAGTTCAGGTGGTTGGGCGGCTAGGCAACTTAGGTTTAAAGAAGTTAAGGCCATGTTTACGAACGGAAAATTCTCTACTTTTTTGTTTCTATTTTTAATAAATATCTCTGATTTTAGAAAACATTAGAAAACTAGAAATCGTGTTTTTTTTGTACTGAATGTGAAAATTTTCAGCTTTAGAAAACTCAAAATCGTGTTCACCTAACAACTATTTCTTTTTGTTTTGAAAAACGAAAACTACTAATTTTGTTCAATCATTTTGTTCTTAATTAAAAAATTATGCTATCATTTATTTCTTTTTGAGAAGATTAATAAACTAAACGGTAGTCCATTTTAATTTTGTTAAAGATCAAATATAAATATGTTAATTCTATTCATGTTAAAGATCAAATATAAATATAATAATTTCGTTCATGAAAATAAAATACATATAAAATAGTTTTGAATCATTTGTTCATTACGTGAATATTATAAATATGAACATTAAAAATAGACTTAATTTAAGTTGTTACTTCTTCATATTCTAACAATATTATAATTAGCCCATAATTGATCTGCAATATCCTCTCTAACTGCATTCATTTGTTGTTGTTGGGACATATCCACTTGAATACCTTCTTGCGTCACATTAGCTTCGTCCTCGTTAAAATTTTGCAGACCTTCTGTACCATATTCTGTGAATAGTTGATCAGTTCTATCTTCCATTCGGATAAAGTTGTGTAGTGCACAACAAGCTAGAGGTATTTGCCTTTGACGACTAAGAAGATAATTTGGAATGGACTTTAAGATTGGAAATCTAGCCTTCAGGACACCAAAAGCCCTTTCAATCACATTTCTTAATGACGAATATCGATAGTTAAACAATGCATATTTTCTTCCTCCCATCTAAATCATCAATCATTAAAACTAGGAGGTGACACTCATCATCTATTCGTAAACCCATGACAAATATTCACTACTAATATCTTATAATTTCAAACTATCTATATGAATATATTACCAATTATCATCATTTTCGGAAAAAAATACTATATGCATTATCTTTAACCAACAAGTTAAAACAATTTCAGCCAATTAAACTGAAATTTACATCTCAATTGAAACAATATTTTAAGGAATTCGAACAGAGGATCGATATACGAAGAACATGGAAAATAAAACTGATTATAGAAATAAAGAATAAAACAAAGACCATAAAGAGCAGAAGTACCACACAGGGGGAGAAGGAGGAGGCAGCGACGACGGCGACGGTGAGGCGACATGCAGGTTAAAGGAGAAAGTTGTGCATTATTTTGGGAAAACAACCAGATCTATTGAAAGAGAAAGGGAGAAAAGGAGAAAAAGGATAATGGTTTGAAGAGAAAAGTGAGTGGTTGATAGTATTTTGGGTTGTTTTTTCCAATTATGTATTTTTTAGATTGCTGATGTGGCAAGATTATTTTCATATATATTGTTTTTTAATTTAAGTGTTCTACATTTTATGGCTAAACGCTCAAAGTAAAGGACAGGGATACAAGATTTGCTTGACCCAAAAAAAAAAAAAAAAACAGAAGATTTTATCCTGCTGACGTGGCACGTGTGGGTTCCATTTGGTTGAGAAGAAATTATTTTTTTATTAATGTCACACTAGTATCTTACTACGTCAACGCACTTTAATATATATATATATATATTTTTTTTAATTCCACGTACGATACACATAATTTTTTTTTTGAATTTTCAGAAATTAGAAAATGAATTAAAAAAATAAAATGACCTATTTGAGACACTTTGACAAAGGTAAAAACTTATATCAAACACTTATAAACCTAATGACTTATTTAAGAAAATTACGCAAACGTAAAAATCCCAGGAGTCGCTTAACCATTATTTAGGCTCTGTTTGGCGTTCCGGTTTTGTGGGAAAAAGTTCTGTGGGAAAATGACTTCTGGGAAACAGAGTGTGCTGTTTGGTAAAAAAATTTAAAAGTTCTGTGGGGAAACCAAAAGCTGTTTTTGGTGTTTGGTAAAAACTGGTTTTAAAACTATGGTTGGAATGTAAAATGACTATAAAGAACACAATTTATTTTTATATGTAGATGGTTAAAATATGTAAAGACACATATAATAAATC
Organism: Viola odorata; assembly: GCA_963691705.1. Lineage (NCBI taxonomy): Eukaryota > Viridiplantae > Streptophyta > Magnoliopsida > Malpighiales > Violaceae > Viola > Viola odorata. The sequence continues at coordinate 40,429,599 of OY829544.1, forward strand.
AAAAACTTAATGAATAATCACATGTTTTTAGTGAATTTGTTACATTCTTGGTGATAAATCGTCAACTTAAGAATATTAATTAACAATAAAAATAATGGTAACGTAAATAATATGTAATTGTCATTTATATATTCATCATTAAACTATTACATATTCATCATTAAACTATTAGCTATTGAGTTACGAATTACATTCATAGGTAACATTTCACTACCATCTCTGTCACTTTGCATACTTCCCATATACATCACATCTTGGGAAACACTCTCCGTATCTTGAAAAATATCATCTGGTATAAAATTTGGATCCTTATCCAATCTTCTAAAACCAGGATCATCTAGAGATTTTCTTCGTATAAAATTGTGCAAAACCATAGAAGCGACTACAATTTAGTTTGCGTTGGAAATGGATACGATGGCATATCACGTAATATTTTCCATCTTCTCTTCCATACTCCAAAGGTTCGTTCTATGCAACATCTTAATGAAGAATGCGCCCGATTAAAGATTTCCATACGACCCCTTGATGGTTCCCCTCGGTGAAAATTAGGTAAATGATACCTTGTACTCTTGTAAGGTTTCAAAAACCCATTAACTTTAGGATATCCAACATCTACTACTTAATACTTACCTAATAGCATAAATAAGATAACGTTATTAATACAGTAATAATTATTATTATAACTAAATAAACGCTAAGAAAATATGTTGTTAACCTAGAGGTGGTTTAGGGAATTTCCATTATGGATTGTTGACTACAGAATTGAAAATGAGAGTATCATGAGCAGTGCCTTCCCATCCAGCGCAAACGTAAATGAATTGCATATCAAAACTACATGCTGCCATGATATTTTGAGTCGGGATACCTTTTCTGCCAATGTATCTAATTTGATCTTCTGGCACGACACAAACATATGCATGTGTTCCGTCTATGGCTCCAATACAATCCTAAAAGGAATTATAACATATTCTTAGTTGTATTAAACTGAGATGCATAATGTATATATAAATTTAAAATGTAATTAGCATACCTTAAAATATGGCATATATCGTGTATCATTCAAAATTTGTGGTGGGACACTATTGAAATCTCTAGGACGAATGATGTGCTCTGATAATGACCACAAAGAATCTAATACCTGATTAAAAACTCTACTAACTGTTTCACCAGAGTGTTGAAATCGTTCACAAACGTGTCTGTTTGAAGCACCTAAGGCGATAGTATACAAAAACAGACACACCTTCTCAAGAACTAACATTCTTCGTGATGACTCCAAATTGCAAGATGGTTGTAATATGCCCACTAGTTCTAGTATTGTATCTTTATCCATCTTGAACATATTGATAGACCGGGAATCCCTTCCATACAATATCTCAGTCAACCAGTTCATTCCTGTTTGGTATGAGGTCATACACGGTTGTTTATACATGTAAGTGTAAAAGTACGTACTAATAGTTGCAGTCGTAGCAGTCATTAACCACCAAAACTCTTCGTCACTATCATTTTCTTCGTTCATTTCTGGAAAAAAAAATTACAATGGATGGGTTCATTAACTGTTTATGGCACAATGTATATGAATATAAAAAATCTAATGCTACTACACAATTTTTTTGAATATACCTTTACTGATTGAGAAACTCAAAAGTTATGAACTTTGATGTCAGATTGGTAAAAGGGTATCTGCAACATAAAAAGGAAATCCATCAAAAATGGAATCTTAATCTCTGCACTAATCATCATGTATGAAACCATATTTTTATTAAAAATTAAATTAAATAGAATGAAAGGAAGCAACAGAGGAGGCAAGAAGAAGACTAACATTTAACTATTATAAAGATTTGATCCAATCAATAGTAGAGAGGACTTACTTGGAGAAAGATGTAAAACTCTAGCATAGACTATCTCATTCTTCCGACCTTACTTAGAGAATGGTAATGAAAAGTGTGGTAGATGGAAGTAGGTAAACATTAAATGCAAAGTGTGGTACCGTAGCCAAGTAAAGGAGAAGTAGATGGAAGTAGGCAAAATTGGCTATTAAATTTCAATTGAATTAAAACATATCATTGGGATAAAATTCTAATATTTTGGTTTGTATGTTATTAACATTTAACCAATATCATATCAATTCATAACACTTCTGAAAATTCTAACATAACACTTATGAAAGAAAAATTACAAGATTGTCATGAAAATATATATTACAATACAACTAATATTGAAGTTTTAACACAACAAACTAATACGGGACCTAAGCGTTACAACTTATTTTGGACCCTTATGGGTGAATCGAGCTCCATATAGACCTCTCTCTTCAGTTTATCGTCGAGAAATTCAGTCGCAAACATAAAAATGCTATTGTTGATATCGAGCCCTAGTATGGTTTTTAGGTCAGTAACAATAGCTTTCATGCTAGGAACTTCAAGTTCAGTAACTTTAGAGGTTACCGTTGAACTCCTAGAGGCCACCGCACTCCCTAATGTATCCAGGTGTCTAGCTATCATTGTTGCCCCCCCTAATTGCCTCTTTCCTTTCTTCAATCGAATACTTGACTTGGCACTCCCCCCTTCCTCGACATTTCTCTTCCTATTACTTGCTTGGCTAGGTTGAGAACTTCCACCCACAAACATATCATCCAAACTTTCTGAATCACCACAACCTTCAACATCATCTTGCTCCTCCTGACGTGTAACACGCACATTACATCCGAGTGATATAGCCAGGGACAGATCTATGTAGGGACAAGGGTGGGCGGGACCCAATCATTTTTTTTACTAAGCCTATTCAACAGCAAAAATGGCTTTTGGGTGATGGGTTTGGGCTTTTGGGCCAATTCAGTTAGGGAGAGCAGAGCTATTTTTGAAGCAGGAATTTGTATGCCATATATCAGAGGAGGTGCAGGAAGCAGAGGAATAAAAGTAAAAATGGATGCTGAGTCGATGCATCATCTATCTGACTAAGAGCAGTGTATTGAATTATATAGTTTGGGGTCCGAAATTAAATGCGGAGGTAGAATGATATTTTTTTTATTATATGTATGCTCCTGCCTAGATTTTTTTTGGGTATATTTTTATACACGTTTACAATTATTATATGTATGCTCATTGTATTAATATATTTTTTTTGTAGATATGGACAAATGTTTGATTAAACCATCTACTCAAGCACCATCAATATCATCAAATGTTGGTCTAAATTGAAAAGTATGTTTACTTTTTCGTTCAGCCCACTTGCTTTCCCTTTAAAATACTCCAAAAAAAATTTCGGGGGCGCTGCCCCAGAACCCCCACCCCCTGGAAATAAATCCTGGATCCGTCCTTGGATATAGCAAACTCTCCGGTAGCTACAATGGTGGAAACCATCACTTCTAGTTTCTCTTCAAGTTGTGGTTCAATTCCACAAACTCTGAAGTTTCCAAAACTCGGGTTTACCTACACATTTCAAAGAGACCAAAAGCGATTTATCATGCAAAAAACTAACCAAAAACTATGAAAGTAGAGCAAACAAAATGCTGAAAACTGAAAACTAACCTTGATTTTTTCTTCCCACCAACCATCATTTGCTCCAACAGTATTTTTATGTGTATCCCATCCCAACCCCGTCTCATTACGCATCAAATCTTTTCATAATTTGTAATCTTTCTTTAAAGAATCCCATTTGTTTTTATGTTGTTTGACCCCATAATTTAATCCAGTTCTAGCCTGGAACTCATTGACAATGAAGTCCCACCCTTGTTTGCTGAAATGAGTGTGTGGCCTAAACATCTATTCAATAGCTCGAATGCAAACATCACAAAATGTATGCACTGTATTCTTGTGCCAAACAGCCTTGGGTACTTTACTTCCAGTACCTTGGGTTGTCATCTACAACAAACACAGTACATTCATGACATGATTTACGAACAATTTGGCTACTCTAGCATCTCTACATGTACACATATACCAAAACAAGGATGAGAGTATGGGTAAGTCTCTCAACTGATATTGATAAGCAAACATGGGTTATAAATTTAAATGCCATTTTTCAACACAACAACAAACTCATTCTATATTTCATTCAATTCATCTGAAATTACAGAATAAATGCAGGTATTTTTAAGAACCATGATAATCATTTTCAGGATATGTTGCAATCATCATCCCAACAGTAACATTACACAAACAAACCATACAGCATGTACTACTTGGAACCTATCAAACTATTCAAGACCAAAAGGGAAGCTCAAAGAGGAGAAAGCAAAGAGAGTACTTACAGTAGTGAAGTAAAACAACATAAGAAGAAGAAAACAAGGAGTTTATGACTACAAAATGTCACAAGAGTCGAAATGAAGTCATGAAATAGAATAAAGGAATAATACATCTGCAAAACCTATAGCAGAATCTTGGAACCGGGAAAGTGCATATCAAGCATCCATTTTAAACCGGTAATCCCTCAAATAACCGACTTCATGGTGACATCATGTTATAGAGCTTGAGTGATGTATTATAAAAAAACCATAACCAAAAGATTATTGAAATTGCAAAAGGGAGAAAAAAATACAGATTAGGAAACAAATAATGCATCAAAAGATAAAATGAAAGGTTTTAACTTTTTGCTTTCCAGTAACAAATTTCAGTTTCATTGAGTTTTCATTGCATAACAACAATAGGGTTCGAGAAATTAAAATATATACAGTACATTAGGTGGGTGGCAAAGAACATCTGTTTTCAAGAGTTTTGATCTAAGGAAACATATCTGGAATTAGTCAGCGGGATGCATTAATTATAATCACTTCCAATTTCAACTTCAGTCACAATTTCAAGGACGAAAAAAGTGGCAAGTAATCAAAAACAAAATCTTGCCACCCATCAGCCACAACACAACAAATCTTGCTGCCTATTCCTCCTCTTCACAACACACACATCACTCTTTTAGGTACCAAAAACAAAAACTCTTCTTCAACTCCACTCTAGCTTCTCATTTCCAGAAACCCAACAAACAAACAAAACCCATCAAAAATATTCAAACTTTAAATCCTAAAGATCAAATCTTTGATGAATCAAAATCAAGATCAGAATCAGTATGTTAAACCTAACAGAAATCCCATCTTTAAACCCCCAAATGCCTTCTTTACCTCCTTCCCTCTTCATCTAATTCCATGAACCAAAACCTATATCTATATTACATGTGTGAAAAAAATCTATTGCAGCAATTCCATTTCTTTTATGCCAAACACATGCAATTTCAATTTCAACTTCAGTCACAATTTCAAGGACAAAAAAAATGGCAAGTAATCAAGAACGCAATCAGCGAAACCCTAACATGAGTCTACAAAACAAAATAATAAAAAGGAATGCCAGATCAAGAATCTTACTTGTCGCAGCAGCAACAATCCAGGTTAAGGAAGAGCGAGGAGAAGGAAGAGAGCGCTTCTTGATGGACTGGAAGTCTGAAATGCAGCGAAGCCCTAAATCGACGATGATGGGTTTTGATCAACGGAAATCGTAGATGATGGGTTGTTCTTCTTACTTCTTATAGAGAGAGAGAGGGTTGATGATGGTGCTGCGGCGGTGATGATGGTGAGCGGCGGTGAGGAGGCCGAGAGTGAGAGGAGAAGAAAGTGCAGGACGACGATTGCAGAGGAGGAGAAACTGAGCGGCGACGATTGCGACGACTGCGGAGGAGAAAGGGAGCGGCGCCGATTCAAAAGGAAATCGCGACTTAGGGAAATCGATTTTTGGAGATGGATGATATGAGAGGCCGATTGCAGACGAGCGAGGTGAGAAGGGAGAGTTTTTGACTTTTTATACCTGGTTTCTTTGTAAATAACACGAACTTGACAAATAATTTTGTCCAAATAAAACCCTAAGCTCCTTCCCGTGTTTTTGGCCAAACAGAGGTATGCTCCAGCCTCAAAACCCTTGGTTTCCTTGGTTTGCAAAATGACCTTCTCAAGAAGTCCATTTGAGAAGGAATTAACCAAACAGCATGGTGTTGATTTTGGATTTGGGAAATGATTTTTTCCCACCAAACTAGAATGCCAAACGACTACTTAATATATTTGTTTACCGCATCTTATGTCAAGCATGTTATATTTTACTAGTTCAAACTGGCTTGACAAACTATATCATTAGTTTCCCCTGTTAGGATTTCCAAGAATAGAATTTTTTTACCAGGCACAACAAATGTTGGTTTATATTTCTCGGTCATTGTTTAAAATAATAATAATAAAAAAAACCAATTTGTCCTAAATTAAATATACACTTCCGCACAAGAAACTTTTCGTCAAGTATTCTTCCGAACAAGTGTTCATATTCTGTTCTTGGACCCTTAAATTGATGGTCTTGTAATTCTCTGTTATACTTTCCTGGTTTGGCGTTTTGCCTTGTGCCTTTTACCATCTTTTAATAATAATAATGGTTGGTTAGCAAAAATTCTTCCCAACAATCTGTGTTTTTGGGCTTGGGCCCGTCGAAACTAGTGCTGTTAATTTTTTTTCCTTTGCAGCATTTCATTTATATTAATTCTATTTATTAATTTAAATTAAAATTTTTAATAACATGCATAAATTAATTTTATTATATTATTTGTAAAAAAAAGTAAAATTACTTTTTAATTAGCAAAACACAAATAAAATTAGAAATAGTGAACATTTTTTAATTAATAGTACTAAAATTATTTTACATAATAATGTTCAAGTAACTACTTATGTCTTTTATTAAAAAAAACTATTTGTGTCATAAAGTAACTACTCTACGGATCATGTGTAGACTGATCACTACTTGAAGTGGGAGGTCCCCGCAGGGATTCACATCACGCCTCCTCACCATATCGTCCATGATCATAGCATTTTGTTCTCGCGTATCCTCTTCCCCCCTCTTTCATTTCTTTTTCTTTTTCTTAACCAAAATCACATTTTTTCACTTTTTTTCCCTTTTACAGTTAATTAAAAGTACTCATCTTTTTTTTCTCTTTTAAATAAGAAATTTTATCATGAAAGTCATATAAGAATTATTATGATAAAAAAATATTTTCCGTATTAAGAAATAAAAAATTTTAATCAATTTTTTCCTTTTAAACTTAAGTAAAAGACCTCATTTTTTCTTTTAGATTTAATTAAAAAAGTTTAATTGATGTATCATAAAATTTAAAGATTTATCATACTAAAATATCTTTATAATATTAGGTTATTATTTATAAATTGATAAATCGAAGCATTATTTAAAAAAAAAATCAAACCTGCGTGTTTAACACCAAAACGACGTTGTTTTGAGCAAACACCAAAATGATATCGTTTTGAGAAAAATGAATAGAATTGATTCTGAACCGGAATCGTCCCAGACCGAATTGAAGAAATTAGAACTGAACCGAACCGAATTGTTTTGGTTCGGTCCGGTTCTAACCCAACCAGAACCGAAAATTTTCGGTTCGGATCAATTTTAGGCTCAAAATCGGATCGAACCGGCCCGTGTACACCCATATCAACCAATGGTCAATCAGTTGATTCCATACTGACTCATCAAGGCCTTCAGACAGAGCCGACCTCGCACCATCAAAAGGAGGATCCTTACTCTTAGCATACTGCTTCCACCCACACAACATATCCCGAAATCGCGATTTCATCTTCATATTCCATATCCTTCTCACCTCGGTAGTGTCATCCTCATGCCATTTGAACCGTTTCTGTCATAACATGAGTAATTAATTGAGGTTAATTACCAAACTCTTATACTAACATTAAATAAATAAGTTCATGTATCATAATAATTATGGTAAAAAGAATAATAAATAATGGAAAATAAACCTTGAAATCTTTCTCCCTCAAACGCTCAGGCATTTGACACCATCTTGTATAGGAAAAATGAAACCACATTCTTAGTAAAACAGTCATTGACTTCTTTGACCCTTCCGTCACAAAGTTGCACATTATTAAATATTAAAAACTAATTGTGATAAAATAATTAATAAATCCATAACAATATAACAAAAACTATACAATGTACTCTCATTAGAAACCACCATAAATGGTCTGGTTTCAAGATCTTCTAGAGGTGTCTCAAACCCAGCAATACAAGAACGCCTATGAATACTCTAGCTCCACAAAAATGCCTCTATATCAATGTCATCCTGAACCTCAAGAACTGCAGGATAACTGCAGGATCACTCTCGCCTCCATCGGATGTGGTATGCCATCTAGGTGTTGGGTGGTGGGGCAAGAAGAGGTACCCGCGTAATGGTGTTATGGGGTGGGAATGGTAGACGCATCAGTCTGACAACGTTGTGTGGGGCGGACAATAGAATGAGAAACACTAGGTCTAGACTAAAAACGGCCCTAGAATCATATCGTTTATTTGATGAATAATGTTCTCTTGATCCAAATCAAGCTCCTATATGCGTACCATGGTTCACCACAATTCATACTAGACATCTGCTCAATTTTAAAAAAATATATACAAATATCATAGGAAACATATAATACTTGTAAAAAAAAATGCATGGGTAATTTCATGGGCATGGATTCAACGCATGAACACTTCGTTTGTTTTAGGTTAATTGAAAATAAAATGTTCATGGGTATTATCATATGAATGGATTTAACCCATGAACTTAGGGGTGTACAAGAACCGGACTGGTACGGGAACTGGACCGGAACCGCTGGGTTTTCTTTTTTCCTTCTAAACTTAACTCCTCCACTTTCTTTTTTCCTTCTAAACTATATTAAAATTCCTCGTGCATTTTTTTTTAAAATATAATATTAAAGGGGAGAGGTTCAAATCCTCTTGGCTCTCATTTTCTTTTTTCCTTCTAAACTTAACTCCTCCTCTTTCTTTTTTCCTTCTAAACTATATTAAAATTCCTCGTGCATTTTTTTATAAAACTCAATTAAAAGTCCTCATTTTTTCTTTTTATTTGTTATTTTAAAAATAAAATTTTATTTAGGACGTTATATGATAGTTATTATGAGGGGAAAATATTTTCTCCGTAGTAAGAACTAAGAAATAAAATTTTAATAGGCATTTATATAGTTAACATGGCACATACTAGTAATATATTATTTTAAATTCTAATAGCCATTTATATAGTTAATATGTATAAAGTAAGACCATTAATTATTAATAATATAGCTATTAATTATTATCAATTGTCATAAAATTAAAAATTACTAATTGTTTAGAGTTTTATGTTTTTAATTTAAATTGTATTAATGTTTAAATTACTAATGTATTATGCATTTTTCCTTTTTTTTCTTTTAAACTCAATTAATAGTCTTCATTTTTTTCTTTTTATTTGTTATTTTAAATACAAAATTTTATTAAGGACGTTATATGAGAATTATTATGAGAGAAAAATATTTTCTCCGTAGTAAGAACTAAGAAATAAAATTTTAATAGGCATTTATATAGTTAACATGGCACATACTAGTAATATATCATTGTAAATTATAATAGCCATTTATATAGTTAATATGTATAAAGTAAGATCATTAATTATTAATAATGTAGCTATTAATTATCAATTGTCATAAAATAAAAAATTACTAATTGTTTAAAGTTTTATGCTTTTAATTTAAATTGTATTAATGTTTAAATTACTAATATATCATTGTAAATCATGTTTAATGTCAAAATGAAGTTGTTTTGACATTAAACCAAATTGAAATTGAAATCAGATTGGAGCAAGCCCTAACCTAACTCTCTTTCTCTCGTCAAACTCAAACAGCAGGCCCAACCTCTCCTCTCCTCTCCTCTCTCGTCGCCTACGACCTCCCTCACTCTCGCAGTCGCAGCCGCCGGGCGTCAGCTACGTCGCTCTCTCTTGCAGTCGCCGAGCGTCAACCACCTCACTCTCTCTCGCGGCCGTCAGCTACCTCTCCTCTCTCTCGCGACTACCTCCTTTCCTCTCTTGTCGCAACAAAACCAGTCTCAGTCAAGGTAACTTTAGGTTTGGGATTTGGTAGTCACTTATCTCCTTTTACTTTGTGTCTGAAGTCAGAGATGAATGATGATGGTTCCAACCTCAAAATTCTGAGGGACAGTTCTTGCTGGTTGGTTATTCATGTGATATCGCGAATGTCTGTTCACTTTTTATAACATGAAAAAATTGTGTTTTCTTTTGTGTTTTTTTTATACTTTATCTGGCTGATTTTATCTATTAACACTAAACTCTAGTATGTTGCTTTGATGTCTTTCCTTTTTAGTATTTGGTGTAGGAACTTCTATACATGTTGACTGAGTTGTATTGTTTTTACAGTGTTGGAACTTGTATTCATGGACCCAAAAATTTCAGCCTCTAAAGGAAGCGCACAAAATGCTGAATCTGGAGGCAGAGCGAATGGATCCAATGTTTCTAAGAACTCTGTTAAAGTTTCTTATGTTCCAAAATAATGTGCAGAAACACTAAGGGAATCTCCGCAATCATATGGTGTTTCTGTTTCCTATACATCTGAAGCAAATGAGAGAATTGTAGGATCTGATGTTATTCACAAGTTATTTAAGAAATGGTTGAACATGTTATGCACACCGCTACCAAGTCAAGTTGTGAATCAAATTATGGAAGAAGGACCATCTCCAGGAGAAGAGTTACCACAAAAAAAAATTTTAAAAACATTTCGGGTCAGAACCGGGTCCGACTCAGAAAAATTAGAACCGGTAATTTTCGATTTGGTTCAATTCTAGGTCAGGAACCGGACCAAACCGGCCCGTGTACACCCCTATATGAACCCTTCATTTTTTTAAAGTTAATTGAAAATAAAATGTTCATGGGTAATTTTATGGGCATGGATTCAACCCATGAACCCTTCATTTTTTTGAATTTAATTGTAAATAAAATGTTCATGAGTGAGTTCAATGGCATTAAAATGTACATCTCGAAAGTTAAATATTTCACTCGAACTCAATACACTAATTATCTTCCTCATCAGCATCTTCATCTTCATAATCATCATCATCATTATCATCATCATCTACAACTCCAACTTCATCAAAACCCTCCTCAACATCCTCAACTTCATCATCATCGATGTCAACTTCTACGAAGTATTGCGTATCAACAAGTACATCGGTGATGTTAGGATGCACGATCGTAACTTTAGTTGGTGCAACTGATGATTCTTCTTGAAAAAATCTTTCTACCATGTTATCATTGTCATCCTCTGACCCGATCAATTCAGGCTGTACTTCGAGTAGCAACATTACAAACGACCATCCAATATTTCCTATTCCTTGTCTTTGAAGGGTATTTTATATAACAAAGTTATTGACATTGCTCGGCCAACACAAATGGATTGGTTTTCCATATTGAGGACTGATGAACCTCGACTAAACGGTGAGTTTGGTGCATCTGCATGCCATTCTTGGGATCATAGCAATCGCATTTAAACAACACATTTTTTTCTACTGCCAGTGTATGTAACTTCCAAGATCTCTTTAATGGTTTTGTAATAGTCTTTTTTCGGTTCATCGTAGCAACTTCCTTTCGCACAAACTTTGTTATTCATGGCCTTTCTCCCTCCTTCATATGATTGGGCATGGAGTTTGTAACCATTTATAAAATATTCATTGTGATAAGTTACAATTGAACCAGGCCCCATGACTAAACTAAATAAGTCATTATCCACCCTCGCTGCCATTGCATGAGTTCTAAACCATAACTCAAAGTTATCATCTTGTTCTTTCTGAAGCTTTAAATCTGTAATATCATCATTTTCCAACCGCAAACAATTGTAGAAATTTCTACATGAAAATGTCACATGTTAATTAATCAACATGGTTTTCATTAAAATGAGAAAGGCAGAATGAATGGAGGTGTTTGTAAGCTTACTCAATGATGGAGTCCATTAAATCGCAATTGATTTAAGACATATAAAGATATTTGCGTCTGCTCCATTCTTATCAAGGACCTAGATGTCACTAAATGACGTAATGGTCTGCCAGGATAAGGAAAAATCCTTGGTCCGTCATAACGGTTAACCTCTCCACCATCATCATTTTTGGGTACCCGGTTCAACTTCGTGGCGACAGTAGACTTGATATAAATTGAACACAATTTTGCGACTTCTTAAACTATGTAAGCCTCGTAAATGGAGGCCTCCACAGCAACTTTGTTTTTGAATTTGTCTTTAAGGTCTCCAAGTTCCCTATCGATCCACGACACCATTCATTATTAAACAATTTAAGGACTATAACATTAAAAAAATCATAGGTTGTTGGCAACTCTTAATTTAAAGTTACCTTTCGTAAGGAAACATCCACCTATATTGGGCAGGTCTACCAACCATAGCCTCATAAGGTAAATAGATCAAAATGTGCTCCATTGAATTGAATAAGGTCAGAGAATTTTTTTTTTCAAGCTTGCACATTATTAGTACAATATTTTTTTGTGAAACCTCCATATGCTCAACGAGCAAAGTTGGAGAGCACAAGTCCTTGAAGAAGTTACTCAACTCGGTGATTGTATCCCAAACGACTTTAGGTATCATATCATAAAGAGCAATCGACAATAACCTTTCCATGAAAACATGACAATCGTGGCTTTTCATACCATATATATGGCATGTTTTAATATCAAAACAATTTCCAATATTTGAAGCATAACCTTCAGGAAACTTCAAATCAACTATCAATTCAAATATTTGTTGTTTTCGTTCTTTGATCAAGGTAAGAGGCCTTTGGCTTTACAATTTTACCATTAACATAAGGCATAAGGTTGAGTTCAGGTTGATTGCACCAAACTTTCAAATCTTGACGGGCTTGCATATTGTCCTTGGTCTTTCCATGCATGTCCATCATAGTGTAAAAGATATTATCAAACACATTCTTCTCGATGTGCATCACATCCAAATTGAGATGGACTAGGTTGGTCTTCCAGTAAGGCAATTCCCATAAGATGTTTTTTTAAAAAGAAATGATTTTTTTTTAATATGCCTAAAGAAATGATATGTGTCACTATAACCAGGCATTGGATTATGGGAATGTTTCCTATGCACATAGTCAGGAAGGTCAGACACAAACTTATCCCACACTTCCTCACCACTAAGGAGTGGTCGTGCTGACCATGTCACAATTTTTCCCTTCATGAAAATATTTCTCCGTGTGCGATATGAATGTCTTGGAGGGAGAAATTTTCTACGGCAATCAAACCAACAATGTTTGCGGTCTTTTTCAAACCTGAAAGATTTCGTTTCATTCATACAACATGGACATGCCAAATTTCCTTTTGTGCTCCACCCAAACTACATAGCATATGCTGGGAAGTCTGAGACTGTCGACATTAGAGTTGCACGCATTTGAAAGGTTTTATTCCTAGCAACATCATATGTTTTCACACCAACATCCCACAATGACTTTAAATCATCAATTAAAGGTCTTAAAAATAATTCAAGATCTTTACATGAAATTTTACGTCCAAGAATAACAACTAGAATTGTGTAAGAATGACTCATTTCCATCCACGGTGGTAAATTAAGGACCGTTATTAGTATCGGCCAACAAGAGTATGGTTTCGCAAATCTACTATATGGAGTGAAGTCGTTAGTACATAGTGATAGTCTAACATTTCTTGCGTCACTTGCAAAGTGAGGATGAATTCGATCGAAATGTTTCCATGCCTCACCATAGGAAGGGAGTGACATGGTTCTTGGTTCAAGATTAAAAGAGGCATGCCACACCATACCTTAACTCATCTTAGCCAACATGAACAACCTTTGTAGCCTCAGAATTATTGGCAAGTACCTAACTGATACGATCCTAGTTGTCTAGGCTCGCTTGAGTTGACGATCTAGTTCGAAGGCTTAGATTTCTTGCGAAATTGATGGATGGATGTCACACAAGTATAAACCTAGACCCAACGATAACCCGTATCACCCAACCTAGCCGATTTCAAGTAGGGTTCTCAATTGGTATTAGACCTATGTTCAACCCGTGGACATCAACCTAAGGGAGACGATTGATAAGGATAGCAACTTCGAGTTTTACTTGCAACTAAACCTAGCTTGTCGTACTAAGGAATAGAATAAGGTTCAAATAAATTAACAAACGGAGTAGAACTCCCAAGACAAAGTCTCAATTTAATCTCTCAAAATAGTCTGCTTTATTATGAGCACAATTAGCTACTTAAATAGGCGCATAACGCATTACAAAGTTTAATAGAACTAGAACTCCTACTTAGAGTAGAACTAGAACTTCTACTTAACAAATAACTCTAATATCCGAGATAACTAAATAATAAATAAAATAAATAAGTTCTAGAAGCTTATAAGAGGTTTCGCACGACTGGAACTCTTGGTTGGCCGAGAAACCCTAATCGCATGCGTTAGGCGCGCACATGCATGCGAGAAATTTAGCTCGGGCCAACTTGTAAACGGCCCGTGCGTTTGTGCTGAAATTTGGACAGCAACGAGCTATCATTCCAAACGGTCTAGTAATTTGAAGAAAGCCCAGTAAAAACCTCTCTCGTCCGAAATAGCTCGGACGCTACTTGTCGGGTGCGCATAGTACGACGACGAGCAACGACACTAGCCTTGGGGCCTTCTCACGTAGAACGGCCTCCTCAATGGCTGTCTCTAGCTCAACCTCCCTGTATAGGAGTGCAAACAACTTTTCTTGAATCTTTTTGCTCTTGGCGCGCGTCATGGGTCCAGCAGGCGGCAGTGGCATGGCGGGTGCGTGCAATGAGGCTGGATCCGCATCATTCCCTCCCCTTTCGAAAGATTTCATCCTCGAATCATCATCTTCACCTACATCAAACCAGGATAAGTCAGTAATGTTTAATGTAGCACTAACTGAACCATACTCGTTGGGCAAGTCGAGTTTGTAAGCGTTATCGTTGACTTTGGCAATGATTTGGAATGACCCATCTCCTCGAAGCGCCATCTTAACCCAACGTTGGCTAGGAAATCACTCCCGCCTTAGGTGCAGCTAAACCCAATCGCCCACATTGAAGGAAACAATCTTCTTTCCTTGGTTCCTCTTGAGTGTTAACTTCACATTCATGCGCTCAATGTTGCATTTCACTTGCTCATGGATCTTCTTGACCGTCTCGGCCTTCTTACTGCCATCTAAGCTAGATACATCACTCAAAGGTAAATGGGTCAAATCCAACGGCGTCATAGGATTAAAACCATAAACAATCTCAAAAGGCGAATAGTGAGTAGTAGAATGAACCGAACCGTTATAAGCAAATTCAATAAATGGTATATGCTCAACCCATGTAGATACATGCTTGCGAACCAGGGTGCGCAAGAGCGACCCAATTGTTCTATTAACCACCTCGGTCTGTCCGTCGGTTTATGGGTGGTATGATGTCGAATACAGCAACTTGGTGCCCATGTTTTTCCACAAAACCTTCCAAAAGTGGCTAAGGAATTTCCCATCACGATCGCTAACTATACTCAATGGAACAATATGTAAATGCACAACATATTTAAAAAATAAGTTAGCAATCTTAGTCGCATCATTCGTATTAGCATACGGGATAAAGTGTGCCATTTTAGAGAATCCATCTACGACTACAAAAATACTATCCTTCCCTCTCCTAGATTTAGGCAGCCCTATAACAAAGTCCATGGAAAAATCGGTCCAAGGGTGGGAAGGTACGGGTAGTGACATGTACTCACCACGATTATGAACCCTAGATTTTGCCTTAAGGCATACTAGATACCTAGCGATGATGTGGATAACATATCACTTTATATGGGGCCAATAAAAGTGCTCTTTGAGTACATCCAAGGTCTTATTCACACCAAAGTGGCCCATCAAACTGCCACTATGTGACTCACGCACAAACAACTCTCGCAAGAAATATTGCGGCACACATAAGCGCTTGCATTTAAATAAATAACCCTCATGCTTAAAATATTTAGATTCAGACCTCAACCCACAAGTGGAATAAAGCTCTCCAAAATCAGAATCCGAAGCATAGAGATTAATAATTTGCACAAACCCTAACAATTTAGCACTAAGAGATGAAACTAAGGCATACCTTCGGGATAATGCATCGGCCACTATGTTATCGTTACCTTGCTTATACTTTATATGATAGGGAAACGATTCGATTAACTCCATCCAAGTAGCATGGCGTTTGTTCAACTTACTTTATCCTTTGAGGTACTTCAGACTTAGATGATCCGTGCTCACAACAGACTCGCGTGGCATTAGGTAATACTGCCAAACCTCGAGTGCGTACCAACGTATATAGATCTTTATCGTAGGTTGGATACCTAAGTTGAGGTCCACTCAACTTCTCACTGAAGTAGGCTATGAGTCTTTGTTCTTGTGAAAGGACAACTCCAATCCCAAGCCCACTTGCGACGCACTCTACCGCAAAGGCCTTGTCAAAGTCCGGTAAGGCCAATACGGGTGCCGAGCACAACTTATCCTTAAGAGTTTGAAACGCTTCTTCTTACGAATGCACATTTGAAACGCAAACGTCTACTCCCACTTGAAATGCACATTCTTTTTTGTCAATTCATTCAAGGGGATCACAACGGTGCTAAAATCCTTAACAAAGCTCCTATAAAAGCTTGCTAAGCCATGGAACGAGCGAATATCGCTTGCGTCTTTAGGAGTCAGCCACTCTTTGATCGCTTGGATCTTCTCCTCATCCATCTTTACGCCATCTACACTCATAATAAAACCAAGAAAACTAACTTGTTCCAAAGCAAAGGAATATTTGTTAAGCTTAGCATATAATTGTTGTTCACAAAGTGTAGTGAAAACTAGCCTATGGTGCGTGACATGTTCTTCAAGTGATTTACTATAAACAAGAATGTCATCAAAGTAAACCACAACAAATTTTCCAATAAAGTGCCTAAAAACATGATTCATTAACCTCATAAAGGTGCTAGGAGCATTAGTTAAGCCAAATGGCATGACCATCAATTCGTACAATCCATACTTAGTTTTAAATGCCGTTTTCCACTCATTACCTTCCTTCTTGCGAATTTGGTGATAGCCACTCGTTAAAATAATTTTGAAAAATAATCGGCTACGATTTAATTCATCAAGCATATCATCTAAATGAGGGATGGGATAGTGATACTTTATCGTGATTCGGTTGACCGCTCGACAGTCGACACACATGCGCCAAGACCCGTCTTTTTTTGGCACTAGAATGACGGACACCGAGTAAGGAGATAAACTCTCTCGCACATAGCCACGGCTAAGTAATTCATCTAATTGTCTCTGCATCTCTTTGGTTTCTTCGGGATTGCTTTGGTAAGCCGATCGATTTGGAATTATTGAACCGGGTACGAAATTGATTTGGTGCTCAATCCCTCGAATTGGTGGCAAGCCCGGGGGCATCTCTTCGGGAAAAACATCCTTGAATTCCTGCAAAAGAGAAGAAATAGAAGGAGGGGCAGAATCGAGAGGGTTAGGGTTAGATGAGTTTAGACACAAAGGTCTAAAGCGTAGTAAGATCAAAGGTCGGCTTTCACCAAAATTCGATTTTTGCATGCATAATGCTTGTCTCACGTCTCTCTCTTTGGCAAAAACGCTCAGTTTCTCGTGTTTTTCCTCTCCTTTTGATTTATAATTGCCACTCTTCGCATGCTCACTCTTTTCATACTTGTTGTTTTTCTCACTATCTCTTTTCCCATGCTCGCTCTTTTCATGGGGGTTGTTTTCTTATTCTCTCTCTTCCTATGCTCGCTCTTTTCATGGGGGCTGTTTTGCTCACCAATTCTCTCTTTCTTTTGCACACTCAACTCTCCTCTTTTCTTTTCAATCTTTTTCATGATCTCAAATTGAGCAAAAGATTTGCATAGCCATTGTTGGTCCTCGGAGGCTTGTGTTGGTGTTAAAGGAGCAAGTGTAAACTTTCGGCCATCCTTTATCAACTTGTACCGATTGCTCCTTCCATCATGTGTTGCTTCTCTATCATACTGCCACGGTCGCCCAAGCAAGATATGACTCGCTTGCATAGGTACCATATCGTAAAGGACCTCATCCTTGTAATTTCCTATAGAGAACGGAACCACTACTTGTCGCGTTACCTTTAATTCTCCACTATTAGTCATCCAATGAAGTAAGTAGGGTTTCAAATTCTTTACTGTTGGGAGATTCAATTTATGTACAAGCAAAGTGCTCGCACAATTCGTGCAACTCCCATTGTCAATGATCAAGGTACACATCTTTGTCGCCACCAAGCAACTCATGTGAAATAAATTTTCACGTTGGTCACAATTGTCACTCACTACCTTGCCTTGTGTGCCCAAGTTGTGCCGGATGACAAGTGCCTTGGTCTGCTCGCGCTCATCGGGACTCGTTGTGTGGTGCACTAGTGGCTCGTCTGCTGCCGCATGCGCTAAGGCATAGCATTGCGATGTACACCTAGGGTTTACCTCGGCAACCTTCAGCTGACGTATGTGTCCCGCAACAGCAACCCTCTTCCTTTTATCCCCCTTAGCTAGAGTTTTACATAAGTTCTTATTTTTATTCTCTAGTTGGGGCATACCAAATGTCAGAGGGCTTGAAGCGCTCCTATGAGCTAAGTGCTCAAGCGGTGCACTCTCTCTAGATGTCTCGACTTGTAGTAGTTCGCCCAAGATCTCATTCATCCATTCTCCCATTTTGATAAACCTTGCAGTAAGGTTTTTGAGATGTGCGATCAACTCCTGGTCCTACATCTTGTCTGTTCGTCACCTAAGTTTCTTGAAAGTTACAACACTAAAGCAAGCGTAAAATAGTCCTAAAATTCTAGCACTCCCTCATGTGTTTACCCTCATGTTTTGATCTCTCTAATTTTCTCACAAGTTACTTACTTTGTCTCGGTAGTAGCTCTCCAATTTTCTTGTAATCGAACCGCTAATGACTCGAGAATTTCAAAGGAAGCTTCCAAGAAGATACATAAGGAAAACTAGCTTCGAAAAGAATTTAGATGCTCAATAAAATTTAGTTGCAAAGGACCATAAACTAAATAATTACTGGGCTGGAGTAGAAGAGAATATATGTTTAGAATCAAAGGAAAGGCTCAAAGACTCGATAGAAAACTCAAATTGCGATGAATGGCGCCTATGTGCGTTTATGTGCATACAATTTGTGCCTCGTGCCAAAATCTATTTCCGATGTCCAAATCAACTAATTCTTTTTGCTCTGTAGTGTTAACACCTTGTAGTGTTTTGTATTTTCTTTTTGTTTCTATTTTTTGAATTTTTTTTGACGCTTTTAGCTAAACAAAATAAGGAATGACTCTTTTTGGTATTTTTGGACTCTTTTTATGGCAGATTTAAAATAAATAAAAGACACAACAAATCGCACAATGATTTGCTTGACAATGTACACAAAGAGCTAAAATCCTAGCTCGACTTGATTACTCAAACAACTAACACACGAGACGCAAGGAGATTGATTTTAGATCGGGAAGAAGAAGAATCAATCTCGACAATTGAAAAAAAATAAAAATAGTAAAGGATAGATGGATATAAACCAAACCTTGAACGCCTTGAGCTCCGCTACCACATGATACGATCCTAGTTGCCTAGGCTCGCTTGAGTTAACGATCTAGTTCGAAGGCTTGGATTTCTCGTGGAATTGATGGATGGATGTCACACAAGTGAGGTTCTTAATCGGTATTAGACCTAAGTTCAACTCATGAACATCAACCTAAGGGAAACAATCGATAAGGATAGCAACTTCGGGTTTTAGTTGCAACTAAACCTAGCTTTCCGTACTAAGGAATAAAACAAGGCTCAAATCCACGAACAGATGGAGTAGAACTCCCAAGAAAAAGTCTCAATTTAATCTCTCAAAATAGATTGCTTTATTATGAGCACAATCGGCTACTTAAATAGGCGCATAACGCATTACAAAGTTTAATAGAACTAGAACTCTTACTTAGACTAGAACTAGAACTTCTACTTAACAAATAACTCTAATATCCGAGATAACTAAATAATAAATAAAATAAATAAGTTCTAGAACCTTAGAAGATGTTTCGCACGTTTGGAACTCTTGGTTGGCTAAGAAACCCTAATGGCATGCGCTAGGCGCGCACATGCATGCGAGAAAGTCAGCTCGGGCCATCTTGTAAACGGCTCGTGCGTTTGGGCTGAAATTTGGACAGCAACGAGCTATCATTCCAAACGGTCTAGTAATTTGAAGAAAGCCTAGTAAAAACCTCTCTCATCCGAAATAGCTCGGATGCTACTTGTCGGATGCGCATGGTGCGGCGACGAGTAGCGACACTATTCTCGGGGCCTTCTCGCGTAGAACGGCCTCCTCAATGGTTGTCTCTCACTCAAGCTCCCTATATAGGAGCGCAGACAACTTTTCTTGAATCTCCTTGCCCTTGGCGTGCATCATGGGTCTAGCAGGCGGCAATGGCATGGCGGGTGCGTGTGTTGAGGCTGGATCCGTATCACTAAGCACTTTGAATGGCTTGGGATTTTCCTTTCTAACACGAGAGTTCATTGGTTTGAACTGAGGATGTTGACAGACTTTATAGCACATGATCCCTCCATCTTCCCATAGTACAACGGGCAATCGTTTTTGTACACATCAATTTTAACATAGTTGAGGCTAAACTTCTTCATTTTCTTAGCAGTAGAGAAGTCTTTAGCCAACTTATAATTTTCAAGGAGCATCAATGTGAAGACTTCAACAACCTATTATAGTGACTCTCACTCATATTCATGTCAGATTTGCAAGTAAGAAGCTCTGCCACTGCAGACAATTTCATGCGGGTAGTACAACCATCCCACAATGCAGTGGCGGAGCTTGGCCTTGATGTTTGGGGGGGCGTGATTAGTGACGGATTGAGAATTTGTACTTAAGAAGTGCGGGGGTTCTGCCCCCGATTTTTTTTGGAGTATTTTAAAGGAAATGCAAATGAACTAAGTAAAAAATTGAAAAAATGATTAAAAGTATTTGTATCCGTTACTAAATAACAAATATTTAGATAAATTTAACAAAAAGATAAATAAGAAGACAATAAAGAAAAAAAAATTAATTATATATTAGAATTCATACAATATTATATCCAATCATACAATATACGTGATTGGATATAATTAGTAAAATTATTAGAAATATATCAAAGTAATTGATTATTATTTTAATTGTTGTGAAAGTAAATTAAGAATTGATTAAACGTATTAAAATTTTCAATTTAGAAAAATAAAAAAGTAAATAAGCTATGATAAATTGAGAACAGAGTGGGTTTTTTTGAAAAGTTTAAAAGTTTGGGGGGCTATTGGGCTGAGGCAAAAATTGAGGCATAGGCTGGGTAAGGGCTAAAGCAAGCAATTTGAAAAGTTTGGGGGGGGCTGTAGCCCCCTCTGGTCCTAACTAGGCTCCGCCTCTGCCACAATGGCTCGTCTGCATCTTCCAGTACGAAAAAAAATCTGGATGCTTCTTCATGACACAAACCCTCCCTATTATCCCCCGCGTTAGGTGCTTCATTATCCCACTCCATCTCAGCATGTATTAAATCATACACCATATCTCTCATTAGGTTAGAATTATCACTATCATGATTAATAGTTTGTTGATTCACACCCGTACTAGACCTCTCCCCATCGTGCATGTTGAATGCCAAATCAAGCGGCTCTCCATGGAATAACCATTGGGTGTACCCTCATATGAACCCTTTTGTGAAATAAATCATATTTCACATCATCTCTGACTTTTTAATTATGTTGCGGCAATCAGGACATGGACATTTAATTTTATCGTCGTAAGCCATTCCATTAGCAAATGCAAAGATCAAGAATTCGTCAACTCTCTGTTTGTATTCCTCATTAAGATAGCCTGTGTTTTCTTTACGTTTATACATCCACGATTGATCAAGCATGAACATTGTTTCTACTTCAATTAGTTATATCATAAAAAAATATGCACATTATTCACTATTCAATGTACCTAAATAATCAAGTTATAGAGAGAACTAAGCTACATTAATCTTGATGTTTTTCTCTTATTTGGGTTCAAATGAACCTTTAGGTAACTTTTACTTTGCGACAGGAAACTCCCGTCGATATATATTATATAATTTTGATGTTATAATATATTAGAATTTGAATAAATTATTTTCACTAAATTGTTTATTAAAGTTAGTAAGTATTGATTTCATTGTCTTTATTTACAATAAATTAAACATATATATGAAATTATTAATTTAGGTAACATCGTTAATTAGAAAGAAAAAATATAGCATTTTAATGTTACCTTTCTTATTTCAATTTAGGTAACATCGTTAAATTTTTTAATGTCAGATGATGGTTTATTTTTTTTTCTTTTAATAGTCCAACTTTGAAATAAGAATTAGGGTTGGCAATTTGCGCCCGCACCCGCGGATACCCGCTAGATACCCGCAATTGCGGGTGGGTATTACCCGCATATTGTGGGTATTTTGTGGGTATGGATTTACCCGCACCCGCAAAGTGCGGGTATGGATAGTGCTTACCCGCACCGCTACCCGCACTAAATACCCGCAATAATACCCGCGCAAAATATATATACATATCCTCAATATACCCACACAATTTACGTCCGCGGGGAGTCGAACTCGAGTCTATTGCCTTCCATGCTTAGTCCTAACCGTTGGACTACAAATGCAGTTGCTTGTCTCTCCTTGCACTAAAAGGTATATGACTAATTATATGCATAATATTTTAAATAAGAAGAATAATAACATACTACCAATTACAATTAAAATTATATACATAACATTTTAAATAAGGAGAATAAGGAAAAAAACATATTACCAATTAAAATTAAAATTATATGCATAACATTTTTAATAAGGAGAATAAGGAAACAAACATACTACCAATTACAATTAAAATTATATGCATAATATTTTAATATTTTATATGTTTTTATCATAAAATGTAAAAATTTATCATACTGAAAAATTAAAATGTAGTGAAAAAATGAGTCATATGACGCCTCGCCCTGGTTGAAAAATTGAAATGACCATTTTTTCCACTACATTTCAATTTTTTTACACTATTTTTGGATCCTTTTTGTCCATTTTAAATTATATGAATAACATTTTAATCTTTTATATGTTTTGTATCATAAAATGTAAAGATTTATCATACTAAAATATCGCTAGAATATGTTAAGCTAGTAATATGTTAGGCTTGTAAGTCATAATTGATTTACCAATTAAAATTAAAATTATATGCATAACATTTTAAATAAGGAGAATAAGGAAAAAAGCATACTACCAATTACAATTAAAATTATATGCATAACATTTTAAATAAGGAGAATAAAGAAAAAAGCATACTACCAATTAAAATTAAAATTATATGCATAACATTTTAAATAAGGAGAATAAGAAAAAAAACAAACTATCAATTACAATTAAAATTATATGCATAACATTTTAAATAAGGAGAATAAGGAAAAAAAACATAAGTCATAACATTATACTACCAATTAAAATTAAAATTAAACACATTGTTCTAATGGAGCTTGTGATAACTAATTTACTTTGAAACTCTAAATGTAAGTGATCAATACACATAACATAAGTCATATTCCATACTTTAATATTTATATGTATATGTTATGCTCATAAGTCATATTCGATACTTGAATATTTATATTTATTCGACACTTCTTGAGTTTTGACGTGTGCTAAATATTTGTTAAACGTACTCCTTATATTTACTTGAGTTTTTCTGTGTCCTTTGCATTTTTACAGATACTGCCATGCCCAAATAACAAGTAAATGGATAGTAAAAACATGATGAAATGCAATGTAATCATACTCCTTATATTTACTTGAGTTAATTGTATAGTTCAATATCAATATTTACTTGAGTTAATTATAACTAATTAATTATTGTATTTTAAAAATGATAATTTTGAAGCTCTAGATGTAAGTGATCTAATCGTATTGCTATGAAGCACGATTATACTAAAAAATCGTCATGTGTATATGTTAGGCTCGTAAATCATATTAGATATTTTAATATTATATTTACTCGACACTTTTTGTCGTATTCTATATATTTGTTAAACGTACTCATTACATTTCAATATACTAATACTTATTATTTATTAATGTCTAGTCATTTTGTTTTTTATATATATTTTGTATCATAAAATGTAAAAATTATTTTACTAAAATATCGTTCTAATATTAGACTAGTATTCATAAATTGGTAACTAAAAGTATTATTTTAAAAAATTACCAAAATATTGTGTTTAATACCAAAACGACGTCGTTTCAGTTTTAAACACATCGTTTTGTTAAAAAAAACTTACCATTGCCAATCTCCTCGTTTTGTTTGTTCAAACCCTAAAGGCGAAAACATAAAGAAAAACAACAGCAGCTCAAGCCTCAACTCCTCCTCCTCCTGCAGTCGTCTTCGTCTCTCTCACTCTCAAGTCTCAAATCGACGATTGTCCCCCTCATCTTCGTCTCTCTCAGCTACTTCTCCTCCTCCTCCAGTCGTCTTTGTCTCTCTCAAGTAAGTTTGATTCTTTAGCTTCTTGATGAATGGATTGCAAATTGATTGAGATTATGTTTTCTGTTTTAGATTCAAAACCTGACACATATCTATCTTGCATAACTAACTATTGTGCGTATAGTTGAGATGGGAAAATAACTTTTATATTGAAATGGATCTGGAATGAGCTTCTAGTATATGGAATGAGGTTTTAACTGTTCTAATTTTTTTTTCATGTTTGCAGAGGCTCACAAAAGTTATGGTGGGATGGAACCATCGTAATAATCAAGATCTGTTGAATGTGAAGCTCATATTGTAGGAAACGTATGTTCCGAGTGTGATGTTACTGCAGTACCTTGGATCTGTTTGCTAGCATCTTATAGGTTTTCTTTCAATTGATTTTTCTTTTGCTTTTCTTGGATTTTTAATCTGCAGTCTGCAGACTCTGCACCGCGATTTTAAAGGAGATTAGGGATTATGATGGGACAATTTCCGAACTTGGTGTGGATTTAATGAACAACCTCATCAATTTCTATGCCAAAGATGGGTTTGTCGCTGATGCCCACGACGTATTTGATGAAATGCTTGTGAGGAACACATCCTCAGATCAATTGGTGTGGTTGTATGTTATAATGATTACTGCCACTCTGGTTTTACTGGGTTTTGCATAATTTGACACTTATTTTGGATATTGGTATGCATGTTCTTGTATGTACAACAATTTTTAACAAGGAAGATGATATTGCGGGTATCCGCGGGTACAATTTACCTGCTCTTACCCGCCCCACGCGGGTGCGGGTGCGGGTGCGGGTGCGGGTATGGATTACCCGCAGATTTGCGGGCGCGGGTATGGATAGTGCCTTACCCGCTCCATACCCGCTCCATTGCCAACCCTAATAAGAATGCCATCTTGGTGTTAAATTAATTAATAAATTAAAATCCATAAGGACTTAGTATTTCATCGAGACTTATTAATATCCATGACTTTTCTATAACAAAAAAGAAACGAACTTAATTATCTCACTGTTTGATATAATTTATACTACAATTATGTGATTATCAAGTTCAACAAATTAATCAACATCGTGTGACAAACTCAACAAATTCCTAAACATTCAATTTCAATAAAGTATCAATTACTACAAATTAATCATAAAAAAAGTAAACAGCGTACCTAGCTCCTATAGCATGCCTATGAACCAGGAGTAGAATACTACTGCACCAATGACTGATTAGGCCTAGATACAACCGGAGATGAACCTTTGCTAAGAACCTTTCCCATCTGATTCTATATCTTTATTTACTCTGCTTTATTTAGTTTTAGTTAATCAACAACTTTCTCAAAACCCCTCATGTGTTACTATTTTGGTTTGTTTGTCTCTGTCATACATTGAAGTGAGCGTCTACCCTTAGTCCTTGTGTTCTACCCTGTTACTACTATACGAAATTTTATTGTGCATTAGACAGCAGGTTTTATTATTATTTTTTACGGCTTCGACAACCGGTCAAATTTTGGCGTTGTTGCCAGGGACTAACGGTACTGATTTCTTTCTTTTGTTTGTATGGCCAGGACCTCTAATTCGGATCTTATGCCATTCGACCCTGAAATCAGAAGAACCGAATGACGGGTTAGACAATTAGCCAAACAACCTTCTAGCCACACCAGAGACGTTCTTGTCCCAGTCCTTGACAGAAATCCTCCTGATATTCACAAGATGGCCGAAGCGGGTGAAGTTGAGAACAATCAGACGATTGAGGACCTTAATGCTGCCCCTGAGCTGACCAGTAGCTGCATCGCTTGGCCCACTATCCAAAACAATTGGGTGATTAAGTCCGCCGTGTTACACCATCTCCCTACATTCCATGGCGCTCCTAAGGAGAATCCCCACCAACACCTCTAGCACCTACACTCCATCTGCGAAGCCATGAAACCGGCCAATGTGGAGATTAACCACACCAAGTTGAGAGCTTTCATGTGGTCCCTCGCGGGAGAAGCTAAGGATTGGTTCTATGACCTGCCTCCTAGATCCATCACTTCCTAGGCTGAGATGTCCAAAGCCTTTACTGGCAAGTACTACCCGGTCTCGATGGCAAGCGTCATCCGCAAGCAGTTGGTGTCCATTGTTCAGAAGGACGACGAGAACCTCAGTTAATACTATGAGCATTTTAAGAAGATGCAGACTCTCTACCCCTCGCACAATCTAGCTGACCATACCCTCATCTAGTATTTCTATGAAGGGTTGAAGGTGATCGACAAGGCCTTGCTGGATGCTACCAGTCGTGGTTCCCTTTGTGCCCTCACACCAGCCGCTGCCAAGGCCATTATAGAACTCATGAAAAAGAACGTTACACCATCAGATAGAGGGCCTCATAACGCCCAAGATGTGCGCGCTGCTACTATGGAGAATCAACTGACCACCATTACCGGTATGCTATAAAACATGGCCTTGGAACAGCCTGTCCAGATCAAGGCATGTGGGTTTTATAATTTTACCGACCACCCGACAGACGCCTGCCCCCACATTCCTGATGAAGTACAGGTTAATGTAGTTGGTAACAATAATGGTGCTCCTAGGAAGTTTGAACCTTACACACAAAATTACAATAATGGATGGAGACACCCCAACCTTAGCTGGTCAAACAACCCGCAGTAGTCTAGGCCCAGTCAGTCACAACCGTACCACCCCTTTGCCAATCAGCAACAACCTCTCTTCAATTTGTAGAACTTCAAGCCACGATCGAACTACCCCAACAACCAGTAGTATCAATACTAGGCCTCTCAAGGCCAAGCTCCCCCAGCTCCACTGGATGATGAGGTAAGTAAGCTCACTAGTGTTATTCTTGATATGCAAAAACAATTGGGTGTTTTGAACGCAGAGATAAAGGAGCTGAAGAATAGAGGACGTTTGCCACTTTAGCCAGAAGTCAACCCGAAACATGATGCATGTGCCATGACACTCCGTAGCGGCACCCAATTACCTCCCCGTGTGTATCCAGACCTAGACACTGAGCTCCCCGGGCCTAAGCCTATTCCGAAGGAGCAAAAGGTAGAAGTAGAAAAAGAAAAGCGTATCCACACTCCCAGAGGTTCCCCAAACAAGAACGACAAGGAACCAGAATTCACACAGGAGTACATCCATAAAAAGGACCATGAGATTTTTGATATGTTTAGTAAAGTGCAAGTTAACATCCCCTTGTTACAAGCTATCAAGAATGTTCCTCGTTATGCCAAAATTTTAAAATCTTTGTAAACTAACAAGTGTAAAATGGCAGGAGTGAACAAGATAAGTTTAGGAGTTAACGTTTCTGTTGTTATCCAATGGAAGCTACCGCCCAAGTGCAAGGACACCAAGGGATGTTCTCCATTCCATGTAAAATTAGCACTACTGACATCAGTAGAGCTGTGTGATTCAGGTACAGGTATCAACATCATGCCCTTGACGATATACAATAGTCTCGGTCTTGAGCCTCTCAAGAATACCCGGGTTGTCATTTAGCTAGCTGACCACTCTGTCATCCACTCTGAGGGTGTTATTAAGGATGTTTTAGTGCAAGTCGGCAACTTCGTATACCCAGCTGACTTCTATGTGATTGACATAGAGGATGACAAATCCATCAAAGCCTTGGACATGCTTCTCGACCCTTTCTCAAGACTGCAAGAGCCAAAATTGACATCCATGACGCAATGATTTCTCTGGATTTTGATGGAGAGATCATCAAATTTAGCATGCTTGACGCCATGCGTCACCCCACTAAATTTTCTAGTGTTAATTTTATTGATATAATTGATCGTGTTATTGATGAAGTCACTGACTTGCATTCTGTTGATCCTCTGCAACTAGCCCTAGACATGAGCATTACACCTGTCACACTAGACACCTTGGCCTTGACGCTTGTGACTCCACATGAGTTGCATGAAGTCGTCGCTGCTTTGGAAGAGCATTTTGTTATCCCTTCTCCTCTTCCCGCTAATCACGCTAAGCTTCCCCCTTCTATTGTGCAGACACCCAATATTGAGTTGAAAACCTTACCTTCGCACCTCAAGTACGCCTACCTTAGCAATAATGGCTCACTTTCAGTGATCGTATCCAGTAGGTTAGATTCACTTGAAGAGGAGAAGCTGGTCGCTTTGCTTAAGGAATTCAAACAGGTCATTGGATGGACCATCGCCGATATTAAGGGACTGTCCCCAGCCCTATGCACTTATCGTATCCACCTTGAGGACGCCAGCAAGCTGTTCGATAGCCACAACGCCGATTGAACCCTTCTATGATGGATGTGGTGAAGAAGGAGGTGCTTAAGCTGGTAGACGCCGGTGTCATCTACCCTATCTCAGATAGCACTTGGGTAAGCCCTGTCCAGTTCATGCCAAATAAGATTGGCATCACCATCACCACTAGATAAAATGATGAGCTGATTCCTACACGGATCCAGAAAGGTTGGCGTGTCTGTATTGACTACCGTCGCCTGAATGCCTGATTGGTTGTTTATATTCGATGTTTTATGCTCTCTTTCTCTTGTGGATTGAGAGTATTTATTTGCTTCTTTTGGCCATTTACTTCTCTTTTCCTATGTTCAGGCTTGAAGGATCATTGGGAAAGAAAAGGAGTAGATTTGGTGAAAGATAGAGCATTTCCAATCATTGCTAATTTTGGAGGTTGTTTGCAGAAATTTTCCCGTACTCATCCCTAGGCCTAGGAATGAGTCAGCCGATCTGGTGAAATTCTGGGCAGTCCGACCTGATTTTGTGTGCCAACGAATTTAATATTTCTTAGTGCTTTTCTTGTCCCCTGAGCATGCTAGACAGCTTCCCAACTCCCCAACCTCGTGTTCCTTCATTTCCTTTGACTCAAGAACTCCTTGGAGACTCCACAAGGAATTTATTAGTGCTAGACAAGAATTTATTCTTGTCTCTTCCTTGTTTTTGGAGTTGCATGCTTACCATTATTTTATCCTTGAGTGCTTGCTTCTTGGGGAGTTGAGGGAGGAGAATGTTCAGCATGCTTACAAGTGACAAAGAACATTTTCACAAGGCTCCATGACTTGAAGACTATGCATTTATGGGTTTGTTCACTTGGAAATATTTAATTCTTTGATGTCTCTCCCCTTTGCTGCCATTTATTGAAGAAGAATGAAGAGAGGGAGGGTGTGCTATAAATAGAGAGGAATTTCGTCCAAGAGAGTGTGGTTGGTTGGTTGGACAGAACAGACACAAAGGGAGAGAGAGGTTGGACAAGTTGGGCTGAAGACCAAGAGAGGAACGGAAGAGAGGGAGGAGCAGCGGGCTTCACCATCATTCTCCAGCATTTTCCCACTTGAACCATAAGTTTTATTTTGTAATTTTAATTATGTATTGTAACTAAATCTCTGATTCTTGGTAGAGATTGAGAGGTTGACTATGAATGTTATTGTGAGATTCCAGTGAACTTAATATGAATGTTTTTGTATTTCTTTCCTTCTCATTTAAATGCTAAATTCATTCTTGTTTGATCTAGGCCTAGCTAACCTATGATTTTATTTGAATGGGTAATGTCGGTTTCATTTATGTCAGTGCTATTCCTGCATTTATGAAGATTAAGTAGACAACTAGTAACTATTTGACATAAGACTTGTCTTTAGAAGCTAGGAGAAAGGAAAGAATGGGTTCAGGGCTGAGTAATGCCATCCCTAGGCCTAGGAATGGGTTTCCCGTGTGGTTACAATTTTCCAGCAACTTGACAAATTGTTAGGAAGGTTAGGGTCATTAATAGAGGGTCTCTTTAATTGGCTTGTATAGGGGGAAACTTGGGAATATAGAGGGTCTCTTATTCCTTTAACATCTCTATAAATTCATCCGGAAAATATATTTATCAATGATCAATTGCATAGTATAGTCACCTCAAGGATATCCCTACCAAGGATTGTTTTTCTACTGATTTTCTCTCTTCATTTGTGTTCTGTTCTTGCTGCAATTAGCTCACTCAATTACTTTCTTGTACTGTTTTATTTCTAGTTTATAGAATCATCTCACCCCCTTTGTATTTTACTTTGTCATTTTCAGGAGAAGCCAAGATTGGACCGATTTGTCCCTGTGTTCGAACCTCTTGCCCTATGCACAAATCTTTTTTGCTGCTTAGTGATAAGTTGTAATCTTTTTATTTATGATCGGATTCGACACCCGTCAATGCCACCACAAGGAAAGACCATTTCCCCCTGCCGTTTATTGATCAGATGCCTGAGTGCATCGTAGGCAAGATGCATTACTATTGTTTGGATGGGTACTCCAGTTTCCACCAAATTTCAGTGGCTCTTAAGGACTAGGAGAAGACCACCTGCACCTGCCCTTTTGGCACCTTTGCCTATCGTAGGATGCCATTCGGTTTTTGTAACGCCCCAGTTACCTTCCAGCGCTGTATGGTAAGCATTTTCTCAGAGTTTATCAAGAATGGTATTGAGGTATTTATGGACGACTTTACAATCTATGGTGATTCTTTTACCGAATGCTTATCTAATTTAAGAAAAGTTTTACAACGCTGTGTTGAGACTAACCTTGTGCTTAATTTTGAGAAATGTCATTTTATGGTAGACCGAGGTCTGATCTTAGGCCATATTGTCTCCTGCAAGGGCATTGAGGTGGACAAAGTGAAAATCGAGGTAATCGAATCCTTACCATATCCCACTTGAGTTCGTGAAGTGCCTTCCTTTCTTGGCCATACAGGTTTCTACAAGCGGTTCATCAAGGATTTTTTTCAAGATTACCCAGCCTATGTGCCAACTGCTACAAAAGGATGTTGACTTCGTGTTTGACGTAAGCTCCAAGGCCTCCTTTGACACCCTCAAGGAAAAGCTTATCTCTACCCCCATCATTCGCACCCCAGACTAGACACTCCCTTCCAAGATCATGTGTGACGCCAATAACACTGCCCTTGGAGCTGTCTTAGGCCAGAAGAAAGACCGTGAAACTTATGTCATCTACTACGCCTCGAAGCTTCTAGATGCAACTCAATGTAACTACTCAACTACTGAAAAGGAGCTTTTGGCGGTTGTTTTTGCTTTAGATAAGTTTCTTCAATATCTGTTAGGTACTCACGTTATTGTTTACTCTAATCACACAGCTCTTAGGTACCTATTGACGAAAGACGATGCCAAGCCTCGCCTCATTCAGTGGATCCTCTTGCTCTAGGAGTTTGATATCAATATTAAGGACAAGAAGGGGACCGAGAATTCAGTTGCTGACCACTTGAGCAGATTGCCATCCCAGGAGGACAATTCATAAACGCCCATTTGTGATACTTTTTTAGATGAATATCTCTATCTTGCCCATGTTGTTCAATTCCCTTAGTTTTCTGATATTGCTAATTTTTGTACTACTGGTTCCTTCCCTGTAGATTCCACTGCCTCTGAGCGATATCGAATTCGGAAGCAGGCCAAATATTATGTTTGGGATAACCCATACCTATGGAAGCATTGCTCGGACCAGATCATAAGGCGTTGTGTGACCCTTGATAAGGTGCCCTCCATCCTTAACTTTTGTCATTCCACTACTGAAGGAGGACATTACGGAGCTAAGAAAATGACGCTGAAAGTCCTAGAAGTAGGACTCTATTGGCCATCATTGTTCAAAGACAGCTACATATTCTATGCAGCTTGCCTTCGCTGTTAGGCGACAAGTAGCATCGGTGCTCGAAATTAGATGCCCCTCACTAGTATTATTGTTTGTGAGATTTTCGATATTTGGGGCATCGATTTCATGGGTCCCTTTCTCAACTCATTTGGTAATGTTTATATTGTTCTTGCGGTTGATTATGTTTCCAAATGGGTCGAGGCCAAGGCGACCAGAACTGATGATTCGAAAGTTGTTGTAGACTTCCTCCGTACTCATGTCTTTAACAGGTTTGGAACTACAAGAGCCCTCATCAGTGACCGTGGTACACACTTTTACAACCGCATTGTAGCCAACCTACTCACCAAGTACGATGTGATCCACCGTGTGTCGACAACCTACCATCCGCAGACCAACGGTCAAGCTGAGGTGTCAAATCGGGAGATCAAATCCATTATGAAGAAGACGGTTAACTAATCCCGCAAGGACTGGAGCTTGAAGTTGGACGATGCTCTTTGGGCTTATAGGGCAGGTTTCAAGACACCTATCAAAATGACTCCCTACAGACTCGTCTACGGGAAACCGTGCCATCTACCGGTTGAGATCGAGCATAAGGTGTTCTGACCCATCCGAAAGGTCAACATGGACCTTAGTGAGGCCGGACAACACCGACGGTTGCAGATACAAGAGTTGGAAGAGTTGAGAGACGACGCATATGAGAATGCGTTGATCTACAAGGGCAAGATAAAAGCCCACCATGATAAGTTGCTCTTCCATAAGTTTTTTGTTGTTGGACAGAAAGTTTTGTTGTACAATTCTCGTCTTCAACTTTTTGCAGGCAAACTGAAATCCAAGTGGACTGGTCCATACCAAGTCACCGCCTTTTATAATCATGGCTTCATCAAAATCTGGAGGTTTGATACTGGAGTCACTTCAAGGTCAACGGACACCGCTTGAAGCCTTTCTACGAAGGCTTCAAACCATTTACTACCGAGGAGATGGAGGTGCTTGACCCACCTGATCAGATTTGATCTGTGTTACCAATGTTAAGGCCTCGACGTTAACTGAGGTGCTTCGATTTTATTCCCTCTAATTTTATTTCCTTTCTTTCATTTTCCCGATTTAATACACCCGGATTTCCTTCCCTTAATTTCTTTTTCCTTATTTCTATTTCCCTTGTTTGAATTTTTTTCCTCTTTTTAATTTTTCTTGATTTCTCTCTTTCTATTTTTGATTTAAATCCTTTGCCCAGATTTTTCCCCTCTCCCATTTTCAATTCTTTCCCTTTTTCCTACTCATTAATTTGTTGTCCTTTCCAATCCCACCTTTTTCTACTCCTTTTCAAATTGGAATTCTAACTTTTTTTATTTGATAGGGATTGCTTGCAGTTAGGATTTGATGGAGGTTAGGATTCAGGCTGGCCCACTCACAATTCACCACATCTGTGCTAGAAGACAACGGCTAGTCCTAGTAAAGCAATAAAAGGAAAGTCCTCCTTCCTTTTTTATTATTTCTCTCTTCTTGCTTTTTATCCTTTCCCTGCTTTTTGCTTTTCAGACTGATCTCCCAACACACCTCTAGAAATTCTCACCCCTTCCAATGGCACACTCCAAGCATTCTGCCTCTAAGGCCGACCGACCAACTAGTTTCCGTCCTCAATAGTCCAGGTCGACAACGGCTACTCCGACCACACCACCTGCAGTCGCCGTCTCCGTATCTGGACCACCTCTAGTGGGTTCAACACCTATCACCCTAACTCCTAGAAAGAGCCCTCATGTTCAGACCACCTCTCTGCAGCCGCAGACGACCATTGCAATGACCACTACTACTACGCCAAAGCAATAAAAGGGAAGTCCTCCTTCCTTTTTCATTATTTATCTCCTCTTGATTTTTATCCTTTCCCTGATTTTTTCTTTTCAGACTCCTCTCCCAACACACCTCTACAACTTCTCACCCCTTCCAATGGCACACTCCAAGTATTCTGCCTCCAAGGCCAACCGACCAACTAATTTCCGTCCTCAACTGTCCAGGCCGACAACGGCTACTCTGACCACACCACCTGTGATCACTGTCTCCATCTCTACCATCTCTAGATCACCTCCAGTGGGTTCAACACCTATCACCCTAACCCAGTTAAGAAAAGTCGACCAGGCAAGACAGCACATGACTACGAGCCTCCAACCGAGGATTATTATTCTGGGTCTTCCTGGGAGACGGTGGAGGATGGTGAGACCTCTTCTGCAGAATATGAGATCGATTCCCAAGCAGAGTCAGGGGAGGAAGAAGAGGTGAACACCACTGCACCTCCTGTCTCCGACCCCCCAAACGCCTCCGGCATGGCAGTCGAGGGCACTCTAGCCACTGACTATAGCAGTAATGCAAAGGATAATGGTAAGCACGAAGAGGAGGATGGTGGCATTGAGATGGAAGTGGATGCTCAGGGCAACCTCATTACGCCCACGGCCTCAGATGACGAGATCCAGATCACTAGATCTGTCCCGGCACCCACTGGCTTGCCCATAACCTGGGGTATGACATCCAGGGGGCGATTGGTTAAGCCCATGTCTTATGCCGAGGGGAAGAAAAAGCCTAAAAATATCCGACTGATTGTGCCAGAAGAAGATGACAAAGACGAAGAGAAGGAGCAGGAGGAGATGGAGAAGGAAGTTGAGAAAGAGGACGAGCAGAAAGAGAAGGATACGACAAGAGATGAGGATGAGGAGGCAGAGGAGGAGGAAGAGATCCCTCTGTCTCCCAGGGAGCGTCAAGCCCCTGTCGCTCAGCCCACCATGCCACTCCCCCACAAATCACATCACACCACTGTCACTACCTGCAGCAAGGGCAAGACACCCATTGTTTCCTGCACAGATTCTTGGCCATTACTTTCGCGGGGAAGTTAAACTCTTTTGGCCAATTATCCGTGCAGGAGCTATTTTTCATCACGGTCACAAAGTGAACCTAGGATATTGGGTCGCATCTGAGCTGTATTCTGTCATTACTAACAACCGCAATCCTATGCTGGATGTGATTTGTACTCCACTATTGATTTCAAATTGCTCGATATCCGTACCCTTGACGGGATGGGATACTTTCACCTTTTGGATGGTGTGCTACATTTTAGTCCAGATTGCATACAGCCTCGGGACCGCATTTTTAGCACCAGGAATGGAGGCAAGTTCAAGTTCCCTGGCCTTGCTATTATTGACCCCTCAACGGTCTCAGTCCTACCTCTTGCTGCTGATGTTGAACGTCAAGGTCCTGCTGCTCCAGCCGCTGACTCTGATTCCATCGGAGCCCTACTTACCGGCTAGGCAGAAACTAACGCCCTACTCCGCACCCTCATCTCCCTTGTCCAGACGCTCCCCGATGAGCTGGCACAGAGGCTCCAGCCTCCTACCAACCCCTGATTTCATCCCCAAACTCTCTATTACCTTCGGGCTTATTTTTGTACTTTATTCTAAGTGAACACTTTTCTTTTCTTTTCTATCTTTATTTTTCTGTACTCTCTTTTGCCCTTGTGTGAGTCCCTTCTCCGCATCGAGGATGATGCACTGCCTTAGTGTGGGGGAGGGACACTTATGTGTTTTCTTTGTTTGCTTGTTTGCTTTTATTTTTGTGTGTTTCATTTGGGCAATTTTTATAACTTTTTAGGATTGATTTTCTGTAAATATTTTTCTACTAAAATCATCACCACCCCCACTGTTTTGAAAACCCCTAGATAGAACACACTATTTTGACTCTCTGCACATAGAATAATTTACTCACTCACTGCACCATATTCCACATGCACAATTAACTGCCTGTCTACTCTTATGACCACATCTAGGCCTAGTCGCTTGTAGTCACCATGCATACCCTGTGAGCACTTTGAGCCCCAATGTCTAATTCCTTTATGTGTGATAATTCATGACTAGTTACTAGTCAACTTTGCATAATATTCAGGGTATATGCACCATTAGGCATGAGATAGCTGTAAAATGACATTAGACTTTGCAATTGTTTTGTTTATCTTTCCCTGCTTCCATCAGCTTGCCCTTGACACTTACTACCACTCATCACACTATACCTATTCTCTACCACGAACCATTTGAGCCCTTCCCTTCAACCCACTCCTTAGCAGGTGGATGTTACCCAACACTGGTTGTTGTCGGGGTCGAAGACCGAGGATTCGCAATAGCCCAAGTGTAGGGGAGTCCATCCCATACATCAAGTGAAGAGGCCTCGCTGAGGGAGACATAGAAATGAGATGAGATTGCTACACCAAAATAGAAAAGGAAAAGATAAAAAAGAGAAAAGGTTCGTGCTTACCCTGTTGTCATTATTGTAATTCAAAAAAAAATTAAGTAATGCTCAAGGGCGAGCATTGGGGTAGTGTGGGGTAATTTGATAGTGTGTATTTTATCCTCCTTTCCTAGTCCATTTTGAATCTTGATGTTACTGATTTGCCTATGTTTCTTTACTTTTTGCAGATTCAGACTTTAGGAAAGAAAATTCAGAAATGCGCGTTATATGCTGGATTTTGGGAGATTTCGAGCACCTTGCAGTTGCTTGTTCGTAGAAGCAGAGAAGGCCAACACAGAAAAAGGCAACTCTCGAAAGAAGATATTCAGAGATTCGCTCCTTTACTCTAGCGATTCCCCAAATCTTGGCAGAAGAATTATTTTAGGAAATTACTCCTATTAGGTTTAGGATTCTATTTTTCTATTCCTATAAGTACTTTAATTATTTTTAGGGTTTGGTACATTTTTCTGGAGTGGAACTCTATCATACACTTTTCCGCCTCCGGTGCCGCTTTCCTTTCCGTTTGTAATAAACCGGAGCAACCGGCTGGTAATATTCAATTGTTTTTAGTATCTTCTTCTTTAAATTATGCAATTTAATTTCTTTATTTATTTTATTGTTAGTATGAGCGGCTAAGCTCTCTCTTCTTAGCGAAGGTAATTCGAAGGTTGCTTAGGATAGTTAAGAGGTAAAATCATGCTTAATAAACTCCATGTTTGTATTTGCTTGCTCGCCATTATCTTGTCAATTTATCTAGGATTAATTAGAAGCCTAATCAACTATTAAGTAAACCTAGGTAATTATAGTCGTCATTGTAGTAATAACTAACGTGAGGCTACAGAGTAGAGTAAATAACTAGTTCAGAGTCATCACGTCGAACTTGTCCAATCTGACTAGAGCAAGCAACCAACTAGGGTAGTGCTTCGAACGTACTGAGTATCTCGCCCTAGGTGTGTCTTTCCTCTCCTTAATGGACCTATGAGTATTGTCTCCATAAATGTACTTTGGAGGGTGGCAGAGCGTCAAGGTTATCTCATAAACGTACCTTGGGGTAGCTTCTCGTATAAAGGAAAGCAGGGGGGCTAAACGTACCTGGACCCTATAGCACGCCTATGAACCATGAGTGGAATACCACTGCACCAATGACTGACTAGGCCTAGATGCAACCGGAGATGAACGTTTGCTAGAAACCTTTCCCATCTGATTCTATATCTTTATTTATTCTGCTTTATTTAATTTTAGTTAATCAACAACTCTATCAACCAACCCCTCCCTATGTTACTATTTCGGTTTGTTTGTCTCTATCATACATTGAAGTGAGCGTCTACCCTTAGTCCCTGTGTTTGACCCTGTTACCACTATATGCAATTTTATTGTGCATTAGACAACAAATTTTATTATTATTTTTTATGACTTCGATAACCGGCCAACTCAGGTCGTAAGGTAATGCTACCAAGTAGCTATGTAAGGGTGTTACATACATGGCATTTGAAATTAATAACTATAATTAAAAAAGTATTATATAGTTAATTTAATTAACCAATTGATTAATACAATGAATTAATTAAAGATTACTTTCACCATAATTGCATATTTATTTTATTAATTTTCACATCTATAATGTTAGACTACTTAGTTTAATAAAATAAAATAAATATTAATAAAAACTTATTCATTTTAATTAATAACAACTAAAAATAAAGAGATGATTATAATAATATACAATGATTAATTTATATCAATGAAGATGTATTCATTAACCGAGTTTATTAATCTTGCACTTTCACAATCTTATTAGTCATTTAATCTTGCTATTCTTAAAAATTTGTATTTTTTCATTGAGATTATATTACATATATGATTAACTATTTTTTCTATCTATTTTCACATTTACAATCATAAATTAATTACTTCAATAAATTAAAATAAACATTAATAAAAAAATATTTATCTTAATTAATAAATAAATAAAAGTTTGAAAAAAATATGAAATTTGGACAAAAATGTAACTATTATGAAAAAAATTAATTAATGTATTCACACTTTATTTTTAATTTATTCCATTTTATTTATTTATTTCAATACAAAAATTATTAATTTTTTGTGTGGAGTGAACTCTCAATATTTGCTATCATATCCATTTTAATAAAATGAAATCAATATATTCGGAGTCTTATATCCATGTATGATAACATTTAATTATCTCATCTGTTAAAATCTTATTTTTCATATTACCTTAAAGTAATAATATATCCGTACATCCATAATTGTTTTATAATATGAATTTAATTAGACATTAATTTTAATGACAGTAGTGTGTGTATTGAAAGAGGTTAATATATTTGTATTAAATAAGTTGGTATTTGATTAAAATATATAATTTGAACTCGTTATCATTCCAACATTCAATTTTGTACAGTTCCTTAAACAAATACATTAGTATTGTGTTTATATTTTAAAAAATATTTCGCATAAAGTGCAATGTAATCTATTTATTGTTCTTAAAACTCTTTTTTATGGTAAATTTATTTTATTCGAAAATAACATATAAATTCACGTCCAAATGTCTAAAATTAATATGTAGACTATTTGTTTGAATGGTGATATTTTTATAAAAGAGAAAAGTTTCTAACTTCTATTCATCTTCCCAAACGTCTTTCTAACAATCTCATGGTAATGATATATTGTCCTCTAGTTTTTACTTGATTGTTTGCCCTTCATTTTTGAATCCTTTGTCTTTATCATTTTGTATCCGGACGAGTTAAGATTAATCCTATAATATTTATTTCGTTCGTTCTTTCTTTCATCCTATATTTTTGTATGTGAGTTTTTTGGGTTATAATATTTCTTTCTTTCTTTCTTTCCCCGAGATGCTTTTGTCGCTTGTCAGTAACGTTTTTTAACAATTGCTTGCGAATAGAGTTTGATTTTGTTGTCACACATGATAGAACCATACAAAAACATGAAAAATGATACGCACTAAAAGTTAATCCATGAGTTTTTGTGTATTAATTTATCTTACAAATTAATCTCGTTAGTTACAGAAACGTCCTTTTTTATAGGGTCATTGTGTTGGTCTTCCATGGCTGCATAATAAATAGGTAAAAGTTAGTATCAATCTGTAAAGTTGATGCTCTGGTGTAAATAATGTCAGGAACACACCAGCTCCAAAATCAGAAAAAATTCGGACAATACAAGAATGAACACCATGCACAAACGTCAGTACTTCTATTGGCTCCCTGTTTTGCTAGATTATTTGCAAATTGGTTAGCTAGTTAGAATGACACGGTGAAAGGAAAAGGTTCCAATGTTCTAATAACCATTGCTCATTTCACAAACCAATTCATATTTTCAGATTCAGCACTGTTCTTCAAAATCCACTTGCCTACTGTGCCACAATCAACAGGACGGTGAGCTTCCTCAGTACAATGCAAGTTTAGGTTCATGAGGTAAAACAAATAGTAAGTGTTGGGCTTAATCATGACAGGTGTAGTTTGTTCTTATCTAAGAAAAGCAGTTGTAACTGCTTGTTAGTTTCTTCCTTCTTATCTAGAATAATAGTTAATGCTGGTAACTGTTTTTATGTAATTCTCTATAAATAAGTGAATAAAGTGTGGCAGAAAAGGAGAGTTTCCCTTCATCTTTGTGTTAATGTCCTGTTAATCTTATACATAAGTAATTGGTGTTCCAACAAGTGGTAGCGGAGCGAGTGTTACGTTTGATCTTGTCGAGATGTCAGAGGATAGTTCAAGATCTCCTTCAAAGTATTCATCGCCACCAAAGTTCCGCAATGATGATGGCAGAAGCGGCAGCGACCCTAGAGTATTGGTGCAGCGACTGGTGAAGGAAACAGGGATTATTTATCCCATGCTGACTCGCACGAACTACGACGATTGGGCTCTCCTGATGAGAGTTAACTTGCAGGCACAAGGACTATGGGAGGCAATTGATCCCGAAAATGCTGACTACCGAGACGATCGGATGGCATTGGCTGCAATTCTCCGATCCGTGCCACTTGAGATGTTGGAGGCTCTCGTTGTTAAGGACACAACAAAGCAAGCATGGGATGCGGTGATGACCATGCGTATGGGTGTCGAACGTGTGCGTGAGGC
This sequence comes from Viola odorata, assembly GCA_963691705.1. Taxonomy (NCBI): domain Eukaryota; kingdom Viridiplantae; phylum Streptophyta; class Magnoliopsida; order Malpighiales; family Violaceae; genus Viola; species Viola odorata. Next base: position 40,469,953 of record OY829544.1, read on the forward strand.
AAAAGCACAGATGCTGCGTATGGACTTTGAGTCCATCAAATTCAGGGACGGTGAGACGATCGATGACTTTGTTATGCGGCTCACCAGCCTTGTGAATAGTTTGAACCTTTTGGGTGACCAGATTGATGATGAGAGGGTGGTGAAAAAGTTTCTTCGGGTAGTTCCCTCAAGATATACTCAGGTTGCCATTTCCATCGAGACGTTAGTCGATCTCAAGATGCTTACTCTAGAGGAGCTAACAGAATGACTCAAAGTCGTTGAAGAGCACTATGACCTTGGATGTGATACTGCCGAGGTGGGTAGTTGCCTTCTCCTCACCGAGGAGGAATGGCTCGCACGCAAAGAAAGAAGAGAATATAGCGAGAACTCTTCTGGCAGTAAGAAAAACATTGGTAGTGGTTTTGACAATTGGCGTCATGGCAGCCAACGTGGTCGTGGGCGCAGCAATGGCGGCCGCTACAGCAAGAACGTTGTAGTTACAGGAGGCAGTCGTGACATGACTAATGTTAGGTGCTACAACTGCAACAACTACGGGCACTATGCCAAGGAGTGCCGAAAACCATATTGCGAGCACAAGGAAGCGGTGAATTTGACGCAAGTGCAAGAGGACATGCCAGCACTTCTGATGGTTGAGCATTGTGAGCACATTCAGGAGGCTGTAGACACACCACAGACGGTGTTCCTCAATGAGGAGAGTGTGTTACCAATAGACAGTGGCAACAATGTGTGGTCCCTCGACACAGGAACCAACAATCACATGACTGAAGGCAAGCTGATGTTTGCATCACTTGATGAGACAATGAAGGGTACTGTAAAATTTGGAGATAGCTCGGAAGCAGAAATTCATGGAAAAGGTGCAATAAATGGGGTGGAGGACGGACTTGGCACTTCTGTTGGTAGTAGTAGGACGGTTACAGGGACTGGGCTTGGCCATGGGGAAGCTGAAGAAACAAGGGAAATAAAGAGTTGGGCTTCAACCTCTTCGGAATCTGACCCAGAGGAAGACATGGCTTCGTCCTCTTTGGAATCAGACCCGAAGGAAGACGTTGTTCCGGTTTTAAGCAGTAGGCAATTGACTAGGCCCAAGCTTGCTGGTAAGAGGAATTTGGACCTATTTGACATAGCTTGAAAGGTGGATCGAATCATCTCTTTGCGTAAGAAGTAAAGACAGCGCGTCATGTTTAAGGGGGTGATTGTTGGGCTTAATCATGACAGGTGTAGTTTGTTCTTATCTAAGAAAAGCAGTTGTAACTGCTTGTTAGTTTCTTCCTTCTTATCTAGAATAATAGTTAATGATTGTAACTATTTTTATGTAATTCTCTATAAATAAGTGAATATAGTGTGGTAGAAAAGGAGAGTTTCCCTTCATCTTTGTGTTAATATCCTGTTAATCTTATACATAAGTAATTGGTGTTCCAACAGTAAATACAATCAAATGTAAGTTGCTTATATAAGTTTAAATAGTAAGTACAATCAAATGTAAGTTGCCTATATAAACAATAGCTATCACAAAGTAAAAATGATAACAAATACAAAAACAGGTCAAAGAAACTCACATTCAAGCAAAAGTTGTGTGAGCAGCGGCAAGTAACGTCATAGCTTCCATTGCCAACAATAAAATCAACAGCGGAATCACAATCAGGAGCAGGACACCATTTGGTCTGCAAAACAGGTCATCCCACTTTATATTGAGTCACTGATGAAATAAAAGATAATGAAAAATTTACTAAGTTTTGCACAGCCACACGAAAGTGATAACTATTGACTTGACCCCAAGGGCATTTTAGTCTTTACATGGGGTACCGTCATCCTCAGCCACTGTAGCACCTACCCGGCATCCTGTTCCCCCTGTTACCAGGGTGTGGTTGATGTCAGCGGAGGGGGCCTCACCCGATACGGTATGGCGCCTATTCCCACACCCGGTAAGCAATAAGTGTTATCCCCCACTAAATGCCCTATAAATACCCCTCTAGGTAGAAGGGGGAGGGGGTTCTCTCTCTCTCTCTACTCTCTCTCTTACTCCTTATCCTTCCATCTATCACTGATACTGACTTGAGCGTCGGAGTACATGCGTCGGGGACCCCCTCTGGCGCCTTGCAGGTGTAGAAACGGTGAGGACCACCCCCTCAGAGGTGAAGATCTCCAAGATTCTCCCTACCCCGGGTACAAATCCTTTCAATTCTTATCAAATTGGTGCTTTCATTGAGAGCATTTAGATCATCAAGTGAGTCCCTTGAGATCTGAAGGCTATCCTCTCCATATTCATATTTATTAGTCTCCATCGTCGCTGCTAGTTTTTCTGGTTATGGGTTCATCACATGATTTAAGTCTTGCTTGGATCTGATGATATGAGTTTATATGATCATTCCATTGTTATAAGGTAGAAAGATCAGATCAGGAAAATTGTGATTCAAGTTTTGCTCGTATCTGACGATCTCAGTCTACACCAATAATCTATTGTTATATGTTCAAAAGAAAGATCAGATCTGGAAAAGAAAGCAAAAGAGGGAGAGAAGTCATGGTCATTGTCGTTGTATTTCACAAACCTATGGTATTATCATCAACCTTATGATGTCTTCGTCAAGATCAAGATCTCTGCCAAGGATCTTTTTACTTTTGGAAAATGGGTTTTGAATTTAGAGACCCATCATCATCTCTTCAACTTGAGGTGGCCAATCACCACCAAGTCCAAGCTTATCTTCAATCTTAAGCCACCGTCATCACTGCCACACCCTTAATTATCCATCACCACCTCTTCATTTCTCAATCATGGCCATTGTTGTTTACGCACAGTTTGAGGGGTAAGATTATCTTGCTGTGGCCATCATCATCATCAATTATTTGTGATCACTGCTGCAAACAATGGAAGAAGAGAAAGAGGAAGATGTACAGAGAGAAAGACTGACGAGAGAAATAAATAAATAAATCCGGATTTCCATGTAATATCGAGTACGTTACCCGTTATCCTCAAGTAAGTTACTGGCCGTTCCATCTTTTAAACATTGGATAAAGATGAAGACGATTCCTTGAGTGAGTTGCGGAGAATTCTTCATCACCCGTTATCCTCAAACAGGATCATCTTTTATAATGATTGGTAAGGCTTTCTTGTGCGGGGCCTACTTCAGCTGCGTCCAGCGTCTCTGGGGTTTGTCAGAGAATATCTTTGATCCGTGTCATGATTGGTACCACGATAAAGTAGTTGCAACCGCCATGATGACGCATTTTCTTGGATAATTATACCGTCCTGATATCCAAGTGGTATAAACATTTGCCTGCCACGTTAATGGGCAATGAAGGACAAAAAATCGAGTCAGATATCCTTTTAAGTTAACAGGTAGTGTTTAATAAGTTAACAGGAAAGCAAGATAACAGGAAAAGAAGGCATACCAGTAACGACATGCTATTGGGAGCAAGCAAGATACCGCTTTGATATCACTCCCTGCAAGCGAGCTCAACCAGCCTACATCATAAAAAGAATCCGAGAAGAGGAAGAAAAATCAGAAAACGCAGAGGAGATGAATAGTTCCTCGTGTCAATTAATTAACGGTAAGTGCGATTCAATGACGAGATGGCAAATAAGAAAGGAAGGTAACGGGAAAACAGAGCAAAGAAGGAAGCAAGCAAACGAGAAAAAATAAGGGGAATAGTACCCAAAAGCCAAATTAATTGTAATGGCAATTTGTATGATATTTGAGCTTCCAAGAAAAAGATGAAAGCGTGAATAGTGGCTTCCGCGTCAACATTAGCATCCGCGTGAATAGTGACTTTCACGTCAGCAATATCTTCCGTGTGAACACATCCTATTTTAGAAACATTGTCAGTTGAGCAACATCCTGGAATTGTCACCTGTGCCCGCACCGTCAAGCTAGTAGCATTCTTCGCATTCCCAGCGACACATGTAACAGTATATGTCGGTTGCCTCCACCATACCGCATATACCCTGTTTTCATGCATGGTCGCCAGAATCTGCTTATCGAGAAGCAAGCTATCGGCAGAAGCGTCACTTATCGTCACTTTATCAATTTGGTCGTCACCTCCTTCGCGTCCAACAGTTATCACAAGCTATTGGCTCATGTTACCTGCTCTGTTATCATAGTCAGAGAATCTCGAAGATCTTTACAAGCCTGCCGCAACATGGAGAAAATAGTACTCATCCAGATACCGAGAATGGAGCCCTTGGTAAACACTCGGGCTCATTTTTGGTTGGGCTTATGATAATTATTGACTTGACCCCAAGGGCATTTTAGTCTTTACATGGGGTACCGTCATCCTCAGCCACTGTAGCACCTACCAGGCATCCTATTCCCCCTGTTACCGGGGTGTGGTCGACGTCAACGGAGGGGACCCCACCCGATACGGTATGGCGCCTATTCCCACACCCGGTAAGCAATAAGTGTTATCCCCCACTAAATGCCCTATAAATACCCCCTAGGTAGAAGGGGGAGGGGGCTCTCTCTCTCTCTCTCGACTCTCTCTCGTGCTTCTTATCCTTCCATCTATCACTGATACTGACTTAAGCGTCGGAGTACATGTGTCGGGTACCACCTCTGGCGCCTTGCAGGTGTAGCAGTGGCGAGGACCACCCCCTTAGAGGTGAAGATCTCCAAGATTCTCCCTACCCCGGGTACAAATCCTTTCAATTCTTATCAGAAAGTAAAATCTTCAATCTTCCTGCAGTTGGGAAGTCTTCGAGGTAACATAGAGCTCAGTGAAAGAGAGGAGAGGAAACAATGTAATGGTCTAAATTCCAATGTAAGCTCAACCCAAATTTCAGTTCTCCACTAAAAACTCCAACACTAAATTTTATTTGTCCCTACGTAGACCTCCATGATTCTCCTGTTGGAAAAATCTGCACAAAAAGAAAGTGAAAGATCGAGACGCGATGAAACGTTGTCTTAAAACAATTTATTTCTCCCATGATATAACGATCTCTTCTAACTCGTAGTTAGATACCAGAACAATAAGAATAAATTTGATAGTAACTCAGAAGTAGAATAATCACAATTGGTGTATTAAGGTGTGTCTCAAAAGAAGGATGATAACACATATTAATAGACTCGGAGATATAAGGTGGTTTAAAAGATATTTCCGTTGAAGCCAAATCTTCCATTTTAAGTGGGATATGATTTTCAGTTTTTTCCATCATAGAGAGGATTTTTGGTTTTGATTGTGGTGGTTACAAATAGTGTTGACTGATTCAAAATATAGTTGTTTGTATTTAAGACAAAACTTTTGGGACCAAAATGTAAAACCTTTGTAATATCACATTTTTACAACAATCTCCCACATATTACAAAAGTTCAAGGTAGGAACTTTTGGGTTAATATATAGAGTACAACTTTTCTAATCTGGTATTTTTTGGACTATGAACCAGACCTAGATAAATATATTTTATCCTTACAGCGATAATGGTGAAATTTAAAACTTCTATGAACTATTAGCTTTTTTGCAAGGTAGAAAATTTATTTATCATGTTGTACCCTCACAATTCTTGTTGTTAACGCGGTTGAGCGCGTTTTGGCCATCCGCGTGCCTGGATGTTAATGAATACTCTAGAGATTATGCCACAATCTCATAAGAGCGGCCTCACTTAGGTGATTTCATCAAGTATACCCGCAATCAATACACCACCCATAAGGGATATGAAATCATTAAGAGTTTAAAAACTCACCCTCTCAATCAATGCAGTCTAACACTTCTCACACCATAGGAAAGACAATCAATTTCGTGTTAGCAGAATTAACAAGTGACTTGTTATTACCCATATGAACTTTCTTCATGGGATCTTCAATCACAAAGGTTGGGTTCCCATCACTGTTAATTTCTTAATATAGCTTTAAGTCTCATTCCCCTCGATGTTTAGTCAGAGGATCAACCAAATACACTTCTGACATCTCATAGTCAATGAAAATAATCTCATCATTTAACAATAGCTTACCACATATGCAAGCCTTAGCTTGACAATCACAATGTATCGATACATAGGTTTTACACCCAATAGAATTCTTACATGCTGTAGAATTTCATCTAAAAAATTATTAACACCACTAATGTATCATCAAATTACATCACTAGTGGATTTTATCTCATTTGAATATAAAATTCAATTATCATCACTATATTCTCTAATACAACGAAAACTCAAATTATATATGATACCACAATTCATGGTACCCTTTAAGTACGTCATTAAAGAGTACTGACAAAACTTGACATCAAAATGTCCAACTTTTGAGAAAAATTTCAACACAAAGTTCTTATGATAGCATTATGCTATCACATCTCTTATCATTTATTTATTTATTTATTTTTCTCATTATCACACTTGTGATATCATTGCTGTCACAAACTCACAAAAGTATTAGTATACTTCATTGCATTTTTAAAAAAAAAATTAAATAAATAATTATAATATTCGAACCCTCATATTTGCGAATATTATTCTACTTGTTTATTTACAATGATCAACTCTATAAATAAATATGTTTGGAACTTTCTTAATTATACATAATTACACAAGAATTAAGAGTGAGAGTAAATACCTCTTTGTGTGTTCACATATATTCTATCATATATAATGGTAATGTATCTGATAGAGTGTATTTATGCATGATTTTCTCTCCATTATTTCATCAATTTAAGGCATGATTCTGTTAATTTACCCTTGTTTTCATTACTATTGCAGATCTAGGCCTAAAGAGGGAGTTTATGCAAAAACATGCGTTTTTGGAGCATTTTGGGCGTTTTCGAGCTTCAAGACCACAGTCGAGGTCCCGAGTCCAGAATCGCATTCAAGGTCCCGAATGGATTTGGGACCCCGAAGGGCGAAGAATGGCATTTCCACGTGTCCTCTTCCCAGACCTTCCATGTGCCTCCTCTGACACTGTTCCGACAGTCTGCACTGATCACAAAATACCTACCCCTCTGACCATTGCAGGCCTTGAGCCCATTCCAGACCTGCCCAAAGCGGGAAAAATCAGACAGCTTTATGCTTTTTCAGCTTTGTGCTTTAAGGAATATGGATCCACTTTTTTAGGCTTTCAATTAATGCTTTTTGTCCCTAGTTTTAGGCTGAAGATATTTTGTGCTTAGAGCTCTACTATATAAAGGGCATCTAAGAGTAGTTTAGGATATCTTGGCTTATCCATGATCATGTAGTTTTAGTTTTCTTAGACTTCTCTCTAGTTTATCTCTCTAGTTCTTGTTAGCTCATCTTCAACCTCGCGCGCCGGGCTTCAAACGGATTTTTAGTAACAAAGTCTTCTTCCCTTCATATATTTATTTACTTGTTATGCTTTCTTTAATTGTTATTTGTTTATCTTTAAGCATGAGTAGCTAAATCTTTAATTCTTAGCAAGGCTGATTCAAGGGTTGCAAGGGCAGATTCGAGGCCTTAATGTGCTTAATACATTCTTGATGCTATATTCGACTATTCATCGGTTTAATTACATCTTTTGCATGATTTAATTTAAGGTCTGATCCGCTGGTAATTATCTTGTGTAAATGCTGCCATTTATGTGATGAATACGGAAGGAAAATTGCATGAAACAAGTAGGCATCTGTTTAGTCTTGACTGCGCTGAAGTGGTCTCGAATAGATAGGGTGGGTAGTTGATTAGAGCTAGGTCACGAGCCTGACAAACTGAGGGACTTTTAGCTCTAGATCTGTCTTTTCTTAGCTTCATGGGCGGTTTGAGTATGGCCCTCCCGCATTCGTGCCTGGAGGGATGGCAAACCGTCAAGACTACCTCATATGTGGAAACGGGGGGTAGTTTCTCTTAAGAGAAAAGTAGGGGGCATCCGAGGAATCTGGTCCCCATGTCATTTCTATGACGTCTTGAATAGAATACCCTTGAGCTGATGACGATCTGGTCCCGAATGTAACCCAGAGTGCCTTTGCTAAGAATCCTTCTCTAATTGATTATTTGCGTTTATTTTCCTTCTATTTTATTATTTCTGGAATTATTTGCTGATTTGCTTGTTTTACCATTCGGGACCTCGAACGTGACATTCGGGACCCCGAATTTTGCTTTCCTAGATAGAATTTGTTAGCTCCCGAAATCTGCCTTGGCTGGCTCGTTCAGCCAAGTAAAACCCCCCCTGATTGATACTCTCCGTGCTCTTGTCCCCCGAATACATTCAAGACCTGGTCTTGAATCAGTTTCTCTCCATCCAGCCCTTGAATTCGGTTTTGTTTTGTTTCTTTTATTGTTTTATTTTATAATCTGGCCTTGTCTAGTGTAAGTCTTCACCAATCTCTGTGGATCGATCCTCTTGCCACTGTCTTCAATCTATTTTGTTGCATGTGATAAGTTGTAATTATTTGTTTGATCGTGCCCTCGACAAGCGCGTTATCAGTATCTCCTCAAAGAGTTATTCTCTCCTTTAAATTATATAAAAAATAATTCTCATTTTTTTTCCATAAACAATAACAATAGCATTACTCATAATGAGATAAAAAATTAATACATTCATACCTACTGTAGTATTGAATATAATCAAATTATCCATTTAATTTGATTGCAAATTTTCTGACAGTTGAAATATGTACTTTATATATTTGCCTTCATAAATAAGCTCTTAAAGACTTTGTACCCGCTCTATTATTAAAAAATACCCTCCATAATATTGGTATCATTAGGAGACAAAAATTGTTAATTAATAAAATGTTGAGCAATATCAATGTTGAGCAATATCAAGACAGCACCAACAGCTCAAACTCTTAACACATTAGCTGAATTACGTCATCATGTAATTAAACTTTCTGCGAAATTAACTTGTTAAACAAATACTCTCATAAAATTGTAATTGACCATATACCATATATCACAACTGATTATATCGCTTACATCCATAAACCATTTCTTAATAATTATAATTTTTTCGTTTAGCCGCCATGACTTTCTTTATGGTAAAATCTTATTTTTTATTTTCAAATGCCATAAAAAAACTCAACAGGAAATTCAAATTTAAATAATTAATATATTTATTAATTATTTTGACAGGACCGAAATGATATAATTAGATAAAATACATACCTTGAGTTTGCATAATTATTGCATAATTTAATTCATAATCCACCTTAATTCTCTTGCTCAATCGAGTGCACCTATTATGGTTAGGTCGTCACAGCACCTTCATAGAAGCTAGCTATATCCAATTGTATGTCAATCTTCAGTATAATTTTTCTTCTCAAGTAAACGGAAATATATTCTTCTTTTTCTTTTGTTTCCTTTTCTCACATATCGTTGCTTAGAAAATATAAGAAATAAATTTCTTCTCGTGAGAAAATTAATAACGTGAGAAAATTAAATAATTGAAACTCAAAAAAAACAAATATAGGGATAAAAAATAGCCTGATTTAATTAAAGCATGCCCACGAGACAATTCAACAACGCTCTTCATAAATACGTATCCATTTTGATAAATTCTTTTAGATTGTTGGAAAAATCTGCACAAAAAGAAAGTGAAAGATCGAGACGCGATGAAACGCTATCTTAAAGGAATTTATTTCCCCCAGGATATAACGATCTCTTCTAATTCGTAGTTAGGTACCAAAACAATAAAAACAAAATTGATAGTAACCCAGAAGTAGAATGATCGCATTTGGTGTATTAAGGTGTGTCTCAAAAGAAGGATGATAGCACATATTTATAGACTCGAAGATATAAGGTGGTTTAAAAAATATTTTCGTTGGAGCCAAATCTTCCACTTTAAGTGGGATATGATTTTCAGTTTTTGTCATCATGGAGAGAATTTTCAGTTTTGATTGTGGTGATTACAAATAGTGTTGACTGATTCAAAATATAGTTGTTTGTATTTAAGACAAAAAATTTGAGACCAAAATATAAAACTTTTGTAATATCTCATTTTTAATTATGACTAAATAGTTACTGAAAAAGAATTATGACCATGAACATGAGTCATGACTCTCTGTATACAAGGGAGAACAACCCAAATGACATAAAACTTCATAAAATAATTAAATATAGAACCATGATCTAGAGAGTCTTCTCTACCAATAGTAATGGTTGCAATTGGCCTATGTCCTGTGGTAATGATTTAGCATTTTTCTAAGCATGGTAGCAATTCCCAACTATAAACTCAGCCCAAATTTCAGTCTTCACCAAGACCTGTAAAACTAATTATTTTTAAACCATAATTAACCTTCATGCTTATCCTACATACGGCTAAAAAGAATTTATGAAAAGAGTTATGATCATGAGGATGTGACTATCACAATAATAATATCTTCTAAACTTGGGAAACAATCCTGAAGCTGTAAAACTCAATAAAAGAAATTAAGCATAGAAACATGTTATAATAGTATTCTCTAGCAATAGCAAAAACTTAATCCAATCCCTAGCACTAAATCACTCCTAATTAAATGACAAAAATGAATATTTTAGCTCTTTTGTTTGTCCAGAATTCCCAATTAACCCAACATTAATAGCACCCTAATTTCACCTCCACTTTATCCAACCTTGCTGAATAAGCCCACTTAATCTAATTTTCGGAGAATTCGAAAAAGGCAATATGAGTCATGTTCTGTATCTGATTCATCAGACTCCAAGTTGTAGGGTTGATTGGAAAAATTAAACTAATTAGAATGCCTACCTGGTTTTCCAATAATATAATCCAACAAATAAAATTAACTATCGGTATGTATTTAATGGATGAGACCTGAAACCCACTTCATATATTAGAAATATCATAGAAATATTTTAGAAACAGAAGAGGATAAACACAATTGAATTATGGAGACCAAATGGGTAAAAAGAAAAAAAGAAATTAATTATATAAAACTCAAATTGAACGAGGGAAGGATTTGATAAAGTAAAAGAATTTACCGGCCAGTTGATGAACACCTTTCTCGACTTGTTAGCGTCACTGTGCTAGCAAGCAAAAGAGAAGAGAGTTGAACGATGATGGAACAATAAATGATTTCCTGCGTTTGAGAGACAGTGGAACAATGCAATGAGGAGTTAGGGTTAGGATTTATGAAGAGAATGGGCAATCGATTTCTTTTGCGTTTGATGAAGTAAATAGATTTTTCTGAAAGAACGAAGGAGAAAGATTGTTTTTGATCATGATCGTGTTGGTTTAATCGAAATAGGAGTTTTAACTTTTTTAAAGAAAATCATTTGGTTTAATAGAAATATGAGTTTTAATCCTTTTAAAATAAAATTATTTAAATAAAATTAAAATTATATTTATTAATTTGTTTGGATGGCTATAATTCATTTCTTATAATCCAACCATTAATTTAAAGTGAAGTCGCCACAATTGTAGAAATCACCTTGAATCATATGAACTCCCCACAATCGATAATAAGAAAAATGGTTAATAACAGCGATACAGAGGGAACGAGTAGCTGAGCTATTGAACAACCAACATTTTCTTTTGTTTTCGTTGATACTCCCTTTGGTTCCAAATAAATGACTTTCTTGCATCCCAATATTCAGTAGAGAACGCATATTAAGGGGGCCGGATGACTCACTATTTGACCCCAAAAAAATTCGTACTTTTTTTTTAACGTACGTTAATCCTTAACGTACTTCCGAGAAAAAATTATGGACAAAATTGTTTTAAATAGTGACTGTTCCGGCCGCTTTAAGATACATGCTGGAACAGTAAAAACAAATCCTAAAACGACGTTTATTAGAAACCGGAGGGAGTATCTGTGAAGTCATATCTACCTACATTAAGTCTATTTTTTTGCCTGAAGTTGGAACCTTCTTTCAAGAAATAGAAAGTTTTCCTTAGAAGTGTCGGATTAGAACGTCAGCGACTTCAAACCTTTCCCACCTCTTACATTGTGATTGCAAAGAGTCAAAACAACATTCAACAAAGATTTCACACCAAACTCAAACGTACAAATATACGCGATAAAAGGCACTCCTTCGATAATAGAATATATTTGTTCATCGAGACTGGTGAAATGAATGACATAGCTATTTAGAGAGATGACATATAGTCTTAGATTTTTTTTCTAATTGGACAATCCTTTAAAACACAATAAAATACTTTTTCTATTTCAAATTAAATGGCATCTTGAAAATTTTTATTTGTCTCAAATTAATACTGTATTTTTTACAACTTTTAAGTGACTTTTTATTTAACATTACTAATGTGCCTTTTATTATTCAGGAGAAATGATTAATGAGAAAAATAAATTAGATAAATTATAATAAAATAAAAGAGTATTAGCATCAAATACAAACTTAAAATGTATGAAAATTGCTTTTTTTAGTACGTGTAAAATACCAAAAAGTTATTTAATTTGAGACGGAGAGAGTAGTGTTTAATTTTAACTCTTTATCTAATTGAATATCTGAATATGATTCCATCCGACCGAATGACAATTCTAGGATTGGATCGGGATTCGACTTTTTTCATGTTCATTTCTCCATAATTTATCATATTTATGAATGACTAAATATGTTATCCTATATAAAATTCCTTTCATAAGATATAAGTCTAGAAGATTACTTTTGGTAAGCATATAAAATTAAGAGATCTAAAAAGAAAATTATTTATAGCGTAAAACTATTTCCTTAAAAAAACATTGTAATTGCTCTCTCCTTCTCCCTTTAATTGGCCATTTCCATGGCCCGTGTCAATTAAATATTACTTGTAACTGCTTGTTGGTATCATCATATTAAAGAACAGCTTTGGTTTTAAATATAAATTAAGTTTAGTTTTCAGTAAAAAAATAATCCACTTAACAAAGTTGCGAAATTTGGCACATATCAAACCATTAGTAGTGAGGGAATTGACTAACATAAATACATGGAAAAATCTTTCATTTTTATTAATTTATTAAAATATATATATATATATTTCTACTTTTTTATTTTTAAATATAATTTTGATATTGTATAATAAAAATATTAAATTGGCATGATTCTGCCGGTTCTTTTGTGACGAAAGTAATGACATGTAGCACAATTTGATGAATATTTAGACAATAAGATTACATTAGAAATTTTTGAAAGTCCAGAGAAAAAAAATATATCAAAATAAAATTCCAAGACTGGATAAAAAAAATGTTCAGTCGCTAAATGGGAAGTTTTTGGCTAGAAAAAAATTTACTTTGTGGAATGACATTTTGAAACTTTTATTGAATATAATGTTGTATACATAAGCCCAAAGTGGCAACTGACTGTAAATTAGGCCCAAATGTCAATTTTGTCGATCATATCCAAGCCCATTAGCCAGAGAGCGCTTAGTAAACTTGTAAAACCCTACTGCTCCGCATTACTAGTTGTCCACTTTGATTCTCTCTCTCACTGCCAAACCCTACTTTAAACCCTAAAACCCAGAGCCAAATTCCTGCTGCTACCGCAACCACAAGCATCCTTCTCCATGGCTACTGTTACGCCGCCGCCGTCTGGTGGTGCAATCCCTAAAGATGTGGAGAGAGGCGTCAAAGCTCTTCTCAAATGGCGAGCTTCCAAATCCCAAACCCAAAAACCTCAGCTACTTGAAAATGACGAATTCGTGTATCTAGTCTTAACCCTAAAGAAAATCCCTCAGCTGCAGCAGAGCCGCATCAACCCCTACAAAGTCCCTCTGCCTCACCCTATCTTCAACCCACCCCACGACAACACCGAGCTTTGCTTATTCATCGACGATCGCCCCAAATCAGGACTCAACAAAGAAGCAGCAGCTAAGAAGGTTGAAGAAGATGGCATACCCGTGTCGAAAATCATTAAACTTTCCAAGCTTAGAACTGATTACCGTCCATTTGAGGCTAAGAGGAAGCTATGCGAGTCTTACGATATGTTCTTGGCGGACAAGAGGGTGATTCCGCTCCTGCCTAAGATGATAGGGAAGGAGTTCTTCAAGAAGAAGAAGATTCCGGTGGGTGTGGATTTGAAGCACAACAACTGGAAGGAGCAGATTGACAAGGCGTGTGGGTCGGCATTGTTGTTCTTGAGGTCTGGGACTTGTAGTGTGGTGAAGGTGGGGAGGGTTTCCATGAGGAGAGATGCGATTGTTGAGAATGTTGTGGCTGCTATTAATGGGATTGCAGATATGGTGCCTAGGAAGTGGGGTGGAATTAGGTCATTTCATCTCAAGTTGCTCGAGAGCTTGGCTTTGCCTGTTTATCAGGCAGTTCCTGACTTGACATTGAAGATTGGTGTTCCTAAAGCCAAGGAAAGTGATGATAACAATAAGAATGTGGAGAAAGAGAAGGTGGGCGACAGTAAGAAGAAGCAGAAGCAGAAGGGGAGAATGCAGGAGGTTAGGTATATGGATGTGAGTTCCATCGATGAGGATGTACTTGGGAATGGTGATGAGGAAGAGGGTGATGATGAGGATGATAATGGCGTCGCTGATTTAGTGGGTAAGAAGCGAAAGAGTGGAGCTAAAGTAAAACCTGAGAAGAGAGTCAAGAAACTGGGTCAAGTGAAGCAAAAGAAAGAGAAAAGTCTTACAGATGAACCTGCTAGCAAGAAGAAAGTGAAAAAGAAGGATAAGATGGTGGTAGAGAGTGAAGAAGCAAATAGGAAGAAGAAGAAGAAAAGGGTCGCTGCGTAATGACTGGCCTCTTTGCTGTGAGACATCCAGGTGATCTAGTGATGTATTAAACTTGTTGCTGGACTTGGGGAGAATTCTTTGTGGTTCTCCCTTCGTCCTTCAGCAGATTTTTGTTGTGAGATTCTGTTACTGCAATGGTGTAGTAGTGAACTTTCTTTTTTCTAGTTTAATTTACATTTTGAAAATTTAATACACTTGCTTGCTTGTGCTCGTCTATCTTGGTTATGGGGGATGATAGAATGACTAGCCTCTCATGTTTTGTTATATTTTGTCCTTTCGTGTTTCAAATATTAGGCAGAAGCCTTCACAATTTTGGTCTTATTTCATGTTGTAATTTGATAATCATGATCTAATTTACATGAACTTGTTAATTGATCTTCTAATTTTATACCTAAGATAGATCCCCAGCCTCTAAACGCATCGGTTGGTTGACAATTGTGATTGAGCTTGATTTTGCCGTTGAGGGATTATGGTGCACTGAGTTTGAGAGCTAATCAGCAAAGTGTTCAGGATTCGAACTTTCATTTTGAGGAATGCCTGCCATTTCATGCTTATATTTTGATTGACCATAATGGTATTTGCACTATTGCTATCTTGGACTTCATGGATTCAAACAGATATGGTCATAAATTCAGGGACTAAGGCCATCCGCCATAGGTAAAAGCCCTGTTTTGCTCTGATCTTGCAGCTGAAGTATAAAGTTGTTTTTTCCAGTAAAACGATGATGGTTCGTCAAAAGCGACTAACATTTTTATCACCTTCTGTTGTACAACTTCTTGTCAAACTTGAATGAACTTTTCATTCGGTAAACATAAACTCATTACTGCATATTACTAGATGTACTACTGGCATTTTTTAAGATGGGAGAAAGGAGAAATGTAAAAGCCGACTCAGGTCATTCTAGAGATTTTATTAGCAGAGCTACTAAGTATCGATAAAACCAGGGAAAACAAAACCGAAACATTAACAGCTAGTTTCATGCAGGGATCTAATGACGGGCGACCTTAAATTAGTGAAACCTTATTAATTCTCCGTTTCCATCGCGAACCACATTACTCACAAATCATGAACACCAATAAAAGGCACTAACACCGACCCCATCCACAGCTTCCCATCTTTCTCTTCCACTTCACTAATAAATCTCATCGTCTTCCCTTCACTATCTTCTAAGACTTCCAAAACCTTTCCGTCCTCACTCAGCTTTATAGCTGTCGCGTGCGGCCGTCCCACTAGGACTGAATGCAGTTGCTTGAAGTCAAGTGGAAGCTTTAGTAATGCCTTCCCGATTCCTAAATTTTTCATAACCATCTTCGCAAATAGCCCTTTTTTGGCATGCAAAGCTACCCAGAACTCCCCTTTTGAATTCCTCCTGATGTTGTCTGGAAATCCTGGAAGCTCGGCGAAAACATCAACCTTCCCGGCCTTAGGACCAGAGAGCCAGAACCTTGCTACCGAACAAGTACCGGTTTCAGTTGTAAGAACAAAGGACCGATGCTTGCCTAATGCTACGCCATTGGCAAAAGCGAGGCCCTGCAGCAAGACTGTTGCTTCTTTACTTGACATATCATACTTCAGTAGCCTCCCGGTCCGGTCCTCGTTCAATATAGATGACATAAACTGCCTGCTAGTTTTGTAAGAGAAGATAGATTAAAAAAATATCATCACCACACAAGTAGAAGAATCGGTTTTCCCACAGCTTCTTATTAGCAAATGCCAGCACCATTGCGCTTAATTTACCTTCTTTGAAAATTTGTGCTGGTATCTGTGAAATAGATGGCATCTTCCTGCTCATCAATGTCCAAATCATTGGTAAAGCGCAACGGTTTGCCTCCAACTTCAGTGACCAGTGGAGTTGCTAAACCTCCAGTAGGACCAACCACCAGAAGACCAAAGTAGGCATCAGCAATGTATAGATCTCCAGTTTTCTTATGAAACCGAAGTCCTAGTGGCCTCCCACACACATGCTCCAGTTCAGGTGCAAACGGGCGAGAGCATCTCGTCCTGGGGGTTGTTTGGATTTCATCAAACATACAAAGCATTAAGTAAGTGATGTTAAGCATATACAACAACAATCCAGTACCATAAGTTAATGTATACTTATAATAGAAGTCTTGCAATGAACATGGAATTCACTGAACATTAGAAGCACACAATTCAATCAGGGATCAAGGAAATCAGGCTCCAGTAATTTCATGTAAGGCAAAATGTAGAAAGATGGTAATCATGTTTGCAAGACCTAAAAAAAATTCTTATCTCAAATTAGCAATGAAACAAGTCATCTAGTAATAGTCTTGAATTGGATAGGAGGTGCATGTCCTGATCCGACGAGTCAGTGAAATTGAATGATAGAATCGCCCTAATTCGTGTGAGCAGGACCTGCAAAGGTGCCGGAGGGAACTTCGCACTCAAGTTCCCCCCTCCTCTTTTTTCTTCAAAGTTAGCTTTTTTAGATATAATTTAAACGGCAAAAAGACATTAGGGGTATCTGGATTCTGGAGTTTTATTTAATGGGAACCCTCAACTATTTTTTTATTTAATCACCCCCCGACTTCTTTACATTTTGTTTAATAACAACCTTACCGTCACAGAATGCTGACGTGTCACCGTTATGTGCTTCGTCACGTGCTTACTGGACGCCACATCATCAAAACACGCCAGCAACTTGCCATGTAGGTCCGTCCACGTCAGCAACAACACACTTTTTCTTTTTTTCTTTCATTTTCTTTTCTTTTTTTTCCTTCTTTCCACTCTCTTGCTCTACTCCATCATCACCCACCAAATCCTATCCTCTTCTTCTTCCTCTGCCTTCAAACCAAATCAAAAACAAAAAACCAAATTAATTCCAAATTAATTCCCAAATCCAATCTCAAATTAATTCAATCCATTTAATCCATCTCTACCAAATTAATTAGTCCCTTGCACCAAATTAATTCCCACCCTCTCTGCAAAAATTAAACCCTTACACCAAATTAAATCCATGGCAGCACCACACCATTTTCAATTCAAACCAAATTAAATCCATGGCAGCACCACACCATTTTCAATTCAAACCAAATTAAATCCATGGCAGCAGCACACCATCAAAACAATTCCCACCCTCTCTACTCCATTAATAAAACTTGCTCTACACCTTGGCAGCCGTAGAAGAAGGGGCACTGGCCATACACCAAAACCGCCACCGCCAATAATCCTCCATCAACCGCCCATCACCACCAACCACAACCGCAACCCCGTCACACACACCCAATCACCACCAACCATCAAACCCGGATCCAAACCCAACCTCACTGCCACAAATCCAACCCACCTCCACAAATCCGACCAAAATCCTCCTCTTTTGCCACCCATCGCCACCGATCTCCTCCTCCGCCTGCCAAACCCACCTCCTCAATCACCACTGCCAGCCCCACCAAAACCTCAAATCCAACCAGCCACATCACAAATCCGCCATCACCACTGCCAGAACCAACCTTCGCCACTGCCAAAACAAACCCACACCCAACCCGGCCGAAACCATCACAAAACCATATAAAAATCCACCTCTGCTGTTGTCTTGCGTGTTGTGTTTGTTGCTCTAAGAGCATAGAAGAGAGCTGTGGCCAAGAGGAAGAGCCAAAAAAGAAAGGAAAAGAAAAGAGAAAGAAGAGGGCTGCAAAAATGAAAAAAAGAATGGGAAAGAAGGAAAAAAAGAAAAGAAAATGAAAGAAAAAAAGAAAAAGTGTGTTGTTGACGTGGACGGACCTACGTGGCAAGTTGCTGACGTTTTTTGATGATGTGGCGTCTAGTAAGTACGTGACGAAGCACATAACGGTGACACATCAGCATTCTGTGACGGTAGGGTTGTTATTAAATAAAATGTAAAGAAGTCGGGGGGTGATTAAATAAAAAAATAGTTGAGGGTTCCCATTAAATAAAACTCCAGAGTCCAGGGACCCCTAATGTCTTTTTGCCTAATTTAAACTCACTTTAAAAGCATGGGAAGACATGCTTTTGAAATGGAAAACTACTTATTTGTATATATTTATTTTAAACACAAATTTATTTAAAATATTAACATAAGATCTACTCCCTCTGGTGCAAATTAAATGTCTTTCTTGCATCCCAATATTTAGTAGATTTAACACTAAAAATACAAGTAAAAGTTACCGTAAAAGTAAATTCTAAAACGACGTTTAATTCACACCGGGGGAGTAGTACTTAGCACAACGCATAACACACTTTTAGTGTGGTGAGTGAGAACTCTCGTTGTGTTCAACTTGGTGTGCTGGTTATAAGTGATAATTTAAGCACATTTCTCTCTCATCAGATGATAATTGACAAGTAAGCATGTATAACACCAACGCCAAGTGATGAGTTTGGAACCAAAGGACATTACTCAATGACTCACAAATTGGATAACCTAGTCCTGCATTTGTCGAGAATTCTAAATTAGTCTCGTGTATCAACAAAATCTCAAATTCTGCGTTCAATTTATCTCAACTATCACCCTATTGAAATTTTCAATTATTTCAAAAAATAATAATCACAACATGGAGTTATCAT
This sequence comes from Viola odorata, assembly GCA_963691705.1. Taxonomy (NCBI): domain Eukaryota; kingdom Viridiplantae; phylum Streptophyta; class Magnoliopsida; order Malpighiales; family Violaceae; genus Viola; species Viola odorata. Next base: position 40,489,041 of record OY829544.1, read on the forward strand.
AAATTTAACAAATCATATGTATAATTTGAAATTTCATTGTTTCAGATATCTAATTGAAAATTCTAGACAGATATAGCAACGGTAAACCCAAATTCATTCATCCATTTGAAATCAAGGGTAAAAAAAGAAGGGAAACCCATGAAGGAAAAAACACCAAAAAAAAAAGTCAAAACATCGCTTTCGAGAAGGATGGAAGGCCATTTTTTCTCATGCGCCCACTCATTAAAATAAAAAATGAGGAATTTTAATTAAGTTTAGAAGGAAAAAACAAAGATAAGAAGTTAAGTTTAGAAAGAAAAATTAAAGAAAAAAATTAAAGAAAAAAATTAAAGAAAAAAATTAAATGCAAGCTTGGAGATTTGAACTTCTTCCCTTTAAGGTAATAGGTGAAATTTTAACCATTGAACCAAATTTGTACTTTAATATTAATGTGTATATGTATTTATTTCTATATATAGGCTCTATGGTCCAATTTGGGTTTTTCAGAGTTGGAGAATCGGAACGAACTTGGACAGTACGGTTTGGTTCGGTTCACTTTTTTTTTAAAAAAAAAAAAAGGGGACCTGTTTGAGGAGGTGTGGGCGAAATCGGCCCACCCAAATTCATCTCCTTGCCACTTGAGGATTCTGCCATCAGCAACGCCCGTGTAGGGTCCTTCGCCATTCGGGTCGAATGCCAGACTCTCGGGTCCTAGGGCTCCAGTGATATGGATAATCTTTGTAGAGCGAAGATGGCCGTGCGATCCTGGTATGGTGGGTGGTGCGAACAGAGTGTCACGATTAAATGTCGAGAGGAGTGCCACCAGAGAAACTGTAGAAGCAGCTAATGTCAGATTTCTATTCATGGATTCTTCTTCTTCTTCTTTTCGGTTTGGCCTTTATTTTATGATTTTCTGTTCCAAACACATTGAATTTGAAATGTTACTATCAAGAACCGAAGTTTAGTGGGTATATTGCTATTAATACAAGTTGTTGGGCATATTGCTCCAGTGACATGGATAATTATTATTTTGTTTTATTTTATTTTAAAAGATAATATTTTATTAGAGAGGAAAGGAGAGAATTTAAACAACTAACAATGTAGAACAATTCAAGCTTTGGAGCCTCTCTCCTATATGGAGTCCACGTGGAGGTTCTTCCTCCAATGGGGTGTTGACATGTGGTATCTATAAGTGTCGTGTTAATGTTTTTTTTGGATAAAAGAGTTCTTAGTATAATTAAAAGCAATAAATCTAGAAAAAAATGAAGCTTTGGAGCCTCTTTCCTACATGGAGACCATGTGGAGGTTCATCTTCCAATGGAGTGTTGGCATGTGGCATGTGGCATGTGGCATGTGTAAGTGTCTTGTGTCAATATCTCTAAATAAAAGTGTTTCTTTATGCTTTGTATGGGAACTAAAGTGCACAGAGTAAAAGAGGGGAAATTTAATAAGGGAAAGGGAAGGGAAGGAGAGTAAGGGAAGTTTTAAAAAAGTTCCTTTGTATGGCTGCATATTTTATATACAAGGGAAAAGGAAGTAAGTTTTAATATTTGTGTATGACAACATGGATGGAAAGGAAAGGAAATTTCATTATTTTTACCACTTTACCCTTGTAACAAATTATTAGATGTTTTAATGTAAACAATTAAAATTACACAAACAAGACAAGAGCTCAATCCTCGTTTAGAAATCAAATCCAATCATAATGCATTATAAAAATTTCATAAAAAAATTCAGTCAATAATATAATGTCAATTACAAAGACAACTAAATAATAAGACCAATTTTAACACAAAATTATATTTAAATTAGAAAGATCAAGACACATAGTCTTGCCACATATGAGCTGCAATGTTATCTCTAATTGTGGCACCTATTCTAGCATCCTCACTATCATTTTCTGTAAAATGAAAATGTGGCTCCATATTTTCTTCTAATTCTCTATCCACTTCAGCAATGAGATTTTCATCTGGATCTACACCCATCAAATAATTGTGCAGGATGCAACAAGCAAGAACAATTTCACATTGAACTTCATAAGAATATGTTTTCTCACGGGCACTCTCTATAATCTTGAATCTTTTTTTCAAAACTCCAAAAGCTCTTTCAATGGCATTACGCAGGGAAGCATGTTGAAGGTTAAACAGTTCTGTAACATTTTCTGGACCGCGTGATGAGTATTCTTTCAAGTGATAGCGTACACCTCTGTATGGTGGAATGAGTCCACTCCTAACCATGAACCCTGCATCAACCAGATAATATTTACCTAATAGCACTAATTTTAGTCAGTATTATGCTATTGGTTTATCAAAATATGTAAATATAAACAAGTGTTCAATGGTAAAATTACCTGCCTGGATTTTTAAATTATTTTCTCTTGTCAATGCATTCTTTATAATTCTAGAATCAGATGCAGTACCCTCCCATCCAGGCAACACATATCTAAATATCAAGTCGAATGAACATGCAACAAACACATTTTGAGTTAGGTAGTCTTTTCTTCCCCGGAATTTAGGTGCATCTTCATTTGATACTTTCACACGGATATGTGTCCCATCAAGTGCACCAATGCAATCCTGAAAAAAAGTTTTATGTATTAAAGTAAATTTATTATTAATAACAAAACTAATGCATCTAAACAAATTTATTATTACCTTAAAATAGGGATAAAATCTAGTGCTATTCTGGATTTCGGGAGAGACTGAAGTTCCATCAAGTTGTCTTAGAAATTCATCTTCCAATAAAATCAACGCTCGTAACACTTGATGGAAACAACGGTTTATAGCTTCAAGTGACCGACGGAAGAAAACTGACAATGTACGTATTGTGTGACCATGTCCTAAAATGACGAGAGATATGATAACCTTTTCTTCAATAGAAGTACGCCTACTGTCTTTGATCACACCTTTGTTTCGAAATATTTGACATAACCCTTCCAACGCTCTTGGACTAATACGAGTTAAATGATGACAAGCTCCTGGAAATCTTTTAATATGGTCCATCAATGTTAGCCTAAATTGCACTCTATTTTCCTCCCGTGTACGTTGTTCTAAAATTGATGGAGTTACAACTCGTCGCCTATAACTTCCATATTTAATATGTAGCGCATGAATTACTTGACAAATGACTTGAACAACAGCTAGTGTCCTTGATCTCTCCCATTCTATCCACTCCTCTTCCGAGTCATCCTCTAATAAGTTATCCTCAAAATTCTCTTGGTTATCCATATGACCAATCAAACACTACATATGTAAACAATCACAAATATTAAAGAACTCGTTTAGAACACTACATATGAATACTTAAATTGTCATTGTGCCTTAGGTACAGTAATCCAGGGACGTGGTTGATGTAAAAAAAATAAAGAAAGTTGCTGATATTATGATCCAATATCTGGTGCGTTGATGAAAGAAAATGGGTTACTTTTTGGCATCCTTTCCATGGTTATAGGAAAGTTTTGGTGAATTGAAAGAAAAAAACAGGAAATGGGAATCAATTTTTAGTGAATTGATGATAGAAAACTAATAATGATGGGTTTTATTTTTAACAAATAAGTGGAGCAGTGATGAGAATCAAGAGTCTTGGAACAGGAAAAGAAAGATGAGATTCAAGAATTAACATCATATGAGAAAAGAAGCCGTTGTTGTATGTGAAAAAAGATGATGACGTGCCTATCATATGGGAATGAATAAATAGAACAAATGAAAGATCAAAAACATAGGTGACCCAAAGACAGAAGGAAATACCTGGATATGAAGCTGCACATATTGCCTTCAGTAGGAGAAACACATAAATCGATTGGATACCATGGAGCAGAGATGGAAAAAGAAGCAGTTGTTGTTGAAGAAAAGAAAACCCTGGAATAAAAAAACGTGAAAACCTAGCCAGGATAATATTGGAATATTTTTTTATTTCCCTTTAGTTACTTCCTTTTCCTCCCATATGTGGGAGGAAATATTTTGTGGGTCCTGAAGGAAATTTTTACAATTTATTTACTCTGTATTCCCTTGCTTTACTTTTAATCCCCTTGCATTTTTTTTTCCCATACAAGGGAAATTTTTAAAATTTCCTTCCCTTCCCCTTCCTTACCCCTCTGATCCCTCTTCCCATACATAGGCTTAGGGTAAAATAATATTTCCTGCTTTTTTCCCTTGGATAAAAGGGTTCTTCCTAGGTTAAAGGATATTTCATGACTGTTTAATATCTATTGGATAAAATACAATAAACTTTGTATTTTTACTTCCAGATTTAAAAATAAATAAAAAATCAATTCAAAAAAAAATCCAGCAATTAAAAAGATAATTTATGAACTAAAAAAATTCAAAATCAGATTGGATGAAAATAATCAATTCAAAAAATTCAAAAAAATAAAGTCAACTTAAAAAAATCCAAAAAATTATCAAAATCTGAACTTAAATAAAAACCAGAAAAAAAAACATAATTGGATTGGATGAAATAATCAGTTAAAAAAATATGAACTTAAAAAAAAATCAAAAATTTGAATCTCATAAAATAAGAAATCATTTAAGAAAATCGCCCAAAGAAATTCAAAAATTAAATTTCATTTTTCCAAAGAAATACATATTTTTTTTTTTTACATTTATAAAAATATGAACATTCCTATTTAAAATATTTAAAATAAAATAAAGTTTACAAAAAATTAAAAATTAAGGAAAAACGATTAAAATTCATGAAATAACAAAAAGAGTTTAAAATCTCAAAAAAAATCTAATCCATATAGAAATTCTTCTAATTCGGTTCTTTTATTTAATAAGAGTTATGTGGATCAACCAATTTCTAATAAAAGCATAAAAAAAATGCTAACAAAGTCTCTTTTATTGGTTTTTTATTCGTTTCTTTTATTTAATAAGGTTAATTCGGGTGAACCAATTTCAAGCAGGTCTTTTCTTTTTGCTTTCTCATTAAAATATTTTATTTTATGAGATTTATGTGGGTAATCAAACTTCAAATAAATGAAATAAATATTCTAACTAAGTCTCTCTTTTTACCTTACGTTTTACTTTTTTTATTTAATAACGTTCATACGGGTGTGTCTATTTCAATCAAAACTTCTTCTTTTGGGTTATAAACAAATCAATATTATCGAAACAAATAATAAAATTAAACAAAATTTACTGAATTTTAAAAAATCCAATAACGCGATAATCCCTTAGATAAAAGAGTTCCTCCTGTGTAAATGGATATTTCGTGAATCGTGACTCTTCAATATCTATTAGCACTATGCAATGAACTTTCTATTTTTACTCACAGCTTTAAAATATATTTATAAAAAAATATCAAATTTCTAATAAAGACAACAAAAATGTTAAAAGTCTTTCTTTTTTTTTGTTTCTTATTCACTTTTTTTATTTAATAAGGTTAATGCGAGTCAACCAACTTCAACCAAATCTTTTCTTTCTGTGCATTATGGTTAAGATATTTTATTTTATGAGATTTATGTAGATCATTCAACTTTAAATAAATATAATGAATATTTTAACTAAGTTTCTTATTTTTACCTAATGATTCATTTTTTATTTATTTAATAACATTTATGCGGTGCACCTACATCAATCAGATCTTTTTTTTTAGGTTATAAACGAATCGATATTATCAAAACAAAAAAATTATATTAAACAAAATTAACTAAATTTTAAAAAATCGATCAAAACGATATAAGTAAAACACACCCAAAAAAAAAAGCCAAAACGTCGCTTTCGAGAAGGATGGAAGGCCATTTTTTCTCATGCGCCCACAAGATTGCATCTCATATGGCAAGGAGCTCAACATCATAGGCTGTTTTGATCCCTTGATATTGTTTCGCTAAACCATCAAGAACGGTGTTGACGTGTGTTCTTGCAACTATACCAGTTGAGCCACGCTTGTCCATTGCTGCAAACGCACCATCACTATTTAGTTTGATGAAGTTTGTTGGCGGCGGAGTCCAGTAGGTGATCGCTGCAGTGGAGTTTGGAGGCGGGAGTGAGGTGCCAGGGGCGGCTGAATGGATGGTGGGCGTAGGATTAGAGGAGGGAGTTGAGCCTGCAATAGGTGGGGCTATTGCAAGCTGGCTGGAGTCAAACTCTTCTTGCTGATAATCGTTACGAGCTTTCCATAATCTTCAACAGGTGAATAATATCAAAATCTATTGTCCTTCTAATTTCTTCTCCTCTTATGACTTCTCTGCTTCTTTCTAACATTTACCAATTTATGCAAAACATTGGGCTTCATGTATCTTTTGTAAAATGGGCCTAATTTGATATGGGAAGAAAACAACCGGCTTACTATATGAGTTGTGTCTCGGCCCATTTATTATACTTTACTTGTCCCACCTATGTTCTTTATATGTGGTAGCTTTTCTTTCTTTCTTTCCTTCCTTTTTATCCAAAACTCACCTTACCTTGTTTGTCTGATTTGAATTTTCTAATCTATTGGCACGAGACTCTTGTAGATTATCAAACTACAAGTATACAAGTTTTTACCGTCAGACTATCACATTGCAAGTATATTATGCTCTTTTAGTATTATTATTTTGACATTGTTAGTGGAGTAATTTTCTAAAATCATTCAATGTCCTCTCTCCTTATTCTCGTTGCATTGACTAATTTGGTGATTTTTGAGGTAACTAGTACATGAACAGTATTGGATATATAACCCCACAATGGCTTTTTTCCCCATGTTCAGAGTACTTGACCTACAATAGCCGGCAAGAATCATGATTCTTGAAAGCTCCCAATTTACAAAAGGATCTTTTGTTTATTAAAATGGGTCCATGTCGATGTTCATGTCCAATTTCTTTGGGATTGCATTTTTTTTCTTCTTTACCACCGTCATTTCTTGTAAATCCATCACATATAAGTAATTTTAATCATTAAATCTATAGTAAAAAAATAAAATGCAATTCTAAGTAGACTTGTATCCATCATTTCCATATCTCGTATAATTTCTCTCTTTTTCTTTCCAAACAGTTGATTCATATACTCTAGCAAAGTACCGGTAAAAGTCAATTTACAACACAAAACCTTATAATTTTGTTCTTTTACTTACTTTTTGTATTTTAGGGTGTGTTTGGTATTATTTGCTGTTTTTTTTTCTATTTATTAAAAATCGGATGGATGATATTGTAGTTCAAATTATTAATGGAAGCGTTTTTATGACATATATTATATGTTTGATTTTTGATATTGTAATAATAATTAATAGTATAATTAATTAAAAAAAATTAAAAACAAATATGAGAAATTGTGATAAAAATGTTATATAAAAATCATGTTCATTCGATCCTTTTCAAAACAAGTTCTTTAACATGAAAATTTTAACACAAAACCTTATCTCCTCCATCGTCTTCCTCGTTTCAATCCTACTCCACCTTTTTAAACCAACCCCAAGAAATTTCCCCTCTCAAAGTGGCACGCATTCGTCTTGTTTGCATTTATATTCCAATTAATTTTTTAAAAAAAAATTCAGCACCCAAAACCCAAAAATTTCCCATTCAAAATCTAGAAAGATTCTCAAAACTTCTTTGAATTCGTCTCCGGCCTCAAAGTACTCAACCACCACTTCCTCCTCCTTTTCTATATTATGTTGGGATAATCGAATCCCACCGATTGATATAACAAAATTATAAACGAAAGATAAAATGCTAAAATCAGGACACACGATATTTTTTAACGTGGTTCGACAAAAACAATACCTACTTCCACGGAGAGATTTTATTAACACTCAAGTGTTTCACTCCCTCACATACTCTCAACACCCCGAGGTTGAAAAAAAGATTACAAAGTACTCCTGACTTTCTTGGTATTACACCCGAATACCGTATACCCGAGAAAATAATTATTCTCACCCGGAACTAATTATTTTCTTTTCTACTACACTCTCTCTCAATTGCGTTGATTTGAATTGCTTCTGAAATGGATTTACAAAGCCCGTATTTATAGATGGAGGAAGCTGCACATTGTTGACCATTAATTCACACATGATGCATATGAACGAAGACTTTGCAGCACATGGTTGACAATTCAAAAGGTGTTGGACGGTGCACATGCTGCATAGGGATGAAGATTTTAGATGGTCGGCTGCACAGTGATGAGGACTTTAGGTGGCTGACTGCACAGGGATGAGCTGGACTTATCAATTCTTCCCCTCCAACTCATAAGGGAATAAAATGTATTACTGCAGAAGAATCACGCCAGATGAACTGGTACACAACTCAAATTTTTCTCGAGGTACGACCTTGGTTAACATATCAACCGGATTATTGTCGGTGCGGATTTTCTTTATCTTGAAATATTTCTGATCAACGACATCTCTTATCCAACGATACCTCAAATCAATGTGGTTCATTCTACTATGGTATATGGCATTCTTGGTCAAGTCAATTGCACTTTGACTATCACAGTAGATCACATATTCATTCTGATTGAGTTTTAATTCTTGAAGGAACCGCTGAAACCATTTCATTTCTTTTCCAGCTTCTGCTGCGGCTATATACTCTGCCTTTGTCGTGGACAAAGCAACACATTTTTGCAGTCGGGATTGCTATGGCACTACTCCCCCTGCAAAAGTAAACAAGTATCCTGACGTTGATTTTCTGTTGTCAACATCACCAGCCATGTCCGCGTCGGTATATCCTACAAGAACTGGGTTAGCTCCTCCGTAACACAAGCACATTTTTGAACTCCCTCTCAGGTATCTAAAAATCCACTGAACCGCTTTCCAATGTTCCTTTCCCAGATTAGATAGAAACCTGCTCACAACTCCAACCGCATGAGCCAAATCCGGTCTTGTGCACACCATAGCATACATCAGACTCCCAATAACTGATGAATATGGAATTAATTCCATTTCTGATATCTCCTCCTCGGTGGATGGACATAATCTCTTACTGAGTTTGAAATGACCAGCAAGAGGTGTAGTAACCGGATTGGCATTTTTCATGTTGAATCTCTCCAGGATTAGTTCGATATTTCTCCTGTGACAGCCAAATTTTCTTTCTTTGCCTATCACGAATAATCTTCATGCCCAAAATTTGATCAGCCAGTCCTAGATCCTTCATGTCAATAGATTTAGACAAATCCTTTTTCAACTTGCTGATAGCTTAAACATTTTGTCCAACAATCAACATGTCATCCACGTACAGTAGCAAGATGATGAAGTCACCTCCAGAGAAAGTCTTGTGATAAACACATGAGTCTGCATTCGTTCTGGTACAATTGTTATCTACCATAAATGAACCAAACTTCTTATACCACTCACTGTCTTGGAGCCTGCTTCAACCCATACAAACTTTTCTACAACTTGCAAACCAAGTGTTCCTTTCCTTTCACATGAAACCTTTCAGGTTGTTCCATGTTGTCGCACCCTTTTTTTCGTTGAAAATGAGTTTAGGTTCGGGACGGATGCGGAGTGTAGATGGATGCCTCGCATAATGCAATGAAGTCACCACCCTATTTTCTAAGGTTTAGGGAACCTAATCGTCATGGCATAAAAAATAAAAAAACTAAGGCACATGTGGTCTAAACCAAAGAACAAGGGTTCGAGGTCGTTATTATGGGCTCGGGAAGGTGTTAGGCACCCGAGTCACATCCTTAAAAGGTTACCGGTAAAAAGTTGTTTAGAAATCATTTTTAAACACGAAAATGAGTAAGTAACCGTAAAGCATCAACCAATCCCGCGCACGGAACGCGCTACTTTCTAATAATTTACGGAGTAAACGATCGCAGAGTGTCAACCGAAATCCTGTTACAAAAATTGGGCCACTTTTCTGTTGTCCATGGGCCCTCAGAGGTATTCATCGCTTTAGTATTTTTGTTATTTCCGATCGGGACCAATTAATTATTTTTAGTCGGGACAGGTCGGGACTGATTAATCGTTGGTTTTTTACTAAAGCGAGAGCCCTCTTTTATCATCATCGGGCCATGCATGATTACTTAATTACTACGTGATCTATCATGGATAAAACTAGCAAAATACCAATTTAATGAATGCAAATAAACCGCGTGGGATCGAAGCCACCATACACATGTATCAATGTATAACAATTAATTTCATGGCATAAAAAGTGAGTCTTTTAAACAGGTTGTGTATGTGGGTATTTTCAACGATATTTAAAAGTCATGCATACGAATGTACGAGTTCTAGTTTAATATTTCTAAATAAACAAGCATACGAATAATATTTGTGGAAAAATATTGAATAAAATAAAAGAGGGGTAGAAAGAGTACTTGCGTTGTGTGAACTGAAATTTTACCCTACAAAGCGAGAGTGTTAGTAATAGTTTGAAAAAATAATAAATAATAAAAGTACATACGAACATTTAATTAATTTCTAACAAGAAAGCAATTAATTAAATACACATGGCATACGAATAATTTACGACAATTAGTCACGACACAAATTACGAAAATAGCATACTAATATTTCATACGATTTCAAACATGGCATGATTGTAAAAAATAGCATACGAGCAATTAATTTAAATATGGCGTACGAGTTATTAATTAAGTATGGCATACGAGTTATTAATTAAATATGGCATACGAGTTATTAATTAAATAAACATGAAAATGAAACGAATGAACAATTAACGAAATTTAGATGGGTTGGGCCCATGCATGCTGAAATTAATTTAAAAGGGGACAGATGGGCTTGGCCAAGCCAAAGCCCATCACTTAAAAAAAAGAAAGCTAACGGGCTTGGCTAAGCTAAGGCTCGTCACCTTTCCTTTCTTCTTTCCCGCGCCCAAAAACCCATCTCCTCACTTCATCCCATTCCTTGCGTCGCCGACGCCATGACCGACGACCAAGGAAGCTTCAATCCGGCCAAATGGCCGGATTTTAGTCCCCAAAACAGCCCCAATAATTCCCTCTACCCCACAGTGATAAAACCCAACAAAAACAGTAAGTATAAATCAAGTAAAATCAACAAACGCAAGCTGCATTTTTTACATGAAATGGGCAATTTGATTCGACCAAAACAGTGAGCAAATAATTAAATTGAAAGCATGCGAATTATCTTAAGATTGAGCATCAAATCATGGCATTAAAACAAGCAAATAATCGGCAACGAAAGCAAGAAAGGAAATTAAAGAAAATAGTGCAGTAAAAAATAAAAATGGAGGAATTAAATTAAAGCATGTAAATGGGTCTTTGCTTACTGCTTGGAAAGGGGAGAATGAGTGCGTCAACTCGTCCCTTTTGAAGTGTGAAGAGCTGAGTATTTATAGGCAAGAGCTCGGAGGAGTATGTGGTGAATTTGATGAGCGTGGTTGTGGGCGTGGGCTTCAACGGCGAGTGGAAAAGGAGCAGTGTCCGGAGTAGTGAGCAAGTTTGGGTATGTGGTTGGGTGATGAGCAAGCTTCGGCTGAAGTGAAAGGAAGCGATCGGTCTGGGCGAGAGGTGATGATGAGTGAATTAAATGGGTTTAATGGTGATGGTAAGGGTTGTAGGGAAGAGATGAGCTGTTGATTTTGTTTAAAAATGAGTCAAAGATTGATCAAGTGGTTGTGATGAAAGTGAGCATTTTATGCATTAATGCATATTAATTATGGCACGAACGAGATATTTTCGGTTCGATCTACGAACTCGCTTGAACTGAAAATAAATTCGAACCCAAAAAACTAAAAGGTGCAGAAAAATAAGATGAAATAAATAGTATACAGCGAATAAATAGAAGGTACAATTTAATGCATTTATTTTCTCGTTTGAAAAGGTCAAACGTTCGGACCAAAATAAATGCCTTTACGACAAAAATTGAACGAAACCAAACTAGACAACGTGAAAGAGAAAAATAGTACGTAATTGTCAATTAAAGAAATAAAGTATTTGATCTACGGTCCGAGGAAGTTTACTCGGGACTGATAGTAGTTCGAGCGAAAAGACGGTTAAAAATACGAAAAAATTAAAAAGGCACGAAATGACACGGAATTTTAAACAAACTAGCCTAGGGCCAAGAATCGGCAGAAATTTGACCTAGACTAGCTATTAAATGCGGTAAACGTTAAATATGAAAAATTGTGATGCGAGAAATCCAAAATCGGGTAGCAATAGTTGCCCCCTCTTTACTGTCTGATCAAAAATACAGTGTAACTGAAATTTTTGATAAGCAGTAAAGACGGTTGCCCCAAGTACTACCACGATTTTGGAAATGTTGAAGACTTACCTGGGAGTGGGGTGAGCTTTAAATTCTGGTCTAGGTGAGGCTATCACATTGCTAGATGCTGGTATGAAAAAAACGAGACTGCATGTCCTAGCGAGACTATCGCTCTCCGGACATTGGTGCTGAAATGTAACTACACGACCGTGCGAGGCTATCGCTCTCCAGACGCTGATGCGGGAAATATAAAACTACACGACCGTGGGAGGCTATCGCTCTCCGGACGCTGGTGCTGAAAGTATAGTCACTCAAGGAGGAGTTATTTAGATATGCAGAAAAGTAGTCGCTCAAGGAGGAGTATTTTTAGATAGACAGAAAAGTAGTCGCTCAAGGAGGAGTAATAATTATGCAGAAATGTAGAATTATGTAAAACATAGTCGCTCAAGGAGGAGTAGTTTAGATATGCAGAAAAGTAGTCGCTCAAGGAGGAGTATTTTTAGATAGACAGAAAAGTAGTCGCTCAAGGAGGAGTAATAATTATGCAGAAATGTAGAATTATGAAAAATATAGTCGCTCAAGGAGGAGTATTTTAGATAGACAGGAAAGTAGTCGCTCAAGGAGGAGTATTTAGATAGACAAAGTGTATGTGGGGACGCGACCTATCACAACACTAAACAGACAAAATGTGAGGAAAGCAAGTCTTACCTCGAACTTACCGTATGGATTGAAATGGGGAGTGGTTGGAAGCCACCGTATAAAATAAGGTTGATATGGGTGACCAAATCGTTCATGAACATAAAAGGATGTGGGCGACCAAGTCACCGCACGACGTAAGTAAAAACGTGGGTAACCAAGTCACCGCACGACATAAAGAGGATGTGGGTGACCAAGTCACCGCACGACATAACTGAAAAGTGAATGACCAAGTCGTCACACGACATAAGTGAGAACGTGGGTAACCAAGTCACCGCACAAGCTAAGTGAAAACGTGGGTAACCAAGTCACCGCACGACATAGTTAAAAATGTGGGTAACTAAGTCACCGCACGACATAGAAAGAAAAGTGGACAACCAAGTCGTCACACCAACGTGGGTGACCAAGTCACCACACAACTGGAAAGAAAAGTGGACGACCAAGTCGTCACACCAACATGGGTGACCAAGTCACCGCACAACTGGACAGAAAAGTGGACGACCAAGTAGTCACACCAACGTGGGTGACCAAGTCACCGCACAACTAGACATAAAAGTGGACGACCAAGTCGTCACACCAACGTGGGTGACCAAGTCACCGCACAACTAGGTTGGAAGTGAAGTGGTAATGTACCTTCATTCGGATGTAGATTGGATTTTGTGGATGGAAATCCATGACGAGGGTATTACAACGATTTCTTCATCGAAGACCCAATTTTTTATGTTGTATTTCCATTGAAGCGTATCTGTACTCTGCCAATAGGAAGGAAGCAACCACGAAAGCAGCAACAGACGGAAAAAGAAAGAGCAAATGATAATATTAGAAACATCGTGTATTCCTACATTTAAACCTCGGCTTGTCCCCAAGTCTTTTGTTTGGACCGAAAATGACCTTTTTGTTTAAGAGAAAACCAATTCAAGTATTATTTTTTTGAAGGAATTGTTCGCTCAATTTTTGTCATATAAACATGATTGATTCAAGTCTAAATAACGTCTGCGTCTTGTTCAGGAAATAACGACCTCAAGAACAAGACTTTCCCATGACATGTAAACGTAAGCAACCCTCACCGGATATTAGTGTTTACGCTCACACTTAGAAAATATGGCTATGTGTTTACACTCCTAAAATTGCAATAAACATAGCACAAAAATTAAATTTGCAATGTCAATCCGAGTAAAAGATGCACATGCATGGGCCTGCTAATAATCAAGAGGACTTTGCGAGGGAGAAAAAGAAAGGAGGAATTTGTAGAAGAAAAGGAAAAGTGTTGTGTTTTTTTTTGGCGAAAGGTTTTAATGAGTTTGTGCTCGACGACTGATTGTGACGATGGAAAAGTACGATGATCAATGCTCGACGATTTGATTGCGGCGAGGGCAAAGTGCGGTGAACGATCCTCGACGATTTGATTGTGGCGAGGGCAAAGTGAACAAATTCTTGAATCTTTGCTGGAGATGTTCCTTCGGGATTATTTTGGGGGCACCGTGCCCACGTTCTTCAATATTCGCAGGGAATGATCTCTTTTCCTTTTGAGATCATTTTGCCATTTGATATTTGACCTTTTTTTTTTGTACTTGCTTTCGCTGTTGTTTTGTTGATGGTGTTCCTTGAACACTTTTCTTGTTTTTGATGATTTTTTTCCTTTTTTTTTTGTTTTTTTTGTTTTTTTTTTTGCAAGTAAAGTAAGTACAATCTCTCTTCTTTTTCTTTTTTGGTCTGATCCGTTCCCTTTCTGTCTTTGGCAGAGGCCTTCAAGCCTTGATTTATTCGGCCTCTTCTAACGTTGATCTGTCAACAATTTTCCCAGCTACTAAGGGCTCCCTTGTCATTTGTTAGATGTATATTTTTAACTCCTAGTTTAGCGATCCCAGTCGAGCACTACTCACTTGGTTGGGAGAAAATATGAGGCTTTTGAGTGTTTGATAGAATCGTACATGGTGTACAAAGTATGTATTTAAGGGCAAAAAGGTTGAAAATAGAAAATGTGAAAGAAGAACAAAAGCAAAGTCCAATGTCATCTTACTGCTATCCCATGTCTAATGGTTCATGTACCCTGGATATTATGCAAATCTAACTAGCACCTAGTTTAGCATTTACACTCATGAAAGAAACAAGGCATGAAGGCCCAAAATGCTCGCAGGGATACGTTTGTGACTACTTACGCTTAAAACATATCATGGATATAAGAGTTAACAAACAAGATCATGTATGTTTATATAATTTCTAATGAATGCACAAGTTATCCGTGACGTGATAAAATGATGAACATGTTTGATCGTAGGATTTTTAAGAACGTAGGATTTTTAAGCCCAAGCAATACATGTATTTTTTTGGCAAAAGCTAAGGATTTTAGCAAACATCACGCACACACATTGATAACAATGTAAATCATAGGAATTTTAAAATTGCGGAAATGTAAATTGCGAAAATGTAAATTGCGGAAAGGAAAATTGAAAAGGGGAAATTGCAAAAATGTAAAGGACAACTTCCCTGAAAAATGAGTTTTAACCTTTCTCAACACCTTCTTTTGGTCGTCACTTCACTTGCTTGCCCCCAAGTTTACAAGTCTCGTTGCACTTGAAATGAAGAGGGAATTAAATAGTAAATTCACAAGGAAAAGGTATCCCGAGATGTTGATTTCAAAATTGACGAAAAATAGAAATATTGAAAAGAACACGTGGGTTGCCTCCCACGAAGCGCCCTTATTTATAGTCGTAGGCTCGACTATTTTACAAAGATATCATAAGTATCGCTACCGAACGATTAAATAGAATGGGTCCACCGCAGGTTGAGAGAGCGATCATTCAAGAGTTGGTGGTCGTGTAGGGTCCTTCGGCTAACCCTTCGAAAGAGATGCATCCACTCTTGAGCAAGTGATTAACTTTTCTCTTAAAGGTAAAGCATTTTTCTAGCATGTGGCCCTGGGCTCCGGCATGATACTCGCATCTAGCATTAGGATCGTACCACTTTGGGTAGGGAGGTTGTAGAGGTTGGGCCAGGATCGCTACAATTTGCCCAACTGCTAAGAGATATTTGTAAATCTCCGTCAAGGGAATTGGAAGAGGTAGCAGTGGCTCCCGATTCCCACGATTATTTGGGTTATTTTGGTTATTTGGTGGGTTATATGGAGGCGGTGGAAATGGTGCAGGGTATTGAGAAGGTGGAGCGAAAGGTGGCCTGTAGCTAGGCTGGTGAGAGGCAAAGTTGACATCTTTCTTCATGATGGGCTCTTTCTTAAGTGTTACTTCTAGTGCGGAAACAACGATCCTCCCAGACTTAATTCCATGTTCTACCCTCTCGGCCACTAGAACCATGTCGGAAAAGCTACTCGATGGATTGGAGATAAGATAGGTGTAGTAAGGAGTTTTGAAGGTGTCCACAAAAATTGACAAGAGCTCTTTGTCATTCAAAGGAGGAGACATCCTAGAAGCTAGTTCCCTCCACCTCTGAGCATAAGTTTTCACCGATTCTTCCATTTGTTTCTCAAGATTTTAGAGATCAGAACGGTCTGGCGCCACCTCCATATTGAACTTGTACTGTTTAAAGAAGGTGTTAGACAAATCTCTCCAAGTCTTGATTTTGATCCTATCCAGACTCATGTACCAAGTCAATGCGTTCTTGGTCAGGCTCTCCCTGAATAGATGGATCAACAAAGGCTCATTGTGTATCATATCGGCCATTTTATTGCAATAGGCCTTGAGGTGATTTTTTAGGCACTCGATCCCAGTGTACTTCTCGAAATCCAAAATCTTGTATTTCGGGGGCATTATGATCCTTGGGACCATGCACATATCGGCTGGACCTGTGGGGTCAAAGGGGTCTGTTCCTTCAATAGCTCTGAGCCTTTCCTCTAGTAGGCTCAATCTATCCATATTTGGTGTCTCAATGACGACAGCGTTAGGACAAAGGGGTTTTGACGCAAATGGTGGTTGCGTCGGGTTGACAAAAGGAGGCCGAATTCCCGTAGGATTGGGAATCACGATTTGAGTAGAGTGGCCTGAGGTGGGCAAAATCCCTGGGATTCCTGATGAATCAGATTTTGACCAGGGTCCAAAGTGAGGTTAACCAAATAATGCTGCAGAGGTGCATCAACTCCTTCACCCGTGTTGGCTAAAGGGTTCGTGGTGGTGGGTACGAAGACGGGATCAATCCATTTCCATTGACCCCCAGGACCAGGGAATGATTGAGGGACTGAAGATCCGGCGATGGCAGATGAGGAAGGTCTCATCATTTGATTAGGGTCAAAAACCAGGTGGGAACTCAGTGGTTGCTTTATCCCATTCTTTTTCGGCCTGAGCGGCCCTCTCTGTAGTAATCCTGACTTGTTCTTCTAGTTCTGTTATTCTAGCAGCCAATGCTTCTTCTACTTTAGCTTGTTCGGCCATTTTTTGCTCTTGAAGTCTAGTTATGGGGAGCCTGGGCGGAGTAGTTCACTTGCGAGGAGCTATTGTTAACCTGAAAAGGGAAAGGAAAAAAATAAATAAATATAAGTGAGAAATATGTCGAGGATGTGCAATTTCGAGGCCTCCACACTGCTTATTCAATCTTTCGGCTACTCTTTCGCTTGATACTTTTAGGGTGACGACGACACATCCTAGATTGGCATTTTTGGTGAAGACACGTAGGAAGCTTTTATTCATTCCAACAACGCTATACCTGAAACCCTTGAAACAAACCCATGCGAGTGGCTAGTGTTTATCATGCTCGGAACTCTCCTTTCGTGATGAGTTTGTGAGCATATCCTTGATTTGAAGAGCGAGGCCATCATACCAAGAGGCTTTGATAAGTATTTGAGCAACGAAAGTTATGTTTATGATGAGCAAAGATGATGAAATCCGACTTGGAAGCATTTCGAGCAACATTCGGAGGCCGAAAATGACTTTGGAGGGATTCAGAGCCGCCGGAGATCATCCTCGTGTCTAGATTTTTTTGTGAGAGATGCGCCATCCAGAAAATTCTGAATTTTGGTGTGGACAAACTTCAACCCGTTATCAATATCTTTCATGTTTTAGTCGAGCGGAAACTCCGAGCAAAACGTATCCATATTGGCTAAAACAAAAGCTAGCGCAGCTGAGATCGAGAAGAACAGTTATCTTTGCGTATAGATTTCTTTGTGAGAGATGCGCCACTCAGAAAATTCTGATATTTGGTATGGACAAACTAAAGCCTATTACCAAGGTCTTTCATGTTTTAGCCGAGTGGAAATTCAGAGCCAATCATTTTCATTTTGGCCAAAACAAAAGAGTGTGCAATCGAGAAGAGAAAAAAAAATTATTTTTCAAACCTTTGGTCTATTTTTTGTGTTTTTGTTTTGTTTTTATTTTGTGTTTTTGTGAGATCCATATGTGGTTTATTTTGGGGAAGATTATTTTGATCATAGGTGAGGGCCGTTTGACGTCTTTTGGGTGTGTGAAGTGAATCTCTAAAAGGTAAAGGCACTTATTCAATAGGTAACCGAATAAGTATGAATTTCGTCAATTAAACCCCTCTCATTTTTTTCCAAAAGGGGCTACAACCATTTACAAGCTTGATTGAATATCCCGATCTATCTAAAAAATAGCTAGTAGACAAAAGTCTAGGAACATTATTACATGGGGTGAAAAGAAAAGAAAAGAAAAATCCGTAGGTAACCGATGCATGATCTTTCCTTTGAAGTCATTGACCTTGGAAGTCGGGATCCGTTTGCTCATCCTGAGTCAATTCGTTCCTTAAATTCCTAATTCTGATTACGTCAAAATCTATAACCTCCACTTTGATCTTGGTTATGATGTCAGGGATGAAACTGGGTTTTAGCATATCCCTCGTGCAGCTTGGTTCTCAAAACTCTTTCTTCCAAAAGTATCAACCGAAAGTAATGTAGGCACTGTCATTTTGAATAAGCAGAATGGGTCTTGAGAAAATAAAAAAAAGAGTTCAAGTGTTAGTAAACTGAATAAATTATTTTACTAAGTTTCTTATTCAAATGTGAGAAAAATAAGAATGTAAAAATAAGATAATCAAAGCTATTGACAAACAAAATGATGTATATGCAAGGCTTTGACGTCGACTAATTTCTAACGGCCGCAAAGTTCCCGGACGATACCATAGAATGGTCCCTAAAGCGTCGTCTAGTGTCAACCGATTCCTTGCGGAACCAGGCAACCTTTCGACTGGGTTTTAGGGGTTCGTCTGAGTGGGGTGGTGAACACTACCCAGGACATGTGTCCCAGGGCGTTACTACTACCCTCCTAAGCTTATTTGGTAAACGACCCCTGGGTGTAGGGCCTATGCATGAGATGCGTATGATAGTTCATCAAAGCGTATAACAAATAATCACGAAAATAGTTTATTAAAGCAAGTAAATAATAATAATAATAAAAACAAACACCTAAAAAAACAACCGGCTTCAACCCTAAAGTCCCTAGTGAAGTCGCCAAATTGTCACACCTTTTTTTTTGTTGAAACGAGTTTAGGTTCGGGACGGATGCGGAGCATAGATGGATGCCAAGCATAATGCAATGAAGTCGTCACCCTATTTTCTAAGGTTTAGGGAACTTAATCGTCATGGCATAAAAAACAAAAAAACTAAGGCACATGTAGTCTAAACCAAAGAACAAGGGTTCGAGGTCGTTATTATGGACTCGGGAAGGTGTTAGGCACCCGAGTCACATCCTTAAAAGGTTACCGGTAAAAAGGTGTTTGGAAAATATTTTTAAACACAAAAATGAATAAGTAACCGTAAAGCGTCAACCAATCTCGTGCACAGAAACGCGCCACTTCCCAATCATTTACGGAGTAAACGATCGCAGAGTGCTAACCGAAATCCTGTTATGAAAATTGGGCCACTTTCTGGTTATCCATTGGGCCTCAGAGGTATTCATCGCTTTAGTATTTTTGTTATTTCCGATCGGGACCGTCGGGACCGATTAATTATTTCTAGTCGGGACAGGTCGGGACTGATTAATCGTTGGTTTTTTACTAAAGCGAGAGCCCACTTTTATCATCATCGGGTCATGCATGATTACTTAATTACTACGTGATCTATCATGGATAAAACTAGCAAAATACCAATTTAATGAATGCAAATAAACCGCGTGGGATCGAAGCCACCATACACATGTATCAATGTATAACAATTAATTTCATGGCATAAAAAGTGAGTCTTTTAAACAGGTTGTGCATGTGGGTATTTTCAACGATTTTTAAAAGTCATGCATACGAATGTACGAGTTCTAGTTTAATATTTCTAAATAAACAAGCATACAAATAATATTTGTGGAAAAATATTGAATAACATAAAAGAGGGGTAGAAAGCGTACTTGCATTGCGTGAACTGAAATTTTACCCTACAAAGCGAGAGTGTTAGTAATAGTTTGAAAAAATAATAAATAATAAAAGTACATACGAACATTTAATTAATTTCTAACAAGCAAGCAATTAATTAAATACACATGGCATACGGATAATTTACGACAATTAGTCACGACACAAATTACGAAAATAGCATACTAATATTTCATACGATTTAAAACATGGCATGATTGTAAAAAAAAGCATACGAGCAATTAATTTAAATACGACGTACGAGTTATTAATTAAATATGGCATACGAGTTATTAATTAAATATGACATACGAGTTATTAATTAAATAAACACGAAAATGAAACGAACGAACAATTGACGAAATTTAGATGGGTTGGGCCTATGCATGCTGAAATTAATTTAAAAGGGGGCATATGGGCTTGGCCAAGACAGCCTATCACTTAAAAAAAAGAAAGCTAACGGGCTTGGCTAAGCCAAGGCCCGTCACCTTTCCTCTCTTCTTTCCCGCGCCCAAAAACCCATCTCCTCACTTCATCCCCTTCCTTGCGTCACCGGCGCCATGGCCGGCGACCAAGGAAGCTTCAATCCAGCCAAATGGTCGGATTTCAGTCCCCAAAACAGCCCCAATAATTCCCTCTACCCCACAGTGATAAAACCTAACAAAAACATTAAGTATAAACCAAGTAAAATCAACCAATGCATGCTGCGTTTTTTACATGAAATGGGCAATTTGATTCGACCAAAACAGTGAGAAAATAATTAAATTGAAAGCATGCGAATTATCTTAAGTTGAGCATCAAATCATGGCATTAAAACAAGCAAATAATCGGCAATGAAAGCAAGAAAGGAAATTAAAGAAAACAGTGCAGTAAAAAATAAAAATGGAGGAATTAAATTAAAGCATGTAAATGGGTCTTTGCTTACTGCTTGGAAAGGGGAGAATGAATGCGTCAACTCGTCCCTTTTGAAGTGTGAAGAGCTGAGTATTTATAGGCAAGTGGTCGTGGGCGCGGGCTTCAACGACGAGTGGCAAAGGAGCAGTGTCCGGAGTGGTGAGCAAGTTTGGGTATGTGGCTGGGTGATGAGCAAGCTTCGGCTGAAGTGAAAGGAAGCGATCGGTCTGGGCGGGAGGTGATGATGAGTGAATTAAATGGGTTTAATGGTGATGGTAAGGGTTGAGGGGAAGAGATGAGTCGTTGATTTTGTTTAAAAATGAGTCAAAGATTGATCAAGTGGTTGTGATGAAAGTGAGCATTTTATGCATTAATGCATATTAATTGTGGCACGAACGGGATATTTTCGGTTCGATCTACGGACTCGCTTGAACTGAAAATAAATTCGAACCGAAAAACTAAAAGGTGCATAAAAATAAGACGAAATAAATAGTATACAACGAATAAATAGAAGGTTCGATTTAACGCATTTATTTTCTCGTTTGAAAATGTCAAACGTTCAGACGCAAAATAAATGCATTTACGACAAAAATTGAACGAAACCAAACTAGACAACGTGAAAGAGAAAAATAGTACGTAATTGTCAATTAAAGAAATAAAGTATTTGATCTACGGTCCGAGGAAGTTTACTCGGGACCGATAGTAGTTCGAGCGAAAAGACGGTTAAAAATACGAAAAAAATTAAAAAGGCACGAAATGATACGGAATTTTAAACAAACTAGCCTAGGGCCAAGAATCGGCAGAAATTTGACCTAGACGAGCTATTAAATGCGGTAAACGTTAAATATGCGAAATTGTGACGCGAGAAATCCAAAATCGAGTAGCAACACATGATATGATCCGGCCTAGTGTAAGTAAGCCGAATGATATATGGAGCTTGAGGAGGATCTAGCCGATGGAGTTATCAACAAGACTTGAAAGAAAGACACGAAGTTCACACACAAAGACACGGATTTGCAGCGGAAATATAGAGTAGAAAGGAAGAAACAAAGTACCGGAGTGTTGAATGTTGTTAGATGGACAAAACGGAAGTAATGAACAAATGCACCACTTGACAAGCTCAAACCAATCCAGCAAACAAAGCTTCAAATATATTTGAGTCACCCAAACTTGTTACAAATTCGATTACAAAGGTTTCCCGGAGGAAGATCGGGAGGAGTGTTCTCTACTCAAGCGATCTTTCTCCAAGAAGGATTGAAGAGTTTAATGACCTAGGTGATAAGTTTAAGGAGTGCTCTCAACTTATCAAATATCACTCAAGTCAAAAAACTGACTAAGAAAATGAAACAAGAGCTATTTATACAAGTAAGCAAAAAGGTAACAAATCCGACGCTAACGTGATTCACGGTTAGGGATAACCGTGATCACGTTAGCCAAAAACTCATTAGCGTGATCACTGCTAATCCTTAACGTGAATCACGCTCGACACAACTCCTACCGTGATTCACGGTTAGAACGAACCGTGATCACGGTAAGGCACCCAAGGATCAGCTCCCACATCAGAAGGTAGCGTGATTCACGGTTAGGCCTAACCGTGATCACGTTACCCAAAATTCTCCAGGCGTGATTCACGGTTAGGACGAACCGTGATCACGGTCATGCATCTTCTTTGGTTCGATGGAAAATCACATAGGCCGGCTTTTCCTTGACTTGGGTGGATCCGTTCTCTCTCATTTTGCCTTCCAACCATAAGGACAAACCTCTTGCCTTGCTTCGTGTGATCGGACATTGAGGGTACACATCTTGAGTGTCAATAAGGGTGTTGGAAGGGTCCGGGATCATATCAACTCCTTCCCCTTCGAAAGGATTCGTCCTCGAATCCATTTCTTGAGGGTCTTCTTCATCTTCGGGGTAGAAAGACAGATCATTAACATTGAAGGTACGGCTGATTCCCCCATATTCCCTTGGAAGATCTAGGACATAGGCGTTGGCGTCAATGCGACGGATAATTTGAAAAGGCCCGTCTCCTCTTGGACTTAGCTTGCTTTGGCGTTCACGTGGAAATCGGTCCTTGCTCTAGTGAAGCCACACCCATTGAACCTGTTCAAAGGAAGTAGGGACCTTGCCCTTATTGCGCTTGGCCACTGCTTTTTCGTTCATACTCTCAATATTTTTGCGGACTTGCTCATGGAGTTTCTTAACAGCTGTAGCCTTGGAACTACCATCTACACACTTAAGAGAACTCAAAGGCAAAGGTGAGAGATCAAGAGGGGTCAGGGGTTTGAACCCGTAAACCACCTCAAAAGGAGAAAACCCGATGGATGTATGATAAGCATTATTGTAGGCAAATTCAGCAAATGCAATGCAATCCTCCCATTTCACTCCATGTTTAGCAATCATTATACGAAGTAATGAGCTTAAAGTTCTATTCACCACCTCCGTTTGGCCATCCGTTTGAGGGTGACACGTGGTGGAGAAGAGAAGTTTAGTCCCCAACTTCGCCCAAAGAGTCCGCCAAAAATGACTCAAAAACTTGGTGTCCCTATCACTCACAATACTCTTAGGCATTCCATGTATTCTTACCACATGTTGGAAAAATAAAGAGGCAATATGTGTAGCATCATGAGTTTTCGAACATGGTATAAAATGTGCCATTTTGGAAAATCGATCCACCACAACAAAGATAGAATCATGGCCATTCCTAGACTTAGGCAAACCCAAAACAAAATCCATAGATAAATCTACCCATGGGTGTTGTACAACAAGTAGAGGCATATAGATAGCATGATGTTTAGATTTGGATTTGGCAAGTTTACAAGCAATGCACCGATTCACAATGTTAGCCACATCTACTTTCATTCGCGGCCAATAGAAATGAGACTTTAAAGCATGCAACGTTTTGGTGATGCCAAAGTGACCACTTAAAGCTCCTCCATGAGCTTCCAACACAAGTAGTTCTCGAACATTAGAACGGGGCACATACAATTTATCATACTTGAACAAATAATTATCATGCCTAAAGAAATGCGTATGTGATCCATGTGCACATGCTGCATATATGTCACAAAAATCCTCATCATTCTCATACAATTCAATTAAATGTGAAAACCCAAATAGTTGTGCATCAAGGGAGTTCAAGAGAGCGTACCTTCGCGAGAGGGCGTCGGCTACCACGTTCTCCTTGCCTTGCTTGTACTTGATGGTGTAGGGAAATGCCTCAATGAATTCCATCCACTTGGCGTGGCGTTTGTTCAACTTGGCTTGGCCTTGAAGGAACTTCAAACTTAAGTGGTCGGTGTGGATGACAAACTGATTTGGCAGCAAGTAATGTTCCCACACCATGAGTGTTCTCACTAAGGCATATAGTTCCCTATCATACGTGGAGTAGTTGAGCTGGCCACCGCTAAGTTTCTCACTAAAGTATGCAATGGGTCGTCCCTCTTGAGTTAGGACAGCTCCTATGCCTATGCCACTTGCATCACACTCTAACTCGAAAGCCTTGTTGAAGTTGGGTAAGGCTAACACCGGAGATTGCATAAGTCTCTCCTTGAGTTCCTTGAAAGCTGCCTCTTGTCGACTTCCCCACTCAAAAGTTACATGTTTCTTGGTGAGCTCATTAAGGGGAGCAGCTATGGTTGAGAAGTTTGGTACAAATCGATGATAAAAACTCGCGAGACCATGGAAGGATCTCACTTCACTAGCATTCTTAGGATTAGGCCACTCTCGAATGGCCTTCACCTTTTCCTCATCAACCTGTACGCCATCTATACTCACAACAAAGCCAAGAAAATGTACTCTATCCAAGCATAATTCACACTTAGAAAGTTTAGCATATAACTGATGTGCACGCAAAGTGTCAAGTATGGTGCGCAAGTGATTCACATGTTGTTCAAGAGAAGGACTATACACAAGAATATCATCAAAATACACAACAACATATTTTCCTATGAATTCTCGCAGCACATAATTCATCAGTCTCATAAAAGTGCTAGGGGCATTGGATAAACCAAAAGGCATTACCATCCATTCATACAAACCATGTTTGGTTTTGAAGGCTGTTTTCCATTCGTCGCCCTCGTGCATTCGGATTTGGTGGTAACCACTCATGAGGTCAATCTTGGAATAGACCGTACTCCCACTTAACTCATCAAGCATATCATCGAGGCGTGGTATGGGATGTCAATACCTCACTGTGATCTTATTGACCGCGCGACAGTCCACACACATCCTCCATGTCCCATCTTTCTTCGGTACAAGTAGTACGGGCACAGCGCAAGGGGACATACTTTCCCTAATGAAGCCTTTACTCAACAACTCCTCGACTTGCTTTTGGAGCTCTTTTGTTTCCTCGGGGTTGCATCGATAGGCTGGTCTATTTGGTATGGTAGCACCGGGCACAAGGTCTATCTTGTGTTCTATTCCACGGATGGGAGGAAGACCACTAGGCATCTCGGATGGAAACACATCATCAAATTCCTGCAAAAGGGAAACAAGTGGACTTGGTAGAGAAGAAATGGGGTTAGTGGCAGCATTCAAACAATGGGGCTTGTACCGAAGCACAAGGCACACTTTGTTGGTGACAAGGGCTTGCCTCACATTCTTACCCCTCGCTACTACACTCAACTGTTTTGGCTCACTTTCTCTACCATGCTTACTTTTGTCATGGCGTGTATTCAGCTCTCCTCTTACTTTCTTCTCTCCTCTCTTTTCTTGTGAGCTACACTCACCTTCCCTCAAGATACCATGCTTACTTTTTTCATGGCTGGTTTTTTCCTCTTTCGCACAACTTACTTTCTTCTCTCCTCTCTTGTCTCTCATCTTCCTCATTAACTGAAATTCTACACTTGCTTTTGCCATGTGCATTTGATCTTCCCGGACTTGTATAGGAGTGAGTGGAACAAAGCTGAACTTCTTCCCACGGTGAGTGAGATGAAGCTTGTTAGTCCGACCATCATGGACTACCCACCTATCAAATTGCCATGGGCGACCAAGAATGAGATGACTCGCATCCATGGGAACCACATCGCACAATCGTTCATCCTCATAACCACCCATCTTAAGAGCTACAAGAACTTGCTCTTTTACCTTCACTTCCCCATCATCATTAAACCAATGCAAAGAGTAAGGATTGGGATGTGGGGTTGTAGGCAAGCCAAGCTTCAAGACTAAGAGATGGCTTGCTACATCCACCACACTCCCATTATCAACAATAAGTGAAACAATTTTACCTTTGACTTCACACCGTGAATGGAAAAGGTTCTCCCGTTGCTCTTCCTGGATATCCTCCTCCTTTGTTTGAGCACTCATGCTCCTCCTCACAACCAAAGTCATAGGGGCTGTCGGAACCACTTCTTCTTCACTACTTTCAGTTTCTTCTTCTTTCATCCCATCCTCTTCTTCCACCTCATCATCACTTTCAGTTTCATAGTTACCCTCACGGATGATCACTATTCGTCGGTTAGGACACTCAGATGCAATGTGACCTCTTCCTTGGCATCGATAACATTGGATGTTCGATGAGAATCTCTTGGGCTGATTTGGATTGGTAGTGAGTGTGTTAGGGGTCTGCTTTGGCGGAGGATTAGGAGTGTTACTCTTGGAGTAAGGTGTGTATGGTTTTGGGTTGGGGTTCACTGTTTTGGGATCTTTTTGGTTTGGTTGGTCTTTAGGGTAGGATTTCCATGGTGTTTTTGGGGTTGAAGATTAGGTTTGGGCAGTGTTTCGGTTAGTGTAAGGTTTCTTCTTGGTGGACTCGTATGCTTCCACTTTTAAGGCATAATGGAGCATAGGTTCCAAGTGGTCAAGCTCCTTCAACTCAAGCTTATACCGAATCCGTTCATTGAGCCCATTAAGGAACCGAGACATAGTGATTTCTTCACTCTCATCGGTTTCGGTTTTGATAAGAAGCTCCTCTAGCTCATTAAAATACTCACCCACGGACTTGGAACCTTGCTTGAGGCCTTGTAACTTGTTTTGCAAGTCCCGTTTGTGATTAGCGGGCACAAACCGAGCTCTCATTACCCGCTTCATCTCTTCCCAATCCCGGATGGCATCCTCTGCCCCTCTGTTTTTGCAAACCTTATCCCACCAACTAACCGCATAATCATCAAACTCCATGGCAGCTAGCTTGACTCTCTTCTCATCCGAATACCGGTGACAATTAAAAATACGCTGAATTTTCCCTTCCCATTTGAGGTACTCCGAAGGATCAGTAGTGCCTCTAAAGGTAGGAATTTGCACTTTAATACCAATCAACTTGTCATCAATCTTCTGTTCTTGTGTCGCCTCAAAATGCCTTCCAAACTGAAAAGTGGGGTTTCGTTGTCGCCTACCCCTACGGGACTGTGGAGGCTCTTCAAACTCTTCACCACCACTATCACAAGGTTCCTCATAAAATCCATGTGTGTTATGAGGTGTGGTTTTAGCATGATAATGAGGAATTAGTGGTCTACTACTTGTTGCATTGAGATCCCTTCGATCAAGGTTGACGTTGTCATACTTCTTTCGGATGGACATCATTTGCTCCTCAGTTATGGGTACCTTAGGAGGAGGTGGGACTGTTTTTCGGGTCTCTGTGGTGAGGCAACTAGGGAAGCCACGGCTGGCCACCCCTTTGAACTTGGCCTGTAAAGGATCATGCACCTCATCACTGTCAAGGTGACCCTCCTCTTCGGTCTCACAAACAACATGCTCCTCGTGGGAACCTTTAGGGGGCTTAGGGGGAAACTCCCTTGGGGTTACCGGGGACTTATTAATCCCCTCTAGCAAGGTGAGACGTGCCTCGGTTCGTTCAGCAGTAGCCTTCAATGAGGCCAAGGCAGCAAGGACTTGCTCTAGTGCCTCGGCACTTCTACTACTACTAGAATGAGGTCTACTTCGGCTGGACATTGTGTCAAGGAATGGTACCTGCACTCTCAATCAAGCGTTAGTAAAATATGCCCTCCCTCACGTGTTTGAACACTCGTGTTTAGGTGTTTAGGTCACTCGAAAAATACGTGCTCACAAACACTCAACTTCACGTTCCCCCTGTACCTGCACACTTAAACAAGGGTTAGGGAAATAAATCTCTCCCTCACGTGTTTAAACACTCGTGTTTGATCACTCGAAAAATACGTGCTCACAAATCGCTCAATAAATCCTTACACAATCATGTTCACCACACAACTTCTTGTCGTAAATAATCTTGTGGTTCAAGTCAAGCATTTGTTCACAACTAGCTTTACCAATAATCAAACGAGTAGTACAAGAGTAGGAGAGACTCAACAAAGAACTCAAAGAAACTGCAGCGATTCAAGGAAAAGTGGCAGACAATTTTTAGAATTTCAAGAACGTTGGAAATCTCGATTCTTTGGAGAAAATTTGAAATCTCGTTGGGAGGGAAGGAGGTTGGAAAATATGACTCATAAGAGTAAAAGACTCAAGGCAAAGTCAAGGACTGAATGAAAAGGACTTTTCCCCTTCTTTTTTTTTTTTTTTTTTTTTAAAGGGTTTAGGACTTAAGTTTAAGACTTAAGTCCTAAACTTGGAAAGGAGTAAAAGACTGCTGGACTTAAAGAAAGGAAATGGACGTGGGAGTATGGAGGAAAGGATGGCACAAGTGGTTAAGAATGTTCTTTTGGTAAAGAAGGAATGTTTGCTACTTTTGAAAAGTCTCTTTCACTTAGTCTTGGTGTTAGGTATTGTGTTCCCTCTTTGCATTTAATGCAAAGGAGGGCTAAGAGGACTTGATGGCCGGCTATGCCTTGGCCAAGGAGACTTTGTTGGCTAAGTTGGTGAGTGGAAATAATATTTTAGAGGGAAACACTAGGCTTTAGCCTCTTGAATAAATTTTTAGATCAAAATTTTCCTTTTCACACCAAATTGCAAGAACACCAAGAACACACTTTTCAGATTTTGATCTTTTGAGCTAGCAAGAATCAGCACAAAAATCACTCACTTTAGCACTTGAACTAGAGATTAAATGGGAAGCATTTTGACTCAAGAAACTAACAAAATGAAACTGGAAAATACGATGTTACACTGTTCACAACGTGATAAATGACGAGCACAAGGTAAACTCCAAGGCGCCAAAAAGCTCCGCTACCACTTGATATGATCCGGCCTAGTGTAAGTAAGCCGAATGATATATGGAGCTTGAGGAGGATCTAGCCGATGGAGTTATCAACAAGACTTGAAAGAAAGACACGAAGTTCACACACAAAGACACGGATTTGCAGCGGAAATATAGAGTAGAAAGGAAGAAACAAAGTACCGGAGTGTTGAATGTTGTTAGATGGACAAAACGGAAGTAATGAACAAATGCACCACTTGACAAGCTCAAACCAATCCAGCAAACAAAGCTTCAAATATATTTGAGTCACCCAAACTTGTTACAAATTCGATTACAAAGGTTTCCCGGAGGAAGATCGGGAGGAGTGTTCTCTACTCAAGCGATCTTTCTCCAAGAAGGATTGAAGAGTTTAATGACCTAGGTGATAAGTTTAAGGAGTGCTCTCAACTTATCAAATATCACTCAAGTCAAAAAACTGACTAAGAAAATGAAACAAGAGCTATTTATACAAGTAAGCAAAAAGGTAACAAATCCGACGCTAACGTGATTCACGGTTAGGGATAACCGTGATCACGTTAGCCAAAAACTCATTAGCATGATCACTGCTAATCCTTAACGTGAATCACGCTCGACACAACTCCTACCGTGATTCACGGTTAGAACGAACCGTGATCACGGTAAGGCACCCAAGGATCAGCTCCCACATCAGAAGGTAGCGTGATTCACGGTTAGGCCTAACCGTGATCACGTTACCCAAAATTCTCCAGGCGTGATTCACGGTTAGGACGAACCGTGATCACGGTCATGCATCTTCTTTGTTTTGATGGAAAATCACATAGGCCGGCTTTTCCTTGACTTGGGTGGATCCGTTCTCTCTCATTTTGCCTTCCAACCATAAGGACAAACCTCTTGCCTTGCTTCGTGTGATCGGACATTGAGGGTACACATCTTAAGTGTCGATAAGGGTGTTGGAAGGGTCCGGGATCATATCAACACATGTAAATATCTTCCTCCAAGTCACCATGAAGGAATGCAGTCTTCACATCTAGTTGCTCAACTTCTAGGTCCATACTAGTTGCTAGGCCTAGAACAGCTCGAATTGAACTATTCTTCACTACTGAGGAGAAAATCTCGTCAAAGTCAATTCCTTTCTTCTGCGTAAATCCCTTCACCACTAACCGAGCTTTATGCTTTATGACTTTGTCCTCATCTTTCTTTAGCTTGTATACCCATTTATTTTTCAAAGTCTTCTTGCCTTTGGGTAGAACAACAAGCTCATAGGTCTGGTTCTTATGCAATGAACTCATCTCTTCTTGCATTGCCTTCATCCACTCATCTTTCTCGGGATGAGACTGAACATCATGGAAGCTCTCTGGCTCCCCCTCGTCAGTTACCATGACCCATTCTGATTCTGTGTACCTTTTGTTCTTGGTGATTGGCCTCTCATATCTGCTAAATATTTGTGGTGAAGGTTCTACAGCTAGAGGTCCTGGTACTAGCTCTCCTGGTGGGACAGGCTCTGGTGGTTGGGGATAACCATCTTGCTCTACATCTGCCCCCACTCCTTGCTCAGCACCTTCCATTTCACCTTCGTACCCATCGCCTTCTTGGATCTCTCCTCTGTCATCCACTTCAAGGGTTGGAGGAGGTACTGATGTGGTTTTAGGCACTCTACAATCTCCACTGGATTCTTCTGGAACCTTCGAGTCTTTGAAGAACTCATTCTCGCGGAATACCACATCTCTACTCCTGATGATCTTCTTCTTTACTAGATCCCAAAGTTTGTAGCCAAATTCTTCATTTCCATACTGATAACAATCCGCCTATCGGCAAGGGCATTTTCGTCTTACACCCTGAGAAGAGGGTACAACTACTGTTCCTACCGCAAAGACAACATCGAGGCTATCGCCTCCCTCTATGTGACTGACGTTGGGATGGTCGACATCAGCGGGGGGGTCTTGCACTCAACACTGTTATAACAGACGGCGCTACCCCATCCCAGTCCAAGACAAGTTTCTCGTTTGGGGTGTAGGCATTGCCTCACATAGGTAACACCTACCCCGATAGCTCACTCCACCAACGGGGAATTCTAACCCCCTCCAACGGGAGCGTTAGCCCCCTATGATCCAGATCACTCAGAAACGCTCCATTTTCATCTATAAATACTTCCCCCACAAAGGAGGAAGGTAAGTACGAATTACTGGCCCAAGCTCTGCCAAATTCACTACACATACTGACTTAAGCATCGGAGTGTTTCCGCCGGAGACCCCCTCCGGCGTATTGCAGGTACTGCGGACCGTCGTGGACACTGATCTGAGAGGACCAATTTCTCCATATATCCTTCGGCAGAAGACAAATTCTTATCAAATTGGTGCTTTCGTTGAGAGTGTTGGTTCTAAGTGAGCATCCTTAATAACCAAGCTCCTTCCTCCCCGAAACTAGAAGGGTTATGGCCTCGGAGTCAGATCCCGCGCTGTCCCAATCCTCCAACATCCCCTACAACACCCGCCGATGACTTTTTGCTTTCGCTACCTCTGATATCTCTACCCAGTGCAAGATGTCACTGTGGGAGAATCAGATCCTCCTCCTGGGCAAAGTACGGAAGAAATTACCTTCCAGATTTGTTCCCCTTTTTCCCACATAGCGGGAACTAGTCATTCTACCCCCCAAGTAAGTAGATCCGCGATAGGCAAAGCAAACAACCCTTTCGCAAGCTCAATTGGATCAGTTGACAAAGATGGCTGCTAGATTTACTCCTCATGCCTCGAGACCTGGTGTGTCCTCCCAAGTAATTTTCACTCCGTCCATTGTCAACGAACGACCATTATCGTCCTGACAATCTGGGGGACTCCCGTCCTCCTTACCTTTCTCATCGGCCCCCATAAATGTCCTGCCGCTCACGCGTGGACCTGTTGAACATTCTGGACAGTACAGGGGGGAAATCCCTATCCCTGAGGTAGCCCGCCGATGTGATGAGTACAGAGAACACTGGGATGATCGGTGAGGGGAGATATTCCGAGAACAATCTCCTAGATACAGTGAGAGATCTAGCAGCAGAGGTCGACGAGCTCGAACTCCAAGAAGCCGCAGTCGATCTCCCAGGCGGCATCAAGAATATGACCCTCTGAATCCCAGATATGACGTTGAAATTCCACACCCGCATCAGCCTCGTGGGGTCCCTGATGTTAACGCTGGCCATCCGTTCAGTTACCGTGTCAGGCACCACAGGGTCCATCGGCATGTGAAACTCCCTGCAGAATCATATGATGGCACGAAAGATCCCATTTCTCACCTCAATAAGGTGAAAGACTTTGTGCAATTCCAAACCCGCAGTGATGCTGCATTATGTTAGATCTTCGTAATGACGCTGTCAGGAGTGACACGTCTTTGGTTTGAGGGACTCCCGTCCGGGTCTATTGATAATTTTTCTCAACTGGAAGAAAAATTCAAAAGTCGGTTTAGCACGGCTATTCCTATCAGGAAGTCAGCAGCTGCACTATTCGATATTCATCGAAACCGCAGGAATCATTGAACGACTTTTTAGGTCGATTTGATCTTGAAATGTCCCTAACGCCAGGGGTCACTATTGATTTTGTGGTTGAGGCCCTGAAACGCAATTGTCGATACGGAAAATTGAGAGACACGTTAACGGTGGACCCGCCGTTAACCCTGGATGCGTTGAGACTAAAAGCGCATAATTATGCGAGGATGGAAGAGGAGGAAAATAGAGAATGGATTCGAAACATGCCAACGGACCCATACTTGGCCCCTAACGCCCCGCATAGCAGCGCCCCTGACACGCGACCCACTGAGGATCATGGATAACGAAAAGAGCATACTGCCAAGGCCTCTAACCGGCAGAGAGGCAATTTCTCGAAAGGAAGACCCGGAGGGTCCCCCACTTGGAAACAAGCAGATCCGCCAAAGGGCCGGATATATGATCCTGACCTTCCATCTCTTATACTCCCATGGGTGGAAATCCTAGCGATAGTCCAACAGCAAAATCTGCCCATTCGATACCCAGCTCCTGTGAAGCCAGGAGTGATCATGGGGGGAAGGGAAAACGCGTATTGCAAGTTCCACAAGGTCAAGGGACATTCGACAGATGTATGCAGAGAACTGAAATTGGCCATAGAGCGATTGGTCGAAGAGGGCTACCTTGGAGAATTTGCCACCAAGGCAAGAGAAGGAGCCAGGAACAACCCAACTGGAATGACAACTGACCAGAGGCAAACGCCTTCACACGCCACAGGGGCTAACGCAATTCCCCTTGGACAGAATAGAGAAGCTCTCGTTGTTCATAGCGATCAGATGCCTATGATTAATATCATCGCAGGGGGAACACCCTACTTCGAGGAGTCCATGCCACAAACGGCCAATCCTGGAGAAAAGCGCAAACGAGAGAACGCGTAGGTAAAAATTGAGGCAATCAGTGCCTTAGACAGAATGATATTGTCCTTCTCAGAAGAAGACGAAAAAGGCATTGTTTTCCCGCATAACGACGCATTGGTAGTAACACCCGTCATTGGAAGTCACGGGGTGAGAAGAACCCTTGTTGACAACGGGAGCGCAGTAAATCTATTTTCGTTGGAAGTATACAACTTGATGAAACGCCCTGACGGCGAGCTAGCGCCATGCATGAGGCCAATTATTGGGATTGATGGGGTACCGATTCCGGAAGCCGGAATAACATCCTTGCCAGTGTACTTCCGAGAAGACACCTCCAAGCGATCTGAAGAGCTATTATTCCTGGTCGTGGACCTAACGTTACCATATAACGCCATACTGGGGTGACCGTTCCTCAATCGTTTCGGGGCAGCGATATCCCAAAAACACCTGCGGATGAAATACCCCTCATGGGACGGCGTGGTCTCAATCAAAGGAGACCAGAAACTGGCAGCTGAGTGTTATTCACTTATGACTCAAAGGAGTTGTGACCGCTACGTTTGCGTGGCAGACGATCCTTTCGACGATAAAGAAGAAAAACGCACTCAGCCGCTAGATCAGATGATGTCAATGCCTATCGGTGAGGACAGTGAAGCGAATCTCTTGGTCAGTGAGAAACTGAGCCCCGAAGAGAACGTGCAACTAACCCGGCTGTTAAGAAAATGCAAGGGAGAATTCGCATGGAAACCAGCGGACATGCCCGGAATCTCGCGAGAAATTGCGAAACATCGACTAAACGTTAGCCCTAATGCCAAGCCTATTCAGCAGAAACGACGTGCTTTTTCATCAGGGAAAGTGGCAGCTATCGAGAAAGAGTTACTAAAACTCATGGATGCGGGGTTCATCCGAGAAGTCCAATACCCAACCTAGCTAGCTAACCCGGTGTTAGTTCCAAAGCCCAGCGGAGATTGGCGCATGTGCATCGATTTCACCGACCTGAACAATGCTTGTCCCAAAGATTGCTATCCCCTTCCTCGAATTGATCAGTTGGTCGACCAAACTGCTGGATACGCTTATTTAAGCTCCCTAGATGCCAACTTGGGGTATCACCAAATCCCTATGGCCATAGAAGACGAAGAAAAAACTGCCTTCATCACCCCTAGGGCTACATATTGCTACACCGCAATGCCGTTCGGGCTGAAGAATGTCGGGGCAACGTTCTAGGGCATGGCGAATAAGGTTTTCGAAAAGCAAATCGGGAAAAATGTAGAGGCTTACGTGGATGATATCCTGATCAAAAGTCGAAGCTTCAAAGACCACCTTGCTGACTTGGAAGAAGTTTTCAATGTGATGAAAAAGTACAAAATGAAGTTGAATCCACGAAAGTGTATGTTCGCATTCCAAACGGGTAAATTCTTGGGCTACGTGGTCAGCCGGAAGGGTATCCAACCCAACCCTTCAAAGATAAAGGCCATTCAGGACATGATATCCCCTCGGACCGTCAAAGAAATACAGAAGCTCACTGGCCGCATCATCGCGTTAGGACGGTTCATATCTAAGCAAGGCGAGAGATGCCTGCCTTTTTTCAAGGTCATTCGAAACAAGGCCCCATTCGGGTGGACAGAGGAATGTGAAAATGCGTTTGCAGGGCTGAAATCTTACTTGTCATCCGATCTAGTGCTAACGAGGCCTGAGTCCGGCGATGAACTATATCTATACTTGGGAGTAGCTGACGAGGTAGTCAGCGCCGTCCTTGTGCGAAGTGAAGGGCATGTACACCGCCCTGTATTTTTTGTTAGTCACATATTGAAAGATGCTGAGCTGCGATACGCTCGCATCGAGAAGATAGCGCTTGCCCTAATACAGGCAACGCAAAAGATGGACCGATACTTCCAAGCCCACCCTGTCACTGTGCTCACTGATCAGCCGCTGAGAAAAATCTTTAGAAAGCCTGAGTCTTCAGGGAGGATGTTGATCTGGGTAATCGAGCTCGAACAATGCGGGCTACAGTACAAAGCCAGACAGGCAATCAAAGCCCAAGCGTTAGCAGACTTCATAGCGGAATGCACATTCACCAAAGATGCGTCGGCAAACCTGTCAGAGGAAGAACCAAAAAATTCATGCCTACCGTTCCCGAAAACATTAGCGGACTCATGGGTTATTCATGTGGACGTAGCAAAAAATCAAGAGCTAGCAGGTGCAGGTATTTTCCTGGTGGGACCAGACGGCATGGAAATGCGATACGCCATCAGAATCCTGCAGCCGTTATCCAACAATGCCGCTGAATACGAAGCGCTGCTGGCAGGACTCAGAATTGGAAACAGCTTCTCCGTCGAAGCCTCTACCGTTGCGGAGGAGGAATGCGGCTTGCGCCTAAAAATATGAGGAGACTCTAAATTGATAATGGATCAAGTCCTAGGAAACTCCCAAGCCCGAGAACCCATCATGATTCAATACTTGGCCAAAGTAAAGCGTGAGCTGTCGGAGATGCAGAGAAAAGGCACTCGGGTCACCTTTGAACATATCCCTAGAGAAAATAATAAAGAGGTTGATAGCCTCGCCAAGATGGCAGCCAACGTGGAAGCCTCCATACCCAACGAAGTGCACTACGGGGAGTTATCCACACCCTCTTTCATGGAAGAGCGAGCATCGTTTTGTGTGGAGGAAATAGAAAGTGACTGGAGAATCCCAGTGGTAGAATATCTGAAACATGATAGGCTACCGGAAGAAATTACGGAAAGAAGGAAAGTCCTGAAACGGGCGGCGCGATGTACATATTACAATGGAGAGTTAATACGGAGGTGCTTCTCCCACCCAGCCGCTAAATGCATAACGGAACAAGAAGGTTTGTATGTGTTGCGAGAAATTCACGAAGGGATATGCGGCATGCACATCGCCAGCGATACACTGGCAGCCCAAGTCTTTCGGTTGGGATTCTACTGGCCCACCATACGAGGAGATTGCCATAACTTGGTGAAAACCTGTCAGAAATGTCAGGAATATGCTAAGATTCCTCGAAAACCGGCCGTGCAAATTTCAGAAATAATCGCTCCATGCCCGTTTGCCAAATGGGGCATTGACATTTTAGGCCCGTTTCCAAAGGCTAGATCTCAGTTGAAATTCGTGGTCGTGGCGGTAGACTACTTCACAAAATGGGCCGAAGCCGAGGCGTTAGCCACCATCACCACTGAAAATTTTTGGCATTTTTTCAAACACCAAGTCATTATGCAATTCGGGGTGCCGCGCATACTAGTTAGCGACAATGGAACATAGTTCACAAGCCAATTCTTCAGTGATCAGTGTGCGGAATTTCAGATCGAACAAAGGTTCTCTTCCGTGGCGCACCCTCAAACCAATGGCCAGGAAGAAGTAACCAACCGCAGCATCCTTAGTGGCATCAAAAGAAACCTGGAAGGTTCCAAAAAGAAATGGCCAGATGAACTGCCATACGTACTATGGGCCTATCGCATGACTGTCAAGGCCAGCACTAGAGAGACCCCGTTTGCGTTAGCATTCGGAACCGAAGCTGTCACACCGGTTGAGATCGGAACGATGAGCCTTCGGGTGGCTCATTTCAAAGAAGAAAATAATGAGGGAAGGTTACGTGCTAACCTTGACGCCCTACCGGAAACACATGAGGAAACTCTCCTGAAAACTATGCACTACAAAAGAAAAATGGCACAATACCACAACCGGCAAGTGAGAGAGCGATTGCTCAAAGCTGGAGATTTAGTGCTCAGAGATAGACGAGCGGCAGGGCAACGCATGGGAAAACTCAGCCCAAACTGGAATAGACCGTATCGCGTCACCCGTGTCGTGGGAAGAGGAGCTTACCACTTGGAAATGCTCGATGGAATGCCCCTGCATAACTCTTGGAATATAGCTCGGCTGAAGCTATACCACACCAGGAACTAGCCCATCCTATCTGGTAATATCAATGCTATTCTAACAAGTTATATTTTCCTGTGCGTTTGCTGTTGATAAAATGCAGATAAGTGAAGAATGCCAGGAGTGAAAATCCTATCCTTGTGATGGCTGGTCCTGATCAGACAGCTCACTAAGACGAGGCACGCCCTGGCATGGATAAGCATTGGGAGTGAAAATCCTATCCTTGTGGTAACCGTGCTCACATAGACGGCCCATTAAGACGAGGCACGACCCCAAACGCCCCCGGGAGTGAAAATCCTATCCTTGTGGCAACCGTGCTCACATAGACGGCCCATTAAGACGAGGCACGCCCCGGTATCCTTGGGAGTGAAAATCCTATCCTTGTGGCAACCGTGCTCCCATAGACGGCCCATTAAGGCGAGGCACGACCCCAAGGAGAGACCAACTCCGTCCTGGAAGTGAAAATCCTATCCTTGTGGTAACCATGCTCACACAGACGGCCCATTGAGACGAGGCACGTTCCAGAGACGCGAGGTTTCAACGCTTGGGAGTGAAAATCCTATCCTTGTGATGGCTGGTCCTGATCAGACAGCTCACTAAGACAAGGCACTCCCCAAGCCAATCTTCGACGAAAGGAAGGAAAGGATACCCCAGCTAGTAACTGAGCGGGCGATACCCGGTGAAGTAAGGCTGGAAAGGCATCCATACTGTAACAACACCGTCGCAGCAGGCCTAACGGGGCAAGAAAGCTTCCCCTAACAACAGGGAGCGGCATGAATGTGAGCAACGTCGATTCATTCTTAGAAATGCTATCAGAGGGCAATGATAAGGCCATCAAAAAGGCGGCCGAGGAACCTGTACGAAAAGACATGCGAGAGCAAAATGGGCATATCTACTGAAACGCGGCAGCAAACGCCACGGGTGAATAGTCGCGCAAGCAGTATTATGAAGCAAAGTAGACAAGGAAATTCCGTTCAAAAGGGGTGGCCTAACCAAGGCAATGAGTGATATTGTCAATATTACAAAACAAGGAAGGGCTCAGTAGCAGCAAAAATCAGAATACATCTAAACTCAAAGCCTAAGGAGTGGACGGTGCATTGGTTCCTCCTTGCTGTTGCGATTTCCATTGATAGAAGCCGTTATCAGTAACAGTGGAGATTCTCCTATCAAAATACGCGGAGAGATCATCAATACAGAGTTTTTCTACCCCATAATGATGCATCAAAGCCTCTGACATGAGCCCTCCGCCTTCCTTCAAGTACCACTGGTTCTTCTCAGCGTTTAGAGCAAGATCGGCAGATAGCTCGGCATTCCTCTGCCTCTCCTAACGCAACTCATTCTCCTCCCGAGAAAGGCGTTCGATCATATTGGCACTCTTCCGTTTCTCCTCCTCCAGAGCAAGCTTGACAGCCTCTAGCTCTTGCTTAACAGTCGTCACCTCCTGTCGGACAGTCTCTGTCTCTTGGTTGGCAACGTTAAGGGCATCCACAAAACTCTGTCGCTCGTTCAGCAACCTGTTTATCTCTCCCTGTCCGTTTGCTACGACCCTAGCATTCTCCTCATCCAAGTAATGGAGATGGCAGAATACAGATAATGCTTGGGAGCGAAGAAAGTTTATACGCTCCTAGCCGCGAAGGCATCCCTCTCCCTTGGAAGAGACATAATTTCGGCCGCCAGATAAGAGGTAGACGAGAGGATGGTATCGTGATTAGCCTCGGCAGGAAACTGCAAAATGTTGTCCCTGAAGGAGCGCAAACTAAGATGATGAGTAGGCATGAGGGGAGGACTATAATGAGAGAGGTACTCCGATAGGAATGAATGCATACCTGGGTGACTGATGAAACAAGAGGTACTCCGATAGGAATGGGATCAGCTGTCGCCCCCGAACAAATAACAGTTTGGGAGGAAATGGGTTGCGTGACATGTGTTTTCCTCGCCCTTCTCTTCCTTGCAACAAGGGTGCGAGGAGGCGGCGATTGGGTAGTGCCCGTAGCGGTAGCAATGTTTTCTCCTTCTGCAGCAGCAGCAGCAGCCCTGGCTTCGGCTGCAGCTTTCTTCCTTTGTTCCTGTTTCCTTTTCCTCCGGAAATACTCAGGCTCCCAACCAGGCGGAGGCACTGCACAGTTACAGAAACGTTAGCGTTAGTACCTCTTGGCAATACAAAAGAAAAAGGTCAAACGCTCACCCTTCTTGCACTGTTCCATATCCAGACCGTTAGCCACTTTTCGGGCATCAACGCTGAAATCTAGTTGAAGTAGCGTCTTCAACCAGCCATCTTCTGGATCAGAAAGGGGTTTCCGATGGCCCCAAGCTCCATCTTTAATTTTCTCATTGAAGCCGGCCCTCCATAACGGCTCGGGCAAATCAATAATGAAAATTTCTTCTTTCTAATGAGGAACAGAAGACTCGATGCCCATAAGCTTCCAGATAAAGGGCTTCAATGAGCCATCTTCATAACGAGGGGATATTGATATCACCCCCTTACGAGAATACAACTGGAAAATGTCATGAAGCAAGGCCAAAGTGGGAGACTCGATCCCCTTAAAACGGCACAGTGCGGCAAAGGCACTAACAACGCAAATCACGTTAGGGCTCAACTGAGCCGGAGCCAAATCAGAATCAGCCAACAGCAACTTGACAAGCGGGTCAAGAGGAAGATAAAACCCATGATCAAACAACTTAGCATACAATATTCTACTGTTACCGGGCAGAACGCTGTTCAGGTGAAGTAATTCAGAAGCAGCGCGCACGGGATATTCTTTGGGAAATCGCGCATTGCACTCAGCAAGCTTGCGATTAACTAAGGGCAGAGTATAGAGAGAAGTGGGGGTAATATTAATTTTTTCTTCCCCGGCGGACCCTTGAGGATCCCCTTCCTCGGAAGGCTTCTTAGTTTTAGCCATGCCCAAATAAAGAGAAGTGACGAGGAAAGAAAGGGTGTGTACCTTCGCAAAGAGAATACCAATAGTCTCAGACCATAAAGAGAGAGCGGCGCGAGTTATTTGTCCAAAAGGCAGCAGCGTGCTAGAGAGGAGATTAAAAAAGAAAAATGAGGAGGAGAAAACATCATATATAACCCTGAAAGGGCGTGACCAATCAACAATGGACACATGGCAAAGCAGCGCGTCGGGAAATAGGGCACGCGCAAGAAGGTACAAGTTTAAAAGCAATAATGAAACGCTTCAGCGTTCGTGTCTCTTTAGAAGATGTTTTCTTCAAGTGGCTCTTTGTGGAAAGACACGTGTCTTTTTCCATCATTACCTTTCAAAGTGCATTAAATGGAGGGACTGCGGCATTTAATGACCTAAAAAACAGGGCTGGCCTCGCCAAACGGCGCGACGACACAAGGAAGATAGTGAAGAAATAACGGTAGCATCACAATGATTCACGCAAGTGCGATAAAGGCTACGTAGCGTCAGCATTATTACAGAAGGAATAATGTCAAATGGTTTTCAGGAAAAAATAAAAGGAGGCAGACAACAACAAGAATAACAAGGGAGGGTCCAGAAACCGTTGTGGCACTTCTCGAAAAGCAAAGCGGCGCCCCAATCGTTGACGTTAGCCCCTTTCCCCTTCTGGGGCAGAAGGACCAATCCCGCCTTTGCTAACCTCATCCATCACGGTAGAAATATAATCAACAACCTGGGTAGGGTCATAAGAATTACCCTTGAAACGGGTTGTGAATCCAGAAACGAAGACTTCCAAGACCTTCTTCTTCCACCATTCCTCCTTTAATGATGTCCTATCGGACTCCTCGTCTCGAGCTGATATCTTTTCGCGAAGGAGATTTTTCTTCTTCTCCAGCGCAAACTCTGCCTCTAGAACTTCCATCTTTGCTTTCCCGACAGACCTCTCTCTGTTCAATTCTTTCTGCGACTCATCGCAGAGACGTGTTAGCAACCTTGTCTGGTCTACCACTTTTTCAAGCTGCACTTTCTTAACACACAATGCTTTGGAGAAATTGCGTGACTCGCGATCATGAATCTCGAACAGATAGTTCAGGTGACGGAAGAAATCCAGAGAATCATTCATC
Organism: Viola odorata; assembly: GCA_963691705.1. Lineage (NCBI taxonomy): Eukaryota > Viridiplantae > Streptophyta > Magnoliopsida > Malpighiales > Violaceae > Viola > Viola odorata. Next base: position 40,530,359 of record OY829544.1, read on the forward strand.
ATATGGCGGAGATGAGCCGTCGGAGGAAGCTGAAGAAATTTCTCCTTCTCCTTCTGGGAGCCCAGCATCTCCCCTATCAAAGGCGCAGTAAACTCGTCTCTGGAAAAAGGTTGGGGAACCCCGACAACACGAAGACCATCAAAGCAGAATCCCTTCAAATTCATACGATAGGACGGGGTCTCGTTAGGGCCGCCATAAGAAAGATTGATTGAGGGAGCCGGAGAAGAACTCTGGGAAAAAACATTCGTGATGGGAGAAAAGAACAGTTGTGGAAGGGGTTTAGGCGGTAGCCCAGCAGCTGAAACCGCAACAGAAGACGTGGCCACTACGTCAGGAATGCAATGAGAAATCAGAGAATCGGGAGCGTCAACTGTAGGAAGAGGACATGTCGTCGGTGGGACCTCTGCCTCGATAGAGCAAGTGGCAGCCGACGCCTCAGTAACTTTCACCGGTTGGGAGGCACTCGTCTCAGGCGAAACGGCAGGAATGGGAGCAGTCGCTGCATCTACAGAAGATGTCCCGGTGGCCCGCTCGTTCGTGGCCAATCGAGGTTTTTTCTGGCGCAAGGAAGAAGCGTGACAAAGGTCCGATTTGACATCCACATCCTCATCGTCACTAGCAATCACCCTCATTGCGGTTGGGCTGGAGTTCGTCCCCTTGCGACGATCTGGTAGCCAATCTTCCACAAAGCGAGAAGCTCGGGCAGAGCTGACGGGCCTCCGCCCTCCCCGGGAAACCGTCATGACTCTCCTCCTCGGGGGTCGAGCGCTACCCTGATTGGAGCCCTCGGCAGGGGGGGAGGCTGGTAAAGTTTGAAGTGACGTTACATTTAAAGGAGCGCCAGCGTCACCTGGGAGTTAACCGTTAGCATCTTATAACAAAAGAAACGCGCAAAGATAAAAATAAAGAGAGCGCGGAAAGAGGCAGACTCACCCATAGCACACTCCTCCAGAGGCTTGAAAAAAGCAAAGTCACGGATGCGGTAGTGAGTATCTTCGTCTAATAGGGCGTTAGCTTGCTCTAACTCAGCCCTGGTCAATATCGAAGGATTCGACCAAATGGGGCCTATCAGTTCCTAGTTGAAATTAAGACGCCAGAAAAGTGACGGTAGCTCCAGAACAAAGAAACTGCTTTTCCAATCAGCCACACCCTTCTTAAAGTCGTGAAAACGCTACCAGAACGACTGCACGAACGCGTCATCCCATCGAGGAGTAATTTCGATTAAACAATTATGGCAATTCATACTAAAGAATTTGCGAAATAAATTGAGATGAGGTAGAAATGTTCTTCAACTCGCAAGCGCGAAGAAAAGCATAAACCGCACACCAGGAAGAGGGAGTTATCTGGGCAGGATTAAGGTTATACTCCCGCAGCAGCGTTAGTATCGATTCATGAACAGGAAAACGGAAACCGTAAAGGAACATCTTAAAGTAAAGAAGCCTACTGTGACCCTACGCCGGATTATGGAGCCGCATATCACTTCCAGGGGCAAAAGGCTCATACCCAGGAGGAAAGGTAATACCATGTTCCTCCAGTTCGGCTTTCAGAACCACATCGCATGTAAAAATACTGGGTGATTGCGCGACCTCCGGATCCATGGGTTTCCAGATAACCTGGCGAGGTCTATTTCTAGCCATAATAAACCAGCAAAAAGGAAATCTGAGAAGGATTGAATTGGTACCTTGAAAGGGAAGATTTACAGAGGAATCGGCGGACGATGACAGGCGGCCGAAAAGATATTCGGGGAAGAAGACGAAGGAAGATAAGAGGAAAAATTCGAAGCAAGGGCAAAAGTTTTGAAAAAAGAAAATGGCCCTTCTTAAAGGATTAAAATGCCACCGCATTAATTGAGCCACCAATCACGCGGAGACGCGTGTAAAAAGAAGTTGAACACGTGGAAGCGCATTAAAGAAATTTAAAAAAGAGAAGTTATTCGTCGTGATTCCCCAAAAGGGCGACAGAGTTGACCCAGTCAAAGTAACTATGAAACGATTGCCCCGGCAAGGCCCACCGCTTGCGTTGGCTGTCAACAAGACCAGCAGGCTAATGGAAAATAACGACAAAAGAAAAAGGCAGAAAACATCATCTCATTCATAAAATGCCAATAGGCATATACAACACAAAGGCGTTAATCCTCATCAGCCCAGTCCGCGTCATAGCAATAATCATAGTCCTCCGGGGACGATGGTAATCCACTGTTGTAGGAAAGGGAATACTCGACAGGTTTAGGCACAAGCTTTGTCGCGTGGGCTAACTAAGAGCCTCTTTCTCGAAAAGAGGAGGAAGGGCAGACGGTGACGTCTCATCACCTTTCGATAGCATCAGGTAGTGGGGCACAAAGCCGGCAAAGAAGGACTCAAAGGTCTGCTTCTTCACTTTCACTGGTTTCTTGCGACCCTGGCGACTGGCAATACACTTGGTAGGTCTCCACGGTGGTGTCAGAGGAGAATCATCCGAATCCGGCGAAGTCGGAGGAGTTGGCAAGGAATCACGCCTGTAAAAACCTGTCATTCCAACCTGCAAAAAAGCAAGGAGAAGGAAAGGATGAAGATGAACAGGGAAAGGGGAAAGCATTTCCCTTAAATAGCCGAGGAAGCGCTCCGATCCCCGAGCGGATCCTGAGAAATCAATTAAAATGCCTGGGAAAAATAACCGCAATAGCAGAATCTGATCCGACACCAGCATACCTGCTCACTAAATGCGCCAATCAAAAGGCACCAAGTAACCACCCAACCACTTACCCCTGGAGAGGCGGCTTTGGAAACAGTTGAGTCAAAACATTCATTGCTAATACCCGGAACACAACCACTGAAATGGTACATCTCGAGGAAGACTCATTTTCAGTTGGGCTTGCCACCAGCATATTCAGCCAAAGCAGCAAGAACATAAACGAGAAAAAAGAAGACTGGGAAAAGGTAAAAATAACCATTTATTTATGGCCTGAGTGGCCTTAGCGTTCAGATATGTACATGGAAGCATAAGAGAGAAGCAACAAGAGGAAACAAAGGCAGCGGTCAGGCATTGGACCCAGCATCATCTTCCCCTGGCACGACGGGAATATCCCTCAAAGCGTCAGTGACGGAGGTCAGCTCAGCCGAGCAGGCCCTCATGCCCTTCAGGCAGCAGGCCAGTAAGTCCTTCCTCTGCCGCAACATCGAGGCAACCACATCAAGGTGAGCAGTGGTGGTGGCCATCTTCGCCAAGCTCTCCAAAGGACTAAAGTCCTCCAAAGATACTCCCAGCTGTTTAGACAAAATAGGGGTCAATACCCCCTGTAGTTCCAGGACATCCTCTGAGGTCTTGGTGATCATCCTCTCCAGGAAGCCGATGTCCCCTTCAGTAAGGTTTTTCAAGGTCAAGGTTTTAGAGATCAGGAAATTTCGGGTCAGCTCATCCATGGCGAAATATGAAAAAGAAAGGGACGAGAAAATGCGAAGAAACTTACGAAGAAGAAACTTCAATTTATAGGCCCTGACAAAAACCGTCCGAACTACCTTCTGATAAGGAAACGCTCCGATATATGGAAGAGCACCTCGGGGGAAGAGGGCGTTAGCCCTTGGTAAACACTCGGGCTCATTTTCAGTTGGGCTTATGATAACAATCCGCCTATCGGCAAGGGCATTTTCATCTTACACCCTGAGAAGAGGGTACAACTACTGTTCCTACCACAAAGACAGCATCGAGGCTATCGCCTCCCTCTATGTGACTGACGCTGGGATGGTCGACATCAGCGGGGGGGTCTTGCACTCAACACTGTTATAACAGACGGCGCTACCCCATCCCAGTCCAAGACAAGCTTCTCGTTTGGGGTGTAGGCATTGCCTCACATAGGTAACACCTACCCCGATAGCTCACTCCACCAACGGGGAATTCTAACCCCCTCCAACGGGAGCGTTAGCCCCCTATGATCCAGATCACTCAGAAACACTCCATTTTCATCTATAAATACTTCCCCCACAAAGGAGGAAGGTAAGTACGAATTACTGGCCCAAGCTCTACCAAATTCACTACACATACTGACTTAAGCATCGGAGTGTGTCCGCCGGAGACCCCCTCCCGCGTATTGCAGGTACTGCGGACCGTCGTGGACACTGATCTGAGAGGACCAATTTCTCCATATATCCTTCGGCAGAAGACAAATTCTTATCACATACCCAAGAAAAATGCATGGAATGGCTCTGTCATCCAGCTTCTGCCTTTTCTCTTTAAGTACATGTGCAAATGCTTTGCACCTAAATACTTTCAAGTGTGAGTATGACACATCTTTACCGGCCCACTCTCTCTCGAATGTCAAAATTCAGTGGCGCTGATGGTGACCGGTTAATGATATAGCAAGCAGTGTTAACTGCTTCACCCCAAAATGGCTTTGATAGATTAGCCATTTTCAGCATGCTTCTGGCTTTCTCCATAATGGTTCGATTGTATCTTTCTGCAACACCATTATGTTGGGGAGTACCCGGTACAGTCTTTTCATATCTAATACCATGCCCTGAGCAGTAGCTATCGAACTTCTTTGATGTGTACTCACCACCATTGTCTGTTCGGAGATATTTTAGTGATTTGCCAGTCTCCCTCTCCACCATAGTGTGAAACCTTTTGAAGCATTACAGGACTTGATCTTTCGATCGAACAAAATACACCCACAACTTTCTCGAACCATCATCAATAAAAGTAACAAAATATTTGCTACCTCCAACGGACTCTTCCTCCAATAGTCCGCAAACATCCGAATGGACCAACTCTAACAAATCACTTTTCCTTGTAGCTACATTGCTAAAGGAAACTCTATGTTGCTTTCAGTATAAGCAGTAATCACATGGATTTATAGTTGTCTCTTTGGCAAAGTGGATGTAAGATTTCTTTGCTAGAATCTGCAAGCTCTTCTCACTCATATGAGCTAGCCTCTGGTGCCACAACTCTAGTGTAGCTTCACTGCCGCAACATTCACCTCTGACCCAAATGGTTGTACTTTTGTTTTGTACAACGTATTCCGAAGCTTTCCTCTTGCAAGAATCAATGAGCCTCTAGTGAGTTTCCATTGTTTATCACCAAAATTATTGTGAAAACCAGCAACATCCAATACATGTGTGGAAATCAGATTCAACCGGAGATCTGGAACATGTCACACATCTTTCAGAGTTAGTGTTGATACCCGAATTTTGACGCCATTTTTAATTAATTTTAGCATTTCTGTTAATTAGTTAATTTACAGTCATTTTCAGTTGATTTACTGTCGCTAGCATTTTTAGGTGTTTCGTTGCATTTTAACATCGTCAGCTTTCGAAATCGCATTTTTAATTTTTCATCACGTATTTTCATTATTATTATCATTATTATTTTTAGACTTAAAAATCACATTTTTAATTATCCGGCAGTCGTTCGCTAGTTTTTTCTTCATTTTAGGTCATCACATGAATTTTAGGACTTTTAGTTTTTTAGCGCATTTTTTAGTATTTTTATTATTTTATTATTATTTTCGTTCGAGCTTTTATTGGACCCGAGTAAGTTCGCTCGGACAATAGCTTGACTTTGAAATATTTTCCATAAACTAGTTGCTAGCTTTTTTTCCGTTCGCAACGGTCTACAGCGTTTAGTGTAATTTTCGGCGTAACGTCATTATTTTTCCGTCCGAACGTTTCACGTTTTTGAACAAGAAAATAAACACGTTAAACGGAAAATTTTCATTATTCGCTGTAGACGGTTAAACCCGTCGTATTTTTCTCTACGCGACGGTACCTTCGGCTCGAAAATTCGGAACGTTTGTTCGCAGGAACCAGCTCGAGGCCATTTAAATCAGATAAAGGGCCATTTAATCATGGTCGTTGATCTGGTCAACCAAGGAAAGTCAACCAGATCAACGGCCCTTGAATTACCTAGCATGGTGCACATGCACAGTGGCCGTGGAGTGCAGCGAAGCAGACCACCAGGATTACCTGCTCCCGTCGCTTCCTAGCTCAAGCCCGTAGCTTCCTATCCCGTCCAGTCATCATCACGGCTCCCCTAGCCCCGCCAGCGCACGCTCACGGCCACCACGCGCAGCCCTCGTCCCCGAAGCACGCGATCCTTTGCCTATAAATACAAGCTTTCATCCTTCGTAAAAAGGGTCCAATTTTTTTTGCAGAAGATGGCCACTACCCCTCTCCATTTTCCTTGCCAATTCATGTACTGCTGAACCCCATTCCTTGCGCTCGATCCCCTCCTCTCTCGGCAAGCACTGTAAGCTTTTTCTCTCTCTCTAGCTTGTTGTTTCTTTCTTTAATTTTCGTTATTACTTTAGATAATTAGTTAATTGCTTAAATTTATCCCAATTGCTTTAGTTTTAAGTTAATTTCACCACACTAGCATTGATTAAACTATTCGAACATTTAAAGTATTTATTTACTAATTAAACGGATTAATGCGCATTATTGCTGCTGTTGCATTTGTCACTGTTTGGTTGGGATTTATCTTGCTGTGATCGCATGTTTGCGTTGTTGGAAGGGAGAGGTTTCTTTCGGGCCAAGAACCAGGCGAATTGGTCGCCTGGTTCGTCACTTCCGTCGCCGGCAGTGGCGCCGGCGACGTGAGGTTGAAGATGATGATGATATGGGCCAAATGGCCTTCGTGCAAAAAAATAAAAGAAAGGTGATGGGCTTGGCCCATCACCGTTAGAATTAATTTTCTTGGGCCAGGAATTGTTCCTGGCCCATTCCTCCAAATTTTAAGTTGGGCCCAGCCCATTTATACTTTTTTCGAATCTTTGGTTCGTTAATTTTTTCACGTAAAATGCTCGCACGCTTCGTATAATTATTCTTCATGATACGGGTTTATTTTTCCTATGTTGTATACATGGATTGTTTAGTTCATTTTTTTAAATATTCGTATGCTTTCTTTATTTATTTACTTTCTCACATGCTATTTGGTTGAACATTCCTATGCTTTTAATTTCTCGTATGCTTTCAAATTCTTACATGCTTTTATTTAAATTCTCATATACTTACATGCTTAATTTCTCTTATGCGCTGTTTCCCCGATCATATTTTTCGTATGTTCATTCTTGCGTCAACCGGTTTATTTAATTATTTTTTTATATATATATACCTGAATTGCTTATTTCTTGTCGTGACATTTATTTTTATGTTATTTAACTTCAGTCATTTATATTTAGCAATTTAATTTCAGTCATTTAACTTACCGCCTATATGGTCGGTTGTCATTTAACTTTCTGCAAATTATCAACTGCTTTTAAATTTTCGTAAATGTTCAACTGCTTTAATTTTTCGCAAACTGCTGGAAATCCTTCCGCAAATTATCAACTGTTTAATTATTCGCACTTTCAAATTCCGCAATTTACTTTCGGCAATTTAAATTCAATTATTCATTTTACCGCCTATATGGTCGGTCATATTTTAATTCTCGTAAATATCCAACTGCTTTAAATTTTCGTACTTATCATACTGCTGGAAATCCTTCCGCAAATTATCAACTGTTTAATTTTCCGCACTTTACTTTTCCGCACTTTAAATTTTCCGCAATTTACTTTCTGCAATTTAAACTCAATTATTCATTTTTACCGCCTACATGGTCAGTCGTATTTTAATTCTCGTAAATATCAGCTGCTTTAATTTTTCGCAAACTGCTGGAAATTCTTCCGCAAATATCAACTATTTATTTTCTGCAAATATCAACTGTTTTATTTTCTGCAAATATCAATTGTTTTATTTTCCACAACATCAACTGTTTTATTTTCTGCATTATCAACCTGTTTTATTTTCTGCAAACCGTCAACTGTTTTAATTCCCTGTAAATCGTCAACTACATTTAATTTTTCTGCACTTATCAAAATCAACATTTAAATTTTCGCATGTGTTAAATCTATCATTTCTCGCATGCCATCAACTTAGTCTCTAAATTTTCGTATGCGTCAAATCCATCATTTCTCGCATACAATCAACCGTCATCCTTTAATTTCCTGCATTTATCAAAATCAGCATTTAATTCTCGTATGCGTTAAATTCATCATTTCTCGCATACAATCAACTGTCATTTTTAAAAAAGTTCCGCACTCATGAAAGTGCTTATTTATTTCTCGAGCTATCACTAACACTCTCATTTTGTAGGTTTTAATTTCAAGCTTCGCTCGCAAGTACGCCTTTCGTTCGTTTTCATTTATTCAACGCTTTTCGTAAATATCAATCGTACGCGTGATATATAGAACTGCTAGAATTAAAATCAACCCACATGAACAACGTGTTTAAAGATTTGCTTAAAATGCCATGTTCATGTGATTTTAAATTCTCGCTTATATTGACTGCATGTACATGGGGACTTTCGATCCCACATCAATTTATCATTTCAAAAATCTATCATTTAATCTGTACTTTGCTAAGCTATCCGATCCCACATCAGCTTTTTTCACCTCAAAATCTATCATTTAAATTTGTACTCTGTTAGCAATCCATGATAGGATCACGTAGTAATTAATTTAATCATGCATGGCCCGATGATGAAATAAGAGGGCGCTCATTCAGTCTTGCGGAAAATTCAGTCCCATCACGTTACGGTTAGGGATAATCAATCGATCTTGATAAACGGTAACCCCGTCCAAAAGATCTTTTTATTATTCCTGAACGGTCACGATCATAGAAAAGACTAAAGTGACGATTCCTCTGAGGGTCCCCTTTTTCAAAACGCATTTTATCAAACACCTTTTTAAACACCTCTCTCATCAACCAGTAACCATTTTCGGATGTGACTCGGGTGCCTAACACCTTCCCGAGACCATAATACGACCCCGAACATTTGTCTGGGGTCCAGACCCTTTTTTTTTGTGCCTTTAGTTTTTACTTATTATATTTCTTATGCCATGACGATTAAGGTTCCCTAAACCTAGCAACCAAATTAGGGTGGCGACTTCATTGTATGTTGCGAGGAGTCTGTTTACGCCGAGCATTGTAAGGTCTCAAATTTCATTGCACACTCGCGAATTTTTTAATTTTCGGGGCGCAACAGTTTGGCGACTTCACTGGGGACCTTAGGGTCGGAGCCGGTTTTATCTTTTTAGAGAGGTTTTTTGTTTGTTTATTTATTTATTTGCTTTGATCAATTGCTGGTCTGTTCATTTATTTGCTTTATCAATTGTCATATGCATTTCATAGCGCCCTACACCCAGGGGACAATTACCAAAATAGGAGGGTAGTAGTGACGCCCTAGGACACATGTCCTGGGTAGTGTTCACCAATCCCAACTCAGATGAACCCCTAAAGCCAGTCGAAAGGTTACACGATTTCGCAAGAAATCGGGACACTGGACGACACTTTAGGGACCTTTTCATGGTATCATCCGGGAACCGTTCAAGCCAGTTAGAGGTGTCGGAATTAGAGCCCCAGCACGTGCATCATGATTATACCTGTTTGTCGTGGCTCTATTTGTCTTGTTGGCATATTGACGTGATTTTTTCTATTATACGAACTGCGGATTTCTTACACGTGCAGGTTACTTTGCATTTAAAATTTTATTTTTGTCCTATAGGACCCATCTTGCTCATTCGACATGTCGGTACCTACACTACTTTTATTTAATATTTTCGGGGGACGAAGTTTCGACGATCAGGCCGCACAAGGAGATCTGTTGGAACGTGGGTTCGCCCCTAACATCACCACTAAGATCAAAGTAGAAGTCGTGGACTTCAACTTAACTAGGATTCGGATGTTGAGAAATGAGCTGACTGAAGACGAGGAGACACAGTTTGAGGGTAGTTATGGAAAGCTACTGACCCTAGTTGACGTAAAGACTGATTGGGGTTGCATCCGGGCAGCCCTAAAATTCTGGGATCCTTATTATCGGTGTTTCTCTTTCGACAAAGAGGTAGACTTGACTCCTACGCTAGAGGAGTACTCAGCTCTGATGTGCTTCACCTCTCCTATATCGGCCATATACCAGAATGTTCGACTCGACTCCTCGAGTGTCAAAATAAGGCTTGATAAGTTATTAGGAATCACTACTCGTGTCAGAGAGGGTGACTACTTCTGGTGCTGGTCAGATATTGAGGCACGCTTTCGATTGTCCAACGGAAAGAAACACTTAAGGATTCCAGCTTTCGCCATTGTAGGATTTGTCCTCTTTCCAAAAATGAGGAATGCCATCGACTTTGCAGCAGCCAACATCTTTTACGAAATGGAGACAAATGCCATCAATCCTACAACAACCATTTTGGCCGAGACCTTTCGCTCATTGGACTCTTGTCGAAGAAAAGGGAAAGGGAGACTTACATGTTGCACCCAGTTGTTGACAGTGTGGTTGGTCAGCCACTTCAAACAGGTTCCTGATCAGACCATTTTCTTCGCAAGCTACATAAGATCATGCCCTCTACTCAGAGTTATCAACGCAACGACCACGGATAGATGGGAGATGGAGAATAAAGATGTCTAGATCGACCGATTCATAAACCTCTCAGAAGAAGACTTCAGTTGGCACGCCAAATGGCTGCAGACTTCCAATCCCATCGTCTACTGCAGACACTTACCTTGGGTTCCTTTGATCGGAGCATGGGGATGCACTCACTATTGCCCTGCCCTCGTCCTCAGACAGTTCTGCATCACGCAAATAATTCCCGTGACATTCGGCATGACAGGATCAGACCTGCCACACACCGGAGAAAATCAGAACATTCAGTTGTACACCCAAGACTGGGCCCACCCTTTTTGTCTCAAAGGACACGACATCCCTACAACCACAATACCGGAATATCCACAATGGAGGTCGAGACGAGTTAATGGCAATGTCTTACCTCGCCCTGAAAATCAAAAACCGATGGAAGAAGAAGGGGAATCTCAAGTGAGCGAAGGAATGAATGCCATGGCTTACGCTCAAGTGGTAGAACAGATGCGAGCAGCACAAGAAGAACGAGATTTGATGATAGAGGAAAGGGATATGGCCGAAGCTCGTCAATGTGGCTTAGAGGTCCAGATGAATGAGTTAAAAAGGCGTACTAAGGACATTCTCCACATACAAGCAGTAAAATAGAAAGTGGCCCTCAGGGACTTCGAGGAACGTCTGAACAACGAAACCCGCAAGAAAGAAGCCTCCAGTGCCATAATTGAAGACAAGGATTCGACGATAAGGGTTTTGACTACTCGCGCAGACTTGGGAGATAGGAAAAGCCAGGCACTGCAAAGCCGAATTACCGCCTTAGAGGCTGAGTTAGAGATGAAGAAAGGGGAGTTGGCTTCGATGGAGTACCTTTGGTAGCAAGACTCTAACGTCCAGGATTGATACCTTCATAGGAAGGCTCGAATATCGGCAACCATTTTTTCTTTTTCATATAACTAGGACCTCTGATTTCATCTATCTTAGCCATTTTTGATGAATTTAGGAAGTTGGCAAGTTTACCATATTTTGTAAACACTTTTTAATGAAGTCGTACTCTTTCGGATATTTATTAAATTGCCTCAACTCTTCCATATCAATTATCCATCCAAAGCAACTCAAAAGACCATCACGAAAGGAAAGAGGTAAACCCAGTCGTTTCACCAAAAAAACCAACAAAAAAAAAACCAAAAAAATCATACCAAACAGTTGAGAAATCCGAGTATTGCTCACTCAAGGCCATGTCCTCTTAGCTTATCTAAAAACTCCAAGTTCATAGCATAGATCATCGTCTCTCCCCTTGGCTGGGCTCACCAGGCATCAGGCCTCGCATCATCGAAAGCATAGTGTAAAAGAGATCTTCTTAGCATGGCGGCATTGGTTACCCCTGCTAGTTTGGGTTTCGCAGATAGTATCTCTGATTGCTTCACATCGTTGGAATGAATAGAGGCTTCCTTCGTATCGTGCCAATAGCTGGGATATCTCGCCTCTCTGACCGCCCTGAAAATATCAAGTGAAAGTGTAGCCGGAAAAGTGAATGAGCAACGTGGAGGCCTCGGGATTGCACATCACCTGCGTATCCTCACTTGTACTTACTCTTTTCTGTATTTTTCCTTTTTTTTAGGTTCACAATAGCTCCTCGAAAGCAAGCTACTCCGTACGGGCTCCCCCTAACTAGACTTCAAAAATGAAAAATGACTGAACTGGCTAAGACCGATGAAGCACTAACGGCTAGAATCGCAGAGTTAGAGGAGCAAGTTAGGATCGGTACAGAAAGGGCCGCCAGGGCCGAAAAGGAAAGAGATGAAGCTGTCACCGAATTGCCACCGGGTTTTGATCCCCCTCAAACAAGAGGACCTCCCTCTTCGCTCGCCGTCGCAGGACCTTCAGTACTCCCGCCACTTTCTGGCCCCGAGGGCCGATGGAAATGGGTTAGTCCCTTCACTACACCCACCCCTGCAAATCCTACAGTTAAGGGGGATGGAGATATCGCCCCGTCGCTTCAGCACCTTTCGATGAACCCTGCCGTGGACCCCAACAAGACCCAGGCCCACCTAGAGAACCTGTATCTCCCTCTTATTCCTCCGAGCACATTTCCCAGACCTGTGGGAACTCAGCCTCTTACTTTCAACCCAGCACAACCTCAGTTCTCATCAGAACCTATACTACCCTTCGGTTCTAACCCCATCGGGGCCGAGAAACCGAAAAGTGACAGACTGAATCTTCTCGAGGAAAGACTCAGGGCAATCGAAGGGGCCGATCCATTTGATCCCACTGGTCCCGCAGATATGTGCATGGTCCTCGGGATCGTCATACCTCCGAAGTACAAGATCCCTGACTTCGAAAAGTATACTGGGGTAGACTGCCCAAAGACCCACCTCAGAGCATACTGCAACAAGATGGCAGAGATGATCCACAACGAGCCGTTGTTGATCCATCTATTCTGAGAAAGCTTAACCAAGCACGCCCTAACCTAGTACATGGGCCTAGACAGGGTCAGGATCAGGATGTGGAGAGACCTGTCCGATGCCTTCTACCGACAATATAAATTCAACATGGAGGTGGCTCCCGACCGCGCCGACCTGCAAAATCTGGAAAAGAAAATCGGCGAGTCCGTGAAGACCTATGCTCAGAGATGGAGAGAGTTGGCTTCCAGAATCTCTCCTCCTTTAAGCGACAAGGAACTATTGTCGATTTTCTTGCACACCTTCAAAGCCCCCTACTACACCTACCTGATCTCTAATCCCTCAAACAGTTTCTCCGACATGGTCCTAATTGCCGAAAGAGTCGAGCAAGGGATTAAGTCTGGACGAATCATGCCTTCGGCACCAGAGTCTGCGCCAAAGAAAGCATTCGTCGTGAAAAGGGATGTTGCATTTGTCGCTCCCCAAGCTAATCACGGGAAATTATTTCCACCACCACCGCCTTATTTATTGCCACCGCCTTATCATCCGTCATCACTATATCAACCCACCTCCTTTCCTTTTACTTCACCACCAATTGCTAATATCGCGCCTCAAAATACTACACATTTCCCACCACCTCCAGTACAAACATCACAACCCATGCAACCCAAGCCATATAACCCACCAAAGGACCCAAATAACCAAAACACATCAAACAGTCGGTGGAACCGAGAACCTTTGCCTCCTCTCCCTCTTCCCGCGGGAGAAATCTACAAACATCTCCTGGCGGCCGGACAGATCGTACCGGTTCCTTCTCAGCCTCAATTGCCTCCTTACCCAAAGTGGTATGATCTCAACGCAAGGTGCGAATACCACGCTGGAGCCCCTGGTCACACTCTGGAAAATTGTTTCGCATTCAAGGCAAAAGTCCATCACTTGATCAAAAGTGGATAGGTATCTTTCGAAGGGTTAGCAAAAGGACCCAACACGTCCACCAACCCTCTCCCCAATCATTCCCAAGGAAAGGGAGGGGTGAATGCCATCTCGGCAGGAGAAAGCAACGACCTTCTCTCTTCAGCATCGAGCTGGCCACAAGAACGGCTTTTCCAGGCCTTAGCTCAAGGGGGATATATGCCATACTCGGAGAGCAATCCAAGTCACTGCATGTACTGCAAGGGAAGTGACGGTCACAAGATCCAAGGTTGCGAGTTATTTGCAGGAAAGGTGAGACAACTCTCGAGTCTCGGAGTAATACAAACCCAGAAAGTGACCCACGGGGAAGGATCCATTAGCACCATCGGGGAAGGATTTCCTATCCCAACTAACTCCAAAGGGACCCCACCCCAAATCATCCAAAAGAAAAGATCGACTTCGTCGTGCAAACGGTTCCCCACGCGCCGCGACGAGGGCGACCCCGAGATTGACACCTTGGGCCAGCCTTCTGGGAAATTCGATTACCTCGTCAGGTATTCGGCACCACCCTCCCATTCTAGCACAGTGCCCTTACTACCCTCTTGGGAATCCTCAGACTCCGAGTCATACCCTTCACCGACATGGTCACTTCCTCCGTTTCCTTTGAAAGAAATCTACGCAAGCCTCTTGGCAGACGGGCAGATTAAACCATCCCCGCTCTCGTCTCAATCAATTCCTTACCCTAGCTGGTATGATCCAGAGGTTAGCTGCGAATATCACGCCGGAACCCGAGGACATTCCCTGGAAAATTGTTACGCCTTTAGAGAGAAGGTCGATCACCTAAGCAAGCAAGGACGAATCTCTTCCGAAGGTTTAGCAAAGGGTCCTAATGTGACAACCAGTCCTCTGCCACACCCCAATCCGGGGGTGAACGGTATTCTATCCAGAGAAATCAACGATTCTCACCTTTCAGTGAAGGAAGTACCCAATGAAGAATTGTTCTTCGCATTAGCTAACAACGCGTATCTACCATTCCCGGGGAATAGTCAGGCCCAATGCCTATTCTGCCAAGGGGAAAGCAAGCACGACATCCAGGATTGCAGACTTTTTCTGCAAAAAGTCAAGCAACTCACAACATTCGGGATCATTCAAACCGAAGGGAAAACCCAAGGAGCAATCAACGCCATCGAGGATAATCCTCCAGCACCGTATTCCTTCAAATATGTGGCCCAAACAGGGGATGCAGCCCCGACCCCACGTAAAGTAGTGTTCACATTAGCTGTGAATACTCCCAGCCAAGACTTACACGCGGTCCCATTCAACTACGGATACAAGGTGGTCACCACCCTCCTGCCGTCACACCAACAGGACTCGCTATTGGTGAAGCCTCTCATATCGGGGGCATGACCCGCACCGGAAGATGTTACATCTAGGAGGAAGTAGAAAAGCAACGACAGGCCAAAGGAAAAAATCCTGCGATCCGCGAAGAAACGATAGAAGAGACACAAGGTTTGAGCAAACCTGTAACCGAGGATGAGACAACCGAGTTCCTCAAAATCATGAAACAGAGCGAGTTCAGCATCATCGAACAGCTAAAGAAAACCCCGGCTCGTATCTCCATCATGGAGCTGATCCTTACTTCAGAGCCACATCGCCAAGCTCTCTTAAAAGTCTTGAAGCAAGCCTTCGTGACTAAGGATATCACCACGGAAGGGGTGGAAAACCTCGTAGGAAGAATTCAAGCCTTAAGCAGCATTTCCTTCTCTGAAGGAGAGATCGACCCCTCGGGAAGAGATCACAACAAGGCCCTATACATCACAGTAGAATGTAAGGGACACGTCATAGCAAAGGCCCTAATCGACAATGGGTCCGCACTTAATGTCATGCCCAGGCATGTCCTCGAACAACTGCCGGTCGATTCCTCTCTCATGAAACCTAGCGGAATGATGGCTAGAGCTTTCGATGGCACCACTCGAGAGATCATCGGGAACATTGATTTGGATATGGTCATCGGGCCCCACACTTTCGCCTTGACATTCCAGATCATGGAAATCCAACCCGCTTACAGCATGCTTCTAGGACGGCCTTGGATCCATTCAGCGGGAACCGTCCCCTCTTCCCTGCATCAGTGCCTCAAATACGTCAAGGACAATGCCCTCGTCACAATAAAGGCAGAGGAAGCCTTGATCTTGGCCAAGCATGCATCCGTGCCTTACATCGAAACTGCCGAAACCTTGGAGAGTTCTTTCCAAGCCTTCGAAATCGTCAACGCGGATTGGATCGAGGAAGGATCCCCCGTTTGCGAAGCCTCAAAATCTGGGATAGCCGAAACAACCACTAAGTCAATACTAAAGGGAAGCTTCCAATTGGGAAAACGGCTCGGGGCCGAGTTATAAGGATCAAAAGGCTGGGCACCTCCAAAGAGCTTCGGAGACCGATTTGGGTTAGGGTACCAACCCAGCAAGGCCGATTTCACCAGGATTGCCAAAGAAAAGAAAGAAAAGCAGCTGGCTAAGCTATTTGGACGTTCTGCGCCAGAGGGCAAAATACCAATCCCCCATATCAGAACCACGTTCCCCTTCGCCGCTGAAACCATCAATGAAAATCCAATCAAGGTATCAGACCTCCGTATTTGCACTATAGGAGAAGAAGAATCGTCGCCTAGTTCAGTCATTTTCGTAAAGAAGTCAGGGGAGTCTGTGCGCAACTAGACCATCACCATGCTTCCGGATGTCTCTCCGTAATTTCTCCTTTTGAAAAATATATATATGTTTTTGGCACGTTTTCTTACGAAAACATTTTTGTAGGGACTCATGTTCCCTTTTGTTAAAAATCAATATATATGTAAACTTTCATTTTACGCATCTCTTTTTTCCGCACTTTTAATTTCAGGATGAGTGTTAGTTCGGATTGTCTTGATAAAACCTATGTCTTTACTGGCGAAGAAATCATCGCTACGACCGAAGACAAGGCCGAAGTCTCCGACGAACTGACCCGTTTACTAGAAAGTTCAGAAAAGGAAATAACCCATCATCGGGAGGAATTGGACGAAGTAAACTTGGGGGCAAGCAACGAGAATCAAAAACTGGTCAAGATCGGAACTACCCTAGATACGACTCAGAGAGAAAGGTTGATTTCTCTCCTCAATGACTACTCCGATGTATTCGCATGGTCATACGCCGACATGCCAAGTCTTGATCCCGGGATAGTTGAGCATCGTATTCCATTAAAACCTGAGTTTAAGCCTGTCAAGCAAAAACTTCGAAGGATGTATCCAGACATCCTTCTGAAAATCAAAGAAGAAGTTACCAAGCAACTAGACGCGGGTTTTTTGAGAGTTTCCGAGTACCCAGAATGGATCGCCAACATAGTACCAGTGCCTAAGAAAGATGGGAAGGTTCGCATGTGCGTGGACTTCCGGGATCTTAATCGAGCCAGCCCTAAGGATGACTTCCCACTTCCCCATATCGACATCTTGGTCGATAGTGCCGCCAGAAATGACATGTTCTCTTTCATGGACGGATTTTTGGGGTACAACCAGATCAAGATGGCACCTGAGGACAGTGAAAAGATGACCTTCATCATGCCCTGGGGAACCTTCTACTACAAAGTGATGCCCTTCGGATTAAAGAACGCCGGAGCCACGTACCAGCTTGCGGCCGTCGCCCTTTTCCATGACATGATGCATAAAGAATTGGAAATATATGTCGACGACATGATAGCCAAATCTCGCGGCACGCAAGATCATGTGGACATCCTGAGGAAGGTGTTCGAAAGGTTGAGGCAATTTCGGCTACGGCTAAACCCAGCTAAGTGTACCTTCGGAGTGACTTCCGGGAAGTTGTTGGGATTCATCGTCAGCAACAAAGGCATAGAAGTGGATCCTGATAAGATAAAAGCAATTCAAGAGCTACCCGCTCCCAGCACCGAAACAGAAGTGCGAAGCTTCTTAGGACGCATCAACTACATCGCTCGCTTTATTAGCCAGTTAACACTTACTTGCGAGCCGATGTTCAAAATGCTAAGGAAACATGGAGAGGCAAAATGGGACGAAGACTGCCAGAAAGCCTTTGAGAAAATCAAGACATATCTACAAAGCCTACCAGTACTAGTTCCCCCGATGCCAGGACGTCCCTTGCTCATGTACATGACAGTCACGGCTAGCGCCATGGGTTGCGTTTTGGGACAACACGATGAGTCCGGAAGGCGTGAACAAGCCATCTATTACCTCAGCAAAAAATTCAACGAATGTGAGACGCGTTACTCTATGTTGGAACGAACTTGTTGCGCCCTAGCATGGTGCACCCGAAGGCTCCGGCAGTACATGTTGTATTACACGACTTGGCTAATCTCTCGCATGGATCCCTTGAAATACATCTTCGAAAAGTCGTACCTATTGAGTCGTATTTGTAGATGGCAAGTCTTATTAGCTGAGCACGAGATCATCTATGTAACCCAGAAAGCGGTTAAAGTAAGCGCCCTCGCTGATCACTTCGCTGATCATGCCTCGGACGAGTATGAGTCGTTGAGCTTCGACTTCCCCGATGAGGACATCATAGTGATTGAAGATGAGATCGCAGAAGATCTCCGAGAAGATGACTGGTGGACCATGTTCTTCGACGGTGCGGTGAACCTCTCGGGCAAGGGAGTGGGAGTCGTGGTCATAGCCCCAGATGGCCGTCAATTCCCCATAGCATGCAAATTGAACTTCCCATGCACCAATAACATCACCGAATATGAGGCATGCATCAGCGGTCTGACAGCAGCCATCGACTTAAAAGTAAAGAAGCTCCGAATCTTTGGTGATTCAGCACTCGTCATCTATCAAGCCCAGGATCTATGGCAGACACGAGATTCCAAGCTCATCCCTTATCAAAGGCTACTCACCCAACTCACACGGGAATTCAAAGAAACCGAGTTCGACCGAGTCGACAAAGAAAAGAACCGCTTCACAGACGCATTAGCCACATTGGCATCAATGTTCAAATTAGGGTGCGGGGTAATGCTTCAGCCATTGAGGGTGGAAGTAAAGGAAACTCCGGCATGCTGTGTCATCCTAGAAGAAGAACCCGATGGGAAGCCGTGGTTCCACGACTTAGTACAATTCATCAGAAACCGGGAGTATCCACCGGGGCAAGCTGGGTTAGCAAGAAGACCCTCCAGCGTTTAGCGCTAGACTTCTACCTCGACGGCGAAGTTCTATATAAAAGGAGAGCTGATGGAGCTTTGCTTCGCTGCGTCACCATGGCTAAGGCAAAAAGAATCATAACGGAAATCCACGAAGGGGTTTGTTCCACACACGCAATTGGGCACATGATGGCCAGACAGATAATGAGGCAAGGGTATTTTTGGCTCACCATCGAGCGTGATTGCATCGGCTATTTTTGGAAGTGCCACAAGTGTCAAGTCTACGCAGACCATCTCCATGTCCCTCCAGCCCCTCTCTTCAGCATGACATCGCCTTGGCCTTTTGCGATGTGAGGAATCGACATCATCGGCCAAATTTATCCAACAACCTCTAATGGCCATCGCTTCATCCTCGTAGCGATCGACTACTTCACCAAATGGGTAGAGGCCGCCTCTTACTCCAGCATCACTCAAAAAATGACCATGCGATTTATTGAGAGAAATATCATTTGCCGTCACGGGGTCCCAGAGACCATCATCACGGACAACGGCACCAATCTCAACGGAAAAATGATCGACGATCTTTGTCAACGTTGGAAGGTGAAGCACCGGAACTTGTCACCATATCGACCAAAGATGAATGGCGCAGTCGAAGCAGCAAACAAAAACCTGAAGAGGATCATCCAAAAGATGGTAATCACGCACAAAGATTGGCATTACATGCTTCCCTTCGCACTACATGCTTACCGGATAGCAACCCGTACATCCACAGGGGCAACTCCCTACTCATTAGTTTACGGCATGGAAGTCGTAATTCCCCTCGAGGTAGAAATCTCTTCTCTTAGAATCCTGGCAGAGTCGGAAGTATAAGAATCAGATTGGGCAAGAGTGAGGTACGAGCAGCTAAACCTCCTTCCCGAAAAGCGCTTGGCCGCTATCTGTCATGCACAATTATATCAGCAAAGGATGGCCAACGCTTACAACAAGAAAGTGCGACCTCGCAAGTTCGAGGCTGGGGATTTAGTGTTGAAGAAGATTCTTCCTCACCAGGAGGCTAGTCAAGAAAATTGGGCCCCAAGGTACGAGGGCCCGTATCTGGTCAAAAGTGCCTTCTCAGGGGGGTCCCTAATGCTAACCGACATGGATGGAGACAATCTCCTGAGACCGGTAAATGCCGATGCAGTCAAGTTGTACTTCGCCTGAAGCGTCGCGAACTGGGCGTTCTGCCAGACCAAGGACATAGGGTTTTATCATGACAATCTAGCACAAACATTTGTCCTGAAATTAATAAAACAAGTTTTTTTCAGGAGATGCTTATTATTTTAAAATTTGTTGTCCCATTTTTTTAAACTTGTGAGATGACAAAAGGAGGCATGGCGTAGATGGCTCCCCAGGAGTAGCTCGGGACTTAAGACACGTCACTTAGACTAACACCACTAATCAATCTTAAGTTTTGCAGGGACGTAAGGTCTCATGCCTCATCTCATCATCATCATAGAACCAGGGAGTTCCGCTCGTAGCAGCTCTTGAATCGCCGCAGCAAACCACCTTCAAGAGCGAATCAGGAACGATTTTAAGACAAACCATCACCATCTAAAGTGAAATTTCTTTCCCTTGCAGTACTACTAGCACAGCCGGCATCGTAAACAACCGGTCTTAAAGGACCGAATGCTGGACCAAAGTCACAAAGCCCATCCCATGTCGGCCAAGCCGTCGGAATGCTAGCAACAACTCCTGAAAAAAAGCACGACAAAAAGCTGTCCTCCTAAGACCACCATCAACATACTTAATGCGGTCTTGTCCAAGAAGTTTCCCAACATCCGCGCAATGATCAACACGATGAAGATCAATCCTTTAATTGAAGGGCAGTCGGGCTGCAAGTATCACCCACGCCAAGGCAAGAGCTGCGGCAAATCATCTAAAAGCAAAGCCATCGTCGTCAACAAACGTCCGATGCAAGTCACGCTGCAGTGACCCACGAATGGCCCGTCCAAAAGGGAGAGCTTAAAACTTCTCAATCACATTACTTTTGCCAAAAATTATCTCGCATTTACCCCTCATTAGTTCTCGCCGTGTCTTTTTCAGGAACTGGGTCGCCCCATTCGTTGCCTGCAGAAGAACGGTAAGCATACGCCCTTGCAGCCCCGCTGCACATCACGAGGATAGAGGGTTTTCTCCTTTATCCCCGAGCAATCACGAAGTCAATCAGCGAAGGTCCAGTAGGACCGGCAAGCAAGTAAACCGAATGCGGATCTAGTCCTCGCTACGGCTCGGATCGGCAGTTCCCGCAAAGCAGCTAAAAAAGAAACCAATCAAAGAAAAGCGTCCCAGAACTGGGACCACGTCGTAGGCACCCTAGAAAGGCCGGGCTAAAGGAAGGGAGAATCCCTGAACTTATCTCGTTTTCATTTTCAGATTAATTTCCCTTTCTACTCTATTGTCCCCTCAGCATCTCACAGGGACTTGAAGCATCTCAGTGTCATCCGCATGAAGCTGGTGGAAGACGCCCTTGCAGCCCCGCTGCACATCTCAGGGGAGTCCATCTTTCTTTCCCCTTTATTTAAATTTGTTTTCATTCCTGCTCGCTTTGTTAGCTTTAAGTCGAGTACGGTCATCTGGCCCACTAGGGGCAACCTTAGGTTCTCGTTAGACCCTTGAAATCAAACCACCAAGCAATCAAACCATCAAGCAATCAAACTATCAATCAATCAAACCATCAATCAGGCAAAAAATTAAAAATCAATCAAAATCCCTTTTAGCCCGACTAAAACGAAAGCATACTACTCTCATAAGCATTTTCATGCATTGCATAGGTCGGGAATGTCCAATCCCTCTGTCAAAAAAACATCCACCTAAATTACGTGTCATGCATGATATCACTTGTTTGCTCTTATATCCGCGGTTTGCTCCGACGTAAGCAGTCATAGACAAATCCCGGTAAGCATCTTTGAGCCATCGCGCCTTATCCTTCATGAGTGTAAGAGCCTGACTAGGTACTAGTTGAGTTCGCATAATATCTAGGGTACATGCGCCATTAGACATGGGATAGCTATAAAATGACGTGGGACTTTTACGATCTTCTTCATTTTTTTCATTTTCTTCCCTCTTTCCACCATATGCCATCCCTCATACCCAAAACCTTCACTATCACTCATACCCCGGGAGTCAAGGAGCAGTCTCAGCTAAGACTGCCGGCCGGAAATGAAAGCACGTCGAGTCCAAGAACACGATGAAGGAGATAAAAGGGATCACCGGAGGATCGCTGGGGACTATCACCGAAGAAAGGCTAAAAACCCAAATGTGAAGGTCGAAGCCTTAAGCCAGAACGAGAAGAGATCAAGACAAAGGTTGTGCTTGCTCTGCTCTGTTGCATTTCAAATCAAGTCAAAAAGGGGGGAATAAAAAAAAAAAAAAAAGGGGGGGGAGAGAGAAAAAAAAAAGAGAGGAAAAAGAAGAAGAAAAAGAGAGAGGGGAAAAGGGAAAAGAAAAGAAAAGAGAAATGCTCAGAGACATTCGAAGAATACAAACGATCGAAGAACTGAAGCAAGCATAGCCCGGGGACAACTCAATTCGAGAAATCTCGAAGAAAACTCTCCCCAGTGAACTCGAGCAAAATAGGCCCAAGGCCAACTCGAGAAATCTCAAAGCAAGCATCCCTAGTAAGGACACGAGAAGGAAAGGACCCAAGGCCAACTCAAGTAGTGAGTCGCAAAAAGAACAGCGACGATACTCCCCAGTGAAGACTCGAGTAAAGGGCCCCTGGCCGAACGAAAAGCACCCCCAGCAAGGATCCCAGAGCTCACGCACTCTGTCCAGAAAGCATCCCCAGCAAAAAGCGAAGGAACTCGTACACATCGCCCTCATCCGGGCCAATCAACAAAGCATCATTCATCAAAAACCTTCCAGCAAAGCAATCTTTTCCAAAACAAACTCCTTTCCGGAAATTTCATGTCCTTTCATTTTTTTCCGTAAAAGTCCCATCGATTATTAGAACACCCATGCATGTGCATCTTCATTTGAAGTCTATTCACTCGGATTGATATTGCAAATTGAAAATTATGTATCATGTTAGTTGCATCTTTATGAGCGTAAAACACTTAGCCTTGTTTCAGAGCGTGAGTGCAAACACTAATATCAGGTGAGGACTGCTTACGGCTGCAAATCGTGGGAAAGTCTTGTCCTTGGGGTCGTTACCTCTGGAGCAGGTGCAGGCGCATTCTAGGTTCGTATCAAGGCCGCTGGCAGCATTATCATTTTTCTCCTCCCAGAGTGACATCACTTACATAATTCTTCATTTCTGCATAATACATTCCTTCCTCCCAGAGTGATAGCATCTACGTTTCGTCCTCCTAAAGTGACGATTAGTTTATTTCTGCACCTCGCGTCTTCTCCTACGAGATTAAATATCGAGCATATTTCCTCCTCCCAGAGTGACAGCATGCATTTTTCTCCTCCCAGAGTGACATCATTAGCATTTTTCTCCTCCCAAAGTGACCTTAGTTTAGTTTCCACATTTCACGTCTTCTCCTACGGGAATTGACGTTGTTTACGTTTCTGTACTGTATTTCCTCCTCCCAGTTTGACAGCAACAACTTACCTCCTCCCAGAGTGACATCATCACTGTAAGCTTGAGGTAAGACCTGTTGTGTCACCAAAATTCGGATATATAGGGGCAATCGTCTTTACTGCATATCAAATCCTTCGATAAGACAGTAAAGAGGGGGCAACTGTTGATACCCGAATTTTGACGCCATTTTTAATTAATTTTAGCATTTCTGTTATTTAGTTATTTTACAGTCATTTTCAGTTGATTTACAGTCGCTAGCATTTTTAAGTGTTTCGTTGCATTTTACCATCATCATTAGCATCGTCAGCTTTCGAAATCGCATTTTTAAATTTTCATCACGTATTTTCATTATTATTATCATTATTATTTTTAGACTTAAAAATCACATTTTTAATTATCCGGCAGTCGTTCGCTAGTTTTTTCTTCGTTTTAGGTCATCACATGAATTTTAGGACTTTTAGTTTTTTAGCGCATTTTTTAGTATTTTTATTATTTTATTATTATTTTCGTTCGAGCTTTTATTGGACCCGAGTAAGTTCGCTCGGACAATAGCTTGACTTTGAAATGTTTTCGATCAACTAGTTGCTAGCTTTTTTTTCCGTTCGCAACGGTCTACAGCGTTTAGTGTAATTTTCGGCGTAACGTCATTATTTTTCCGTCCGAACGTTTCACGTTTTTGAACGAGAAAATAAACACGTTAAACGGAAAATTTTCATTATTCGCTGTAGACGGTTAAACCCGTCATATTTTTCTCTACGCGACGGTACCTTCGGCTCGAAAAGTCGGAACGTTTGTTCCCAGGAACCGGCTCGAGGCCATTTAAATCAGATAAAGGGCCATTTAATCATGGTCGTTGATTTGGTCAACCAAGGAAAGTCAACCAGATCAACGGCCCTTGAATTACCTAGCATGGTGCACATGCACAGTGGCCGTGGAGTGCAGCGAAGCAGACCACCGGGATTACCTGCTCCCGTCGCTTCCTAGCTCAAGCCCGTAGCTTCCTATCCCGTCCAGCCATCATCACGGCTCCCCTAGCCCCGCCAGCGCACGCTCACGGCCACCACGTGCAGCCCTCGTCCACGAAGCACGCGATCCTTTGCCTATAAATACAAGCTTCCATCCTTCGTAAAAAGGGTCCAAAATTTTTTGCAGGAGATGGCCACTGCCCCTCTCCATTTTCCTTGCCAATTCACGTAGCGCTGAACCCCATTCCTTGCGCTCGATCCCCTCCTCTATCGACAAGCACTGTAAGCTTTTTCTCTCTCTCTAGTTTGTTGTTTCTTTCTTTAATTTTCGTTATTACTTTAGATAATTAGTTAATTGCTTAAATTTGTCCCAATTGCTTTAGTTTTAAGTTAATTTCACCACACTAGCATTGATTAAACTATTCGAACATTTGAAGTATTTATTTACTAATTAAATGGATTAATGCGCATTATTGCTGCCGTTGCATTTGTCACTGTTTGGTTGGGATTTATCTTACTGTGATCACATGTTTGCGTTGTTGGAAGGGAGAGGTTTCTTTCGGGCCAAGAACCAGGCGAATTGGTCGCCTGGTTCGTCACTTCCTTCGCCGGCAGTGGCGCCGGTGACGTGAGGTTGAAGATGATGATGATATGGCCAAATGGCCTTCGTGCAAAAATATAAAAGAAAGGTGATGGGCTTGGCCCATCACCGTTAGAATTAATTTTCTTGGGCCAGGAATTGTTCCTGGCCCATTCCTCCAAATTTTAAGCTGGGCCCAGCCCATTTATACTTTTTTCGAATTTTTGGTTCGTTAATTTTTTCACGTAAAATGCTCGCACGCTTCGTATAATTATTCTTCATGATACGGGTTTATTTTTCCTATGTTGTATACATGAATTGTTTAGTTCATTTTTTTAAATATTCGTATGCTTTCTTTATTTATTTACTTTCTCACATGTTATTTGGTTGAACATTCCTATGCTTTTAATTTCTCGTATGCTTTCAAATTCTTACATGCTTTTATTTAAATTCTCATACACTTACATGCTTAATTTCTCTTATGCGTTGTTTCCCTGATCATATTTTTCGTATGTTCATTCTTGCGTCAACCGGTTTATTTAATTATTATTTTTATATATATACCTGAATTGCTTATTTCTTGTCGTGACATTTATTTTTATGTTATTTAACTTCAGTCATTTATATTTAGCAATTTAATTTCAGTCATTTAACTTACCGCCTATATGGTCGGTTGTCATTTAACTTTCCGCAAATTATCAACTGCTTTTAAATTTTCGTAAATGTTCAACTGCTTTAATTTTTCGCAAACTGCTGGAAATCCTTCCGCAAATTATCAACTGTTTAATTATTCGCACTTTCAAATTCCGCAATTTACTTTCGGCAATTTAAATTCAATTATTCATTTTACCGCCTATATGGTCGGTCATATTTTAATTCTCGTAAATATCCAACTGCTTTAAATTTTCGCACTTATCATACTGCTGGAAATCCTTCCGCAAATTATCAACTGTTTAATTTTCCGCACTTTACTTTTCCGCACTTTAAATTTTCCGCAATTTACTTTCGGCAATTTAAACTCAATTATTCATTTTTACCGCCTACATGGTCGGTCGCATTTTAATTCTCGTAAATATCAGCTGCTTTAATTTTTCGCAAACTGCTGGAAATTCTTCCGCAAATATCAACTGTTTATTTTTTGCAAATATCAACTATTTATTTTCTGCAAATATCAACTGTTTTATTTTCTGCAAATATCAATTGTTTTATTTTCCGCAACATCAACTGTTTTATTTTCTGCATTATCAACCTATTTTATTTTCTGCAAACTGTCAACTGTTTTAATTCCCTGTAAATCGTCAACTACATTTAATTTTTCTGCACTTATCAAAATCAACATTTAAATTTTCGTGTGTGTTAAATCTATCATTTCTCGCATGTCATCAACTTAGCCTCTAAATTTTCGTATGCGTCAAATCCATCATTTCTCGCATACAATCAACCGTCATCCTTTAATTTCCTGCATTTATCAAAATCAGCATTTAATTCTCGTATGCGTTAAATCCATCATTTCTCGCATACAATCAACTGTCATTTTTAAAAAAGTTCCGCACTCATGAAAGTGCTTATTTATTTCTCGAGCTATCACTAACACTCTCATTTTGTAGGTTTTAATTTCAAGCTTCGCTTGCAAGTACGCCTTTCGTTCCTTTTCATTTATTCAACGCTTTTCATAAATATCAATCGTACGCGTGATATATAGAACTGCTAGAATTAAAATCAACCCACATGAACAACGTGTTTAAAGATTTGCTTAAAATGCCATGTTCATGTGATTTTAAATTCTCGCTTATATTGACTGCATGTACATGGGGACTTTCGATCCCACATCAGTTTTTTTCACCTCAAAATCTATCATTTAAATTTGTACTCTGTTAGCAATCCATGATAGGATCACGTAGTAATTAATTTAATCATGCATGGCCCGATGATGAAATAAGAGGGCGCTCATTCAGTCTTGCGGAAAATTCAGTCCCATCACGTTACGGTCAGGGATAATCGATCGATCTTGATAAACGGTAACCCCGTCCGAAAGATCTTTTTATTATTCCTGAACGGTCACGATCATAGAAAAGACTAAAGTGACGATTCCTCTGAGGGTCCCCTTTTTCAAAACGCATTTTATCAAACACCTTTTTAAACACCTCTCTCATCAACCGGTAACCGTTTTCGGATGTGACTCGGGTGCCTAACACCTTCCCGAGACCACAATACGACCCCGAACCTTTATTTGGGGTCCAGACCCTTTTTTTTTTGTGCCTTTAGTTTTTACTTATTATATTTCTTATGCCATGACAATTAAGGTTCCCTAAACCTAGCAACCAAATTAGGGTGGCGACTTCATTGCATGTTGCGAGGCATCTGTTTACGCCGAGCATTGTAAGGTCTCAAATTTCGTTGCACACTCGCGAATTTTTTAATTTTTGGGGCGCGACAGCTAGTGTGCAACCCATGTTTGTTCGTACACAAACATCACCAATCCCTACAATGCTAACAAAGTTATCCTTTCCCATCTTCACTCGACCAAAGTCTCCTACTTTGTAGTTGGTGAAGAACTCCTTGTTTGGCGTAACATGATATGATGATGTTGAGTCAATTACCTACTCAGCACTTGAATCTGACACACTACATTCTTCTTCCTCATTTGAGAAAATTATAATTACCTCATCTGAGGCCACTGCAGCAGTGTTTTGATCTCCTCCTCTTCTCTGGTTCTCTTCTTTCTCCTTCTTCCAGATTCTGCAATTTTTCTTCATGTGTCCTTCTTTGTCACAATGAAAGCATTTGTACTTTCCTTTGACTTTAGATCTACCTCTGTGATATGGTGCTTATATGGAAAGTGCACCGATTGATGGATCGTTGCTCAGCGACAAGGATTTGAATGCAGAAATAGTGACTCGTCAGAAACTCCAACCCTCCTAAGTGCAATACCTAGGCAACCTGGATGAAATCGTTCGAGGTTCTTCAATAGGAGCCTGACCCTCCTAGGTGTAATACCTAGACAACCCAGACGAACTATGAATAGGATGATAACTTCGGGTTTTACTTGAGACAAAATGCAGCTTATCAAACCGGATATAGAACAAGGATCTTGGCGATCAACTGAAGAAGACTCTTCTGGTTTTTAATTCAATTTAACATAAGAAATACAAGTGTTTTAGCCTTGCCTTATATAGGCGGCCACTTAACAAATAAAACCCTAATTTAACTAGGAAGTTTATCTAAAGTAAACTAAGTAAATAAATAACTTAAATACTTAAATCTGCTCGTGATTTTTGGCCCACATTCGGTCCAGAACTGCTCCTCTGAATCATAGACAATATGCACTTGGAATTTTTGGAAACGCTCGATCCATTTTTAAATGGGCTCGGAATCAATATTCCATGGGCCTTGACGCGTTCACACTGCGCGCCAAAATGTCCACCAGCCCTAACTTCCAAACGGCTAGTCCAAATGGGCTGAAACTTGTCCCATTCGATAGCTAAGACCCAAAAATAATAGTAGGGTGCTCCTCTTCCTGGTCCGGGCCTGACTGGTCCAAAAAATGGTCGTTGGCGTTGACGGACGCGTTTTGAAGTCCTCATCCGCGTAGGATTACTGTCAGCGAAAATGTCTCGATCGATAACAAACAAACGGCTTAGTCGTTTGATCTGAAATTTGGACACAATGAAGAATCCATCCTGAGGTTTCAGAATTGATATAGATCGCACTATTCTGACCTCTGATGATCGAGCTATGGTCTGACGAAGTTGTCCATCACGTTTGCGCTTAGGGCACTTGTGCATGCAAAAGTAGCAACGGGCCATCTTGCAAACTGCTCGTCCAAATGTCCTCAAACTGGTAAGAGGCTCTCCTAAGATCCCAATAAGTCTTGTATTTATCTTGGAACCCGATTTGGAACCTTTCTTCCATGAATTGGCTCGTGTAGATGTGCAACCTTGCACTATGCGCCTCCAAGCCACCTTCCATGTCGTCCTTCGCCTAAGGACTTGATCCAGAAATGTTCCTTGCCCTATCTCCATGTCTAGAGGCTGTATTAACCTCACTGAAAGCTTTGCAATGTCTTGGGCTCAACGCTTTGGGTTTATTGCTCTTGATCGCAAGGCGTGTGCGCGTTGTGAGTGCGCTAGGCCTAGTCTAGGGGCTAGGATCGTATCATCCCCTCCCTCTTCAAAATGATTCGCCCTCGAATCTGATTTTAGACCTGCACCACAATACCTTAAGTTAATAATATCAAAGTAAGCACAAATCGAACCATACCAACCTTGTAACTCCATCTTGGAGGCTATGTCTTTGAAAATGTCAATCCGATTGATAAGATCATCACTCCAAGTGGTCATCTTCACTTGAACTTGGATGGGAACCCATCCTTTGTGTAAGCACTGCCAAATCCAAGTTCCTAACTTTAAGTATTCGCTCATCCTTCCTTGATATCTCAAAATTGCCATCTTGACATGCAAACGCATACGGTAGCGCTTGGCTTGTCCATGGGCTGTCCACATCATCTCAGTTTCCTTGCTGCCATCTATACTAAATAATAAAATCAAGGGCAGCAACATTAAATTGAATAATGTCATTCCAATCATACCACTACATCTCACCAAACAACTCTTAAACGCATCATATTTATTAAATTTTCGCAAAAGGTCATGTGACCTAAATAAGCGATCACGCTTGAATAGAATTCCCTCAAGTCCAGTCGACTTACCCACAAATTTAACATTAAATTCACACATGGCAGAATTATTATGTAATGTAAATACATGTGAAAATTCAATCAATTTGGTGTTAGGGAAAACATGATGTACATCTCTCGGCCTAGTCAAAACGCTAAATTGCTTGCGTCTGCGCAAGTAGTCTTTAAATACATATGACTTGGCCTTCGGCTCTTGCATATAACCATCATTAATTAAATCAATTTTTAAACCAGAATCATAATAATTAATGAGGTTAACATGCTCACACAAATCAGACTTAAGGATGGAAAGATATACCATACCGTTGCGGCCAAGGGTTAGCCGAACTAGGCACCATGGATGATTCACACTCCTTAAGTTCTCTTGGCACTTTTGAATGAGACTTCTCTTCTGCCAACAACCTTCTCTTTATCTTCAAATTAGGAGAAACAATAATAGAAGAGAAAACAAACGAGTTAAGGTTAGAACAATTTAAGCGCAATGGCCAAAAATTTAGTTTTTTGTGGCTTGCGCCAAAACATAATTTTCGCTCACATAATGCTTTTCTCTCCTGTTCTCTCTTGGCGTAAACACTAATCTCTCCTTTTTCAAATTCTCCACTCTCTGCATGCTCTTTATTTTTATGCAAGTGTTTTGAACTCTCATCTCTTTTCGCATGCTCACTCTTTTCATGCGTGCTGTTTTTGTTTTCATCTCTTTTCCCATGCTCACTCTTTTCATGGGGGCTGTTTTGTTCTTCAATTCTCTCTTTCTTTTCAACACTCAACTCTTCTCTTTTTCTCTCAATATCTCTAGTGACTTCCCATTCGGCATGAGACTTCTCTAGGTATTGTTGATCTTCAAGGATTTGAGTAGGTGTAAGTGGTGTAAGCGTAAACTCTCGGTTATTCTTCACTAGTTTGTACCGATTGCTCCTTCCTTTATGAACAACCTTCATATCATGTTGCCACGGTCTTCCCAAAAGGATATGACTTGAAGTCATGGGTACAACGTCGCAATAGATACTACACTCAAATCTTCCAATGGAAAAAGTGACCAATACACAATGTGTTACCTCTAACTCCTCGCCATTGGTCATCCATTGAAGTTTGTATGGCTTCGGCTTCTTAATCAATGGGAGATTAAGTTTGTGCACAAATAATTCGCTTGCACAATTCGCCGAACTCCTAGAATCAATAACCAATGTGGCTACCTTCCCTTGGCAACGGGTGTAGAATAACCCTTCTGTTTGTTCCTTCTCTCTCACTAAGGCTTCCTCTTTGGCCCTCAATCCAACAAGGACCTTTCTTCTCTCATCCTCCATCTCATCAAATCTTGTATTAAGCTTTCTTCCGTTAGGTCCCCTATTAGGATTGGGTTCCTTTCTAGACGTCACGCCATAGACGTATGGTGAACTCTTCAGGTTGCTGACTTGGGTGTACCGGGTGTGGGTCTGCCTTGTAGCATTGGCAGTCACTCCCCTCTCCTTGATGATCTCCTTCCACCACTCATCCATTTTGTCAAACCTCTCGGTTAACTTGCACAACATCGTTAGCATTTCAGCTTGTGCTTGCGACTTCGTGCTCTTGTCTGACATCTGAAAACACAATAACCAAAAGACAAGCGTAAAATTGCCCTATCTAATCACTCCCTCATGTGTTTAAATCTCTCATGTTTAATCACTCTAATGATCTCACAATTCACGCTATAAATTCTCTTCAATCAATCCAAGATCCGTAGACTCAAAGAATGTCAAGAAAACGCTTCCAATAAATTGCAAAGAAAAACTCAAGCTTTGAAAGAAAATAGATGTGATATAATTGATTAATCACTTTGACAATTAATCAAACAATTATAACACAGAGTAGATAGGTCAAGTATCACAGGAGCTCAAGAAAGACAATTGTTTTGCAAAATTCTGCACTAGTTCGGATCTGTTTTAGAACTAGGGTTTCCGATTTATTTCTTTGATAACTTTTGAATGGATGCTCCATTTTTTATGATTCTTGTTGCGTTGCAACACTCTTTTCTTGCTGATTTTGATTCTGTATTGATCGCAAGGTTTCTCTTTTGTTAACACACTGAAAATTTTGAATTCGCTTTCTGTTCTGTTTTTGTGCGAATGAATTCTTTTGTTTTTTTTTTTTTAAATATAAATTGCAAGTACTTGAAACTAAACAAACTGACACTTTGTGGGACTTTCTTTTCTATTTTTATGACTCAAACAAGATAGCAAATCAAAAGGTCTTGATTTGTTACCTAAACGGACGCAACTAGTTACTAGTTCCGACTCACTAACACAAACGGGGAAACAAACAAGATTGGTATAGATTTGGCTAAGGAAACAAGAAAACCAATCTTAACAAACGAAAACAATAATTAAAAGGATAGTTACCAATTCGGTGAGCAGCCTTTGCTCCGCTACCAGCTGATATGGTGCCTATATGGAAAGCGCACCAATTGATGGATCATTGCTCAGCGACAAGGATTTGAATGCGGAAATAGTGACTCGTCAGAAACTCCAACCCTCCTAAGTGCAATACCTAGGCAACCTAGATGAAATCATTCGAGGTTCTTCAATAGGAGTCTGACCCTCCTAGGTGCAATACCTAGACAACCCAGACAAACTATGAATAGGATGATAACTTCAGGTTTTACATGAGACTAGATGCAGCTTATCAAACCGGATATAGAACAAGGATCTTGGAGATCAACTAAAGAAGACTCTTCTGGTTTTTAATTCAATTTAATGTAATAAATACAAGTGTTTTAGCCTTGCCTTATATAGGCGGCCACTTAACAAATAAAACCCTAATTTAACTAGGAAGTTTATCTAAAGTAAACTAAGTAAATAAATAACTTAAATACTTAAATATGCTCGTGATTTTTGGCCCACATTCGGTCCAGACCTGCTCCTCTGAATCATAGACAATATGCACTTGGAATTTTGGGAAACGCTCGAGCCGTTTTTAAATGGGCTCGGAATCAATATTCCATGGGCCTTGACGCGTTCACACTGCGTGCCAAAATGTCCACCAGCCCTAACTTCCAAACGGCTAGTCCAAATGGGCTGAAACATTTCCCATTCGATAGCTAAGACCCAAAAATAATAGGAGGGTGCTCCTCTTCCTGGTCCGGGCCTGACTGGTCCAAAAAATGGTCGTTGGCGTTGATGGACGCGTTTTGAAGTCCTCATCCGCGTAGGATTACTATCAGCGAAAATGTCTCGATCGATAACAAACAAACAGCTCAGTATTTTGATCTGAAATTTGTACACAATGAATAAGACATCCTGAGGTTTCATAATTGATATAGATCGCACGATTCTGACCTCTGATGATCTAGATATGGTCCGACAAAGTTGTCTGTCACGTTTGCGCTTAGGGCACTTGTGCATGCAAAAGTAGCAATGGGCCATCTTGCAAACTGCTCGTCCAAATGTCCTCAAACTGGTCAGAGGCTCTCCTAAGATCCTAATCGGTCTTGTATTTATCTTGGAACTCGATTTGGAACCTTTCTTCCATGAATTGGCTCGTGTAGATGTGCAACCTTGCACTATGCGCCTCCAAGTCACCTTCCATGTCGTCCTTCGCCTAAGGACTTGATCCCGCAACATTCCTTGCCCTATATCCATGTCTAGAGGCTGTATTAACCTCACTGAAAGCTTTACAACATCTTGGGCTCGACGCTTTGGGTTGATTGGCGTTGATCGCAAGGCGTGTGCGCGTTGTGAGTGCGCTAGGGCTAGTCTCGGGGCTAGGATCGTATCACTCTAGACTTGCCACGTCCACTAGCACCTCTGCCCATACTCCTTCCCATGTTCTCTGATTGGAGCGTTAAATGTCATATTTTCATCATCCTTTCTACTCTTTTTATGATGATGTTACTACTAATTCTTGGCTTTTCTACTCCTTTTTTACATAATACAGATCAAAGAATTAAATAGAAGAAAAGGAGCTAAAAAGCAGTTGTTTAGAGCAAAGTTGATGAACCAGTCTCTTTCCCAGACCTGGGGAAGAGCCAGGCAAAAATCACTTCGTGAATGAGCCAGAATAGTCAACGAAATTAAGTCAATGGGCTTGGGCCCATGATGAGAGGAAGGACGCGCACTTCTACTGCTGCTTCTAGAAGGTTTCCTTTGAAGAGTATGTTTCCTCCGTGACAAAGGCATGAGACTCATTACTTGTAGTTTGTCTGCGTCTGGCCTCTTCATTAAAGAGTCCTTGCTTTGCCCAATCTACTTGCCGCCTGGTGCAGTATTCTGGATCGTAATCGTCACCATCTCCCAGCTGCTTGGGAATGAGCTTAAAATATATAAGCCTTGAAGCTCATCATCAAAGTTTATTCCCATAGTAACAAGCTGATTCAATGCATCTTGAACATCATTCAAGTGTTCAATGACAGGCGTGCCTTCCTTGTACTTCACAGTGATGAGTCTGTTGAGGGCTGACAATTTGTTCATGTCGGTAGTGTTCTCGAAGTAAGTTTGGAGTTTGTCCCACAATACTTTGGCGTTGACTTCTTTGGACACATGAGAATATAAGTTGATATCAACCCATTGTCGAATAAGACCAAGAGCTTTTCGATGCTCCTTCTCCCAAGCTTCATCAGTTGTCTTTTCTGGCTTGTTGTCCCCCAATTTTACAGGAGAAAACAAGTCCCTACCATACAGGAGGTCCTCCATTTTTGACTTCCAAATGGAGTAGTTGTCGAACTTCAATTTTATCATGTACCCTGAAGCCTCTTCCATTTATAATTTTCTAACCAGCCAATACGAGAAACCTCGCTCCACTACCACTTGTTGGGATAATCGGATCCCACCGGTTGATATAGCAAAATTATAAACGAAAGAGAAAATGCTAGAATCAGGACACATGATATTTTTTAACGTGGTTCGGCAAAAACAGTACCTACTTCCACGGAGAGATTTTATTAACACTCAAGTATTTCACTCCCTCACACACTCTCAATACCCTGAGGTTGAAAGAAAGATTACAAAGTACTCCTGACTTTCTTAGTATTACACCCGAATACCGTATACCCGAGAAAATAATTATTCTCACCCGGAACTAATTATTTTCTACTACACTCTCTCTCAATTGCGTTGATTGCAATTGAATTGCTTCTGAAATAGATTTACAAAGCCCGTATTTATAGATGGAGGAAGCTGCACATTGTTGACCATTAATTCACACATGGTGCATATGAACGAAGACTTTGCAGCATATGGTTGACAATTCAAAAGATGGTGGACGGTGCACATGTTGCACAGGGATGAAGATTTTAGATGGCCGGCTGCACAGTGATGAGGACTTTAGGTGGTCGACTGCATAGGGATGAGCTGGACTTATCATATTACTATTAGTCCCTCTTGTTGTTAGTCTGATGGATGCTTTGCAGATTTAAGGAAATGACCGAGCTTATTATTGTGTGCTGGCTTAAGATTTATGGCACGGATCTGAGATTAAAATTGAGAGAGGTAGTGACATAGATGGATCTGGGATTAAACTTGAGAGAGGTAATGGCAGAGATGGATTCGGGATTGGGCATGGGAGAGGTAGCGGTGGGGATGGATCTGGCGGCGGTGGTAGGGGTCAATTTGCAGGCGGTGATGGTGGAGTTCTTTAGTTGGTGGACATGGGCCTGGAGGTGGTGGTGGTGGTTGTGGTGGGTAGAGGGGAGGGTTGCATGACGGTTGGTGGAAGTGGAAGAGATGGTGGTGGTGAAGGAGGAAATGAGAGGTAGAGGTTCTTTTGGTGGTGCAGGGAAGAGGATCAAGGAGAGAACATGGCAATAGAGAAATCAAAACATAATCTAAAAATAAGAAACCCGAAAAAATGGTTGAGGAAAACTATTCTAATTGTTAATAAGAAAACTAAAACATGAGAGTTTTGCCGATTGCGTTTAGGTAGCGTTTGGTTGGCGGAATCAAGGAGGAAAGTGACTCGGGAATCTGAGACTCCGAACTTTATTACGTTTGGTTGCAACAAGGAATCACTCTCCCCTAGAATCCAACTTTCCTTGACCGCCTTGACTTTCCAAAAAATGGGGGAAAGTGATTTCTTGGCTAAGGGGTGGGGAGAGTGATTCCCCCCTATAGGGAAAGTTAATTATTTTTGTTAAATGACATATTTGTCCAAAACTAATTATAAAAAATAACCTAATAAAGCGTCTTCTTCCTTCTCTGTTTTCTAAAACTTCGCCAAATTATATTAATTACACAAAAAAACATATTAATTACATCAAAATTATAATTAATTACATCAAAATTACATAGTAATGATGTAAATAATAATAGATAGAAGAAAATACTGTTAGGAACGGGAACAAATCATCCAAGAAATCTCGATCCTAGACTTGTCTATTGTTGCAGTTATATTTTTTTGAATTGCTAGAACAATATGTGTCATACTTTGTTATAATTTTTAAGGACTCTAATACGAAGGTTATTTTATTTGTCATTTTCTTTAACCTGCAAAAAATTATAGTTATAAAGCAAACTCATTTGATATTTTGATTGTTGAAAGATAGACAATTAAATAGAGAAAGTCTAACGTGTTTAGAGGAAACTGTGTAGCACAGTATATATAGAAAAGAATAATTATACACCTAACAAGATAACAAAAGACACCTAACAAGATAACAAAGACAGAAATATAGAAAATGATAAAGTAGTTATTTTTTTTACTTTCCTTGAGGATTCTCAAGTACAAAACAAACACAATAATGTTACTTTCCCGGGAATTTTAAATCCTAACCAAACACAAAAAACTAACATTCCCCTCAATCACTCTCCCGGGTATCATCCTCCCGGGAGAGTGATTCCAAGGGAGAAAGTAGCATTTCATGAACCAAACGCTACCTTAACATTTTTTTTTTAGAAAAACAATCAAAAAAAACATAAAACGGCGGTGATGCCGAACACACCCTTAGCTTTTGGCTTTTGTTTTTCACATCGTTAAATTAACGAGTGGGATCTGCGCAATTTCATTTTCACTCCATTCATTCACACCCGTGCCGTTCAATAATCCTTTAAATGAATGGCAAAAAATGTGTAGAAAATGTAAAAACTTTAGAACTTTGATCACTCGGTTGACACGTTTTCGGTCAACAAGAAATCCAAAATTGTAGTAGTTTTTTTTTCCTTCGGTTTCTACCAGAGAAAAATACACCCTATGATTCTTAACGTTTTACAAAATATTTGATTGAATCTCTAACGTATTTTAAGTTCAATAAAACTCATAACGTTTGTATTCGTTCTCCAATTAGATCCTTTCGTGATAAAAATATGACGTGACACAAAATATTCCGTTAGAATGTATTTTTTAATATTTTTCGTGAAAACCCTAATAGGTTTATTTATTTATTTCTTTCTTTCTTTCATTTTCTTTTTCTTTTTCTTTTCTTTTTTCTTTCCACACCACTGTCTCTTCCCCCCTTCTTTCACAACATCTTGTTACATCCGGTCACCATGAAAAATGAGTTGGTTCCTTTTCAATTTGAGACGTTGAAGTCATTATATATACTGGAAAATCTTTAAAATTCTTTTCAGAACAAAGAAGAGAAGGACTAGTTTAGCCCCTCAATTTGTTTAAAATTTACAATCAAACGAATCTTTGATTCTAATCTAGTTTAATTAGGGGGGTATCTTTTTTCTTTCTTTCTTGGAGGAACTTAGGTGATTCGCCTATGGCCAATCCCTAAGGCATAGAACCAAGATCAAAACCTTTTGAAGGACCTGAAGTAGCTTTTTGAAGAAAAAGTCGTTAATGGTATGCCGCCAAACCGTTAGCGGCATACCACCAGTCTCTATCATCAATTGCTATGTTGGAGAGCCAGAATTACTAACGGCATATCGCTAGTGACTGGAGTTGGAAACTGATTTTGAAGCAAAGCCGCTAGCTCTTTAGCGGCATACCGCTGGCCACTGCCCCAAAAGACATTTCAGCCTTTTTTTTCAACCTTTTGAAGAGCAACTCTTGAAAACTTAGTATAAATAGCTCTTTTCTATCATTTTGTAAACTTAGCTTATATTTTGATGAAACTTAGTTGAGTACTTTAGCCTCCTATCTCTCATTGTAAGCTCTCTTGGTGCTTATCTATTTAGTTTGGAAATCCATTGATTTGAGTCAAGTAAGAACATTGAAAGTTTCCATATTGTTGTGTCAAATTTGTGTTGCATATTTACTTGTGATTTCCAACATCAAAAAACCAAAAACAAGACCCTTAATCCTCATGATTAAGTTACTCATTTTCGGTACTTATGTTTGTGTGGTTGTCTTTCTTTCTCCTTCTGTCAAACGTGCCCATCTTCCATCTTAAACTAGATCCTTGCTCAAGAGAACAACCTCTCACGGATCTCTTTTCATAAATCTTTCCTATTCGTTACGCCAACTCCATCATCCTTTTGAAAGAGAACTGTGATCGTATCATTAGATGCCATGAAGGAAAGAAAAAACAATAATTTATAACCATTTTAATTTTCCAAATCATAGAAAACAAATACGAAGGAGGGGAAAACTAAGCCATAATAGACAAAAATAAAATGCAATTGAATTTCTTGAGGGATTAAAACAATTATTTTTGCAGAGAAGCAAACTTAAACACATATCTTCCTAATTATTGTTCTTTTAGGTAGTCTAGAAAATCAAAATTTTAGTCCCCGGTAAAAAGGCCAAACAATAACTGGGCCCATAACAAATGTTTTTTTAAAAAAGGGGCCATTTGTCCTGAAATTGGATCTTGGCTCAAGTTGTTGTGTTATTACAAAATTAATTAATTAATTATCGTTAATATTAGTTTAATTATTAGACGAACTGATTGATGTGGATAGGATACGTTTATATACACATAATCCTAACATAAAAAGTTTAATTAGTGGTAATTGTAAAATCTTAATCAGTTCAAAATCATCTGATAATTCGATCAATGTATTCAAAATTAATACATGTGCACAGTATAAAAAAATTATATCTATTTGTCAAATATTCTCTCCCACGAGAGATACAACTGTATCTTTTACAACTTAATGCGAGACTTGGTGAAAGGGTTCAATGCATCTGTACTGTAAGATGTCATGTATTTATTTTTATTAATAAAAGACTATTAGTTACACCTTCCACCTTAATTAAATGATTAATATTAGGTCTAACCCCCGGTTTTGGGTTTATAAAAATAAAAACTCCTTTAATTGAATTTATGGGTTTTGAATAGTAATTATCTATCCGTGAAAAAGATGGTTTCAATTAGTTTGAACTCATGCTCGGGGATTTTGAAAATTATTGTTGAAAGAAATAAAATTGTGCATCAACTATTATCGATAAATATTTATTTCTTTTTAGATAAACTCTCATATAATAAGTACTACTCTTCTTTATGTAATTATATATTTTTAGGGAAGTTGTTGAGTGTTGTTATCTATTTTTAAGGTGTTAATTATCGTATCTTGCCTAACTTAATTTTGTCTTTTGTTTGACAATATTTAATTAATCAAGTTTTAAAACAACAATTCACATAATTACAAAACTTAGATGATTGATCATGGGCCTCATGGGCCTCATGGAGTGAGGGTCCACCATATCTAGACAAATTATAACAAATTCTGAGCGTGTCAACTTTGTCATCTCGTTGACATTGACCTAATTTATAGTACGTACTACGTTTTCAACATCCTACACAAGTCAAATAATTAACAAAAGTTAGAAAACTAGTAGTAATAAGATATTAAACTAATTTCTCAAAAAGAAAGGAATTAGCATTAGTAATTCCTAAGCATCGTTAAGTCAAATTCAAATATGCAAGAAGATTGTTTTCTGTTAGTTAAATGAGATTCCATGGTTTTTTTATCAAACCCGTCCCGACCAGTCTGACCGAAAAATTCAACGATTAATCATTAGGTCGGATTATTCATTCCTCAAAACTCTCATTTTTTGGTTCTACTAGAAAATTTGTCAACTTAACTGCTCGAACTAGTATATCCGTCAATTTAATTCTAGTTAAACTAAGTTGATTAAAGAAAATAAATTTAGAAAAATTACTTGACATGTTTAGTGGCCAATAAATTTCTAATCACTACACAAATTCCATCTTTATAATATGAAATTAGAACATATATAATAAATATTAGATAAATCTTCTTTTTTTTTAAAAAAAAATCTTATACTTTACATAAATATTAATTTATGTAACTTTTGACCCTTTCTTTTAACCAAGTTTATAACCGGGCCGGGTTTTTACAACCTCGATGGTTTGCAAAACCATCAACGTTTACTAATTATTATTATAACATGGAGTGCATAATTTTTTAGAACTGTTGTAGGAATAATCTACATCTTTTAAAAGAAAAAATCAAGGCAAATCCTGGAGCAAGCGGGATTCGAACTTCCCACCTCTTGGAATGGTGTTTTAGGAATAATGTACACTAAACATGTTTAGAGTGTAATTTGTGATTAGAAAAAAGGTGATTGTATCCCACCATTGGGCCCAAAGTGAGAATAATGACCAAATCTTTCAAAACCTATTAAGATTTTGTGGAGCACAAAATGTTTCCTAAACCTAATTTGGTTATCTGGTACATATAAACGAACACATATTATCATAAAAACTATTAAAATATATGCTTATTTACATTTTCATTTTCAATACTTCAATAAAATCACTAGTAAATATTAAAAATGTATTTTCTTCACATCTTTTATTATTATTTAGTATTAAATTATAAATTATTTTATTTTATTTTATTCACTTTAATTTATATGTATACAAAAAATATCACTAGCTAGCTATCACACAGTAGCGGATATATTATAAATTCTTCGCAAATATAACAATTAGTGTGTTATTATTATACAATATTTAGCCATCTTACCGTTTAAAACTTAAACATTTTAATAAATACTTGTATATAATAACAACAGAGTAACACAACGCACAACGGAGGACGGAATTAAGAGATGAGAGGAGAGATCTTTGATTGGATGGCATGATAGTATGGATGACAAGAGATGATGATGAGTGCTCCAACATATATAAGATGTGGTACCCAGAATCAAATTTTTAGATTTGGAGATGAGAAAACTGTAGTGGAAAAGGGACCATATGGTCATATACATATATAACTTATAAGCAAAAAATGCCCAGAAGAGGAGGCAAGAGCGGGACCATGTATGTATTCTTCTTTCTTAGCACAAAAAAGAGTCTAAAGTTCTTAATTCTTTAATGTGACAAGAAACAAACCATGTGCATGCCCTCCTTCCTTCCTTCTTCTTGCGGTACTTTCAATTTTCAGCACGCTCTTTCTCGTTTCCTTTTGCTTGCAACCGGGCATGCATGCATGCCCATCACGGTCCCATAGTATTTGATTTTACCTCCTTTTTTATTTTTTGAATTTTGGATGCAAATCGATGGTAAAATGAATAATATATCACGTCTCGAAATTATGAGTTCGAGAACCTACGGGTGAATGTTCTTATTTTTTTAGGAAATCAGTTTGGTTATTTAGAAAGAAACTAAGGTTTATAAAGCTTAAACTTGTTACTTAGTAGTTTCTTAGTTTTGTTTTACAAGAAAACCGTTATTTGACGGAGGTGGGTGTATTGTTTTTTTAACTTATCTCATTTCTATGTTTATCTGTTGCATACGAAATACATTTTTGTATTTTTTTTATGTTTATAAGCAAGAAATATTATTTATTACTATTTTTACTGTAAAAATACGGTCAGAAGTATTTAGAAAAGTACTTACAAGTAAACAGACCTCCATATGAGAGATGTGATGATGAAGTTTGAGAAGGCAAACGTGCAAGGCTGGCGTTGCTTTATGCCAAAGAAAACAAGAAATAATGCAATTGATTAGATTAGAATTTACAACTAATCGTATTTGCTTAGAAATACTAGTACTTGTTTGAAAAGAGCTAACTTCATTAAATGAGATTAGCAATTGAAGATTGTTAAATGAAGAATATAGACGAATGTAGTAATTAATTAGTAGTATAATCTGTAATTTTAATTAAAATTATATGTCTATACTGTAACATATTGCAGTGTGTGTATGAAATAGTACATTCTCATTGACAAACAGTGTTCAAACCCATCAGTCCAACATAACCTAACGGGTAACACAAAAATCATTTTAGAATGAAAATGTCAACAGTAAAAAATGTGCGGTGAAGATTGA
Source organism: Viola odorata (assembly GCA_963691705.1). NCBI lineage: Eukaryota > Viridiplantae > Streptophyta > Magnoliopsida > Malpighiales > Violaceae > Viola > Viola odorata. The sequence goes on from OY829544.1 coordinate 40,572,112, forward strand.
GGGTGAACATGAGTCATCATTTCTTGCAAAAAGAAAGCGAGTTCTTTATTTATTTTGTGTGGATTGGGTTGGGTCCTCTACAACATTATTCCACCAGAAGACTCCTTTTTACGATTCACCAAACGAGGACCTCTTTTTCTTTGCTAATTTAATGGTCAAATGTGAAATCAAGAACTTATCAAGAAAGAAAATAAAAGTTAGCATGAGTCCATTTGGATGGATCGATGGACTCATACTATATTGTTATATTTAACCCCGCGTTCAGCATTCTTGAAAAGACTATGAAGAGAAAGGAATGATTTTGATCTGACCATGGAATTTTTAAGGTTCAACAACAAGATCTTGAATGTTGCAAGACACAATCTCTCCAACTTCTAAAACAATCTTTTGACAATTCAAACTGATGATGAAGGTTCCATGAAAAATAATAAGAAAAAGACAAAAGTGAGCATATTATAATGTTATTTACAAGTGATTTTCTTCACTAATAATGCTGGAAATTTTAAGAGCACTTTTGTATGCTAAAAGGACTACTTTATGTTTTGAGCGAAGAAGAAGCCGTAAATGGGACACGGTGAATGATGATGGTCCCTAAGATTTCAAAAAAAGAATAAAAGAAACTTATTTAAAAAAATATTTATATAGGTTTAAAAATATCATAAATAACATTAAGCGATGCCTTCAAGAATAAAAAATCGATATTAAATAAGTATTTGCAGATATATAATTTATATTTCAGCTGACGAATTCGGTACGAATATACCTATAAAAGTAACATGTCATGTCGAATTTGAAGGACATTGGTTAGTGTGTTTTGGATGTAATATTATGTCGGTTTCTTGCTTCTTAACTACCATCCCTCTAATGGAAAAGAAAAATAAGGGACATAACATAACAGGCTAGTTAGCAGTTAGGCATATATACTTACTATCAAACTGCCCTTTGGGTGTCCTTAAAATAATCCAACAGAATAAGAAAATATTCTTGGGACATCACTAATCTTTTCTTTTTAATCATGCATCAAGGTTAACTCCTTCATGATCATTATTAATCAACTAAACAAGGGGATATCTATTAAAAATGTATAATATACTGTAAGTTTTATTTGTATTTTTATATTTATTAGATAGATTAGTTGTTACAAAAATAGAGATTTGCAGTTCTTGAAGGATTCAAAGTTTGGCAAATATGCATGAATGAATGCATGTAATTTTTTATTTTTATTTTATAAAAAATACTCCCTTCCTCATTTAATAACTGACGCTTTTCTTTTTTTTTTCTTTTTCGAAGTATATATTTTGTGCAAATGATAATTTTTTTGATGTATCAACCCAATTTGATGATGTGGTAATAAATTTTGCTACTATTTTAAAAAGTCACTAGTACTACAACTATTTATTTATTTACTTTTAAAAAAAATTTAAATTAATTAAATTATATTAAATTCTATTCTACTCTTTCTGGATCACTTTAATTGACTTTCTGAAATAGTAACATTTATAAAGCAAATACTAAAAAGTTAAGTAACATTTCGTAAAAAAATGACAATTACTCCGTCCGTTCATTTTTAATGGACGCGTACTATTCCGACACGCATCTTAAGGAAACCGGATGATTCACTATTTGACCCCAAAAAATTTCGTACTTCTTTTTGAACATACGTTAATTCTTAACGTACGTCCGAGAAAAAATTCGGGGTAAAATTGTCTCAAATAGTGAATCATTCAGCTTTTTTAATATACGTGCTAATAGTAAAAATGTCTATTATTAATGGACAGAGGGAATATTATGGTTCGGAGGGAGTATTATATGCACGGTACTGGTATGGCCTATGGGCTATGGGCATAAGAAGCAAATCTTAAGAGAGAATCAAGTGAGTGAGAATAAAATGGGGATTGGGGTGTCTGTCTCTAATACATTGTCTTTGCCCACCACCACCACTCCCCACCTGCTCAGGATATGGTAACCTCCACATGATTTCACTTTTTTTTTAGGGCAAAAGACAAATTGGCACCCAGATTTTACTAGAAAAGACAGATTGGCACCTAACTTTTGCAACTCACCAACTTGGTACCCAAGTTTTCTCCGTTAGACAAAATTGCACCCAGCATTTCTTCCGTTAGACAATCAAGCCACCGTGACCGTTAAGTTTGACTAACGGTGTTAAATAATTCACACGTGGCCGTTATCTGCTGACGTGGCATGCCACGTCAGCATTTAAAAAAATATAAAAATTGTAAAAATAGGGAGAAAATCTTTAAAACTTTTTAAAAAATCCAAAAAAATATATAAAAAGTTCAGAAAAAATATAAAAACTTTTTTAAAAATCATAAAATATATAAAAAAATCCAGAAAATATAAAAAAGTTTTATTTATTTTTTCAATTTTTTTTCCATCTTTTCTGAATTCGGGTGTCCTTCCTACTCTTTCGTAATCTCGTTCGAGCATCGATGGTTTTTAAAAATTGGAAAAATATATAAAAAAATTCTATTGGTTTGTGTTTCCTGTTTTTTTAAAAAAATTCTATTGGTTTGTGTTTCCTGTTTTTTATTTATAATTTTTAAATTTTTTTTTTTCATATTTTTCTGGATTTTAATTTTTTTAATTTTTTTTAATATTTTTTTGAACTTTTTAATATTTTCTGGATTTTTTTATATATTTTCTGATTTTTTTAAAAAGTTTTTATATTTTTTCTGAACTTTTTATATATTTTTTTGGATTTTTAAAAAAAATTTAAAAATTTTCTCCCTATTTTTATAATTTTTATATTTTTTTAAAATGCTGACGTGGCATGCCACGTCAGCAGATAACGGCCACGTGTCAATTATTTAACACCGTTAGTCAAACTTAACGGTCACGGTGGCTTGATTGTCTAACGGAGGAAATGCTGGGTGCAATTTTGTCTAACGGAGAAAACTTGGGTACCAAGTTGGTGAGTTGCAAAAGTTGGGTGCCAATCTGTCTTTTCTAGTAAAAGCTGGGTGCCAATCTGTCTTTTGCCCTTTTTTTTAAGTATATTTTTTTCCCAATATTTTGAGAGTCCTCACAATTTTTTTCGAGTAATAAATTAATCTTATTCGAATATTATTATTTTTTAAAAAAGAATTGTTTTCCTAGGATATAAAAAAATCATAATTAATGAGAATAAATTATTTATCACTCAATCAAAATCAGTGCTAGAAAGAGAAATATAAACCTAAAAGTTTCATTCTTTTGTCTTACCATATATCGAACCTAAAACCTATCTCGTAAAAAGGATATGAACTGAGCAACGGTATTTCACACTTTTATTATTAATTAAGTTTTGCAAAGAAATTTATTGTTTTGCTGACATCACCTGTATCTTTTGGAGGATTTTGTTGGGACCCACCCCTTTCTCTCTCTCTCTTCCTTTTCTTTTCTTCCCTTTTTGCTTTCATCCAAAACTTCCTTCTGTTTTCTTTTATTTTTTGTATAAAGAAACCTGACTAACTCATCTCCTCCTTCCCATCCCATCTTCTCCTTAGACATTTTCATTCTATTTGTTCCTCTCTCCTTCTCTCTCTACCTTGTGCGTGGCATTTATTAATACAATTACTTGCCCTGTAATTCAATTCAAGAATTCAAGAACCCAAGTTGGAAACTTTACAAGATTTTTGAGGGGAATCCTGTCGGATCTTGCTTTCCGGGCTTCAGGATTTTGTTGGGTTTCATCTCAATTTCCACTACAAAACAAGTCCCTCCTCCTCCTCAAATCTATCATTCATTACAAAGAAATCAATCCATTGCATTCAAGCCCAGAATTTGCTGCAATGGCCATCGCAGCAGAGTCACAGTTTCATGTTTTAGCTGTTGATGACAGCAACATTGACAGGAAGTTAATTGAGATGCTGTTAAAAACCTCATCATATCAAGGTACTGATTTTTTTTTACCGAATTCATTGCATCAAAAAACATTGGAAAAACAAAAAAATGTCTCCTTTCTTTCCTTTTTTTCATGGGATGGATTCTCATTGTTGTTTGGTGCTCTGTTCCTGTTCCTGTTCTGTTCTGTTCTGCCATGGCAGTTACTACAGTTGATTCTGGGAGTAAAGCTTTAGAATTTCTGGGTTTGCACGAAGATGACAACCCAAATGTACCTAATTCACCTTCTGTTTCTTCAGAAAATCATCATCAGGTATATTTATTTTTGGTTTTTTGTCTGTTCTCTCAAATGTCAAAGATTCCTCATCCTTTTTTTCCATAATTTTTTCCTTGACTCTTATGTTGCTCCTTTCCTTTTGTCTGGTGTTTTTTACAGGATGTGGAGGTGAATCTTGTAATTACAGATTACTGTATGCCAGGCATGACAGGCTATGATTTGCTCAAGAAAATAAAGGTAATAGTCTCTCTTTTTTGCTGCTATTCTCTTCTCTTCTTCATCTGCCATCATTTATATTCCAATTTCCTTTTGTCAATCATTCTTTTGCTGTTTAGATCCCATTTTTTTTCCTATTCCTGGCAAATATGGGTTTTCCTTTGGTTGAAAAAATTGGTTAGTTCCATTTTCACATTATTATGATTGATGTTTGCTTATCAGTTTTGCCTCATGTTGCCCACTTGCTTGAGAATCTTACAGAAAATCTAATAGGAATATTTTTTTTGCCACCTATTTTTGTGTCTAAACAAATCTGGGTCAAGATATTCAAAGATCTCCTTGTTTTATATCAGAACCAACCATGAAAATTCTTGGAAACTTTCAAATAGGCACTTTCATTTTCCATAAGAACAAGTCAGTTATATTTAACAATTTGCATATAGTAAGTAACTCATTGGTTGTAAAAGTTTCGGTAGGAACTCGTCCGCTTATAAAAAAAACAAAAAGCTATTATATTTGAAGATATACTGATAGGTTTGTTCTTTTCTTTTCTTTTCCTCTGATGTTGCAGGAATCATCATCTCTGAGAGACATTCCTGTAGTGATCATGTCATCTGAGAATGTTCCTTCTAGGATCACCAGGTAATTAAATCTTTCCTACTTTTGGAAGAAGGAAAATTTAAGGCATCTGCAGTTTAATTTTTTTCTTACAAATGGTGTCATTCTACTTTGGATTAACAGATGTTTAGAAGAAGGAGCAGAAGAATTTTTCTTGAAGCCGGTACGATTAGCTGATTTGAATAGGCTTAAACCCCATATCATGAAAACAAAAACTAAGAGCCATAAACAAGAAAATCAAGAAGAGTCAAGAAAATCTGATGATGAGATACAGTCAGAACAGCAGCAACCACCTCAACTACTAGCATCACCACCACAACAACAAGAACAACAACAACAACCCAACAATAACAAGAGGAAAGCTATAGAAGAAGGACTCTCACCCGATAGAACAAGACCAAGATACAATGACATTACAACTATGGTCTAATTAATAATGCCAATCTTACTCGCTTTCATCTTTTAACCGTTGTAATTCAGATAAATTTTCTTTTTTTTTTGTGTTTTTTTTGGCTCCTTCTATAGGAATGCAGAGATAGGGTTGTTTCATGTACACATGAAAAATATAGTATATGGTGTTGAAGATTCTAATTTAACCTATACTAGAGTAAAATTTGGGTAGATCATGATCTACCTACATCATGATGTAAGATGATGACACGTGTCCAAAAGTGTCAAAAATAGTGGTATTTTAGCACTATTTGGGGCACGTGTCATCATCCTAGATCATGATGTAGGTAGATCATGATCTACCCAAGTTTTTTCCCCTATACTATGAGCTTTGATTTACTTGATTTATTTCTTAATTGGTGGTTTAATTAGTGGTTCTGTTGATCCTAATTTATAGGTTTTTTCTCTCCATAATTTATGGCTTTAATTACACTCGTGTGTGTATATGTACCGATATAATAAGTCTAACAAGTGAGAAATAATAAAATACTCTTCAAAATATTACATGGTAGCGAAGCTCTAGATTTCTTAACCTAAAAATTATTCTCTCCTAAACCAATAGACAAACATATCCGGCCTTAAAAACACCAATGACACCTTAGATTCTGGCAAGCCCAGAACTGAATCCAATACCTAGAAAGTAGGAGACTTTCAGAGTATTAGGATTTCTTATAGATTGAATGGAAAAAATTACATCAAATGGTTCCAAGTGATTCATACATATTTAAAGGGCAAAAGGAGACACAACCACCTTCTCAGCAATGAGCCAGCAGAGACTGATCCAAAGTTTGCAGCATGGGAGGAGGAAGACTCCATGATCATGTCCTGGCTTTGGGGGTCCATGGAACCAGCAATCGGCGATACTTGCATGTTCTTTAAAAACTCTAAGGATGTTTGGGACTTCATTAAAGGGACTTACTCCAAGGCTCGTGACACTGCACAAGTGTACGAAATAAAGACCAAGACTGCAGGAACCAAGCAAGGTGACAGATCAGTCACAGAGTATGCAAATCAGCTCCAAAGTCTATGTTCTGGAAAACAAAAGCCCTATGTTTGTCCTAAACACTTTCTATCCTAATTTCAGGACTGAGAATGGTCTCATTCCTAGGGTGTTTGGGTGCACTGCATATGTACATGTCCATCAACCTCTTATAAGTAAGCTAGAGCCCAGAGTAGTTAGATGTGTGTTTCTAGAATATTCCTCCACTCAAAAAGGGTATAAGTGTTATGATCCAATCACTAGGAAAGTAATCATTTCTATGGATGTCACATTCTCAGAAAGTACCCCTTTCTTCCAAAAAATCTCATCCCACATGGAACAACCTTCCTTTGAACCAACTCAGACTTTCCTCCAGCCACTTGAACTACCTCAAATTCCTAAAATCACATCTAATATTCCATGTCTAGAAACTCCTAAGATTACAGATGCATTCAGATTCTCGCAGGTTTACTCAAAGAAACCTATCCCTGAGTTGACGCAAGGCCAAGAGTCAAATCCATCTCCTCAAGAAGAAACCACTGTAAGTACACTAAACTCACCAGTCAATCTAAACACAAATCCAATAGATGATCCTATTGATGTTAATGATCTCCCAATTGCGGTCAGAAAAGGAACCCGACAATGCACAAAGAAATCCTTATACTCTTTATCCAAGTATATTTCTCTCAAACACCTTTCAAACTCACATAAGAGGTTCATCCTGAGTCTAAATACTATTAGTATTCCTAACAATATTTTCGAAGCATTAAGATAGGAGGAATGGAGAAATACAATGAAGGAAGAGATGAATGCATTGGACAAGAACAAAACTTGGGAGATTGTGAAGAAACCTACTAGAGTAAACATAGTAGGATGCAAGTGAGTGTTTACTGTCAAATACAGGGCAAATGGATCACTAGAGAGGTACAAGGCCAGACTAGTAGCAAATGGGCACACAGTCATATGGAGTCGACTATCAGGAGACCTTTGCCCTAGTGGCAAAAATGAATGCAGTAAGGATTCTTCTAGCACTTGCAGCTTAGTTTGGTTGGAACCTTCACCAATTTGATGTGAAAAATACTTTTCTCCATGGAGACTTGGAGGAAGAGATTTATATGACTATTCCACCAGGTTTTGATGAAGAGAAAAATGACAAAGTGTGTAGGTTGAGGAAAGCACTGTATGGCCTAAAGCAATCACCAAAAGCGTGGTTTGAGAGGTTTTCCAAGGCTATGAAGGGGTTTGGATACAAACAGAGTCAAAGAGACCACACCATATTCATCAAGCAATCTTCCACTAGAAGTGTCACTGCCTTACTTGTGTATGTAGATGACATAATAGTGAGAGGAAATGATGAAAAAGAGAAGGAGGAATTAAAAAGGAAGCTGCTAACAGAGTTTGAGCTGAAAGAGTTAGGGAAACTAAAATACTTTCTTGGTATTGAGGTGGCTTACTCATCCCAAGGAACCTTCATTTCTCAACAAGAGTATGTCATTGACTTACTCAAGGAGATAGGGAAACTGGGGTGTAAACCAGCAGCTACACCCATAGAAGTCAATCATAAACTGGGAGAAGCTACGGAGGAACCAGCTATTGACAAGAAAATGTATCAACAACTGGTTGGAAAATTGATCTATTTATCTCATACCAGGCCTGACATAGCTTACTCAGTAAGCATTATCAGTCAGCTTATGCATGACCCGAGGGAACCTCACTTATAGACAACTTATAAGGTATTGCACTACTTGAAAGGGAGTCCAGGCAAAGGGATCTTGTACAAGAAAGGCAAAGAATTCATTGTGGAAGGATACACAGATGCAGATTATGCTGGGTCTCAGATAGACAGAAGGTCTACTACAAGTTATTACACCTTTCTAGGAGGCAACCTCATAATTTGGAGAAGTAAGAAACAAGGTGTAGTAGCTAGATCATCTGCTGAATCAGAGTTTAGAGCACTTGCTTAGGGGTTGTGTGAGTTAATATGGGTAAAGATCATCTTAGATGACTTAGGGTCCTATGAGAATCTACAGTGACAATAAATCAGCAATAAACATTGCACACAATCCAGTGCAACATGACAAGACGAAACACAGAAGTGAATAGACCCTTCATTAAAGAGAAGCTGCAAGAAGCATTAATATGCATGGCCTATGTGCCCTCTATGTCTCAACTAACAGATGTCTTGACAAAAGGTTTATCCAATATGGTTTTCCATGGTCTGATTTCCAAGCTGGGAATGGAAAATATCTATTCCTCAATTTGAGAGGAGGTGTTGAAAATTCTAATCTGACCTACATTATGAGCCTTGATTTACTTCCTAATTAGTGGCTTAATTAGTGGTTCTGTTGACCTAATTTTTAGAGTTTTTCTTTCCATAATTTATAGCTTTAATTACCATATATATAATTCTCCGCTACCAATAAAAACACGAAGGCCGGATATAACAAAGCTGGTATTGAAGATATACAGACCAACAGTCACCGGTTTGACTCTTTTTTTTTTCTTTTTTTTTTTTCTTTTTTTTTTTATATGGGCTACTGTTTAGTGCTTGGGAACTAAGGGGTTGTTAAGGCTAGAAACTAGAGAGAGAAATTAGTGAGACATAGAGATTGAAGGAAATGCTCTCGTTGTATTGATTTTCTCGTGTTCTACAAATGAAGGGGGAGTCCCCTTATAAAGAAAAACTGATACTAAGGGCCAAAACAGGTGGCCGACAAGGAATAAAGCTTAAAGAAAAGAACCTTTAAAAGAAACGGTCCTAATTTAAAGTAGAAAAAGTAAAGTGATAATAATTACATCCTGCCAAAAGACAGGCGGCTGGTGGATAGCTGTTTTAGACAGCTGTGTCTGTAGTCGTCATGGCTGACGTCTGTTGATCTGTTGCGTCATTGCTTACGTTTTGTTGATTCTTCTAGAGATCTCTGTGCGTGTCTGGAATAGTGTTGTCACTATTGTTTCCTGCTTCTGTCATCTCTTGGTCTTCAAGATCTGCTATTAGGTTGGTTATGTGTTCTTCATCTAGGAGGCGTCCGTCTCCTGAATGTGGAAGAAACATTCTCCACTCTCTGGTACTGTAAATTTGAATGAAGTATCCTTCTCCTAAGAGATGATAGCTCCTCCAATTTTCTGGTGTGTATAAGACCATTGGATCTTGAGCAGCTCTGTAAATTTCTGTATTTTCAATTTCTTGAAAGTCATATGGAGATAGTGAGATTCCCATATGGATATCGTGTAGACTTTCTTCTTCTCTGTCTGCTGAGAAGATGAAGATCCTCTTCTTTGAAGGAATAATTTCAAAGCCTCTCGCCACAGGAAGTGTAGAGTCAATGAAACATTCTATTTTCTTTCTGATTGCCATGTTTCCTGCAATAAGAAAGAACCTTTCTCCAAATTCCTCTAGATATTTATCTATACTTCCTTCTTCTTCTAGTTGGAATGTAATCTGATCTACCATTCCCATATGAAAGAATGATAGAATCTTTTTAAATGGCATGTCTGTGGTGTTAAGATCTACTTGTATTTTGAATAGTCCTGCTGTTCCTGTTCCTCCTATATGTCTTGCAATTTTTCCTGCAAGTCTGCAATAGGGCTTCTGTACTATCTTAACTCCTTTGAACTTCCAATTTATTTCTTCAAAATGAATACTTACTAAATCTTTCTGTGCATTGATCAGATCTTCTAAATGCCTACTTTCTGTTTTCTGTTTAATAATCTCTTCTCCCTCAGGCCATTGATCAATCAAAGGCTTTAGGGTGAATTGTGCTGGCATATCTAATAACCTGGCTCTAAGTTGTAGAAAGCTTCTATTTTTTGGTTTATTATCTTTAATGAACTGATCTAGTTGTTGTAATTTTGTATTCAATCTGTTCATGGTGGTACTACTCTGTTGGAATTGCTTTTCTACTACTTGGGATTGCCTTTCAGCTTCCTCCTTTTTCTGTTCAAGGAAAGCTATCTGTTTAGCTGTTTGTTGTTGTATTTGAACCATCTGTTCTTCTAACTGTCTGTTCTTATTTTCTAATCTTGCTATTGTCTGACTCTGATTTTCTCGGGCTATTTCTGCATATGGCCTCACTGTTTCTGGTTCTATATAAAAGTTTGGGCCTAGTTGGGCCCTTGCCTCCTCTAAAGCCTCACTGAAACTGTGATAACCCACATAAATAGGGTTTTGACACATTATAAAGTTTTTAACTGTATTAAAGCTGTTAAAGACTCCTGTTTTTAATCCCCTATATATCACGTAGTGTGAAAAAGACTTTTTCTGTATTTTGGGATTCTTTTCTGAGAAATACATGCTTAAGGCATTTAAGCATTGTACCTTGAACTGTGTTGCTACTGGAGCTGTCTGTATATGCCAGATGTTGTCTAGCAAGCACTGTTGCTCTCTGTCTATGTTTAACCCTTCAAAGGGTTTAAACTTTTTGTTTCCCCCATCAGGAAATTCTGAGAGGTACATAGTACCAAATCTGATTTCATTCTGTGCTCTTCTTGTGGGAAGGTTTCTGTTTGTAAATGGAGTCTGTATGCTTGAGGATGATGATGATCCTCTTTCTGTGGCTGTGACAGGCATTGCCAAATTGTTTCTGTACATAATGGTTTGGTCTATCAGGGCTTTCTGTTCTTCTGTTTTTTGTTCTGTTTGTGCTCGGGGTTTTATCACCCGTTTCTTCATTTCTGCCTGTATCATTTAAAGAATTTTTCAATATTTCTAGATAATAAATCTGCTAGACTATTATTTTTTCCTTTAATATGTTCAAAGCAAATTTTGTAACCATTTCCTTGTATTAAATTCTGTAGGTTAACCCATCGGGTTCTATTTATCTTTTTGCTATTTTCGTTTTTTAGGAACTTGACTATGGCTTCACAATCTGTTCTAACTGTGAATTCATTATGTAGATATATTTTAAACTTATCTAAAGCATTTATTAATGCTTGGATTTCATAGTCTAAACTAGTCCAATTTTGTCCTGTTTTAAAATTACCACTTGTATACGCAGCAATTCTTTCTGTTTCTTTATCTGAGTATTTACTGGGTTTGCAAAACATTACTGCTCCCCAGCCTTCTTTACTACCATCACATTCTATAATAATATAATCTGTTGTTAAGGGTAGTTCTAATGGCTTTATCTTCTTAACTTGTTCTTTAATCTTTTTTACTAATTCTATGTCTTCTTTATTAAAATTTCTTTGACCATTTTTTGTTGTTTTACTATATAATGGTCCTACTAATTTACTTAAATTTTGAATAAATTTTCTAGCGTAGTTTAATATCCCTAAGAAAGCTTGTATCTGTTTTAATCCTTCTAATTTATCTGGAAAACTTAATATTTTTTCTGCTATATGTGGTTGTAATTCTATCTTACCATCTCCTAGTTCTAATCCTAAGAAGGATATCTTTTTCTTATATAATTCCATTTTTCTTTTACTAACTACTATACCATGCTTTTCTATTTCTTGGAAAATCTGCTTCAAATGATCTTCATGTTCTCTAATGGAATTACTAGCTACTAAGATGTCATCTATGTATACTAAACAGAACTCATATTTCAAGAATATTGAGTCCATATATCTTTGAAATACTGCTGGCGCATTTTTTAAGCCAAAAGAAAGAACATTCCATTCGAAATGTCCTTCTGGGCATGTAAACGCCGTCCACTGTTTAAACCATTCTTCTAATTTTAGCTGATTGTAGCCTGATTTTAAATCAAATTTACTAAAAATCTTTTTCTTTTGTATTAACATTATTAGGCTGTCTTTGTTTGGAATATTGTATGCATCGTCTATTGTGTTGTCATTTAATCTTTTATAATTATAAACTATTCTAGCTTTCCCTCTTTTTATTTCACTATGATTTCTTACTATAAAGGCTGCTGATCTATGTGGGCTGGTTGATCTTTTTATTAATCCTTGTTTTAACATTTCAGGAATCTGTTTTCTAAATTCTTCTTTGTCTAACGGGCTGTACTCTATATTTGCTGTTACTATCCTTATATCAGGATTTTTAATCTTCATTTTTACCTCATAGTTTATTCTGCTTTTGGTAATATCTTCTCCTATTAATCCTATCTTTTCTAATTTCTGTATTATAGGATAATTTTTACTAGTCTTAATGTCTGGTCCTTTTTCTAATTCCAAGGCTAATTCTTTTCCTAGCATAGTATATGTTTCATTTTCTATATGCTCTGTTCTCTTATTATCTGGTTTTAAAAATTCTAAGGTGGGTTGTCCACCACGCTTTCTTGCTAATTCCGCTGTTTGTATATATTTGTTTGTTGGGAAAGTATATACATTTTTACTAATTGTTATGCTATTTCTAGCTATAGTAATACTACCATTTAAACTACATATGAAATTTAATCCTAATAAAAAGTCATTACTCTTTGTTTCTTCAGGGGCTATATTAATCTGTGGAATGTCGTATTTTATACTGTAATTCTGTGCAAAATCTATAAACTGTATTCCTAAGGCTTCTACTTGATGTGTTATAACCATTGTTCTTTGTTCGGCTGTTTTTGTAATTATTCTATATTGTAATTTTTTATGATATTTTAGTGGTATTAAGCTATATCCTACCATACTTTTTGAGCTTGCTGTGTCTAAAATAGCATTTAATTCTACAAAGGTGTTTGCATCTAACCAAAGTCTAAAATAGCATTTAAAATAGCAATATTCTAAACAAAGACTTTGGTTAGATGCAAACACCTTTGTAGAATTAAATGCTATTTTAGACACAGCAAGCTCAAAAAGTATGGTAGGATATAGCTTAATACCACTAAAATATCATAAAAAATTACAATATAGAATAATTACAAAAACAGCCGAACAAAGAACAATGGTTATAACACATCAAGTAGAAGCCTTAGGAATACAGTTTATAGATTTTGCACAGAATTACAGTATAAAATACGACATTCCACAGATTAATATAGCCCCTGAAGAAACAAAGAGTAATGACTTTTTATTAGGATTAAATTTCATATGTAGTTTAAATGGTAGTATTACTATAGCTAGAAATAGCATAACAATTAGTAAAAATGTATATACTTTCCCAACAAACAAATATATACAAACAGCGGAATTAGCAAGAAAGCGTGGTGGACAACCCACCTTAGAATTTTTAAAACCAGATAATAAGAGAACAGAGCATATAGAAAATGAAACATATACTATGCTAGGAAAAGAATTAGCCTTGGAATTAGAAAAAGGACCAGACATTAAGACTAGTAAAAATTATCCTATAATACAGAAATTAGAAAAGATAGGATTAATAGGAGAAGATATTACCAAAAGCAGAATAAACTATGAGGTAAAAATGAAGATTAAAAATCCTGATATAAGGATAGTAACAGCAAATATAGAGTACAGCCCGTTAGACAAAGAAGAATTTAGAAAACAGATTCCTGAAATGTTAAAACAAGGATTAATAAAAAGATCAACCAGCCCACATAGATCAGCAGCCTTTATAGTAAGAAATCATAGTGAAATAAAAAGAGGGAAAGCTAGAATAGTTTATAATTATAAAAGATTAAATGACAACACAATAGACGATGCATACAATATTCCAAACAAAGACAGCCTAATAATGTTAATACAAAAGAAAAAGATTTTTAGTAAATTTGATTTAAAATCAGGCTACAATCAGCTAAAATTAGAAGAATGGTTTAAACAGTGGACGGCGTTTACATGCCCAGAAGGACATTTCGAATGGAATGTTCTTTCTTTTGGCTTAAAAAATGCGCCAGCAGTATTTCAAAGATATATGGACTCAATATTCTTGAAATATGAGTTCTGTTTAGTATACATAGATGACATCTTAGTAGCTAGTAATTCCATTAGAGAACATGAAGATCATTTGAAGCAGATTTTCCAAGAAATAGAAAAGCATGGTATAGTAGTTAGTAAAAGAAAAATGGAATTATATAAGAAAAAGATATCCTTCTTAGGATTAGAACTAGGAGATGGTAAGATAGAATTACAACCACATATAGCAGAAAAAATATTAAGTTTTCCAGATAAATTAGAAGGATTAAAACAGATACAAGCTTTCTTAGGGATATTAAACTACGCTAGAAAATTTATTCAAAATTTAAGTAAATTAGTAGGACCATTATATAGTAAAACAACAAAAAATGGTCAAAGAAATTTTAATAAAGAAGACATAGAATTAGTAAAAAAGATTAAAGAACAAGTTAAGAAGATAAAGCCATTAGAACTACCCTTAACAACAGATTATATTATTATAGAATGTGATGGTAGTAAAGAAGGCTGGGGAGCAGTAATGTTTTGCAAACCCAGTAAATACTCAGATAAAGAAACAGAAAGAATTGCTGCGTATACAAGTGGTAATTTTAAAACAGGACAAAATTGGACTAGTTTAGACTATGAAATCCAAGCATTAATAAATGCTTTAGATAAGTTTAAAATATATCTACATAATGAATTCACAGTTAGAACAGATTGTGAAGCCATAGTCAAGTTCCTAAAAAACGAAAATAGCAAAAAGATAAATAGAACCCGATGGGTTAACCTACAGAATTTAATACAAGGAAATGGTTACAAAATTTGCTTTGAACATATTAAAGGAAAAAATAATAGTCTAGCAGATTTATTATCTAGAAATATTGAAAAATTCTTTAAATGATACAGGCAGAAATGAAGAAACGGGTGATAAAACCCCGAGCACAAACAGAACAAAAAACAGAAGAACAGAAAGCCCTGATAGACCAAACCATTATGTACAGAAACAATTTGGCAATGCCTGTCACAGCCACAGAAAGAGGATCATCATCATCCTCAAGCATACAGACTCCATTTACAAACAGAAACCTTCCCACAAGAAGAGCACAGAATGAAATCAGATTTGGTACTATGTACCTCTCAGAATTTCCTGATGGGGGAAACAAAAAGTTTAAACCCTTTGAAGGGTTAAACATAGACAGAGAGCAACAGTGCTTGCTAGACAACATCTGGCATATACAGACAGCTCCAGTAGCAACACAGTTCAAGGTACAATGCTTAAATGCCTTAAGCATGTATTTCTCAGAAAAGAATCCCAAAATACAGAAAAAGTCTTTTTCACACTACGTGATATATAGGGGATTAAAAACAGGAGTCTTTAACAGCTTTAATACAGTTAAAAACTTTATAATGTGTCAAAACCCTATTTATGTGGGTTATCACAGT
Source organism: Viola odorata (assembly GCA_963691705.1). Classification (NCBI taxonomy): domain Eukaryota; kingdom Viridiplantae; phylum Streptophyta; class Magnoliopsida; order Malpighiales; family Violaceae; genus Viola; species Viola odorata. Next base: position 40,587,678 of record OY829544.1, read on the forward strand.
TTCAGTGAGGCTTTAGAGGAGGCAAGGGCCCAACTAGGCCCAAACTTTTATATAGAACCAGAAACAGTGAGGCCATATGCAGAAATAGCCCGAGAAAATCAATACAACGAGAGCATTTCCTTCAATCTCTATGTCTCACTAATTTCTCTCTCTAGTTTCTAGCCTTAACAGCCCCTTAGTTCCCAAGCACTAAACAGTAGCCCATATAAAAAATAAAAAAAATAAAAAAAAGAAGAGTCAAACCGGTGACTGTTGGTATCTGTATATCTTCAATACCAGCTTTGTTATATCCGGCCTTCGTGTTTTTATATATATATATATATATATATATATATATATATATATATATATATATATATATATATACCAATGTAATAAATCTATATCCTTCAAAATTTTATAGGTACCAATTTTGTTTTGCTGATTAATTTGACAAGAGAAAACGACATTTTTAGGGTGAGAATTGACCAAGAAGCTAACATGGTTTAGGTCATTTTGTTTATATTGTCAGAGTATGTAAAATGTCCTCTTCTGTCATCAATGCATTTACATGTGAGACTTGAAAGCTGCTGATAATGCAATTGGTAGGGAGCAGATTAGGCCCATTTCATTCATTCAGCACATTCCCCTCATTCTAGCTGTCTGGTTTTTATTCATCTTTCAATGTCCTGTCCAAAAACTGACTCCTTTCAGCACATGGATTCTCTCTTTCTTTTCGTCAAATTCATGGTGTATATATAAGAACCTAGATAGAATTTTGATGACATTATAATTCTAAAAAGATTGAGATTTTTAAAATGATTAAAACACAATCTAATAGTCAGACAAACCCTTTCATGGATATTAGTACGCATGACTCTCTTTTTTTTTTTTATCAGAGCATATAACATTTCATACCTCATGTTTTCAGCAAAACTTGGAGGAATTTTCAATTCTACCAGAAAAGAGGCTAGATTCCATATTCCTTGTAAGGATATTGCAAAATATGAACTGGTTTGTTATTGAGGAAAGTATCTGTTCCTTTTCTTAAAACAAGACTGCAATTTGCATGGCGTTGTGTGCTATAAGATACAGACCAAGATCAATTACAGATAAGATCTTTACTGCTTGACGAAATGTGATTACCAAATTTCACAGGTTTCATTCTGATGAAACAGTTTAAAATAAGTGCGCAAATGACATCAACAAGAAAAGCCCCATCACGACTAAGTTGAAAATATACTTGTCTAAACAATCAACGATTATGGTGAAAATGTTGGAATTATTTTGAGCCCTCTACCTACCGATCAATCCCTATTATCATCATTTGTCGATGCTACACTCTTTAGTCAGTAAAAGTTTACAGACCAATCGATACCTGCACGCACTTCTGCATCCCAAGCTATCTCCCATCCTAAAATGCTATGTACATACCCATCCTAAAGGTGCTGTTGAACCTGAAGTATAAACCAAAAAAAGAGAAGAGACTGGTTAGGAACTGCCACAGAGAAGACGATGACGGGTCAATTAAATGGAAACTTACACTAGGCCTACTATATTCTTACCTCAACTTCTAATAGATGATTGGTTCACGCAATACAAACAAAACTAGAATACAAAGATATAATAAATGAATGAAATTACAATCAACTAAACATAAAATTCCTTTGGAAAATAAGTCCTGTTACCGTGTTCTAGATCTCCCAGGTAGGGAAGAATTATAACCATGTGGTACCAAACATATATCATCAGACATATAAAGGGCTAAAGTGAAGCGCCTGCGCCTCTAAAGCATTTCAGATGGATGACATAAAAGAAAACACATTTCCCTTTGTTCTCATGCAGCAGAGGGGAACCATAGAAACTAAGGGACAGACACTTCGGGAAAAGAAAAAAAAACAGTACAAAAAAATTACCATTGATTTTCTCTTTTGGCTATTTACTTCCATAATCATTATAACTCACACCTTCAGATATAGTGTCCAGCCTTTTATTGTCACCTGTAAGGCCAGGGCCCAAATCATCTTCCTGCTTAAAAATGTACCTGATGTTTTAACAAGGCAAGAAAACGACTAACCTTCATGTTCTCTGTCACAAGAGTCCATAAAGTTTTCATTGTCTGTACCTAGGAATGGTGATCTAGGGTAATTCTCCAGCTCTGAAACGATCAAGAATCAAAAATTAAATGTAAGCAAAAAGCAATACCATTCAAAGCATTCATGCACATGGGAACTGAACCAACATTCGATTTGTCATAATCAAGTTACTTTAACCCAGCAGGAATGCCCGCATAAAGGGGTAATATTCAAGTGCATCCATAGACAAACAAACAGCTAACACAATACCCTTTTGTGAAGCGTGCATGGCGGGGTGGGAGGAGTTTACCTGAACTCTGAGCAAAATGAGTCGTCAGATCTGAGAGACTGAAATTCCGAGGAAGTGTATGTAGCTCAAATGAAGGAGCATCTGCATCCAGCATAGACTCATTCAAAGCTTGCGAGCTAGACTCAACACTACTAAAGGAAGCAACAGATGGATCTATAATTGGCTGGCGCGATTCCAGGACATTGTTCTCAGCACCAAACATATACGGGGAAGTTCCAGGATAACCAGCTTCTGATTTGACCATTAAATTCATTCCTTGTATCAGACCAAGATTTGAGCTCTGCATGGATAGAATGTTCCGAGAGGCGTCAATTCTATTAGCATGTGCTGACATGTCAACAGCAGGATGCATACTTGAGTGCAACGACGATCCACCATTAGTATATCCGCTAGTTAGACCAGAACCAATGCGATGGTGCATGTTCTCAGGCTCCAGAGCTGGTCCTGTATGCTCTGGGGCATACAGTGCAGAATTCTGGTGCACTGCCAAAGAAAAGTGTTATCAGTTGCAAGGAAGCCATTTTTCTGTGAAATCCAAAAGCGTGCCATATGGAGAAACTGAAGCAAATTACCCAACATGTTGTCCCATGGCTGCTTTGATGGCAATTAATGCACATTGATATCAGTTTGACTGAATCATTTTCTCACACAGACTTAGAGAATCATGGCTAACTATATCCTTCCTTCTCAAAACATTATACATGCAAACTTAAAAGCTAACATCTGAAATCCAGAAAATTTAGCTCAACAAGCGAATCTATTATCTAGAATAATACGTGAAGCAAACATTTTGAAGCCATGTCACAAAAATTGATTCCTGACTAGAGGACAAAAATTACTTAATTAATTTTCAAAGACATCTAAGAAATTATAATCACATGTTGCTATTGAGAGAAAATTATAATATTCTTCCTTTACAAAAAGGGACAAGAAATCCTTCTGATGTGTAGCTAGCCAGTTGTTAGAGTTAATGTGAGGTTCAATGCTTATAACAGCAGAACCTTTCCAAATAAAAGATATGCGTGAATAGCATGTAAGCTGTTTAGAATCATAATGGGGGTATTAACAAAAAAACAAAACATGGGGGTCTTATCAAATCATAATGATAAAAGAAATAAGGCAAAGGCAGCTGTTTAGAATCAGCAGCTGCAAAGACTACCATGACAGGATTTCCATTTCAAAATGCAGTTATCATGAAATACTAATAGCATAACAGATTTCCAAAGGTACCAGAAGGCAGACTTACATGGCGGGATACGTGATCCATTAGATGTAGGCATTGAAGCCACTCTGGTTGGATTTATCTCGCGCATCAATCGTACTTGTTCCTCAAGTAGCTTGTTGAATTCCATTATTTGGTGCTTCACCTTCAATCTCAGATAATAAGCTTTGAAAAATTCCGGATTCTCTTCTTCAAGCTTTTGCCAGACTAAAAGTAAAAGTACAAGTTTGAGGGTTATTTAACAACAGAGCCTGAAGTAGCTCCTCTGCTGCAAAACTATTACTTCAAATCATGAGCAACAAAATATGGAAAGAAATGGCTGTTTCCATGAAAGGAGAAAGAATGAACAGAGCTAAAAATGACGAGAAAGTTATCTAGTTCTAGCACCTGTTCTTTAAGATAGATCCAGAACATTTTTTAATACCAATCATTACTTAATCTTTCCTAATACTGTCACACCTTCCAGAAAGCAAAAACATGTAGCAACTAAAGGTGAATAAATATGCATCACTTAGTGCTGTTAATATGGTAACTCGCTTTCCAGGTGAACCCATGCTTACACCTCGAAGGGAAGGAATTACAGATGGAGATGGCTATCTCAACTGTCTAGCCTAAAGTGCATTGGTCTTCTTAACAATCTAAATCTATTACTTCGCGTTGAATAAGTTCAAATTGTTTTATAGTTTCCACATATCACCATCAACAGAGTTATCATTCAAACAAATTCAAAGCTAACTGTCTCTTGGGTCGAGCTAGAGATGACAGATCGGATAATTAAGTAGCTGCAGGTTCAAACCTATGGGAAAAGAAAAGAACAAAAACTCCTAGGGGGCATGGATTATGGTGAAACCTTCACGCAAACTCTCAAATGAAATTGTTATTCTCCGATAACTGTCCCTCATTTTCCTTCTCCACACACCATTTTCCTCCATTCATATCCTTCTTTAAGATGTGACAAACACTCTGGGTCATTATCACAAGACAACTAATAAAACAGAACGCTCCATGTACTCAAACATACAAGGAAAGCATTTATCAAATGCTGAAGATGAGTTCATACAGACAAGGGATTCGGTATCACCAGCCCCAGAGAGAGAACCTTTCAATTTACTTGCATCAAATTAAGGTGAAATTTCCACAAATTGAATTCAACCTTTTCGAGAAAAGGAAAAGTACAATTTCTACTGGAATACAAAGATAATTTCAGTAGGGTCAATACCAGTGCAATTATGAGGCATGATGCAATAAGTGGCCTCGAATCAATTACCATAACAGAAAACCAAGAATTGACCATCAATAAAAGGAAGGTAATGAATCACTGACAACATAACAAATATAAACAGCACACAGAGACAATGCATCAAAATGAAGTTTTGTCAGGGTGTGAATTAAAATTAAAATAGTTACCAAGTTCAGTGAAACCAGGCTCAATCTTTGCTTGAGCCAACAATGTTTCAACCACTTCCCTCTGGTTCATGTACAGCTGGAGGCACCGTTCTATAAGATTTTGCACCTACAGTCAGTGAGGAATTAGTCAATAAAGAATAAAACAGACCACCTTTTGGCTACATATTTGAGGTTTATTGACAACCATGTTTAGAAAGCAAAACAGAAGCAGAAATCACATGCTTTTCTTGCTAAGTGAAAATAACCAATGATTGTCCCTAATTGGACAGTTCACTCTGGTAAAACTAAAAACCTTAACACCTTACCACTTGTATATCTTTAGGTGAGACTCTTCTCGCTGGCCCACTAGACATATCTTGTGATTGGAAGGGAAACAATCAACCTAACAAACTCAAAGAACCTTATCTCAGACACCCTTTTGTCCTGCTTTGGATGGTCAAGAAAAAATAACCATATGTTAGTCCTGAAATATTGAAGGAGGACCAAAAGTAAATCAACCAAATGTGAGCTGCGTCAACATGAAAAAAGCGCAACGTAGATACTTATGCAAGTTTGACTATGCACGGGGAAGTGAAGTTAGAAGTGAACGAACAGTCATAAAAACTTATCAACAGTGAGAGACTTCATTAAATAGCTGAGAAGCACTATGCAAAGTCATGTGTATCTGCTGAATCAGACAAGCGAATAAGAGCAACACACGCGGTTATCATATCATGATCATAGATTCGTAGCAGCACTGTCTCAGAGAATAATGGGGCAAAGTACGCTTCCCAAATTAGAACACCAAATCATCCTATACAGCAGATATCAGAGTATATATATCAAAACAAAATCAAATATTTTAAATATCCTGGAGTGGAAGGATCTTTCTTCCAACTAAAGCGGAAAGCAATGATCAATTAGTCTGTTCAGAAATACCATACAGAACCATGAAGTGGCACTCCATCTACACCCAAGAAACAGCTCAAAACCGTAAACTCGGTAGTCATCTCTGGCTATCAAAGTTTATGTCAGTGATAAAGACACACTGTGGGTTCAAACTCATCCATTTCCAACACAACCACACCCTTCACATTCAATTTTCCCGGCAACCAAACAAAACCAAGGCAGTTATGCACAAAAGTACCAAAAAATGATCTTTCCTGACCACCAAAGAAAACCCTAAAATCTTCAACAGTGATATGAATGCCTATCTAAATCAACACCAACAGCAATAAAAAGATAAAAAAAAACAAGCATGCATTAGCACACACGTGCTTAACACCGATAAAGACATGACTAAGCCAACGGCACAATTCTGCTATTTAAGCTGATCGAGTACGCGCGTTTATAATAAGAGAAAGAGAGAGCAACAGAAAACCCCATTTTTTCTTTAAAGAAAGGAAAACAAAAGGAGATGATAATTAAATGGATATAAAGAATTTGATTGGATTGGAACGGATTGATCCTTACCTGAAACGTAAAAAATCAGTGAGCGAAGAGAGGTGAAGTGATAGATATACGGATAGATGGATAAATTGGAGAGAAAACGGGTTTTTTTTAAAGGTTTTTAATGGACTCTGATGCTCAACAAGAAATGGGTTTTTCAGGTTTTTATCAGAATTGGGAATATTTGCTTTCCTTTTAGGAGGAGAGGGAGAGGGAGAGGAGACGAGGAGGAGGAAATACGAATATGAAATACGCTTATAGAGTCCAACTCACATGCACAATATCATTCCTAACTCCAGTTACTCCAGCATGAAATAAGAAGTAACAGTAAAAAAACAAAGAATTATCTGTTTCACATTTTTTTTAATTTGTTTTTTTAAAAGATAAGAACGTATTTTATAAGAAGCACTATTGAACTACCTGTTATTGATTTTTTTTAACCAATATTGCTATTAGTGTTTATTATATTTAATATTTTGACTTTTTAAATTTTTAATATTTTAACCTTGATAGAAATCTAACAAATTTCAATTTCTCTTCTATAAAAAAATATATTTAATTTTTTTATAATTTAGTGACTCGTATTCGAAATTTAATTTCCCTATAGGAAGTATTTAAGTTTTATTTTGTTGAAACTCTATTTAGGCTAAAACTCTTACACGTATTTCATAATTTTCTTTTTTAGCAGGAGATTCTGACATTTTTATTAATTTTTATACTAAAAGTATATGTATTATTTTCATACTTACTGAATAATTATTTATTTAAATAAAAATAAAAATAAAAATATAATCTAATTAAAAAGGAATAAATCTTAATTATATTTTAACATCAGTAAGTAGTTAATTAAATAATTAATATCTAAAATATTATTTATTATTATTTTTAGTGTAAAAAAGAAGAAGATGATTTGTTACCGCCAAGAGATTGCGTAGGACTAAGTTGACCTTTACGAATATGTCAACTTCTTGAAATTTCCATGATAGTTCCATAAAATAACAAAATTGATAAAAAACCAAAAAGCCATGAAAATTTCCATGATAGTCCAAGCAGGAACAAAAATCCATCCTATGATATCACTAATGGGGTAATGATATCCTTGACTTTCTACTCGAATTTTCTTATTGATTTGATATTTTATTTCATTTTCGTCTAGAATTGACTTCTTTATTCACGATTTCGAAAATTTAAAACTGGTTGCAATCCCGACTAACCCAGATTTGTTTCATCCAAATCCGTAGCCTAAAACTAAAACCAGCCTCGATCTTCTTCCTCCCTCTCCCTTACCTTCTAAAAAAAAGACTCGTCAAATGTCAAAATCTTGTGGCAATAGGTTTTCCATTTTACAGAACTTGATACAAAAATGCAGTAAAATAATCATTACAAGGTAGCCAGAACATTGAACACCATATATGCATGAATGTGCTTCCTTTTTCTTGCATTCAATTAGCGATTGACTAAAATTTATTTCAATAAAAACCAATCTTTTGTTGCACATTTCGCTTGAAAAATAAATGAAAAGAAAACAATTTGAGAATGGAAGTTTTAAATTCACCTTAATTAGTTTCAGGGTTAGGGATCTGCATGAATCAAATTTGGGTAATGGATGGAGTAGGGTTATTATATGGTTTTTACTTTTTTATAATCCTTAAAAATTATCATATGTTTTTTACATTTTTCTTTTTTTCTTGAATTTTAGAAAAATAATTAAATAATTATGATATTTTTTAAAAAATTGGGTTATCTTTTGAACTTTAATCCTTATTATCATAAGTTTTTTTTTTAAATATAATACTTTTATAATTCTTAGAAAACATTATCATTTTTTTAATTTAAATATTTTTTTCGGGATTTTTTAATATTTTATGTATTTTTTTAAAAATATTTTTTAATACATATAGGCTGAACATGTCACGTTAATATATAGGCTGAGTCAACAACTAACTTGTTACAGTGTTAAGGTAAGGAGCCAAATGAATATAAAAGCAGAAATGCACCCGAAAGATCTCAATGTTTTACAAAAAGTTCGATTGGATTCCTAACGTATTTTGAGGTTTAATAAAATCTCTAACGTTTGTGTATAAGGTATGATTGAATTCTTCCGTGACAAAAATTCTACGTGGCACAGAATATTCCGTTAGTGCATTTTTTTAAATATTTTTGGTCAAAAAATAAGGCCCATCAGGTTATTTATTCCTACCTTTTTCTTTTTATCTTTTTCTTTTTTTTCTTAATATTTTGGTAATAATAACCATAATAATTTATTTTTTTAATAACTATTTTATTTTTATATTATTATTTTAGTAAGTGAAATCATTATATTGTTTCACAACAATTATGTTTTAAATTGTTTGCTATTATTTTTTAAAAATTTCCTATTTTTCTCAAAAAAACTTTTCTTGTAGTAATATTGTGGGTCCTATTTAACGCTATCATGTTGGATTTTTTTCGCAATAGAGATCCTAACGAACCATAAAACATAACGTTAATTGTTTTATGGGGAAATAGCATAAAGCATCCCTGTACTAAGCGCGAAAACCAGAAACTACCCTGACATTCAAAACGTCTAATACGCCTCCCCTGTACTAAGGGTCAACGACAAAACCTCGGTCTCCGTTAGTCAAACTAACAGACCGTTAGTGTTGACCGTTGACTTTTATTAAAAAATTCAGAAAAAATGTAAAAATTCCAAAAATATATATAAAAATTTTTAAAAAATCAAAAAAAAAATGTAAAAATTCATAAAAAACATTTAAAAATTTTAAAAAATATAAAAATTCAGAAAAAACATTTCTTTTTTAAAAAAAAATCTAAAAATTATATTAAAAAAATCTAAAAATTCTATAAAAAATATAAAAATTCACAAAAAACATTTAAAATTCATAAAAAAATGTAAAAATTCACATAAAAATTAATAAACCTAAAAATTCAGAAAAAAATGTAAGAATTCAAAAAAAAAATCTAAAAATCTAAAAAATGTAAAAATTCACATAAAAATGTAAAAAACCCAAAAAAATAGTAAAAATGTAAAAAAATCATAAAAAATATAATGTTTTTTTAAAAAAAAGTAATTAACCTAAGGAATAGTTTTTTTTTTTTTAAAATTACATTTTTTTCAGGGTTGTTATATTAATTAATTTTTTTTTGGAATTTTTACATTTTTTTGGATTTGTTACATTTTTTTCTGGATTTTTAGGTTAATTAATTTTTTTTAAAAAAATTACATTTTTTATGATTTTTTCCCTTTTTTACGGTTTTTTTGGATTTTTATTTTTTTTTGTGAATTTTTACATTTTTTCTGGATGTTTTATATTTTTCTGAATTCTTACATTTTTTTTGGATTTGTTCATTTTTTTTTACCTTTTTAGATTTTTTTAAAAATTTACATTTTTTTTGTGAATTTTTACATTTTTTTAAATTGATTTTTTTTGGAATTCTTACATTTTTTTAGAATTTTTACATTTTTTTGGATTTTTAGGTTTATTAATGTTTTTGTGAATTTTTACATTTTTTTAAATTTTTTATTAATTTTTACATTTTTAAAAAGAAATTAGATGTTTTTTGTGAATTTTTACATTTTTTATGAATTTTTATATTTTATAAAAAAAATTAGATATTTTTTCTGAATTTTTACATATTTTTTATATTTTTTTTGAAATTTTTATATATTTTTTTGAAATTTTTAATCAAAGTCAACGGTCAACAGTAACGGTCTATTAGTTTGACTAACGGAGACTGAGGTTTTGTCGTTGACCCTTAGTACAGGGGAAACGTATTAGACGTTTTGAATGTCAGGGGTAGTTTCTGGTTTTCGCGTTTAGTACAAGGGTGATTTATGCTATTTCCCTTTTTTTTATTGAACCTATAAATACATTAGGAACCTAATCAAACTTCTTGTTAAACGTGGAGACGCTAAGGTGTATTTTCCCAATATGAAATCGTAAATAGAGGAACTGAATCTAGACAAAAATAAAATGAGGAGCTAAATTAATAAATAAATAAATCAAGTAAAGGCCAACAATATCATTAACTTAACTGTAGTAATGCATGAGCTAACTAACCGTCACCTACCAAACTTCAAATATAGAATACAGTTTTCTTTGGAAAAAGAGAATCCAAATATAGAATTGATAAAATAATATTTATAGTATTGCCTTGCCAGCTTTTCCCAATCCCAGCTAAGAACTTGCATCAGGCCACCGAAGCAGCCAAGCAATGAATCAATCAGACCATGTAACTAAAACAGCAAGGAAAGGCGGTGAGGTCAGACAACAAAATTACAACTAATAGAAGCTTGGTCACCAGGCAATCAATCTACAAATTAGATTCTTCTTCCTGATAAAAGAGGAGGAACTTTACAGGATTAGATGTGTAAAAAACACCGAAAACCTTGGATCTATTATCAAAACACACCCGATTCTGTGCAAATGTCTACAGCCAAATCGAATAATATCATAACCACCCATCTAACGCAAACAAACACCCAGATAATAGAACACCATGCCCCCCATATTCAATCAATTTGAACTAATTGCCCATCACTTTTCTGTTATTGCATTCGAAAGCATAAGCTAGGTTGCTATCTATTCATCAAAAAGATACAATCAAGAGTTTACAATGGCCCGGTTCTCAATGCCTGGTCTAGATCAGCAATAAGGTCATTGACATCCTCTATCCCCACCGAAATGCGTACTAGATCTTCAGTGAGACCTCTAGCTTCTCGTACAGCGGCTGGGATACTTGCATGGGACATGAAGCAGGGCATGCTTATAAGTGACTTCACACTCCCTGCAGGAAATACAAACCTTCAGCAAAAAGTGGCTTAAATCAATGCTTCGAGCCAAAATATCAGCACAAGATTTGATGAGAAGCTACCAAGATTACAACATAATTCACCTAAATTATCATTAACACACTACACGGTATCCTTATCAAGACTACAACAGAATGTGTGATGAGTTGCCAAAAGTTTAAACTTGGAATCTGCAGAGCACAGCAACACTAACAGACTAGCTATAACGGTAGTACATATGAACTTTCATACGACTCCAACGTACACCTCAAAATTTCTAACGCTAGGAAGATAAGAAAGGTCCACAATATCATATTACAGATAGTATCCTTAGTTTCATTGTTTTGACTTAAATTCATTTCTATGAATGTTTTTGGATCATTGAAGTACGAAGAATGATTACCAGAACTCAGATTATACCTCAGTCTCATTATTTTAACATATATAGTTGTTTCCATGAGATTTCTTCTAAATATGAAGTAGGAAGAATGATTACCAAAACTGACAGTTATGCTGAAATACTTGGTGGTCTCAACAATGTGCTTTGAGAGTGCTACAGATCCTGTCACAAAGCTAAGCACAGATCCTGCACCCTTTGCCTGAAAGAAATGAACAAAGTGGAATTATAAGATAGGTTTCAAACCACGGACAACCTCAACGTTCCATTTAAAGGCAGCACCTGAGAATAGTGTAAATCACGTCCAGGATGTCCAGGAAGGCCAGCATAGTTAACTTTCTTCACGTGGGGATGTGATGCAAGAAACTCAGCAATCTTCTGTGCATTCTCCTGTGAAAGAGGGGGGGAATCAAAACTAGAAGTTCACACCGCCAAATTCCATCATAACAAGTGCACACCATAAGAAGGCTGGAGAGGTTCAATGCAGCAAGAAAATAAAACCAGAATGGCCAGCATCATTTTATAGCAGTTAATGATAATGGAGGGACAAAAATAACTTTGTAGAGAGCAAAATTAGTTTTGGTATTATGGTAGTAGGGAATCAGTTGGGGTTTGATGCTCAGACCATCAAAGAAACCACTTTCTCAAGACTTTCCCTCATTTTAACACAAGACATAAGCCAAATAAAAGGGAAAAACAAAGGAAAAACACATTTTAGGTGATTTCAGTTAGCACCTGTTGTTTCTCAACACGGAGGACCATGGTCTTAATACCTCGCAAACAAATCCAACAGTCAAATGGCGCCAACCCGGAGCCTTCTGCGTTTTGTAGAAAATACAACTCCCTCGCCAAGCTGGTAGATATAGGAGGAAGTTTCTTATTAAAGCAAGAGAGCATAATGGAGGTCATGAAACTAACATCAGAGTAGAAGGAATTGGCAACCATAATAAGATACCGGTACATTGGTTTACATCTTCACACATTATGAATTTAGAAGACCTCAAAGTAAAGATATTTTCAAACAATCACATCCTATCATTAGAAAATCAAGTTTTGACCAGTTTGGTGTATAAGACAAACTGGTAAAGCAATAATCTGCCAGGAAAATCGATCTCACCACTCAAATGTCAGCCATAACAAAGAAAGTATAAGATCACAAATAACTATTGTGCAGCTGGAAAGGGAGTCAGCATTCAGAAAACAACAACTTCAGTCAAATGCCAAGTGAAACGCCATGTAAAATGCCAAATATATCTTCAGCACTTAGAAATTATCTTAAATGATTATAGGTGATGTTGGAAAATCTTATTTTTAACCGGGTTGAAAACAGATTAAACCACGTGACTAAAGACAAACAGGCAATGCAATAACCTGCCAGGAAAACTGTTCCGAGTTGTGTGGTAATGTGACCACTCAAATATCAATTGTAACAAAGAAGTATAAAAACACATATACACCATCCTCAATCAAAGGGTAAGTGTCAAATCATGTACGATGTCAAATCTATCTTAAGGAATTAGAACTACCTTGATAATAAGATATTTATGTTTTACGAGAACAACTTTTCTTATTCTTTTCTTATTATTGTTATTATTGGAAAAAAAGATAGACTACGTGACTAAAGAGTCCAAACAAATCCTATTTAGTTGGTAAATCTATTCATTCAAACTCAACAATCACCCTACAGGGCATAAAAGCAAAAGTGAATACTGACTATTAGCTAAAATCTGAAAATGAAAGCCAGGAAACAGAATCCATCCATCACGTGAACCACAAATAGATGGGCATAGAGCTCCTACCTTTCCCCTCTTACAACAAGTACACCAGCCATGACATCACTATGTCCTGCTATAAATTTGGTAGCTGAGTGCATCACAATGTCTGCAGGTTATATGAACAAATCAAATTTAACAAAACTGGTAAGATAGAATTGCAATCCAACAAAGAGAAAACACATTCAACAAGAAAAGCATATTGTTCAGACCTGCTCCAAGTTCCAATGGTTGTGACAACACGGGGGACAAAATGCTATTGTCTACCAAAACAAGGGCACCATGAGCATGAGCTATCTCTGCAATTTTCTGAAGGTGTGAAGAAAAGAAGGCAAACCATAATAAATAAAGAGAGTATAAATTTAGTTTTCAAAAAATCATAATAATTAACCAAACCAAAGTAAAGAGACATAAGTGAGGCATCTTCTGTCTCATTCATGTTTTATCTCATCATGTCCGGATTGGTCTACCAAGCATTGCACAAAATAAAAGCAACAGTACTTATCAACTCAGAACAATAGAAATCAAGTTATTCAAGCATGCACTGTGTATATAAAGCTAAATCACAATTATCAAAAGCTAACATAATAATAGTTACAAAAATTTCCTAACTACATTAAAGCAAGACATCTCACACGAATATCAGAAATTTGTTGACGTGGATTTGTCGGGCTCTCTAGCCACACAATCTTTGTTCGAGGACCAACGACAGATGAAACCTCCTCTAGATCACTCGTATTTACTCGTCTGCACATCAATATACATCGTTGTTTTACTTGAAGATCAACAAGATCATGGTAAACAAGAAAAGAAGGAAACATACTAACTTCACCACAATCCCAGCTTTTGGAGCCACTTGTGATAACAATCGGTCAGTACCACCATACAGATCATCCCCACCAACAATTTCCTCACCTGAGATGGAAGCTAGACCAGTTAACATGGAAATTCCAGAAAAAAATTATGGTGTCTTTACATGAACACAAAGCACAGAGAGCCATTTATTGGACAAAATACAAATATTTACAGATGTTTTAAACATGGTGCACAACATCATACTGCCATAAACTCCAAAAATATGGAAACATCTCTTGGAAACCTCAGTGTATCCAACGCATGGGCATATACTCAAATAAGATATCACTAAACAAGCCAAGTGACCTGCTATCGAAAACCATTACAATTAACCATTCCAACACAGTCCCCCACCTATAAATATCCCCATGGCATCATTATCAAACAAGACCTACTTCAGATGCATCTAGTACATGCCAAGCAAACCTAAGTAAACAGGGATGCCGTTGTGGCTACAGAAACCCAGTATCTAGTTCACTTTTGTCCAATCAGCTACACTATAAAACTTATAGCATGTTTGGAGGCCATTAGGATTCAAATATCAAACAATACAGGGTTGAACTAGTGGAAGTTCAAGAAAACCCAGTTTTCATATAAAATATGAAGCGTACTGAAATATCGATACAGGATTGTACGGTAGGCTTCAATATCAACTTTTTGCTTAAAAATTGAAACGTTTTAGTTTTATAGCAAGTAAATACTTATATTTGGTGCAACAGAGACAACAAAGAAGAGTGGAAATACCAGTTCTGACGAGATGAGTAACAGCAGCTAAAGCAGCGATTCCACTTGTGAAGCAAAATGCTCGATCACCTTTATCAAGCTTTGCTAAGAGGCTAAGAAAGAACAACACAAGTAGAATCAAAATTACAAGAAAAAAATAAGTTGCAAGCTAAATACAGTGCATGCTCGTTTTAATAATCTACCTTTCCAATGCATCCCTTGTAGGGTTTCCACTTCTGGTATAATCATACGGGCCATTATCTATTGCTGATGGCTTCAAAACAGGAAATGAAAGTCAAACCCTTGTATAAACCCACAAATGAAACTAATATGCAGTGCAAATGCAATAACATGCAAGCAACAATATACTGATACCGTACCCAGGATTAGAAAAACAGAAATATCCAATGTAGCTAGTTAAGAAAACCTTGAATTACCTGCTTAAAAGTGGCTGTTTGGTATAGCGGGGTACTCATAGCACCATAGGGGTCAAACTTGTTCTCGAAATTCATAAGTATTGTCGAAACACTGGGCTCTTTAATATCAATTTCTGCAGTATAACAGTTCAAAATTATATAATTATGATGAACCACACAAGAAAAGAAGAAGAGAGGGAAGCGCAGAACACGAACCATTTAAGCACTCTGCCACACCATCCACTGCCGCCGCTGAAGTGCTGACATCCATCCCTTTGTCTCTCAAGCAACTTAACTCAAAACTTCTTTCGAATCTCAAGTTCTTATTTTGCAAACTATATTCCTTCCTAACCCAAGAAACTTTTTGAAAATCCCTGATGGTGGGACCCTACAAGATGCAAGAATGTGAAAGATATGTAAAAAACGATAATAGCAAGGTTTTGAAGGTTTGAAACTCATACTTGCTTGTTGTCAGGATGAGCAACGAGAGAGGTAAAGAAGGGCTTGGTCGAGAGGGAAGAAGAAGCTGCCATGATTTGAATGGAAAAAATTGACAGACCTGAACGTTACAAAATATGAGCAAAGTGAGTGGTTGAGAAGAGTGAATAAGTGGAAGTCAAAAGGTAGGTGTCAAACCTAAGTTGTTCTTTGGCGCAAACAATCAAACACATGCAAAGCAAAGACTTGGGTGTGGCAGATTTCAGAAGGCGAGCAGCACCAAATGCGCAATTATCTGAGTAACACAGGGGAAGGAGATGCTCTGCTGCTTCAGGTGGTGGAAAACGACGTGGTGTATCATGGATGGTCGTTGTGGATGAAAGTGGACGACTTTA
Source organism: Viola odorata (assembly GCA_963691705.1). Taxonomy (NCBI): domain Eukaryota; kingdom Viridiplantae; phylum Streptophyta; class Magnoliopsida; order Malpighiales; family Violaceae; genus Viola; species Viola odorata. The sequence goes on from OY829544.1 coordinate 40,603,887, forward strand.
CGGACATTGGTGAAGTGGAGTAGCAGAATTTTATTTTAGAAGAGAAAAAAAGAAGAAAGTAAGAGGTGAAGTGAACTTATTAGTGGGCTTGGTAGTGAAATAAAACTGGCCCGGACAGGCCCAGTACAGGTAGGGATTAGGGTTTACTGAACAAAGGATGAGGCGGCGGTGTAAAAGAACTTTATATTTTTTCTATAAATTGAGGAGGAGGAGTAGGAAGAGGAGCACGAGGGTTAGGTTCAAGAATCAAGGCCGAGGGGCGGCGTACAAAAGGATGTCGTCATGAGGATTGTAAAGGGTTCAAAACGTCAGCTGTGATTCCTGTCAATTCCATTTGTTCTTTTTTTTTTTTTTTCATCCATCTTCGATCGATGATGATGGAAAAAAGAAAGCAGAAAGACAAGTGGAATTGCAGGAATCACACGTGACGCTTTTGGACTCGACTGCGCCAGGAGGAGGAGGAGGAGCAGGAGCAGAAGCAGGAGGTGATTTCTGCTGAGATTTTCAACTTTTTTTCTTTTCTGTTTGTGCGGTAACGGTAACGGTAACAGATCTGACACGCTAGATGATGAGTCGCTATTTTTTAAATTCCAGCTTCCAATCTAAGTTGGATAGAAATTAGAAATTAGAAACTAAAAACTGGATTCCTGGCTTTTCTTTTCTTTTTATCTCATGATCTCAATCTAAGGATCATGCCCAATAAATAGTGATCTTAAACTGTAATGAGAAGCCAACCTAAGATCACATTTGTGAGGGAAACCGATAGAGAATTTTGTGTTTATGAGTTCGTGATGATTTGTACAAATGTGTGGTGGATTGAAAATAATAAATCTTACCGCAAAGTTGTTTGGCATGACCAGAGAATTGTTAAATTTGCACCGACTCCTCTTATGATTTTTACACTAGAGATTGTAAGTTGAATTTAGTTTGCGACAAGTTTGGCGGGATTAATATAAAAAATTAAAGTTTATTTTTTTCTAATTAAATTATATTATTTTTATTTAAATAAATAAATAAATAACAAATGATTTTTCAATAAAAAATATTCTATTACATCACAGTGATCACACGTCTTGTGACCCTTTTCTCTTTAACTTTCTTCCTCCTCATTTGGTTATTCCCATCACCATCTCTCATAATCATCAATTTTATTTGCCTTATGCAGAAAATGATGTATGACTTTCAATTAATATCTATAGGAGATGTTATATTGATAATTCGTGGAACAGAGTGAGGGGTTTTCGGTAAAGTAGCACGCCAGAGTGTGGTTGTTGGAGCTCCGTGAGCGACCTACAAAGTGCCGGAAGTGTTTTCCGGCGTAAAAGCTCCAATGCCAAAGTCAGTATTTTGATTTAGTGTAGAGAAAGTGTCAGTATTTTTTCTGTGTCTGTTGAGCTAAAGAAGAACCTTCCTTTATGTACCTCCCTCTAGTCCTTATGCAGGGCTAGAGTGGTTAGATCTTCTGACATCCCTTCCCCTTTTTCCTCAGCAGGTGGTCTAGGAGTAGGGATTCATCATTGTAACGTGGAGTGTAGACCTTTTTTGGGGGGATAAAGTAGTCCCCTTGTTCAGTTATTAAATGATGAATTGATGGGAGCAGGTTATCCTCTCTGCCAGCTTTGACTAAATGTGTACTGACTACTGAGTATTATATAAATTATACCTGTGTGGGGGGCTTAATATCTGTGCCCAATCGGTATGATGCCGTTGGGGTGGAATCGGCAGGATGCCGTTGTGTAGAATCGGCTGGATGCCGTTTGGTGACACATTGACTAGGTCAATATATATAACGGTGCCGATCCGTTTCCTCATGCTTTGGCTGATGGATCGGCCTCGTCCCGATTTGAGACAATCGGGCTAGACTTGTCCTTTGGTCACTTGTTCCTGTTGACTTGGTCAAACAGTCGTGATGCCGTTTTGGCTGGTCAACAGTACTTTGTGAAGGTGTAAAGTCCATTATGCCCTTCTGATAATTTTATGTATTATCAGAGGCCCAACAACAAACGAGCCCGAGTGTTTACCAAGGGCTTGCCGTTTCCATCTTGATGTCTGACAATCGGCATGTTGCTGTTTTGATTTATTTCCAAGTATTTGAAAAGTTTTTCTTCATTCCTGCAAATAAAACTTAATTTGCAATAAAGTCAAATTTAACTTAAAGTGTACCTGTGACGTGGCGCTGTAATGACCAAGTGTTTATAACTGCTTGTTACTTTTGAGGAGAAAACGTCTCTTCGCTTGTAAGGTTTTTTGAATTTCGAAATTCAAAAACCCTTTAAGAAGCGTGTGGGCTGTTCCTCTTTAAATGCGCCGCTTGTCAGCGACCGATTGGGCACGCTGACGGTTAGAGAGATGTTTCTTTTAAAAGTGGTTCTCCCTTGGAAAACCTAATTCATTTTCCTTTCTCAGCCGCTTCACTTCATCTTCTTAACCCAAATTCTCTCTCGCTTCTGACGCTTCCTTCTTCAACGTTTGGGCTTGATTCGTCAAGGATTTCTGCAGTATCTGGTATTTCTCAACCTTTTCTTCTTCTTTGTGTTGCTTGTGGTTGAAAAAATGGCTCCTAAGCGTCCTGTCGTTACCACTGACGAACAACTTGAGAGAACTGCCACCAAACTTAGGACGGTAGAAGAATTAGATCTAGAATTGCAGAAGTATGGGATTGAGTTGCCGATAGGATATAAAGCCATTGTAGCTCCCCCAAATGTTAGGTTGAATAGTTCCTTGATTGATAACCGTAGAGTTTTATACTCTAAAATGTTTGCTTACGGTTTTCACTTTCCCCTGAAAACCATGGTGAGAAATTTGTTAGTGCAGCATGTCTTGAACCCAGCCCAGATTACTCCTAATTCCTGGGCTTCAATTTATGCTTTTATTAATGTCTGCTCCCTCCTAAAAATCAAGGAGCCTCCACTCCAGCTTTTTAGATACTTTTTCCATTTGAGTACCCAAAGCAGTTTGGTTACCCTCCGTCCTCGTAAGGATGAAGAGCTTCAACCCTTTTTGAAGAATTTCGACAAATATGAATCTTCCATTAAGGGATGGAAAGATCATTTCTTCCTGGTGTCGTCCACCACGAAGCCCCTATGGATTTCTGGGTTTAATCCAGCAATAAACGAACTTCAGTGGATAAGACCGGAAGAACCTTCTGGTCCGTTGCAAGCCCAGATCGACATCCTGCTTGCCTTCGACACCAGATTTAATGTGCAGAAGATGGCGATGGGGCTACCATTGGAGGACTGCGCCGTTGATGGTAATTTACCAGATTTTGTAAAGGTTGCCTGAATTTTCTTGTAAAATTCTGACTGCTGACTTGACTTTTATGCAGGAGAAGGACGGCCAGTTAGAACGGCTGTTGCGACGAGACCGATTTCGGTCCGTTTGCGTTCTACCGATTCTGATGATGAAGATACAATGGAGGAAGAGAATCCTTCATTGGGCGAGACGGGTGCTGGAGAAGAGGTAGTCGATGAGGCCGTTGCTGAGGGTGAAGGTCGTTCGGAAGTCCCAGAGGGTGATCAGCCCGTTGCCGATGAGGAGGTTTCGGCGCCGTCAATCTATAGACGAAAGAAGGTCGGCCGAAACACATTTGAGTACTTCCCTCTGGAAAATCCCGATCCTCAAATTCTTGAAGCGGCCAAACGGGTTTCTCTGAAAAGAAAAAGAGCTGCCGAGAAAAAGGAGAAAGCTGCTGCGGCAAAAAAGGCTGCTGCCGTTCCGGCAGGAAACGAGGCAAATCGGCCTGAAGCCGTTTCAGAGGAAGCTGGTCCGTCTGTTGCCGTTCCTCCTCAGCCTGAACCGGCTAATCGGCAAAACCCCGTGTCTGAACCAATAAACCAGGATCGGGCCGATTCCGCTCTGGACCAATCTGATGCCGATCTGACAGATGCTGCTACCGAGCCGATTGTTGGCGAAGGTCCTTCCATTCCTCCTCCAGAAGATCGAGCAACTGCTTCAGCGGATGCTCCTCCTGCCAGTTCATCCAGCTATACTCCAGTTGTTCTTCATTGGGTTGCTGGTCCGTGCTTGCCCGATGATCCGTTTGTTTCAAATGATCGTGCAGTTCCGCCCCCTTCTGATTTCAAAGGCTATCTTTCCAGCAATGGTCCTGACGGGGAGGCTACTCATATTGCCAGTCTGAACAATTTAGGGGATAGTTGCTGCCGTTCTCTTGGCTTGAAAACTCCCTCCTGCCAAGACTATCGGACTGGTCACCTGATGAGTGAAACGCTTGCTAACCCAGCCGACAGATAATACTTTAGTCGCCTGTCCCTTAGCTCTCACTTCGCCAACATGCAAAGTACTATGTACAGAGGCTTATGCGCTGCCCGATATGCTGCAGAAATCATTGATTCGAAGCTTGAGGAGTCTAGGGAGGCACTTCGGTGATCAACCACTGAGAATGCTTCTCTTAAGAAGGAGAAGGAGACTCTAACGGCATCTCGGGAATCGGACAAAAAGGCAGTTGTCGAAGCGCGCAAAAGGCTGGCTGATAGTCTTCATGAAAGAGATGGCCTTTCGGCGAAGATTAGGGAAGAGCAGGGACGGATCGGGGAGCTGTTATCGGATAAATCTGCCTTGTTTGATTCCGTTAACAAGCTTTGCGAAGACAAAGCCGCCCTGATCAATAATGTGGCCAAGCTTACTGCAGAGTTGGAAGCGGCCCGTTTCGATTTGGAGACTAGAACGGCAGAGCTGGAGACGGCTAGGCACAACATTGCCGATAAGGATGCCCAAATAGCGCAAATTCCAGGGAAGATCGGCTGGTGGCGAAAGAAGATGAAGGACATCATGATTGACAGCTATATGGAGTTTTATGGGGAGATCAATTTTGATGCCACGAAGATCGGCATATACGTTAATTCCTTGGAAAGGGAGGCTGAGGCGAAAGAATATCAATCCTCGTCTGAAGATGAGCCATAGAAGACAGCTTTCTGCTTAGACTTATCTTTTTCTGTTATGCTGATTATTGCCGTTTTGGCATATTTTGTAATGAACAATTTCTATCCGAAATATAATTTTGCAATTTTTAGTCATCGCAAATGCTTACTTATTTCTGTTATATACTACTCCAAAAAAATTTAAAAAGATAAAACAACTGCAAATTGAACTTATCTTTTTTTTTTGACAGAATCGGTCGCTTGCCGTTCTGAAGGTGCCGTTTTGAGGTTGAAAAACCTTTTGGGATGGCTTTTTTTTTTTTTGATGATTCGGCACAAGGCCGTTTTGAAGATATTGCCATTACACGCTTCACCATCTGGTTTATTAAGACACAGATAGGTTTGAATTTTTCTTTACTTTGTCACTGTCTAATCGGCTGGACCGAAATTGTCTCATGAAGAAGTGATGACGATATATGCCTCAATAGCGATATATGCCTCAATAACGATATACGCCTCAATAACGATATACGCCTCAATAACGATATACGTCTTGGTGACAATATATGTATCGTTGGCTATATATGTATCGTTGGCGATATATGTATCGTTGGCGATATATGCCCTGGTAGCGTTTTGAATTAATCGGGCTGCTGCCGATTTGGTTGTCGGCATCCCCAGGCTGCGCCTTAGGTAGCCTTGGTAGAGATAATATTGCCACTCCTTGGGTTTTGGTAACGTGGTTCGATTTAAAATAACCTACACCCACGATTCTTTTAAATCTGCAACCATATGATAAGCACAATACGGGCAAATATATACTTTTAACATTTATTAGTTGCAAATAATTTGCCCCCACAATATTTTCATCATTTATGCGGCAAGTGAAAACAACATATTTACTCTGGAATGATATAGCTTTAAATTGCAAATATTCCAAGAGTTGGGTATCGGAGTACCGTTCATTGTTTCAATGTGATATGCACCTTTGCCGATGACTCTGATAACGCGATATGGTCCTTCCCAATTCGGCGTGAGCTTTTTCTTCTCTCGGCCCGTTGCCGTTACCTTGCGCAGGACTAAATCCCCTGCTTTGAGTAGCCGTTCTTTGACACGCCGATTGTGGTATTTTGCCATTTTGCGCTTGTAGTGCAATGTTTTGAGAATGGCTTCTTCTCTCATCTCTGGCAAAAGATCCAGCTGCTCCCTTAATCTTTCTTCATTTTGCTCTTCGTTGAAGTATTCAACTCGAAGGCTAATTGCGCCGATTTCTACTGGAGAAACAGCTTCGACCCCATATGCCATGGCGAACGGTGTCATGCCGGTGCTGGTTTTAGTTGTCATCCGATAAGCCCACATGACAAACGGCAACTCCTCTGGCCACTTTGTCGGTTTGCCCTCAAGATTTTTCTTGATCCCGTTAAGGATTGCTCTGTTGGTGACTTCCGTTTGCCCGTTTGTTTGTGGATGCCCAACGGAGGAGAACCGTTGTTCGATTTAATATTCTGCGCATTTCTTTTTGAAGTAAGCACTGGTGAATTGGGTGCCGTTATCGCTTACAAGAATTCTTGGGAACCCGAATCTCATGATAACGTTGTTCATGAAAAACCTCCAAGTGTTGTCTGCCGTTATCTTTGCCACAGCTTCCGCCTCAGCCCACTTTGTGAAATAATCGACAGCAACAATAACATACTGGAGCTGACTTTTGGCGATTGGGAATGGTCCCAAGATGTCAATTCCCCACTTTGCAAATGGGCATGGACTCATCATATTTGTCAATTCGGCCGCTGGCCGTTGTGGTTCTTTCGCAAACTCTTGGCATTTATGAGGGAGCAATGCTTTGTATTTGATCTACATTTACTAGCAATGCTTTGTATTTGATCAACCGGCTTGATGAGAGCTGGGTCGGAGGTAAAACAAAGTTAATGCAAAAAATGGCACCTACAGAATTGATTGACTGATTTAGTATCTGTAATGTTTTTTGCTTTTAAAAGGTACTCGCACTCAAAAAATTGTTCACATTTGGTACCTCACCTTAACGTCGTCCATCAAAAGCAGTTATCTATCCGACGTGGCATGACACGTCAGATGTCGTGTGTGTGCTTGTTGACGTGGCATGTCATGCATGCAAAATTAGACATGTTTTAAAAACTGGTCGGGTCAAAATTGGACCCCTGGATCTTTGCCAAAACTACGTCGTTTTGGCAAAGATTATTACCATCCTCAACCATCATCTTTTCACTCTCTACTCCTCTCGATTTTTTCTTACCTTTCCTCTCATTTCCTCTATCCCCGCAGAGCATCCATTCCAATTTCCATATCCAATTCCAAAATTGAGTAATCCAAATCCTCCAATTTCTATTTAAATCCCCAACCCTAACTCTAATTACTCTAATCGATTACTCCAATTACTCTAATCGATTACTGTCCATTCATATCCCTAACCCTAACTCATCAATTCAATCGATTACCTCACTCCATCAAAATTATATGATTCCCGCATCTGGTTGTGTCGCTCCAATCGTGCGACATCGACTTCATTAGAGGAACATCCTCTCTCTCTCCTCGTTGGCACTTAAATCCGTACGCTTCCTCTCTTTATCCTTCTCCGTGCTATTTACTGGATTTTTGGCAATAAAGGAAGTGTTCATTTAATTTTAAGATAGTTATTCAAGTTTCTTGTTCTCTTGTATGCTTCCTTACTGTTGTGTTTTTTTAACAGAAATTTAGCACATGCTTTAGTCATAATGATTATGTGTTTTTTTCTAATCCACGTAATCCATCACTTGTATGCACGCTTGAAGGGGTAAAGTAGGTGAATTTTGCAACTCAAAATGATTAGGTAAAGTAGGTGAATTCTGATCCTTTCATATTGAAATTTGAGGTTCTAGAGCTTCTTTTGGCTTTGGCTTTCTCAGTATTGCTGGCTTAGTCATGCATTTTAGCTTGGTTTTGACTTGTCAGTAGCTTGGGTTTCCTGAAATGTTTGTGAATTTACAGGGCAGGAACTTAAGGAAAGAGTAGTTTGGTCTCTGCAATCTTTCATTTTTACATTTGAAGTCATTTGCTACTTTTGCCTGGTCATTAGTGTGGTTAGAAGGGGAAGAAGAGCTATATTTTAGGGTTTTCTGGTATCTTGATTCTTGGCACTAATTGTTGTGAACTAACGCATGAGGATTGTATATTTTGATCTGTGTTTTATTCTGCCTGTTGGAAGTTAAATTTTTATGCTTGGAGATTCGTTTCTTGTCGTCATGTGCTTATATAGCGTAATCTATCAATAAAATGTAATAACGTGTAATATAGGCAAGTCACAAAATTAGAGTGTTGCATCTGAAATGGTGAAGACAGAAGAAGGTGATGAGAAGTTCAGCTCGGTGTTGAAGCAGAAGCCAAACTACAATTACAAACCAAGTATTTATTGTCGGTGTGGGGAGAAGACACCCAGATGGATTTCATGGACGAAGAAGAATCCCGACCTTCGATTCAACAAGTGCAAGCGCAGCGTCGAGGAGGGTGGATGTGGCTTTTATCAGTTCGTTGATTCTCCTTTCCCAGTCAGAGCTAATGCAATTATTAGAGGTCTGTGTGAAAGTGAGAAGGAACAAGCGGTAAAGATTGAAAATTTGGTGGCTGAAAATAGAAGACTGAGGTTAGAGAATCGAGCAATCGTTGACGAAAACAAAGAACTCAAGACGCGGGACATGGTTTTCAATGGCATGGTGGATAAGTTGCTCAGTTTGAAGGATGAAAATGATGATCTGAATAAAAGGGTAAAGAAACTGAGGTTGATATTAGCCATTTTGTCATGTGTTGGGTTTGTAATTGGATATTTGATTTTATTGAATTAGGATAAAAAATAGTGTTGTATTTGTTTTATCGATTGTAATGAAGAATATTTTCAGTTTATAGATTTGTTATATTCTCTATTATTGGAAATTCATTGATCAGTTCATAGATCATATTCTCAATTATTGGAAATTCATTGCAGAATAATAAAACATGTATGTTATGATCTTGAATATAGCATCTCCCATATGCAGTATCTTCCATATACATCAAACCAAAATGCTACAACTGCATTGCTTGGCTTTCATTATTCCTAGAGTGCATTGCAACCAGATGGACCTCTTCTTCTCCTAATGCTACAACTGTAGTCTGAAGAGCAACAAACACCATCAGTACTCCCACTGAAAGATCAACATGGAACACACAAGATGCCTATAATTCAACAACACATGATGCTTATCAAAGTAAGCAAAGAATGCTCGTAAAAAGAACATCATGCATCCTTACAAAATTAAATATCATTCATGTTCTGCTTTCTTCCTTTCATTATATAATCCATGGTTTGACAACAATAATTCAACATTATTGCAAAATACCCATTTAGGCAAAACACATTCCTTTCATTACATATAACACATTCTTGTTGCAACCCATTTCTATTAGTTCAACAAGAAACTTCCAAGTTTGTACATCCCAAATTGTAAATTCAGGCAGTTCTCATGAGACTGTCATCGCTCTCACAAACCAAAATGCATATCTAGAGAAAATGAAAGAAATACATATATGCCTTAACCACAACTGTTGTGTTCTAAAGGGGTAACACACAACTGCATGCATTAACCAGAAATTTCAAAAGGGCAGTTTTCAATTCAATTCACCATTGGTTACTTCAAACATATCCATAGCTAACTACATGCTACTTTCTTGAAGTCCTAGCTCCAACATTAGACCTCTGACTACCCAAGTTCTCGTTATCAGCTCTCACTCTTGCAAGGTGTTCTTCTAGAATTGAACTTGTGCGTGTCTTTCTTCTGTCTGGGACATCAAATGACCTCTATTGTGGGGTTTTAGGCTGCATAATACAATACAAACAATCGTAAATTATTATACGTCAATTTATAGATAGGCTAAAATAGGGATTCTAAAGACGAACAAATAATGCAACTCACATCATAGCAAGTCTAGCCTGATTGTGCAACAAGACATCCAAAACCTCTAGGAAGTTTACCCTTGTTTGAAGCTGACTTATTTCTTCTCCCTCTATTAGCTGGAGCAGTGCCACATGAATTTCTGAGTTCTTGCAGTAGTCGTTGTGTTCTATCAGGCATTTGTGAAGTTTGCATTTGTGCAGCAGATACCTGTGAGGCTTGCACTTGTGAAGCTGAAACTTGTGAATTCACTGGATTAATAAAACACTGCAATGCAACAACAAAAAATTCATCAATTTATACAGTGATATCATATGAAAAACATATCACCCTAATAGTTATAGGTTTAAACGACAAACTTTGCTGCTAGGGTTAAGGACACACGCGTCTCTCCTGTGGCCATCCAATTTACAAAATGAGCATAAGGTCTTTCTTCTCTTCTTACTAGTGTCCTGACCAGCTTCAGTATCCACATCATCTCATAGAGCAACAGGTTGTTCTTCTGGTCCAGCAGCCTGCAATATTTAGGAATCCATAATCACCAACATTAAAGTTATAAAAGAGAATGACAATAAGATCAGATTTTTACCTTCTTTTGTGGTTTGTCAGGGCAAGTGTATGCACTATGTCCTTGTTTTTTGCAGAAAGTGCATGACATCTTCCTTCCTTTTAAACTCATTTTGGTCCCACCATGTGTTGGCTCCCAATAGGGATGGCAATTGGGCGAGTATGAGCGGGTATGAGTATGTTAAAGCGGGTATGGGCGGGTATGGGTAAATACCTAACTCATACCCGCAACTAAATATCCATTATTATCCATACCCAATATGCCCAATACCCAATTGGGTATGTAATGGATATCCAATGATTCCAATTACACTTACTTATTTATTATTTAACTTAATAAAATTATTTCACCAAATTTTTTATTTTTTTATAATTAAGTAAAAAATTACTATAATTTTATTTTATTTATATTATTTTTTTATAGCATCATATTCCGTAAAACCCATTTATAAAAAAATTATGAAAAATATGAAAAGTGGATGTCTAATTACTCATCTTGAGATAAAGATTATATTTTTATAATTTTTAATTTATTTTGTTCAAAGTATTAAGGAAGAAAATTGAGTTTTTATTACGAAAGAAAAATTAAAAAGATGAGAGAGAGGAGAGAGGAGAGAGACAAAACCAAGGGAAAAAAATTCTTGAGAGGGAAAATGCCAAAAACGGTACCTGTACGTTGGGGCTTCGACTAATTTGGCACCTGTACCTTTTTTTGGTTTTAAAAGGTACTCGTACGCAACTAATTGATCACATTTGGTACCTGCGGCCGTTTCCGTAACCAATTTGCCGTTATCTTGTCTACGTGGCATGCCACGTCATCCATTTAGACTGACATCACTGACATGGCACGCCACATAGACGGATCCGACCCTAATCGTTGGTGGGTGGGTCGGGTAGGATTCTAGCAGCACACTCTTCATCATACCATGACATTTTCCAGTTGTATTCCCGTAAAGGGGTGATATCGATATCGCCTCGCTACGAAGACGGCTCTTTGAAGCCCTTTACTTGGAAGCTTATGGGCATTGAGTCTTCTATTCCTCACTGGAAAGAGGAATTTTTTATTGTTGATCTGCCTGAGCCGTTGTGGAGGGCTGGCTTCAATGAGACAATTAAAGATGGGGCTTGGGGTCATCGGAAACCCCTTTCCGACCCGGAGGATGGCTGGTTGAAGACGCTGCTTCAATTTGATTTTAGTGTTAATGCCCGAAAAGTGGCCAACGGGTTGCCCGTGGAACAGTGCAAGAAGGGTGAGCGTTTGACCTTTTTCTTTTGCGTTGTCAAGAAGTACGAACGCTAACGTTTTGTGACTGTGCAGTGCCTCCGCCTGGTTGGGAGCCCGAGTATTTCCGGAGGAGAAGGAAACAGGAGGCGAAAAAGAAAGTTGCCGCTGAAGCTAGGGCTGCTACTGCTGCTAACGCCGAGGAAGGGGAGGCCACTGCTACCGCTAACGTTACGGGCACTCGGGTTGTAAGACAGAAACGGCCTAGGAAAGCACGTGCTGCCCCATCCGTTTCGTCCCAGACTGTTGTTTCTTCAGAGACTACGGTTGATCCGATTGCTGTTGGGATTCCTCTTGTGTCCTCCACCACTCAGGTGTGCATTTTTCTTATTTTTAAAACTTTGTCTTTCTTTTTACACGATTTCCTTATCACGTTCTGTGTTATTTTAGGAAGTTGTTGCTGCTTCTGCCCCCTCTACCTCTCAGGGAGATATGGCTATCGCAGATGTCCTTCGTGAGCGTCAGAAGAAGGCTCGCTATGATCTTCAGAATAGCTCTTCTTCCTCGGCCGCCAATCGTAGTTCAAGTGTCCTCGGGGGCGAGGGTGCGTCTGCTGATCACTCTGAACCTGTTGATTTTGGCGGTCAACCCCATGTGCCTCCTGGTTCTCCGATCCCTTCTGCGCACACCCCAACGGGCTATGATTCTGATGCCCTTAATCCTGAGGTGCCCGGAGGTAATGAGGTCTCATTGCCTAACGTGGAAGGCTCCACTAGCCGGCCAGCTTCTCCTGGTGCGTTGTTCTTTGTTCCCATGCCTCATCCGACTATTGCGAGGGGTGGCCCCGCCCCTGCCTTAATGGCTGGTATCTCTCCATACGAGCCTCCTCTCCTGCCAACTCATCACCTCAGCTTACGCTCCTTTAGGGACAGTATTCTGCAGTTTCCTGCCGATGCTGATCATGATACCGTGCTTTCCTCTACCGCTTATCTGGTGGCAGAGATTTTGTCCCTTCCAAGAGAGAGGGATGCCTTTGTGGCTCGGGGCAAGCAGGGGCGCATCAATTTCCTTCGCTCTCAGGCGTTTTCTATGCTTTGCCATCTTCACTATATGGATGAGGAGAATGCCAGAGTTGTAGCTAACGGGCAAGGAGAGATAAACAGGCTGCTGGAAGAGCGACAGCGTCTTGAAGATGCCCTCAATGCTGCCAAGGAAGGTATGGAGGCTGCCCGGGGAGAGGCTGCCGTTGTTAAGCAAGAGCTAGAGACTGCTAAGTTGGCTTTGGAAGAGGAGAAGCGACAACGTGCCGATCTGACCATACGCCTCTCTCAGGAGGAGAATAGTCTGCGTTTGGAGAGACAGAGAAACGCTGAGCTGTCTACCGATTTTTCTCTTAACGCTGAGAAGAGTCATTGGTACTTGGAGCAGGGTGGGGGAATCATGTCAGAAGCCGTGATGCATCATTATGGAGTCGAGGAGCTCCGTATTGACGATCTCTCTGCGTATTTTGACAAGAGAGCCTTAACCGTCACTGATAGCAGTTTCTACCAGTGGAAGGCTGCTCAGCAAGGAGGGGTCAACGCGCCGCGCCAATCTTTAGACTTTTTGTTGTTTAGATGCTTTACATTTTTGTTGCTGACGGGCCCGTCCATATTTTGTACTTTAAACAATGTCGGTCTTGACTGGGTTAATCCACTCTTTTTGGATAGAAGTTCTTTTCCTGCTTTCCTTCATAATACCGTTTGATCACTTGTCCGCCTAGGACGTTTGGCGTTAGGTTTCCATAGACATATAGTTTCCCGTTGTATCCCGTTTGCTTTTCATCAGCTGCATTCGAGTAGCATTACCATTATATCCTCCGATAGCATTTTTGAGAGTAAATCGGCGTTGCTTCCGCATCTGCTGCACTCATATTCCTGCCGTCCCTTGTTGTCAGAGGGGGCTTTATGTCTGTCTCAACGTTGTTGTTGCAGTATGGACACCTCTCCATCATCGTTTCACCGGGTATCAACCGCGCGGCTACTAGTTAGGATTTCTTTTGTTTCTTTTCGCCACAGATTGGCTCCAACATCTCTTCACCGGGTATCAACCGCGCGGCTACTAGTTAGGATTTCTTTTGTTTCTTTTCGCCACAGATTGGCTCCAACATCACTTCACCGGGTATCAACCGCGCGGCTACTAGTTAGGATTTCTTTGTTTCCTTTCGCCACAGATTGGATTTGGGGAGTGCCTCATCTTAGTGAGCTGTCTGATCAGGACCAGCCATCACAAGGATAGGACTTTTCACCCCCAAGCGTTGTACCTCACGTCCGTGGAATCGTGCCTCGTCTCAATGGGCCATCTATGTGAGCACGGTTACCATAAGGATAGGATTTTCACTTCCAGGACGGAGTTGGTCTCTCCTTGGGGTGTGCCTCTCCTTATGGGGTTACCACAAGAATAGGATTTCACTCCCAAGGATTCCGAGGCGTGCCTCATCATAACAGACCGTCTATGTGAGCACGGTTGCCCGAAGGATAGGATTTTCACTCCGGGGAGCCGTTTGGGGTCGTGCCTCGTCTTAATGGGCCGTCTATGTGAGCACGGTTACCATAAGGATAGGATTTTCACTCCCAAACGCCTTGTTATGCCAGGGCGTGCCTCGTCTTAGTGAGCTGTCTGATCAAGACCAGCCATCACAAGGATAGGATTTTCACTCCTGGCATTCTTCGCTACCCGCATATTACCAGTAGCAAACGCACAGTGAATATCTCAATATTCATTTATTAGAATAACTTTGATGTTACCCGATTAGCTCCTGGCGTGGTATAGCCTCAGCCGAGCGATGTTCCAAGAGTTCTGCAGGGGCGTTCCCTCGAGCGTTTCCAGATGGTATGCTCCTTTTCCCACAATGCGGGTGACGCGATACGGTCCATCCCAGTTTGGACTGAGTTTTCCCATACGTTGTCCTGCCGCCCGCTTGTCTCTGAGCACTAAATCTCCAGTTTTGAGCAATCGCTCCTTCACTTGCCGGTTGTGATATTGTGCCATTTTCCTCTTGTAGTGCAGGGTTTTCAGGAGGGTTTCCTCGTGTGTTTCTAGTAGAGTATCGAGGTTAGATCGTAACCTTTCTTCGTTGTTTTCTTCTTTGAAGTGAGCCACCCGGAGACTCATTATGCCAATCTCGACTGGTGTGACAGCCTCGGTTCCGAATGCTAACGCGAACGGGGTCTCTCCCGTGCTGGCTTTGACAGTCATGCGGTAGGCCCATAACACATATGGCAATTCGTCTGGCCATTTCTTCTTGGACCCTTCCAAGTTTCTTTTGATGCCACTAAGGATGCTGCGGTTAGTTACTTCCGCCTGGCCGTTGGTTTGGGGATGTGCCACAGAGGAGAATCTTTGCTCTATCTAGAATTCTGCGCATCGATCCCTGAAGAACTGGCTTGTAAATTGTGTCCCGTTGTCGCTAACTAGCACGCGTGGTACTCCAAATCGCATGATGACTTGGTGTTTGAAGAAACGCCAAATTTTTTCGGTGGTGATGGTAGCTAACGCCTCAGCTTCGGTCCACTTTGTGAAGTAGTCTACCGCTACGACCACAAATTTTAACTGAGATCTGGCCTTTGGAAACGGGCCCAGGATGTCAATCCCCCACTTTGCAAACGGGCAGGGAGCAACTATTTCTGAAATTGGTACAGCCGGCTTTCGAGGAATCTTGGCATATTCCTGGCATTTCTGACAGGTTTTCACGAAGTTATGACAATCTCGTCGAATGGTGGGCCAGTAAAATCCCGACCGAATGACTTGGGCTGCCAGAGTACCGCTAGCAATGTGCATGCCACATATCCCTTCGTGAATTTCACGTAACACGTGTAAGCCTTCTTGCTACGTTATGCATTTAGCGGCCGGATGGGAGAAACATCTGCGTATTACCTCTCCGTTATAATATGTGCATCGTGCTGCCCGTTTTAGGACTTTCTTTCTCTCTGTCTGGTCCCCCGGTAGTTTATCATGTTTCAGATATTCTATCACTGGGATCCTCCAATCATTTTCCATTTCTTCCACACAGAGCGATGCCTGCTCTTCCATGAAAGAAGGTGTAGGCAGTTCTCCATAGCGAACGTCACTGGGTATTGAGGTTTCCGGATTGGCTGCCATCTTGGCGAGGCTATCAGCCTCTTCATTGTTTTCTCTAGGAATGTGCTCAAAGGTGACCAGGGTGTCTTTTTCCTGTATCTCTGACAGCTCATGCTTCACTTTGGCTAAGTATTGGGCCATGATAGGTTCTCTGGCTTGGGAGTTCCCCAGGACCTGATCCATTATTAGCTTGGAATCTCCTCGGATTTTTAAACGTGTTTTGCCTTCCTTCTCCACACCGGGAGTGGCTTCGATGGAGAAACTGTTTCCAATTCTGAGTCCTGCCAGCAGCGCTTCGTATTCAGCCGCATTGTTGGATAATGGCTGCAGGATTCTGATGGCGTATCGCATCTCCAGGCCGTTTGGTCCAACTAAGAAAACTCCTGCGCCAGCTAATTCTTGATTTTTTGCTCCATCTACGTGGATGACCCACGTATCTGTATATGTCTCCGGAGACGGTAGGCATGGACTTTCTGCTTCTTCCTCCAACAGATCTATCTTTGCTTCCTTTGTGAACGTGCACTCAGCTATGAAGTCAGCTAACGCTTGGGCCTTAACGGCTGGTCTAGCTTTGTATTGCAGCCCGTATTGTTCGAGCTCGATAGCCCAAATTAGCATTCTTCCTGAAGATTCAGGTTTTCTGAAGATTCTTCTCAATGGCTGATCCGTGAGTACAATGACGGGGTGGGCTTGGAAGTATCGATCCATCTTTCGCGTGGCCTGTACTAGAGCGAGTGCTATCTTCTCGATAGGAGGGTATCGCAGTTCGGCATCTTTCAATATATGACTCACAAAGAATACAGGACGATGCACGTGCCCTTCACTTCGCACAAGGACGGCGCTGACTACCTCGTCAGCTATTCCCAAATATAGATATAATTCATCGCCGGGCTCAGGCCTCGTCAGCACTAAATCTGATGATAGGTAAGCTTTTAGTCCTGCAAACGCTTTCTCACATTCTTCTGTCCATCCGAAAGGAGCCTTGTTTCGGATGACTTTGAAGAAAGGCAAACATCTCTCGCCTTGCTTAGATATGAATCGCCCCAACGCAATGATGCGCCCGGTTAACTTCTGTATCTCTTTGACAGTCCGCGGGGATATCATATCCTGGATGGCTTTTATCTTTGACGGGTTGGGTTGGATGCCCTTCCGGCTGACCACATAGCTCAAGAATTTTCCCGTTTGGAATGCAAACATGCACTTCCGCGGGTTTAGCTTCATCTTGTGCTTTCTCATCACATTGAAAACTTCTTCCAAGTCAGCGAGGTATTCTCTGAAACTCTGACTTTTGATCAAGATGTCGTCTACGTAGGCCTCTACATTTCTCCCGATTTGATTTTCAAAAACTTTGTTTGCCATACGCTGAAATGTTGCACCGGCATTCTTTAGCCCAAACGGCATTGCGGTATAGCAGTATGTAGCCCTAGGAGTGATGAAGGCAGTTTTTTCTTCGTCCTCTACGGCCATAGGGATTTGGTGATATCCGGAATTCGCATCTAAGGAGCTTAGATAAGCATACCCAGTGGTTTGATCGACTAACTGATCTATTCGCGGAAGGGGATAGCAGTCCTTGGGACATGCATTATTCAGGTCAGTAAAGTCGATGCACATGCGCCAGTCCCCGTTAGGCTTTGGGACTAACACAGGATTAGCTAGCCAGGTTGGGTATTGGACTTCTCGTATGAACCCCGCCTCTCTGAGCTTTAGCAACTCCTTTTCGATGGCTGCTATCTTTTCTGATGAAAAAGCACGTCGCCTTTGTTGAACAGGCTTGGCATCAGGACTAACGTTCAGCCGATGTTCCGCAACCTCCCGAGAAATTCCGTGCATGTCTGCTGGCTTCCACGCAAATTCTCCCTTGCATTTCCTCAACAGCCGGATTAATTGCGCGTTCTCTTCAAGGCTTAGTTTCTCACTGGCTAAGAGATTCGTTTCACTATCCTTACCGATAGGGATTGATATCATCTGATCTAGCGGCTGAGTGCGCTTTTCTTCTTTATCATCGAAAGGGTCGTCTGCCACGCAAACGTAGCGGTCACAACTCCTTTGAGTCATAAGTAAGTAGCATTCGGCTGCCAGCTTTTGGTCCCCTTTGATTGAGACCACACCGTCCCATGAGGGATATTTCATCCGCAGGTGTTTTTGAGATATGGCTACTCCAAAACGATTAAGGAATGGTCGCCCCAAAATGGCATTATACGGTAACGTTAGGTCTACGACCAGAAATAATAACTCTTCGGAGCGTTTGGATGTGTCTTCCCGGAAGTACACCGGCAGGGATGTTATTCCGGTTACCGGAATCGGTACTCCATCAATCCCAATAATTGGCCTCGTGCAAGACGATAGTTCACCGTCAGGTCGTTTCATCAAGTTGTACGCTTCCAATGAAAATAGATTCACTGCACTCCCATTATCGACAAGGGTCCTTCTTACCCCATGACTTCCAATGACGGGCGTTACAACCATCGCGTCATTATGCGGGAAGACGATGCATTTTTCGTCTTCCTCTGAGAAAGACAATATCATTCTGTCTAAGGCACTTATCGCCTCAATTTTTGCTTGCGCGCTCTCCCGTTTGCGCTTTTCTCCAGTGTTGGGCGTTTGTGGCGTAATTTCCTCGCAATAAGGTGCTCCCCCCGCAATGATATTTATCATGGGCATTTGGTCGCTATCGATAGCGAGCGCTTCTCTATTTGGTCCGAGGGGGACTGCGTTAGCTCCTGTGGCGCGCGAGGGCGCTTGCCCGTGATCAGTTGTATTTCCAGTTGGGTTGTTTCTGGCCCCTTCCCTTGCCTTTGTGGCAAATTCCCCAAGGTAGCCTTCTTCGACCAATCGCTCTATAGCCAATTTTAATTCTCTGCATACGTCTGTCGAATGTCCCTTGACCTTATGGAATTTGCAGTATGCATTTTCTCTTCCTCCCATGATTACTCCTGGTTTCACGGGTGCTGGGTAACGGATGGGAAAATTTCTCTGTTGGACTATTGCTAAGATTTCCGCCCTCGGGAGTATGAGAGATGGGAGGTCAGGATCATATATCCGGCCTTTTGGCGGGTCCGTTTGCTTCCGAGTATGGGATCCTCCAGGTCTTCCTTTTGAGAAATTGCCTCTCTGCCGGTTAGAGGTCTTAGTATTATGTTCTTTCCGCTGCCCGGGATCCTCGGTGGGTTTAGCGTCTGGGGCATTGCTGTTCAAGACGTTAGGGGCCACATATGGGTCCGCCGGCATGCCTCGGATCCAATCTCTATTTTCTTCCTCTTCCATTCTCGCATAGTTATGCGCTTTCAGCCTCAACGCATCCAGGGTCATTGGGGGGTCCACCGTTAGCGTATCTTTCAATTTACTGTATCGACAATTGCGTTTCAGGGCCTCAATCGCGAAATCGATAGTGACTCCTGGAGTTAGGGACATTTCAAGATCAAATCGACCGAAAAAATCGTTCAACGATTCCTGTGGTTTTCGATGGATATCGAACAGCGCAGCTGCTGACTTTCTGATAGGAATAGCCGTGCTAAACTGACTTTTGAATTTTTCTTCCAACTGAGAAAAATTATCGATAGACCCGGCGGGAAGCCCCTCGAACCATAGACGTGCCACTCCTGACAGCGTCATTACGAAGATTTGGCACAACGCCGCATCACTGCGCGTTTGGAATTGCACAAAATCCTTCACCTTATTGAGGTGAGAAATGGGATCTTTCGTGCCATCATATGACTCTGCTGGGAGTTTCACATGTCGATGGACTCTGTGGTGCCTGACACGGTAACTGAACGGATGACCCACGTTAGCATCGGGGATCCTGCGAGGCTGACGCTGATGTGGAATTTCAGCGTCGTATCTGGGATTCTGAGGGTCATATTCCTGATGTCTCCTAGGAGAACGACTACGGCTCCTTGGAGTTCGAGCTCGTCGACTTCTGCTGCTAGATCTCTCGCTGTATCTAGGAGATGGGTCTCTCACTATATCCCCCCGTCGATCATCCCAGTGTTCTCTATACTCGTCACGCTGGCGGACTGCTTCGGGGATAGAGATTCCTCCCCTGTACTGTCCAGAATGGTCGGCAGGTCCGCGCGTGAATGGTGGGACGTTTATGGGGGCCAAAGGGAAAGGTAAGGAGGACGGGAGTGCCCTAGATTGTTGGGGTGATAAGGGTCGTTCGTTGACAATGGACGGAGTGAAAACTACTTGGGAGGACACACCAGGTCTTGAGGCATGAGGAGTAAATCCAGCAGCCATCTCTGTCAGCTGATCCAGTTGAGCTTGGAGAGCTGCTATTGAGTTCGCGAAAGGATTGTCCGCTTCTCCTATCATAGATCTCCCCGCTTGGGGGGTAGGATGGCTGGTTCCTGCTATATGGGAGAAGGGGGAGCAAATCTGGAATGTAACTTCTTCCGAACTTGACCCAGGAGGAAGATCTAATTCTCCTGCAGTGACGTCCTGCCCTGGAGTGGGGGCATCAGAGGTAGCGAAAGGAAACAAGCGTCTGCGGGTGTTGTATGGGATGTTGGAAGTTCGGGACAGCGCCGGATCTAACTCTGAGGCCATAATCCTTCTAGCTTCGGGGAGGAGGAGCTTGGTTATTAAGGATGCTCACTTAATAGAACCAAAGCTCTCAATGAAAGCACCAATTTGATAATAATTTGTCTTCTGCCGAGGGATGTATGGCGGAGCAGCTCCTCTCAGGTCAGTGTACGTGACGGTCCACGATACCTGCAATGCGCCGGAGGGGTCTCCGGCGGAAACACTCCGATGCTTAAGTCAGTATGGGTACTGAATTTGGCAGAGTTTAGGCCAGTTAAGTCCGCTTACCTGCCTCCTTTGTGGGGGAGGTATTTATAGAAGAAAGGGGCGTTCCCACCCATGTAAACGAGTATGTAGCTATCGCTAGCGTTAGGGTCTGTGGTTCGCCCTTATCGTGATACGCTACCTTGGCGGTAGGTGTGTAGGTAGGTATTGCCACGGTAGGATACTGGCCGGAGCGTTAACCCTGACGCGTGGTTTCCTCTGGGGGTGAGATAACTCCTTGAGCCATCCACGAGGTCCGTGAGAGGAGCCGGTAGGGCATCGTTAGCCCTCGTGGCGTTAGCCTTTGGGGAAGGTAGCAATCTTGTCCCTATAGTGGTGGTGCGAAACAGTAGCTATGTCTCTTCTCACCGGGTGATAGACGAAAATACCCTTTCTTTTAGGTGAATTGTTATCAAGCCGGTTACATGATTGAGAGAGACCAAAATTATTAGTTTGTGCATAGCACAAGGACCTGATTAGTCACGTTTGTACCATAGGGGCCTGATTAAATAAAGTAGTCTACTATAGGGACTAAAAATGTCATTAACTCAACAGAAGTTACAATCACTCTATGATATTATCCCAAAATAAATAAAAATAAAAAATGTATATCCCTCCCTATATTCAATTTCTCTTGTAAACAGTTGAAACTTAATCAGACGAAAGAGTTCATCCTTGACAGGTAGATGGGGCTACTTCTCATCCAAATTGAAGTTCAAATTGCCAAAATCCTGAAATGTATCACATCCATTACTTGTATATTACATGTTAGCACATGAAAAAAAGAAACATCTTGGATTAATGGTGCACTCATGTGAGCATCAGTACCAGGGACATGTGAGCATGCCCGTACAAAATAAGTTTCTAGAAATAGCAAAAAAAAAAGAGATTAAAAACAAGAGTGATGATATTAAGATTCTAAGGGATATTAAGCAGTACTACAACACCCAAGATTGACAAAATGCCAATAAATGTTGCTGATATGATATATGAGTTCTTGTTACTATGACTATGCAAAAGAATATACTTACTTATTCTTGAAGTACATAATCTCTTTTACGTGTGAGTTGTGGGGTCTGTGAAGGACCTTCAACTTACTTAAAGTTTGAGACGCCTTTAGGTCGCACCATAGCAGGGTCTCATACCAGTTCTTTATCTACCTCATGTTCCACTCCAGCATTGTCAACACCTCTCTTTCTACTAACTTTATAATCCTTACAAAAAATAGATTTAGCTAACCACTAATCAATGCTATCTTCCACCTAGGAAAACCCTTCTTCTATTATTTTTCTTGCTTCCTCAAGACCTTGACATTTTGTAACGATGTTATAAGCAAGATGCATCATCCTATTACGAAACAAAGTGTCATCCTCAAGACTGTCATATTGCACTAAATCACTTGACTTGGAACTACAAATTCTTTTCCTTGCCTCTTTTGTCCAATGCTTGACAATGTAATGATCAAGAATTTTTGTGACATTTCTAATGGAAAAAATCTTCAGTGCATGCAAACAAAGAATGCCCATAGATTCAAACTTTTTACAGCAATAAGAAATTGTTATGGATGTTGTATCAAAAACAACAGTACTTACTCTTGTGCCCTTCCCTTCCATTGTCACTTGAAAAGTATATACGGAGCCCAAACAAGCAATTTCTTGGAAAGTTGTTGCTCCAATTCCATCAAGAAATTCTTTCTTAAATAACTTATAAATTTGTTGTGTATACATGTTAGCAGCATGTTTTAGAATTTCACTATTTTTTTATTGCCAATGGAGGAATACCTTGAGCACACTTAAAATTCTCTTCACTTTCTGCAAATTTCCAACCTTTAAGCATATTTTCAAATGCAACAACAAAATTTGTTAGGGAAGTGGTTTATTGCACATGTCATTTAAAATACTATTCGTACTCTCACTTATTCGAGAGGATTTGATCCTGTAAGAAAATCTATCCAAGGAAAGAGCACCATTTATAACGCAACTTGTACAATCTATTTAACCAACTATGACTTTGAAGATTGTAATCAACTACCATCTTATCCTAAGTCTCCTAAAACATAAGCTCTGATACACAACCTTGAAGACATTTGTTAGATAATGATTGAAACTCATGGTTGTTGTTAAGACTTCCAAGATAAGAAGGATTTTTTTTAGAGATATGCCATAAACACAAGCGGGTGACAAGTATTAGGAAGTATATTTTCAATTGCCACACTCATAACTTGTTCTTGATCGGTGAAAATAGTCTTGGGAGCCCGGTTGTCCATCGACTTTAAAAATATCTTGAACAACCAAATAAAAGATTCGATTCATTTGTCAACTAAAATCCACAGCCGAACTTAACATTTTGCCAATGATGATTAACTCCGACGAATGTGCACATATTAAATTATACTTATTAGTACGATATGTTGTATTAAAAATTACGATATCGTCGAAACAATCATAATCTATCCTTGATCTACCATCTCTAAAACAAATTAGTTAACCGATTATCTTTATCAATCTCTAAATCCTAATAAAATATTGCCTTCAATAACCTTAGACTTAAACAGATACACCACGCTTTGCGCATCTCCCACATCTATTAGAGCCATTTTTTCCCTCTAAATAATGTTATAGCAGTCTTTTGCGGTAAAACTTACATTTTCAATTTCACCAACTTCATTTCCCACATAACGAAAAATATCAATTGTTCTGATTCCAACATTCACCATTGTATTTATCACACAAACTTTAGCATCAGGACATGATCGTGCTAACTTACGTGTTCTGAAATGTAGGGACACATTAACGGCGTTTGTTCCCTCGTTATTTTAATTTGATAGTGATCCAAATTCAATAGATAAAGGCAACGTTGAGTATCAAATTGAACAAAATGAAATGTTAGGGACCGAAAAAAATAAAATTGTAAACGTTGGGCACCACCTAGTGCGTTAAGCCTATATATATCACAAATTATATATATTATAAAAGAGCATGAAACTAAAGAGCAAGAAACTTACTTAAATGATGGTATGGAACTGAGATTAACACGCCCTTCCTCAAGTTACAACGAGTTTTGCTAGAAAAAAGGACAACCAGTTGTGCTTCTTCGCTGAGGACGAATGAGTTCAATATTTTTTTTTGTTTCTGTAAAACTAAGCGTGTCCTTTGTAAGATTGATTTTAGGGTTGCAAGCATAATCAATTTCAAGACTAATTTCTCCAAATTAATATATAACCCAGAATTCTCCAATTCCAAAAAAAGAGTGCAAAACGTTGCGCAACTCATTTTATGTCATGTTCATTGCGTCATGGCAAAGACATAAAAGTTATACCATTTCTAAACTACTTTTTTTATGAAACCATGTTTTTCAATACCACAACACAAGATTTTGTATCCAGTAGTTTTTTCTACTGCAGAAAGTAAAGAATGTTTGCCATCTTTCTTTTTACGTTACTATGAATTGCAATTTGGAGGATTCAAACTTGAAACTTATTTCTATTTTGCAGAAAATACCACTTGAACTATGAATAACTCTGTTTTTGTTCTAAAGAAAAGAAAAGGAAATGGCACAAGATTCTAACAAGTTCAATTCTTAACAAACTCTAGTCTTAACTATCCCTAGTCACAAGATTCTGCCTTATGCTAAAACAAAAAGTGGGAAACAATGACACGCATTGGAGATATAGCTGTGAATCCAACATCGTCTTCCTAATGCATACTAAAATCATTCGATAGAAGACTCTAATTATGCAATTCCTATCATGAAAACAACACCTCAAAAAGAAGAGCATTGCTAAACATGCCAGAAAGAAAGATTTTTTTTCTTCATAAATCCAATAAATCTCCTCGTTGGTTAAATTAAAACACAATCCAGATTTTCTTAAATATAAAAAAAAATTGAGGGTGAAAAAAATTACAAAAAAAATTCACAAGTCAGTGACCATTTCTTAACACAATGGCCTTATTTTGTAAGTACTACTTACTACTCCCTCCGGTCGCGAAAGTCTCGCGACCGGGCACACGGATTAAGAATCCACTGTGCGTGAGTGTGTAATGACCATGCTGCTATTCATTTAACGCGCGTCCTCTGCTACAGTGTTCTTCCTCTCACTGTTTTCAGCTCGCGACCATTTCATCAATTCTCCTCCCAAATTTTCACCCAATTTCATTCCTAAACCCTAACCCCTCCTAAATTTGAAATTTTCCGCATCCAAAAGTTTCAATTTCCCCCCTTAATTCCTTACTATCAGGGCACAATGCAAACTGACTTCCTCCGTTTCACTTCCCACCCATCCTTTTCTATTTCTACCACTGCAACATTTCTATTTCGATTTTGCAAGCGTAAGAAACAATGGATGCCAATGATTTCGACCCTATGTATTTGTTCCACAAACAACCATTACCTGTGGCAGACCAATTTCATGTAAATGATTCAGCAGTTGAGCAGAACCTCCAAAATGGAGAGGATGCTGAAGTAGAAGAGGAAGAAGGTATGGGCCACGACGCGCTAAATCTCGACGATATCAATGAAGGTTCTACTAGGCAAAATGAAAACCCAACACCTGACGATGGGCTTCCAAGTTAAGTGTAATTCGAACTTAAACTTTTCATTTGAAGTTGTTAAACTTTTGCACAATTGCAATGATGTTGTGTTGTGATAATTGTAGGTGGTAGAAGGGAAAAAAGGAGCTATGTAATGAGGAGAGAATCGCAGCCTACAGTATGCTTCTTGAAAGTGTGAATGGAAAGCTGCGCAAGAACACAACACATGAAGTTGCTGATTATTTTCAAGTTGGTATTCGTTCAATTCAGCGGCTGTGGAAAAGAGGCAGGGAGTCCGACAACCACAATGTCTCGCAACGTAGAGTCAAGAATTGTGGCAGAAAAATGGTAGAATTTGACTTCAACAGAATTCGAGATATTCCTTTAAGGGATAGAACAACCCTTAAATCTCTTGCAACTGCCTTGGGTGTTTCGAAGACTTATTTGATTTCGAAGTTGAAATCTGAAGAGTTGAGGCGTCACAGCAACACCATAAAACCAACACTGACAGAGGCAAACAGAGTTGAAAGGGTTCTTCACTGTCTTTCAATGGTGGATCCAAACTCAAGGAAGGTGCAGACGTACTACCTCCTGGCAGATGAAGATGAACCTGTAAGAATCATTAAGAGTACCAATTTCATCCATAAAATAATGTTCCTTGCAGCTGTTGCTAGGCCTAGATTTGAGTGTGATGGTAATTGTACTTTTGATGGTAAAATAGGAGTGTTTCCACTTGTACAAGAGGTTGCTGCTCTTAGGAACAGCTCAAATAGGATGGCTGGAACTTTAGAAGTTAAGTCAATTCAAAAAATTGATAGGCAGGTGATTAGGCACTTCATGATTGAACGTATTTTACCAGCTATTAAGGATAAATGGCTGAGGGATAGCCTCATGCAAACAATTATCATCCAGCAAGATAATGCTAAAACACATATACATGAGGATGATATTGATTTCCTAGTTGCAGTAGAGAGTCTAGGCTTGAACATTACACTGTTGTGTCAGCCACCAAATTCCCCTGATTTAAATGTACTTGATTTAGGTTTTTTTAGCGCTATTCAATCCTTGCAAGAGAAGAAATTTGCAAATAACCTAAATCAATTAGTGGAAGCAGTGAGTAAATCTTTTTTGGAGTTTTCTGAGGTGAAGGCAGACAGTATTTTCATCACTTTACAGCCATGCATGATTGAAATTATGAGGATTATGGGTTCCAATGCTTATAGAATTCCTCATATAAAGAACGAACAGTTGGCTAGTCAAGGATTGCTTCCTCACAGCTTGTCATGTGATCCAATTCTGCTAGCAACTGCTGCTGCTGCTAATCTTCCTCCATTTCCTTGTAAGTCTGAGTGTTCTTGTCATTTTTAGTAAATGTAATGTTGAATGTATATTGACATTTCCTTGTAATTGTTATGCGGAAAATTGGGTGAAAGATTGCTTTATTCGATGGATGGCAGCTTTTTTGGGTTAGTTATTGGACATATTTAGATACGTAGTATGTTACTTTAGGTGGTAACTCTAGTAATGTGACTTAGGCTTGAAGATATTTTCGTAGGACTCATTGTAATTTTTTGAAAGTAGCATCTGTTTGCAACTGTTAGTATTGGTGCTTAATGTCACATTACTAACAGTCATTAGGCAAGCAGAGTTTGCTCTGTCTTACAAATACTAGTCACATATTATGGGGTATTGCATTTTGGCTACTGAAGTCCACTTATAAATTATGCTGCTTTGATTTAGTGTTAATGTAAGTGAGTACTGCATTATGAGTATTGTCCTGTTATATGCATTAGTGGTTCTGTTTTGATTGAGTGTTAATGTAAGTGAGTCTGGCTTTCTATTATATACATTGGTGGTTCTGTTTTGCATCGTTGATCTCATTGGTAGTTTTGTGTAATGCATTAGTTGTTTAAAATTAGATAGGAGATGGATAGGTGTTGCAACTGTCGCGTCTTGTGCAATCTATAGATTTTTGAACCAATGCATTGCAATTCTTACAAACTGAAAAGCATTGGTTGATAGGGGTTGCAACTGTTGCAATGCATTGGTTCATTTTCTGTACAGTTGGAATTTCAATGCGTTGCATCCCAACTGCGTTTGAATCAATTGTTAGGGTAAAAAGCTGGTTTTGCATGTGTTGTTATTGCACAATGTTTGACAGATGTGCTTGCTTTTGTGTCAAGCAATGGAGGTGAGGCTGTGGTTGATTGAATGGTAGCTTTTCAGTTTGATTGAACCTGTAACAGTTACAAAGAGAAGACAAGGCTTTGGTTGACACGCTGAGAAGGAGGATTGTATTGCAACTGCAACACACAAAGAGCAGATAGGTTTCCATCTATAACAAGGCAACTAATTGTTGAGTTCCCAAAACCTGTGTAGTTTCCCAAGCATTGCGTCGTTCCATCCTTGCCTTTATTAACTTAACCTAACCCTTTCTTTACCCTTCGTACCCCTTGGTAACCCTAATCAAATCCTATAAATACCACCGTCTATGCATATGCAATTACCGCAAACCTTTCACTACCATAAAACATCTCTGCAATCAGCTCATCTCTCTTGCTTTGTTTCTCTCTCTTTCTACAGGTGTGGGATAATGGATCGCGGTAGAAAGACGGAGCTCCTAGATCTTTCTGGCCTCATCTCAACTCACCTGGAGGCAGACACTGTCCAGATGGAGAATAGGGGTCTCCAGACCAGAGTTGATATCGAAAAGCTGGAGGAGGCACTTGAGGAGTTGAAGGCAAGGCAGGATGCCATCTTGGAAGATGAGGAGCACAAGGGACTGGCGCTGACTATAATGGAGACATATGGGAGGGTTATCAACAATCTCACACTCACCATTGCTCATTTGAAGCAAAAGAGAGATGTGTTGAACCTGGCGCTTGGGAGTGTGAGGGTTGCTGCTCAGGAACTCAACAACTTTGGAAATTCCATTGTAGACATCCCAACCATCTCTGATGCATCTGATTCTGATTAGTTAGTGTTTATGTGTAGTAACTACTCCTTCCTCCATGTAATTCCACTCCTACTTCTCTATGTAAGTGGAGTGGATAATAAATAAAAGTAATGAAGATTTATGAAGTTTGTGTTTGTGTTGGAATTCCATTGCAGGCATCCCAACCATCTGGATGCTGTTACTTCCCCTGTTCGTTTACAATTTCCAATACCAAACCCTAAATTGATTGAAAATAAAACATAAAACACATTGAATTGCAAGGCAAACCCAAACTGAAACAAAATGGTTGATTGAATAGCACAATATCTAGACAAAGATACGTATTGCACCCAAAATGACAAACTGAATGGCAATTGAACCCAGATTGCCAATGGTCTAAAACAGAGGAGCAACAACAGCAATACCATACACAATGGACCAAGAACATTCATTCACGTAACAGGGCAAACTGGATATATTTGTCCAGTGAAACACAAGCAAGCATTATGCAGACAACTTTGGAAATTTGTACATGTAACAATCCAAACACAATGGAGGAAGCTGGATCTAGATTAATACAGATCAAGACCAAGAATTTCTTCTTCATCAAGTAAATGAACAAACAGAGCAACAACAGACTAATTCTTCTTCAAATCAGCCAAACATGAAACAATTGGCAGGCAGATGGATTTAGATTAATACCATCAGAGAAAATCAGTAGTGACAACAGTCGTGCATAGTAATAGAGCACATAGAAAGAACTTATGTAATTCATCACAATGTGCCAATAGATTAAAATAGAGCCAATGCCAGGTTCGACCAAAGAATCATTAAATCACAGATTAAGATAGAACAACAGCACAATACATAATTTGGGGAGCAAACAATCAAGATCTACAATTTCTATTCCAAACAAAAACACAGTATATACAACCGAAGTAGAAATCACTCCTGAATACCACACCCCCAAAATACACTCCACTTGGGTGGTTGGAATTTACACAAATCCAATATACAACCTTCATTTACACAGATCCTATTTACAAGCTTCCAGTTGACAACCACATCACCTAATGTTCATCAACAACCTAAAAACACTACATCCCTGGCATCGTCAATAGTAAGAGGGAATTAACAGACGCAACATTTCAATGAAGCAAGGTTCCCAGGTTGGATCAGTCAAAGTAAATATACCAGCAATGGGGAGCTTGTTGAGGTCGAAATCCCTTTCCCCTTTATACTTGGCTGCAAACAGCCTCTCCTCAACAAATGGTTCGTTCAAGTCAAAATCATGAACAACCTTCTTGGGTGTTGTACGCTGCGTTGACTTCAAACCCCTAAAATCAACAATTGCTTCATCAGTTGTCTCGTCGCCGGAGTCCTCCACAATTTGATCAGCATCATCGGCGACCTTGCCACCATTTCCAATGGAATCTGGAACTACCATGTTCATGGAATCATCAAATTGGGCTATGGATTCCGGTTGAGAATCCTTCAAAAAATCGATGCTTTCCATCACCCGTCCTCTGCAGCCGTGAAGAACCCTAATTTTAATCGAGGAGACGAAGAAATCGGGACTGGACTCTGATTGCGGATTGGATTGAAAACACAGTAATATATATGAGGTTGCGAATGATTGACGCCCCGAATCTCCATTTCCCACCCAAATTTTCACCCAATTTTCCCCCAAATGAAATTTGAACAAATTGGTTTGCAATCGCGTGAGAGAGAGGCGAGAGACAGCGAGGGGTAAATGGTCAAAAACTGGCGAATTTTTTTTGTGGAAACTGAGAACGTTCATTGCCGATCGCGGAAATCTGGCCAGAATGTCCATCATTCGCGACCGGAGGGAGTATAAAGTATCAGCCCATTGCTTGCAAGCCCATGTGCTACCTTCTTCACAATATTTCTCTCTTGCAATCAAAATCATACTGCTGTCTAGTTTCTACTCGCAATTCGCTTACTCCTATTGCAAGACTCAACTCCTACTCCTTCTTCCTGCTCACACGCAAGATTAATCACGGCCTTCGGCTCCAATTCCGACCAGATTGCAGCGAGAAACCCTTTGATCTCTTCTGTAGTCCGGTCGTGTCGAGCTTACTTGGTGGAAGCAGAAGATTAGTAGAGATGGCAGCTTCTCGGTTGCAGATTGAAGGGGACGAATCAGTCCTTCTTCGTATCACTCACTCCAACCTCAAAACCTTCTCCCCCGAAATCCGTTTCTCACTTCAGGTAGTCATTTCTATTCAACTTCTTTTCTAAATTTGCTCTTTACATTTTCTCCGTTTCCATGAAAACAAACACTGAAATGGAGATTTTCTTCTCTTAAAAAATAGTCGACAGTGGAGTCCGTGAAAGACAAGCTGTGGAGAAAATGCGGGACTTCGGTGAATTCAATGTCGCTTCATCTGTACGATGACACAAACACCAAACTCGCTGATTTGATTGATAGCACTAAACCCCTCGGCTTTTACTCCCCTCTTGATGGGTAAGTTTTTGTTTTTCTCTTCTATAGTTTTTATTCATGTAATTTAGGTAGTTTGTTTACTGCCCAATATCAGAATCTTGATGGGTTTTTTTTTTTTTTAAAAAAAAATCCATATTTCAATCGATAGGTTTCGACTGCATATTGTTGATCTGGATCCATCCTCAATGACTTCTGGTGGTTGGCTTGAAGATACTACTTTAGTGGAAAAATACACCATTTCTGAGGAAGCTTATAGTAAACGCGATGGTAGCTTAGGACATACTCATCATCCCTTTGATTTACTTATTCCCTTGGTAGAGCATAATGCCAAAGCATCTTTACCTATTTCTTTGAGTTTTAACCTTTCAGGCACTTTTAGAAAATTTAGAGAAAAAGTGGCCTCCCATAATCCATCAGCTTTCGTACCTAAGGTAAAGACTTACTACCCATGATCTCAATCTACTACTTTTTCTCTCCATTGCTATTATGTTGATGTATGGCAAGTATTTTGTTTGATTGAATGTATCTTCCATTGGCAGATAACGGAGAATTACATGGAAGATCTGTGTTCAAATATCAAGGTTAGTTGCTGTTTAAGCTCAAGGCGCGCAAGGGCTATTTTATAATAGTACAATTATCCAGCTTTTGTCTAACTTCATGTTTGTACAAGAAAGTTTACCACTTTAAGTTTGCTAAATTCTTGGTTAATTAGGTGGGTGATAGATGTGAAGTTGACCCTGGGGAGAAAAGAGGAGTAGTCAAATTTGTTGGTCGAGCGGAATCTCTTGCACCCGGTTTTTGGGTTGGTGTTCAGTATGACGAACCATTGGGAAAACACGATGGCACGTATGTACATATTCTTTTGTATATACATAATTTTGCAATGCATTGAAGATTTATGCTACTCCATCATGTGTGTTTAAAGGAACATCTGAGTTGTACTCCTTGTGGAGGTTTGGTATTGCTTGTTGTATGGTTGGACATTCACAACATACTTTTGGTTCTTGTTATGATTTTGTTTTCGTTGCTAGATGAATCTATCTTGCAGTGTTTTGGTTATATCATACTGATGGGATGTGCTAGTGTTATTACCCAACTGTTTATGAGCAAGGTTGCTCCTTATGCTCTGCCAACATGGAGATTTTTTTCTCAGAATAATGGTTTTGTGACAGGTTCCAAGTGTACTGGAGTCTCAGTTTATGGCATTCTTCCATGTACTCATGCATTGCAAAAAAAATCCCAATTTTGTAGAGATTTGTAACCATTGTTTATTGTCCAATTATTAGTGAATGCTCCCTACTGAATGCTTGTACTATATCCTGTAAAATATTGTTGCCCTTGTCTCCCTCTGACGTTGCACTTACACTGCATTTTCATCATTTGATAAGTTTGCTGATGATTTGTCAGGGTGAAGGGAATACGCTACTTTGAGTCCCCCTCACTTCATGGTGGAATGGTTAGGCCAGACAAAGTAAAGGTTTGTACAGACAGGATTATGTTCTTGTGTTATTTGTTCATTGAGCTATTAATTACTAATGATCTGAACAAAGCAATTTACAGTCCAGTAGTGTCTGGCAGTTTTGTATATTCCAGTAACATTTCTATTAGTGTTTTGAATAGGTTTTCGCAGGTTACAAATTGCAAGAGCATGACTCCTAGGCTTTATTTGTCATTGCATAGTAACCTAGCCATTGTTTACGTTGTCAACAGTCAACTTGTCTCAACTATTTTACTATTATACTGTATTTCACTTACTTTCTTAGATCTAAATGTTAGTGATTTCAACAATTTGCAGGTCGGCAACTACCCAGAAAGAGATCCTTTTGAAGAAGCAGAAATATAGCTTCCTTTTTATGATGGATGTTTCCGTGACCCAGGGCCCTCTTGGTAGTGCATGAGCTATTCAATTATTAGGAGCGAAGGGCTGAAACTTTGAGGGCAAGCAACGATGATTAAACTTGGTGGGACTGCTAAATTCTCTCTTGTTCAGAAAAAAGGCAAGAAATGAAGTATTACTATAGTTGTTTGACTCTTGCTTGTGATGAAATTTAGCTTGGGGTATCTAATATAAATGTTTTACATCTGAGGGTACCCAACCATTGCCGAAAATTGAGAATCGGCATCTGTACTCTGTAGGTCATGCATGATTTTGATTACAACCGTCTGAAACTCTTATCGGTTTTGTGTATCCAGTTGAAGCTTCAAAGCTTGTGATCTCAGTCCTATTTGCCTGTATGTAACCCTCTATTGTCTGAACAAATCCACCATTTTCAACATTCTGATTACATTTATAAAAAAAAGTGGGTATTCATGATATACAGACAGCGTCACTCGGGTTCTTTTTCAGATTAAACATCCTGCCTTTCCCATTTTCTTGCTATTGAATGCCATATATATAACACCATTTCTTACAGGTAGCTTCGCAAAATGACTCATCAGAACAAAAGAATGATTTGAAACTCTTTCCTACAAACTAATTTGTTCAATGTTCTCCTAAACCTCAGCAATCATCAGAGAAGTATGATCACAACAGCTTAGTATTTAAGTTAACGCATTCAAGCCCAAATCTTCACAACAAAAGTTTACAAATTTCTCTACCTTGACTCTGTCCTGGTTCGTCTTCTATTTGCAACAGAAATGCTGCCATTTTGATCCTTTACATTGCTTTGCTTTGCTCTGGATTTGGAGTCCCCTGTAAAAGAGCAGAATAAGCAAATTGTACGCGGTAATTGAAATTTGGACCAAGAGACACTTTTAGAAACGCAAAAGTGCATAGAACTTGATTCACCTTTAGTAGTGATTTTTGGTGATTGAACTTCGATGCCGCCTGGTTGTGTGTCAGTAACTTCACTGGATTCAGGAGAATGTTCTTCGGACTCGCTGGATTTAGAATCCGATGCAGCACTTGTGGATTGGGACATTTCCTCCATGGACGGATCAATGATTTCACCATCTGTTTTGACAGTAACCCATGTTTAGATACTAAGCATAAAAAGTGATAGGTAAGAGAAACTCTTCAATGCAAATAACCTTCAAAACAAACCTTGAACTTTCTATACTAGTGCTCAAATGCAACATAGCAAGATGCAGGATATAGCCGAAGATTTCCAAAAACTTCTGAATTCAATGAATTGATTTAGCTTGAGGGAGAGTTTTATGTACAGCTGGGAGTGATATGAAGTGTTTGTAGTTGGTGTATTTCAACACTGTAATTTATTTCATGGAAGATCTCAATTAATTGGAAGCAGTGGTAATACAATCTTCATGGAGATCTTTGGCCTCCTTTTTAACCAGTTTAAATGAGTAAAATGAAACAAAAACTAGGTTGTAATTTTGGAAAGGATGTATGCAATTCATATACTATTAAACAGGAACGCATGAATTTCATATTGCATGAAAACTGCACTAACCTTCAGCAGTTATAGATTCTTCGCTTTCATCACCATCACTTCTAGCCACTGCAAAAGCTTCCATACTAGTAACCTTTTGCTGATGAATTTGGGCATTTCTTGCAGTCTCTTCTTGCTCCTTCCTCTCCATATGGAACTTATGAAGCTTTTCCTCAAACTCCTCAATACACAGTTTGAGTTCTGGTTTTGCAAACTTCTTACTCTGCTTAAGAAAATTGAATCAATAACATTGGTGAAATTACAAATTAGCTGAATCAAGAGCAACAGAGATTCAGTACCTTGTTGATAATGCTTCTAAAATTATCCATGACAGGATCTTCAGAAAGGGCATGTTCATAGGTCTTGAATGACTCAATGAGCTTTTTCATCCCCTTTTCGGTAAATGCCAGCTGTGAGAGGCAATAAGAAATGTATTCCCACTGCCTAACATCTGCAGCAGAAGAATAGTGCCCAAACTAATGAGAATCACCTACGGTATACTATCAAAAAAGGAAAAAGCAAAATATGATACCGAATCCCTTGATTCATAAACATATAATTATCTGAAAACAGAGAACTATTTTTGCCAAAAAATAAAATTAAACTTTTTAGCTTTTAAGTTCCTTCAAGTTGCAATGTACAACCCACAAATCAAATCCTTCGTCTTTTAAATTATAAAGACTGTAATAGGGAAAGCATGTGCACCTGTCACTCCACTGAATCTATTGCAGAGCTTTTCAACAAGAGCCTCCATTTGCTTGTCCTGGAGGAAATAAAGATTACAATGCTTAATCTACCATAACAAGTGAATAAAATCTATCAAGTTATTTGCAACTTCGTACCTTCTTAATGGAACCAATCAAGAACTGCATAATGTTACAAAAAGCAGCCGTTTTCAGATTCTGGCTGGATAATTTACCAAGTATATCTGGAAGTAAGTTATATATTGGATTGCTTCCTGCATTGTATAGGAGAACCAATAAATGAGCAAGATTGAGCATCCATTTTGCAAGACAAATGATGGAATGAGCTCAGCGTGTGCTACCAGTTAAGTAAAGCATTACCTTTCTTTGACAACTCATGAAAGAAAAGTTTAGCCAGATTTGAGATTCTTTCATCTTCATCTTCTAATCGCATAGCCATCTCATTTATGTGACCTTTAACCTGAACAAACAACGTGAAGAATCAGGTCCCCAATCATATCAGCAGAATAAAAGCATGAAAGAGGTTAGCAATTTGTGAGACCTTCATCATGTCATTTAATATTAAATGAGAAAGCACCAGCACGGCGTTTTTTCTAACAGCAGCTGATGGATCTCGTAGCCGTGAATACATGTTCTCAGTCCATGGTTCCAACAGATTAGGAAAGCGAACTGCCAAATCTCCAAGAGCAATAGTGCAATTGGATCGGACTGTTTCTGAAGGCGCACTTTCCACAACTGTAAAGAGAAGTTGCAGATTGGCATCACTGAAAACAAAACACCAACCAGATCAGAAACTTGGATTAGGCAAACTGCATAAGATTTCAAACAATATTTTGTGCATGAAAACAAGGCGGGCAATGTTTAAGTCAATGTATGGGAGAGAGAAATCACCAAAAATTTGCATCAATGACCATAAGTCGACAAAGAGCAAGCATTCCAGATGCCTGAAGCTCAGGAAACTGAACAAAGAAGCCTGTCAGTTTCCGAACAGATATTGAAATTTTCTAAACCAAAAGATTCAACTCTAATGGAAAATAAAGCAGAGCAGCATTTCTACGTGAAAGAAAAAAAAAATAGTAAACTTGGGTGAATCACCTTTTGCATCAAATTAAAATTTCTACAAAGCTTTGACAGGAAAGGTGCACAGAGGCCTATCAAATTCTTCTCATCAGAGTCGCCACAAACAATCTCTTTCTCTGCTCTTTCAGAAAGCGTATCAAGAATGGCATCTTCAGAAGCAGTAACACCTAGCTCATCATTGATGTTATCCTGCAAGGAATAATTGAAACTTGAAACTTGTTCTGCATGAAGCTAATAATGTACGCAGGCGCCAACCTACCTTTGGTGTATCAGCTGGTTCTACACCAGAATTATGAGCATTCTGATCATCAGCATCCATCTTTTCTTTCTTGTTTCTCTGCTTCTGGATCTTCCGAACACAGGATTCTATGTATAGTAGCTGGTTCATGGCAACATGACTTATGATAAACAAATATCTACTAAGTTTTGTAACTTGAACTGTTGTAAGAATATTGGTGTTCTCAACATCAACATTCTGCATGTCATCATTGCCATTACCATGAAAAAGAGAACTAAGAGATTTTTTTACTACATCAGCGGCTAAAGTTTCTGGAGTTGGATGGATAGTATAAATGGCTCGTATTGCCGCATCAGCAGCACCATACCATATATTTTCTGGCAGCCAAAAGCCAGTAATTAAGCTTTCTAGTATACTAAATATACGGCTACCATTGCTAACCAACAACTTTTTCCTGTCCTCTTCAGACAATCTCTGGATGGCAATGCAAGCAGTTCTTGCAAGCAAAGGTTCCACTTTAGCCCAGCGCCCAAAGCCAATATCAATAATATCTTGCAAGTGAGAGCCAAGAATTCCATCAGATGACTTTGCAGCCATGCAAAGAATGGATAAAGCACCACGGCTCTGCTCTGCAGTGATTCCACTGATATTAAAGCAAAAAAAATCCCATAATCCTGATATCTGCAAAAAAAACATATTGATGATTCAATTCCAACCTAAGCATATGACCTTGAGGCATAAAGTTACCATAACAACTTGCTAGCCACATTAACAGGTACCAAAGCTAACGGAAACAGACCCCAGAGTCTATAATCAACATCAAACTGTCTTTCCTATGATACTGATTTCTGATTCTCTCAAAAGAAATTGTGAAAACACTTGAATAACAGAAGAGTATAATAAACACAAGGAAAGAGCAGACACTAAGTGTATCCATACATGTTTATAAAAAGATTATTCTCCACAATCAAATATCACCAAATTATTCTACGAGCACCTCCTCAAACAGACTTGTTGGTCTGGCCAGCACCAAAAAATTAATGGAACCACTTATAAAGCTATTCCCACGCAGAGGTTTAATTTTATTAATCCATCACAGAAATTTCTAGCAAAAAAATTCAAAAAGATATCAAGAGACGTACCGTGCTTATGGATATATCACCTTTCGATACCAAAGCGCAGACAATAAACTCCAGAGCTGCTAAATCTCCAATATTAGACTCTATGGCAAGATTCAATAGAATTTTTGCAGTTTCTCCTGGATTTTTCCTTATATAAATTGTAATGAAGGCATTCTCCACAGCTTCATAGATGGCTTTATCCTGGGTAAAAATCTACAAAAGCCAACATATGTATGACAGTGTTGATGAGCAATTCTACAGAATAGATAACTTTATGATAAGCAAAAACATTATATTGATTCTAAACAGAACTTCTTCCATGGTTTCTAAACACAAAGACTTACCAATGGCAGCATCTTACGGAGGCAGGCTTCTCCACCATCAATTTGGAACTGCTTGCACCTCATTAACAATAGAATTGTGTTCTCAACATCTGTGGCAGAAGATGAAGCCATCAATTGCACAAGTGTAGGCATCGTAGATGATATGCACCTAGAAAACCGCAAGCCGGAATCAAGGGATGCTACCAAGGCCCTGGTCTGCTCCAAGTTTCCAACATCAGGCACGGAGCCATCTTTGTGAGAAAGCCCTTCTTCTAGATGGGGCAAACAACTATCAGATAAACTCTCGTGTTGTTTCTCCTCAGCCTCCTCAGGATTTTGGTTCTCTACCTCACCTCCACCATCAGAGGTATCATGATCAGATGGCAAATCATCCAAAACGCTTTCTACATCCTTTTGGGGTTCTAGCTCATTTAATTTCTTCTTGTACTGTTTTAATGTAGCTTCAAATGAAGCTATTTGAAGTTGTGGGCCAAAAGGGTTATGTTGCAACATCATGATAAGTAAATTCAAAGCAGCTTTTCTCACCATAGCAGTTTTATCCTCCAATCTCCCAGCTGCAACCTCAGCAACCTCATTCCACAAACCAATTGGAACAGAATGCTCTTCGCTTAGCTCAGCCCAAACCTGAAGTACCCGACTCCTAGTGTAAGCAGAAACGTCTCGGCTCCGTTCAAGCAAGATTTCCAGCATGGCCTGCTTGGTTCGCAGACGAACAGACTGAGAGCTAACTTCACCTTCAACATCCTTAAATGCCTTCGCAACCAACTTTCCCAGAACACCAACAAGAGCATTCCTTATCTTATAAGATTCCCCTCCAAAGTGTGGGACCAAGATGCCAATGTTGGTTGAAATCAATTTTGGCATCCGATCAGCTAGCTCAACCAGAAAACGTCCAACATTTTCAGCCCCAGTGGTATCCTTGACATAAGCTTTTGGGTTGGTCCTCCCAACCTCCCTTATTAAAGAACTGGCAAGGGTTCCATCTGCATATTTTTTCTCAGCCCCGGCAACCGCATCAGCCAAGTGGGTAACAACGAAGTCATATTTGTGTATTAGGTGCATTATAGTGGCACATAATTGCGCAGTGTAGTGGTATTTTGTGGCACAAGCCCCAATAATACGAGAAAGAGCATCTTTTGTCTCAGAATCTTTAAGAAGGGTTGCATTCTCAAACAAATTGAAGGCATTTCTGCAAAACCCAAAATCACAAAAACGTTTAAAATGCAACTATGGAACTTAAAGCACAAGTAAAGTTCCCACTAATGTAGCTTACTTAGTAACAAAAGAGAGATAATTCTCATCTGGGTCTGTTGATCCAAAGAGCAAGGAGAGATTGATCTCTAATGAATTAGCAATCAATTTAAGTATCCGACCCCTCTGCGGCTCCCAATTCCACGAGTGCAAATGCTGTTTCTTTCTAGTACTTGCAGCCACCTAAACAAATTACAAAACAAAATTTATCCAATAAACTATCTGCTACAACAGTGCTATCAAAACCCAACAAAACAATTAATTACCTTGGTATTGTTACTAGAACTGGAGGCTGATTCTTCAGTGAGGACAATGTGGAAGAGAAAGAATGTGTACAACTTGAAAGCATTGCGATGAGAAGCGAGTCTGTCAAGGAATTGAGAACGTTGATGAGATTGACCGTCATCATTGGGATCATGGTCATGGGCACGAGAAGTGCGAGAGAGGGAATCAACGTTGGGGAGAAGAACAGTGAGGTTGAAGCGGAGAGTCTCAACGAGAAGTAGCTTGCAAGAAGGAGGGAGAGAAGAGAAAGCGCGAACCAAGGAGAAGACACGGTCCAATAAATCCTGTTCTTCGATGCAGAACAGCTCTTTGTCGGAGAGATCGAAGGAGACACCTGGTATTTGTCAAATTTTACACAGTTTTAACCTAGAACAGAATGGATTGAATCGAAACTGAAATTGAAATTGAAATCAGGGAAGA
Source organism: Viola odorata (assembly GCA_963691705.1). Taxonomy (NCBI): domain Eukaryota; kingdom Viridiplantae; phylum Streptophyta; class Magnoliopsida; order Malpighiales; family Violaceae; genus Viola; species Viola odorata. The sequence goes on from OY829544.1 coordinate 40,643,157, forward strand.
GAAAGGAAAGGGGAAGAGAAGGTGACCTTTGACGAACTCTTCGAGTTGGGAAGGACGGAGAGAAACGACGTCGGTTGGGTTGAGGGCGTAGAGGCGGTTGCTGTCTTCGGGATCTTCTTCCAGCGAAGGGAGAGTTGGTGGGAAGACGAAGTGAGGAGGCATTTCTAGAGAGAGAGAGAGATGGATTTGGAAATGGTAGAGAGAGAAAGGAAGAGCGAGCGTGCTCTTCTTTTTTTCGTCTATCTGCCGCCGCGCACCCTACAAATTTCAAATTCCCACAGCCCCACACCAAGCGGGAAATTCCAAACTAATTTTTCCCCTTGGATTAATGTCCCTTACTGTAATAAAACAATTAAAAATAAAATTCTGACTAGGAAAATAAGGCTGTGTTTAATTTTCTTGAAATTTCCTCAGTTTTTTGAAAACAGAATTTTTTTTTTTCGAAAACGTGTTTACCTCGCGTTGTTTTCATTTCGAAATGAAAACGAAAATTTTCGGATTGAAAACTCATGTGTAAGTTTTGAAAACAACAAAAACCTGTTTTCAAAATTTTACAAAGGAATGTCTCCATTTGCAAAACTCGGTTCTCCATTTGCAAAATTAAATAAAACTTTCATAATACCAACTCTACTCCTTACTCATCTCTACCTCCTCTTCGCGAAATGCTTTCTGTCACTCCCATCAAGTTCTCATCCTCAACCCTAAATTCCATTCCCTTCTTCGACATCAAGCTCTCGTCCTCAACCCAGCATCAACCTCTCGTCCTCAGTCCAGCGCTGCGGACACAGAAGACCGAACCTGCTCTCAACTCTCCATCACCCAGCACCAAGGATAGCAAGTACTGAATCAAGTACAACCCTCTAGTCTTTTCTTTCTTCCTTTCTCTCAAAACCTGCAAAATCTTGTCCAAAGAAACGAGTCCTCTCCTCTTTTAGATTTGAGTTTTTTTTTGTTATTTTCGTATTTGATTTTTTCTTAGATCTGAAGCATGTTAGTTGTCAATAAAGCCGGCTAGGGTTAGGTTTTGTTTATTTTCCTGATCAATTCAATAAAGATCGGGTAGATTCTTGTATTGGTGCAACTTTATCTTGATTCTTGTCCAACATCTAGGGTTTTGGTAAGTTTTATTGTTCGATTTGCTCTGTTACTTATTTCATCTTGTTTAATCATGTTCTTTTTTTCTTTTATACTGTTTGGTTCTGATTCAATTTATTGATAGTGAAATGAAGCATGGATTCAGAGCATGTGTGCTGAGATTAGTTTTGTAGATTTGTGAAATTCTGAGATTAGTTTTGTAGTTTTGTGAAATTCTTTTGTAGATTAGTTTTGCTTTATGATTAGTGGTTGGATTAGATTTAAGTTTCTCAAATGCTGAAATTAAAGGAACTTTCAGCCTTTTCTTCATTGCATCTGCACTGCTCTAATGTTGTATTCTCATTGCACATGTCAATGTTGCGCAATCCTAGGACTTTTCAGAAGTGTGTGAGTTTGTTTAGTTTTTGAAGTTTCTCAAGTTATAGATAGAAAGTTAGGGGTTGTATTTATTTTTATCTTTTCGTATCAATAGAATCCCTTAGATGACCCGAATTCTAAACTTAGAGATGGTTGTGGATCATTTGATCTTTTGCCGTAGAAAATGACTTGATGCCTCATTGAGTTGCTGCTCTTTTCCATCATGTTTGTGCAGTTAGTTCTTTTGATGCTTATTGCTTTTACCATTGGGGTAGTTATACATGGAATGGATTCTTGAAACTATGTAATTTACAATGTTATGTAAAACTGTTGTTTAATTAGCGCTAGCTCCTACGAATTGATGGTTCTCATTCGATTGATTCTCTGAATTTCTAATGAACATGGACAAGGATGTCATGGCAGAATTATAGAAGGGGAGAAGGATTCACCTTCTCTACTCGTGTTGTCTATATAGTTTACTTGCAGATCATCTTGTTGCCAAGTTTCTTCTGTTTTCAGACCATTTGCTTGACATTGAACCGCACTAATTCTTACTGCCAAGGATCTCATTTCTTACTTAGTGAAATCTGCTTCTTTGTTTCAACTTGTAGATACCACTAAGTAGGGTGCATTCCATATTGGGGAGGGTTATTGTTGTGCATGTTGATCCTGACGATATTGGGGAGGGCTGTTGTTAGTATTTCTGTTTTGTTACATTATATCTAGTATCAGTTAACATACTATTTACCATATTTTTGACAAAAGATCTTATAAGATGTAGTCAATGCTGTATTCAATGGTATATTTTTTTCTTCTAGAATTAGAACATAATTTATGCCACTATTTAAAAATAAATAGCATAGGAATGTACTTTTGTTCAAGAAAATATAGATTTTATTTCATTTCCTTTCCAAAATGGTCTGCAATACCAAACTGTGTAGGTGGATACTACTACCAAGGGAACCATGTATCAGGAAGGAAAATGCGGTGTTCAAGTTTTGTTTAACTGTTTGATGATATATAAATTGAAGTTAATAAATCATACTTGTAGTCTCTTAATAATAATGATGTGATGATGATTATTATAGAGGAAACAACTGGCTCTGAATCCATATATGCAGTAATGCAAGTGCAGTGGGTGTGCATCAAAGAAGTACTAGAAAATTTTAGAGTTAAATAAAATAAAAGCTGAGAATAAGCTTATTGGTCCTAGGAAAGGTTTATATAAGTAATTACACTATCATGTGTTACGGTTGAACCTTTTGTACCTTTCTCTTTCAAGTTTGAAAAGATATTTTATATCTGATTTCTTCCATCTATGATAATTAATTGACGAATTTCTTGTAAGGTCCACCTACTGTTTATTATACTATCATTTATTTGTTATTATCTAATATAACATGTGGTATAAATATAAACAAACTGTTGATGTATTGTGAACATATGCATGTGTGTATATATGAAGTATATGTGGTTTCCATGTGTTGAATTATGACATTGATGCTCATACAACAGTCTTTATGTGATCTAGTTTTAGGTGCTACAGATCATTTAAACGCATCATGGCTGGACGGAGACACGAGGGTGAAGATGAGGCAAAATGGTCTGACAAGAATGAAGAAATATTTCTACAAATTCTGCACGATCGAGTGAAGAAAGATCCTAACGGTGCACCCACCTTCAAGAGTTCAGACTGGAACGATATTGATTAAGAAATGTTTCTGGCCTCTAGGGAAAAGTACGGTGGAATGAAGTTGGTGGGTAAATACAATCGTCTAAGGGTGAAGCATCGACAATTTTTAAAATTGTTAGAGCATACTGGAGTCACTTACCTATCAGGCTTGAACACTGTCAATGCCCCAGAAGATGTGTGGCAAATGTTCTTCCTGGTATGTTAAACATTGTCACATATTAACGTTGTTCCATAACTTTATACATTCCTGTTATTGATACTGTTTTACACATTTACAGAAAAATAGGAACTATAGGACATTTAGAAGGAAAGGTTGTCCACACTACGAGTTGCTAGGTCTGGTGTTTAATAAATCTACAGCTACGGGACATCTGTGTCACTCCTCTTCGCAATTGCCACCTACATCTGATGAGGAGCGTGAAACCGAAGAAGAATTTCTGCATCATGGTGTTCACATTGACGTAGGTGATGGAACACCAGACTGTGGGAGCTCGCAAGGAAAACGTCCTTATTCTGGTGCACTTCCAGCTGCCAGGCGCGCCAAGAAGGGTAAATCCTCTAAGTTGGACTCCTGCATGGATCAGTTCGCTTCATCACAGAGTGCTAAGACAGAGTATTTTAATGCAAAGGCCAAGAAGTACAAAATTGAGCAAGGTGAAGTTACAAGTCCAAACAAAGAAGCTGATTCGATTGTTGGGTGTATCGAGGCTATGGGGAAGGTGGATGAGGTTTCAGATGCAGCGTACATCAAAGCACTTGAGAGGTTCAAGGATCCTTACTGGAGGAAAGTCTTCGCCACGTTGTCGATTGAGAAGAAGTTGTGGTTGCAGAGCTTGGCGTGATTGGATGACGTCTTCCATTTCCCATGTTTATTTGGATGTAATATTTAGAACTGTTTGCGGAGTTTGAGTAATGCAGACTATGTAGAAACTTATTACGATGTTTATTTGTGTGCTGTAATATTTTTAAGTGTTTGTGCACTTTCAGTAATTTTATGTTCTTGTGTGATGTAATATTTATAACTGTTTCTGCAGTTTGAGTAATGCAGACTATGTAGTGACTTATGCCACTATTATTTGGACATTGTTGTAACTAGTAAAGCAACTAGTTGAAATTAGGTATCCAATGAAGAAATGTCTGTGCACTGAATGGGATCAGGATAACAGGGGTTGATGTATGTACATTATCACTTGCAAGATTATTTCCCATCCCAGTCGATGATCTGGTGTCATAAGTCATAACACTCATTTTTGTGTACCATGTACGTGAATCATGCTTGAAAAATAAGTCATAACACTCATTTTTATGTACTTCAGTTGAGATATAAACGGAGGTTATGAACCCAAAATCTTTGTTACTTTCCTCAATACTGAAATAGGCCTTTGGATTGGTAAGGCCATCTTACTTTAGTATATAGGGAATTAAGGGATATCTTTCAATTTTGGTAGCAAGAATATAAAAACTAAATTTATAACTTTTTAGTGAGTGCAAAAACCATATTTACTATTTAATTTAATTTAATTTATTAATAAGTTTTCAAAATTATTTTGGAATTGAAAGGAAAGAAAGAAATATTTTATTTTGTATTTTTGGAAAGAAGAAAAATCAATAAAAGAATAGGGCATTATTGAGTGGTTGAAGAGTGGGCATAAAAGAATATGGACTTTGCATCTTTTTGATAGAATAGAACAGGTCAATACTTGAATCCATCAAAATGGCCATAAAATCCAACTATGGAAGACAACATTCCACCATACACAGGGGTGCATTACTCAAAACAAGCACAACGTTTTCAACATTCCAGAATCTGTTAAAAATAATACACCAAACTTATGGCCACAACCCTAATTGATAACGTAGAAGAACCATTGCACAATTAAGGAACTTATTAAACTATACATTTAAAACTCATCATACCAAAAGCTCAACCCACAGTCTGTCATCCAATTGGACGTGAATTTTTAGTCTTTCATTACACAATACCACAAGTAATTAGAATAAGAGACAACAAATAGAACCTAATCAACTATCGGGATCCAGGAAATCCATGGCCAAACATGTCCAGAGCATCATTTGCAGCCCTGACAATGTCCAGTGACATATACAGAGCAGCCCTCTTTGGCTGCAAAAGGGCAACCGCAATGCCCAGGTCCACCAGACAGTCCCCAATTTGATTAACAACAACCATCATTTGTTCATCATCATCATCCATTCAGGCATCTGCCTTCTTTGTATATCGAAGGCTGAAACTATGAACACCAGAAGAAGAAAAAACAAAGCAAACAAGTAGCTAACGACTATGACTGAAAGTAGTGTAAACTTGAAGCAGTAAAGATAGACAGCAGACAAACAAGCATGACACAGACATCCTAAGCACCACTACACTAAATTTACTGATTTTCTAATGCTTGAGCAACACAACACATAATCATCCTGAACCAGAAACATAATTTCCACTAGCAAACTTGACACATTGCTCACAATCAGGGAAATTACAGAGGATAAATTGACACGCCAACTGAGTACAACCCAGAAAGCATAAAATTACAAATGAGGAACGCATCATCAAACACATTGTTCTTTCTCTCCCGCAGTTCATACTTATCAGAACACCAACAATACAATTAAAATACCATTACAGTTGCAGCAACAACCACACATATGACACACAACCAAATTGCAAAATTCAAAATACCCTTCAACTCCCCCAATCTCAGCCTATCTAATTCGTTGTGCAAACAGGAAACCTCAGCTACCGTTTCCATGTGAGCATCCTACAAGCGCTCAAACTTTTGATTTAATGCCCTTAATTCTGACTGCAAATTCTCTTCGCTATTTAACAGCATATGAACCACATCTCTACCCCTTTTGTGACAAGCGTTCACTATCATGCCAAGAGAAATACTTACATTGGTGTTTCCGACAAGAGAAAAACCTTCTGCCTACGTTATCCTCCTTCCAACTAACCCACATGAAAGATTTCAACCCACAGTAGCAAACCCTTGGTGCTCCTTCGTAGTTTTCATCTCCGACTTGAGTGTTCCTCCTCCATGTGCGCTTCGAACAAGAAGAGCTCTCTGACATTGTACTACGGTTTAGGTTGCACGAATCGATCGGGGTAGTTAAGTGGGGGTGGGTCTAGAGTGAGGTGGCCGGGACTCGGTGGTGAGAGGGAGGTGGTCGGGACTCGGTGGTGAGAGGGAGGTGGCCGGGACTCGGCTTTGCTCTTGGATTTGGTGCCGCGGAAGGATATGGGTGTTGGGTGTTTAGGTTTAGACGAGGACGAGAAGAGGAGCAGAGGACGAGTTCAATTTGGTGCCGAGGAAGAAGGACATGGATTTTTAGTGGGTTGGGATTTTAGGTAATTAGATTTTTAGATTTTTGTTAGTTAATTAATTATGATAATACATTAATTATTTATTTATTTATATTTACTCTTTAATTAATTAGTTAAAATATTTCTGATTTTCAAAAAAATAAATTGAATTGTTTAATATTAAATCTGATCGAACAAAAACTTTTACGTTAGGGACTTGTGGGTGCCCAAAGCCGACAATTAGGATTATTTCAAGTGACTAAAATAATAAAACTTATTCCTATACTAGTAGTAATAATGAAAATGCACGATTGAGGGGACCATTTCTGAAGGAAATTGTTTCAATGCCCGTGGTTATACAGGGCAACAAATGGGGACAAACAAATAAAACGAATAGGAGATACAATACTAATAATCCATGTGCATGATTGTGGGGATAATTATTGAAGGAAACATGGCAATGCTCGTGGATATACAGGGACAAAAATAGTGATAGCCATATCACAATAAATAAGAGATCAAGTAACCAGTATGCGTAGGAAGGAATAAAATAGAAATCAAGAGGGAGCGGCAAACGCAAAGCAGGTCATCACGAAATTAAGTTTGGTATTGTTCACTATCCTGTAGTTCCTACTCATATTCACTTCTTTGTAGTTCTATTTGTTTCCTCTACTGGATTTTAGGTATATGGGTTTGTTGGTGTTGTAGGAATTATTTTCGTAAAATAATTTCAGCGCTTTATTTATAATGCAGGTAGAAATGACACAATATTATGATAATACCAACTCAACATGTTATGTTGTCAATTCAAGTGATGATGGTTCTACTGATGATGATGATGATGATGACTTGGAAGAATTACTGCAGGTTCATAGGCTAGCGCAAGCTGAAAGCAGCCGTGTTGCAAGGACGCCTTGTCGCACATCTATGCTTAGCGGTAGGGCTTATATCAATGAGGCCTTAGCGGGAAATCCCACTGTATGTTATGAGAATTATCGTATGTGACCACATGTTTTTATGAACTTATGTGATAGGCTCAAAACTATGGGTTTACTATGCGCGACCAGCGAAGTTACTGTGGAAGAGGGTCTGGCAATGGGGTTATCTGTATTATGTCATAGGCAAACTCAGAGGGTTATAGCAAACCGATTTCAGCATTCTACTAGGACCGTGCACATGTGGGTGAAGAATGTCATACGTGCTTTGGCTGCTTTAGCAACTGATTTGATCAAACATGTCAACAGAGGACCAGTTCAACCAGAAATTCTTGAGAATCCCAATTGGTATCCATATTTTTAGGTGCGCATCTCTGTTAGGAATTGAAGATACTTACAAATTACTGAAGTTTACAGCAAGTTGAATTCCAAAAAACAACTGCACTTGCTACATTAATATGAGACATATGTCGAGGAGTGTCAATGATATATGCCATTATAAATATTGCAATCCGTATAACTCAAACTTTTATGTATGCCATTTACTCAATTTATGCATAAATAGGAATGAAAAAAAGGAACATGGTTAAATTTTTAAATGATTTATTTAATTTTCGTGTTTATGAAATATTCACATTTAAATCTAATTTAATGTTTAATTTAATCCAAACGTTCATAAAAAAAATTCAATCAAATTCTTATATGATTATTTTAGTTACTATATTTATAAAAATTACTGAAGTTTAAAGCTAACTCTGATATATACTTCTTTTACTTCCTCTCAGAAATGCATAGGCGCAATTGATGGAACTCATGTTGCAGCCTGGACTCCTGCTTCTAAACAAAGAACTTTTCGGGGTAGAAAATCACTAATTACGCAAAATGTTATGGCCGTGTGTTCGCATGATTTGATGTTCACTTTTGTTTATTCTGGTTGGGAAGGCACAGCTAATGATTCACGTGTGTTTCTTGATGCGCTAACAAGGCAGGACAATCAATTCCCTATGCCACCACCAGGTAAAACACAATTTATTGAATTTCATAACAATATGCAATGTTTATATTGTTTGCCAGTTTGAGATTTGAACATATCATTTGCAGATTATTATTACGCTGTCGATGCTGGCTACCCAAATATTCCGGGTTTTTTTGCTCCTTATCGTGGTGAACGATACCATCGAAGCGATTTCCAAGGACGGGGGAGAATAAGAACAAAATATGAATTATTTAACTACAGACATTCATCTTTGCGAAATGTTATTGAAAGGGCCTTTGGCATTCTCAAAGCTAGATTACCTATATTAAAGTCTATTCCGAATTACCCACTTCGATGTCAAAAATTGATGCCTATAGTTTGTTGTGCACTTCATTATTTTATTCGCAGCGAAGATAGAGTTGATCAATTATTCACTGAATTTGGCGAGGACGGTGTGGAAAATACTGATGAAGACCGAGATGATGAGATGCAAGAAGGTATACAAGTGAATATGTCACAACATCAACAGATGAATGCTGTTAGGGAAGACATTGCAAATGAATTGTGGGCTCATCGTAATAATCGTTAGATTACAAGGGAGCAACGAGTGAAGTGAAGTACATTTCCTATGTAATTTTTTAATCAATTACTATATTAGTAGATTGCTTTTATTTTCATGTAGGAATATGAATTGCAATATTTAAATGCAATATTAGAAGATTGATATTATATTTAATAAGTTTTTCCTTTTTAAAATGACTATTTTTATTTTAAGTTTCTAAATTAATAAAACTTTTTTCCATATTTATTTCATATTGAATATATTCAAATAAACAATTAGGATTATTAAAATAATTTTCAAATGATTTCTTCTTTTCATTACAAATATTTTCGGTTTTCCAGAAAAAATGAAAACGCGCGAAGTAAACACGTTTTTCAGTTTTCAGATCAGGAAATTCTTACATTCAGTGCGAAGTAAACGCGTTCTCTAGTTTTTCTGATCAGGAAACAAGCGCGAAGTAAACGCGTTTTTCAGTTTTCAGAATGAAAATAAACAGCAAATTGAAAATTGAAAATTCTCAAAAACAGCAAATTTTCAATTTGAAAATTCTCCCAGGTAAACGTACCCTAAAGTTTTCTTCATAAACCATGGTAGAATAAAAATTAAAAAAATCTTTTTTTAGCTAAGCAGCATGAGAATAGTCCCTATGTTGGTAAATTTCCCCGAATGTACTACTCCCTTTTTAAATTATAGATAACAATGTAATTGTCAAAATCGATTGTATAAAGATGGATACTTGCATTATTTCTAAAACAAAGTTCGGTTATATAAATTGATAGATCAGAAATCTCTTTAATCTCTCTAATCGTGCTAGTTAGTAAACATCCTCTCGGTAGGTTACGAAATTTCTATTAAATACACCTGGTTTATCTAAAGCACTATTCGCCAATAATGTAAACTTTGCAAAGTACATGTGCTTTACAATGATAATTTCACATCAGCCGCATTCAAAGCTATGAAATCAGCAAGGAATTACAGTTAAAACAGTACCAATTATGAGGCAACTACTCAGTTTCAGCCTTTCAGGTCCATGAGCAACAAAGACTCTCAACAGCCAAGGATGAAATGAGCAGAACTTATAGCCTCCTGTATCCAAAAGGCTCGAGGACTAATCCTTGAGCAATGTTCTATGTTATTTTCCTCTAATAAAACAGACCAAGTAATGCCGTAATGCCGTAATGCCTCAGAGATCCATATTGCATCGACATTCACTTGTTGTATGGTAGTTTCCCATATAGCAATATACACTTTGATTCCAAACTTTGAGCTCATATAACTCATGAACAACCAAATTCAGTATACAATTCAAGCAATGCCATATGTAGCCTAAGAGATCCATACAGCGAGTGCGGTAGCATGTACTGCATAGAAGAAATACTAGTTGCATTACAGATATTATGAACAAGAAAGATATTCGGCGTAAAGCAGCGTGGCAAATGTGCAAAAGCAGGAGCCAGGTTTCGGTAAAGAGATTTTGAGGCTACCTTTGTTACACTTTCAAATTCATGGCATCCATCAGTTTCTCTATTTCAGAATTTGGAAGCATCCCGATAGTATCTTTGCCTGGAAATTTCATAAGAGAACTATGTACATAAATGACAAGAATGCTATCAAACAAATATAATGAATTCCTTTTCTTGAAGAAAAGAATCACAGACTGAAAAAGAAATCCAATGGAAAGAATCACTTGGATACTGTGGCCTCCATAAATGCAAAACAAGCTAAAGAATATGTTTTTTCATAATCGTAAAGTGTTCTTTATAGTAACCAAAAGGATTTTTTGAAAAACAAAAATATGGAACCAAATCAAGCAAAGGAGCCAAAGTCTAAACTAAGTTCATTACTGAGCTCATGGAGGGGCACAGAAGCTTACCTTGGCAGACTGCTGGTGACATCAAAGTCTCACGTGACCTCCTGCTGCAAGCTCACGATCCATTACTATTTGGTTTTACGGATTACATCTTCTCCGTGTAACTTACCTTAAAAACCAAGCCTGAACAAGTATACAAGAAACCCTAACTATTCCCAATTGTATACGCATCAAACTAGCCTCACTTCTCCACTGCACTGAAGAGAACTCAGGTTCACAAAGCTGCCCTACCACAGTTACAACTTACAAAGCCAACCATTCCACGTCATAAGTGTCATGATATACAATAGTATACTAGGAAGTGTCATTTCATTTTTCCCATGAGAAAAGTTTACAATCCAACAACAGAAATTGGACAAAGCTTATCCTTTGGAAAAGATGCATGCAGAATCACTTCTTTCATTTGCAACCTACATCTCTGCCCTATATCACAGACACCATGAATCAATCCAACAGAATTAATAGTAAACCATATAAATGGCTCCATCGCCATTATCTACCATCTATTGGTGTAACCAAACCTCTTAGGTTCTCCACCAGACTCACGATTAAGTAATTAGGTGAAGCACAGTAATTGCAAAAGAAAATTCTTACAGACAACCTAGAACTTGAGAAGACAATTTCTTTCCACAACTTCACTCTTCAAAAGAGAGAACAAAAAAAATCACAGACCACCGGGCAGCTAGTTGAATAAGATATATCTTCATTTCAACAAAAAATATGTAAAGGAAACAATGAAAATGTACCTTCATCAAAAGGGCAAGCACAAAATTCACATTATCCATTGATAAAAGTACACGATGATACGAAAAAGGCACTAAATTTTCACATAAATCTGGATCTAAGTTACAAGCTCAATATCAAAGAATGCTACGAGCACAAGGAAACCACAAATCCCTCATTGAACAAAAAGAAGAAGAAAAAAGAAGACAGCAATCTGTAAGATAATGGCCACATAACTATTGGTCAATTGTACATGTAAATCCCACTCTCATATACGTCACTAACCTCATAAAAATCAGTATTACCATCAGAAGCAGGCCGTAGGCTAACCCCAGATAATGTAGTAGTTCCTTTCATGGAAAACTTAACATAACCAATAGCTTCAATCTCCTCACCATCCTCTCCCTCGCTAGAATCCACAGGCATCCTCACCCTCAACTTACCAGGTGGACCCTTTAGTGGAATCTCAGGTACATGCCATTTCAATTCTCTTTCAGACCTATTCAATACTGCTTTAGGAGAAACCTTCAACAATGTAGGATCCACTGGTAATTTCAAAATAAATGTGACATCAGTCAGTGGAACAGCCAAATCTGGATTTGAGACATACTGAATCATCACTGAAAGTAAAGTCCCACTGTGGCGCTGTGTAAGACGGACTCTCAGTGGCACTGGAGTCAATCTAGGTAACAAACTATACTTCAGTATCAGTATAGGCTCATCAGATGGTGCAGTCCTCACATGAAACACTCCATCACCAAGGCTACTAACCTTCGATTCTTGCATGGCAAATCTCTTAACTGAACTAGTATTATCAACCCGGAATGAAAACTCAGTTTCTTTGTCACCAGCAGTCTTTGGTGGCAAGGTTCTCAGATAAACCCTACCCATCAATCCAACTCTAGAAAGCAATGATTCCCTAAACTCTGCACTAATCTCTTCAACAATGTGCATTTCAGGACCCTTCATTTGCTGAACTAAGAGATTCTCAAGAGGAGGAGTGGCTGGAGCTCCACCCTCAGCAGGCTTGGCCGCAGCTGGAGCACCACCACCAGTTTGCAACAATTCAAGTCCACTAAGTCCCTCCTGTTTTGGAATCTTCTTCGGCCCCAGAAACTCAGATGCATCCAATCCACCTCCCCAAGCATCACTAAACCCTTCAAAGGTTTCTCCCAAAGAAGCCTGCTCTTTACTAAATTCAATCCCACCATAATCCCCTTCAAAACCTTCCACATTAATATGCGTAGCCTGCGTGGCCTCTGCAGGAGGCAATGTGGTGATCTCCAACCCCGCCAAGGCCAAAGTCAAATCTGACACCTGACTCTTATCCTTCTTAAACTCTCCTGCCAGATCCTCCTGCTTATTGACGGCCTCGCTGGCAGCAAACGGATCCTTGACCGCTTCTGGTTCCTCCTCTTTCTCCAGCTTCTGATCCTGCTCGCTCACAACAGGCGCAAGACCTGCAACAACCTCATCTCCGGCAGCAATTGTCTCAGGAGGCAACTCAAACGTAGCATTGGAAAACGCCACAATGCTGGCCTCCTGCTCATGAGCATGCCCTTCAACAGTAGGCCACGTGTCAGCTCCTCGGACTTTGGACTCAGACTCCAAAGCGGAGTGCACCATCTTCGCAATTCCCTCACCGTGCATCGCACCTAGCATTGCAGAAAGCCTGATACTGCTAACACCGCGCAATACGATGTCCAACGCCATGTACACCTCCGCATACTTGCGGTTAAGCTTCTCCGGAGTGACATCAACACCTCGGCAGGCCGTCACAATAACGCTGACGGCTTGATTGACGATATGGATACACTCAAAAACGTTGATGGAGCTATCATGGTCGGCGATTGTTATGCCGAGGACGTAGATCCCGTTCACCAGACGGTATACAACTCGATAACGGCTCTCAAGGCCGACGATGACCTGGCCACTGGAGGCGGCGAGGGGATCATCACCGAGGGAAGCGATGGAATCGAATGACAGGGAAGAAGGATCGTCAGCGGAGGAGGTGGAAGGGCTGGCGGAGGATTGATGTTTGGAGGCGGCGAAAGCTAGGCGGGTTTGGCGGAAGGAGGAGGTGGCAACGATGGCGCGGGCAGGAGGGAACCATTCTCGGGTTTGGAGGAGGATATCGGATCCATTGGCGGGTTGGAGAGAGAGGGCTAAACAAGACATTTACTAAATTGGATTGAACTGGTGTGTTAAGAATGGTTAGATTCGCATAGATCTGTTGTTGAAGAAAAAGAAGAAGAAGGGCGAAATGATGGGACGACGGAGTGAGGAAGGTGAATGACAAAACACAGTGACCGGTGGTGCTGGTAAAAGGTAAGAAGGAAGGAAGCACCTTGCAAATAACTAATCGTTGATGAATATGGACCGATGTTGGGTTTATTCAGGTTCTAAAAGGCCCATTACATTTTCTCATCGAATTCCGATTGGTTTTCCAAAAGAATAATGTTTCTGTAACTACATCCTAGGAACAAATCTTACAAAAAAAAATTATATTAACATGTTAAAATATGAGTAGTATATATTAGTTCATTTGAGAGATCTATCACTTAATACATATCATTTATATTTTGATACATAAATTAATATGAAAAGTTTATAGGATATGTTAGTATGTAAAATATTTTCCTTTCCGAAATTTTCATTTTCTCACTGAATTTTAATTGGTAGTGCTAAAAATATTAACATTTATAATAATTTTTATATTAAAAAATACGGGCAGTTCTAAGATGTCGTAACGACATTGTAATCGTAACACATTCAAGGTCATTGGATTATATATAATGGTGCAGATTTTTTCTTTATAAATAAAATATATAAAAGAGAGTTTACCTGTAACATGTTCTACATGTAAAGTTATGAAATAACTTTTCTTAAATATTCTGTAACTTTATAAAAGTTACAAAATATGTAAGAAAAGTTACAAAATCTTAAAAAAAGTTACAGAATTCTTAAAAAGTTATGGAGTTCTTTGATCTTTTCGTAAATTTTCTTAGATATTCAGTAATTGTATAAGAGTTACAGAATTGAAACAAAAAGTTACGGAATATTAAAAAAAGTTACGAAATCCTTAAAAAGTTACGGAGTTCTTCATTCTTTCTATAACTTTTCTAAGATGTTTCATAACTTTATAAAAATTATGGAATATGTATGAAAAGTTATCAAATTTTAAAAAAAATTATGGAATCCTTAAAAAGTTGCGGAGTTCTTCATTCTATCTGTAACTTTTCTTAGATATTTCGTAACTTAAATTGAAGCAAAAAGTTACAGAATATGAAAGAAAAGTTACGGAATCTTAAAAAAATTACGAAATCCTTAAAAAGTTACGGAGTTCTTATTCCATTCCGTAACTTTTCTTAGATATTTCGTAACTTTATAAAAATTACGAAATTCAAACAAAAAGTTACGAAATATGTAAGAAAAGCTGTGAAATATACAAGAATAGTTACGAAATAGAAGAAAATTTTGTAACTTTTTAAGGATTCCGTAACTTTTTTTAGTTTTGTAACTTTTATAGGTAAAGTTATGAAATATTCCTTAGTTTTGTAAATTTTATTTTTTCTTAATATTCTGTAACTTTATAAAAGTTATGGAACGAAATTCAAGCAAAAAGTTACGGAATATGTAAAAAAAGTTACGGAATTTTAAAAAAAGTTACGGAATTCTTAAAAAGTTACGGAGTTGTTCGATCTTTTCGTAACTTTTCTTAGATATTCAGTAATTTTATAAAAGTTACAGAATATGTAAAAAAAGTTACGAAATATTTAAAAAGTTACAGAGTTCTTCATTCTTTCTGTAACTTTTCTTAGATATTTCATAACTTTATAAAAATTATGGAATAAGTATGAAAAGTTATGGAGTTCTTTATTCATTCTGTAACTTTTCTTAGATATTAAAGTTACGAAATTTAAGCAAAAAGTTACGGAATATGAAAAAAAGTTACGGAATCTTAAAAAATTACAAAATCCTTAAAAACTTATGGAGTTCTTATTCCATTACGTAACTTTTCTTGCATATTTCGTAACTTTTCTTAGATATTTCGTAACTTTATAAAAATTACAAAATTGAAACAAAAAATTACGGAATACGTAAGAAAAACTAGGGTTGTTCATGGGTTTCGAAAAACCGAAACCGAAATCCGAACTTTGAAGTTCGGTTAACCAAAGTTCCTGAAATCACTATCCGAAACCGAACCGAAGTTTGTAAAAACCGAACTTCCGAAACTGAAATTATTTCGGTTTGGAATTTCGGAAAAACCGAAATTCTAAAGTTTCAAAACAGTTTTTTTTTAACCAGAAAATCATACTCCAATCAAACAACATAAATACCAAAAAAATCACGCAATTATTTCTAAACCATAAAAACACCAAAAAATCACAGATCTGCTAAACAACCATAATTACCAAACATAATCAAAACCATCCAAGAACCAAAAACACAGATCTGCACTCTTCTTTCTTCCTCCAAAAACACCAAACCTATGTTCAAAAGCAGAGCTTGGTTTCTTCTCTATGGCTTCAAAGCTTTGATCTTTGCTGCACAACCTTCTCTGGTCAAATCGCCGACGAGAAGAACAATTTCCCGGTCAACGACGACAGCTATGTAAAACCCAGATTGGGGACAACGTTGATTTCACAATCAGATCGATTGAGCGAGGCTGCTAGAGAGGAGAGCTCGATTGAGCGAGCGAGAGGGAGAGAAGATGAGGAACGAGATGATGGTGGCGATGGGTGGTGGTGGTGGTGGAGGAGGAACGAGATGATGAGGGAATTTGAGAAGGAAGGAGAGGGAGAGCGCCGAGAGGGTTTTGTTTTTTCAGATGAGGAAATGGCAATTTAGTAAAAAAATATGCTTATATAGTGGGTAAGAAAGTTCGGTTAGTTCGGTTAACCGAACTTTTCTTATCCACTATCCGAAACCGAACCGAAATAAAGTTCGGTTTTGGAATATCCGAAACCGAATAAGTGAATTCCGGTTTCGGAATTTTGGATATCCCTACCCGATGAACAACCCTAAGAAAAACTACGAAATATACAAGAATAGTTACGGAATAGAAGAAAAATCCGTAACTTTTTTAAGGATTCCGTAACTTTTTTTAGAATTCCGTAACTTTTGCTTCAATTCAGTAACTTTTATAAAGTTATGGAATATAAAAGAAAAGTTATGGAATGTGCAAAAAAAGTTACAGAATAGAAGAATTCGTAATCGTAACATTAATAAAAGTTATGGAATATACTAGAAAATTTACGGATAAAAGAAGAATCTCGTAACTTTTTAAAAAGTATGAAATATACTGTACTCGAAAGTGGCCCCATATCATCATCGAAAGTGACGCCAAAGGGGTTGTTGACACTATCACCACAACTGTTTCCTTCAAGAACAACTCCCTCAATGTTGTTATCAAAGATATACTACTCCTTCAAGCTAGTTTCCTCCAAAGCTCTTTTCTTTTTATACATCAATCATGTAATTGGGTAGCCTATGAATTGGCTAGAAAAGTCATATATGATGATGTTTTTTCCCTCATAAAATAATTCTATTATGGATTGGCTTTAGATTACTAATCACCTGTAGAAATCAATTCTCTTCTTTTTTTCCAACGAATTATATTTTGACAAAAAAATGGCAGAGGATGTCCTGAAAATCCTAAAAGTTCTTGATTTGATATTTAAATATGAACTACATTATATCTATACTGTATATAAAAGTACGAACTATTTATCATTTTTTTTTTACTTTTTTACCCTTAATGAATTTTTAAAAACACTATTTTGTCCCGCCCTCCCACGTTGGTACTAATATTAGTTTTCTTCTCTTATTAGCTATTGGAGTCCTAATCATCTAATTTGAATCGTATATATTATATTAAGACTCCTCTTACTTCATAATCAAATTCCTACAAAAAGAACACAATTGCTCACAAACATTTAAATTTAAATTGTGAAATGTAACTATCTAAATAAATGCAAGCGCTTTAAAGGAAAATAACATACAAAAATTTACTAATATTTAAATTGTGAAAGGAGGTTTTAAAGTAGATGGTGTTACTGGTAATTGTTGTTGCTGACCTTTGCTAGGATGACCCATCATTTCACATTTTAGAGTGTGTCTACACATGATGTTGGTACCTGAGTTTGTGTTTGGAGATTCTCTTGTTATATTTTTTAGTTATTAAATCGAAGTAAGTCCACGATCCTAAAGTTAAGCTCCTCTTTCTTTTGCCCGAAGAAGGAAGATTTTCTTCTTTCAAACCATTAACTTCAATCTCAATCGATGAACTTTGAGCATTCCTATTAGTTTCCAAAGTTGTACTTGCATATTCCATCTACATCAGAAAATTAATAAGAACACAAGAAAAGTAAATATTTATGAGAAATAAAACCTAGCATTATATTAGTTGCAATGTATGAAAGCTATTCTACATTCCTATATCTTGATGGAGATAAAACATGGCAGTAATTCCTACATATTTAAACCTCTATTTAATATGTAAAATTTATATAATAGGCAGGGTAAAAAGGTAAGTGGAAAACGGAAGACCACTGCTTAGTTTCTTAGAATTCAACATCCTCTTGCACCATGCAATAACAGAAAGGCTACCCTAGAATATTTTTATTCTCATCTAAGTTCAACTAAGTTTCAACCCCGGTTAACAACTAAATAGTAAATATCTCTGCCATGTAGAGTCCTCACTTACTCTCATTAAAATACTTGTACCTTTCTACAAGAAATAGGAAATGAATATGTATTTCATAATGCAATCAACATCAAGCAATCAGATGGGTTCATAATTGCATCAAGTAATCCAACAATCACCCTCCCAAGAATTTAATTGGTCGGTCCAGACTATCCTAAAGACACTTATCATGTAGAAAGCTTACATAATTCTAACGAATGAAAAACAAGGAACACAGAAAATTACCGCTCTCCATTAGCAAACTTGGCATCAAAGACAAACACACAAATATGTACGGTGGCTACCAAGGAATGGAAAGTATGCACCTGGGGCACTCTATGGCCTTCTAGTTCCAGTGCAAGTCGGCGCCTTTCAGCCAGTTTCCTTAGTAGGTTGAACAACTTGAGTAATGAGGTCTGACATGGTTTAAGGGGGGGAAACCATGATGCTAACCATGTACCTTTCGTTTGTACAATAATAATTCTCATGGTTGGGCGAATAGGTTGATGAAGCAGACCATATCATTACTCAGACATTCATTTTTGAAAGGATGAAGGTTGGATAGTTAGAGATGAAAGGCTAATTTAGAGGAAGCTTAGATGGAGAGAGAGAGGATATTTAGCTAGACATGTTTTGAAGTTTGTAGGTCTAAGTTTTATTTATTTTTTTGGATGATTTATACCTCCCTCTATATATAGGAGAAGGATAAACTTATCCATGTGAAAGATACAGGTACATGCCACCTGAAATTCACATGATCTAAGCTTATCTAACTGTAAACTAGCTTACAAATCCCTAACAAAATAAAACTCCCTAATAGGATAGGCTTTCATCTGATAGACAGATGACCTGCTGCTACTTATTACCCAACACACAAACAAACAAAATGCCTAATATGACAAAAAACACTGAAACACTATTGTACATAGGATACTTCAGGTTCAGTTGGAAGTACTTGTGAAACAAGTTTACTTGGAGGGAAAGATAGAGGCAAACTTGTCTTCTCCTGGAATACCAAATTTATCTTCTCCTGGGAATAAATATTGTAGATAAGGATTACTTGGATTATCACCGAGGTTGAGATATGCACGCGTCGAGCTTTTAGTGATGGTATCTAATCCTTGAGTAGCTTGCTGTGTAGGGGATAACGTTGAAGTTTTCGTATCTGGTTGGAGTTTGAGACATTTGGTATGATAATACTGTTGGAAGTAGTCTTGATACATTCTTGCATATTCTGGTGGGATAAATTCCCATGAAGCATCTTCTTCCATTGTTGGCCAGATTTCTTCTAGGATCTTGAGATTGAGTTCACTGATTCATTTCTGATAGAGGCGCATGTCTTTTTCTTAGAAATCTCATGGATAGCCAAACTTATAATCGTTGGCTGAATAAAGAGTTACTTGAGGAAATGGAACCAGATCTTTTGAAGTGGCATTGGTGATGATGCGATGTGGAAAACGAAAGATAAGAACCATGAATGCATTTGGAGAGCCCATTTGAGTAATATAATGCTTTGGGTGTCTCCTGGTCTTCATCCATGCTTCTCTGCAAATGACTTCCCAATAAGCAAGGGAATTATAACATTGTAGAAATGGTGTAATATGCCTGCCATGCTCAAAGTTGGGCATATGTTGTGCCATTCAGACGAGACGCCATAACTCCTTAATGTTGAACTGAATACCTATATAATAATTTTGACACATATACCAAAAGAAGTGGAGTACCTCCATAGGTACATGAAACAAAGAGGTTAGGCAAAAGAGGTGGATGAAAAGGGTATTTGAGGTGTAGGCCAACAAGTTTGATTATAGTTTCACCATACTTACGAATGATCTCAGGTTGATATCGAAGAATGAGTGTGTATGATTTTTGATTAAGGGTATTTTGACGCGGAAGTTCTGGAATTTCTGGGGGAATGTGTTTAGACAAAGGATGAGGAAAATAAGATAGTGGGTTACTAGAAGAAGAGTGACTCATCATGTGAATAGTCGGAAGGTTTGAGGGGTTTGGTGGTTTGGACAAGAAATCAAGGATAAAGTTGGTATTACCAGAGATATGTGTGGCAGAGAAAGAATACTTACTAAACCATTGAGACCAGCAGAGAAGTTGAGCATTTGGGATCTGCTTCTGTTTGAATTGTAACATCTTTGGGAACTAGGACATTGGCATTTTTTACAGCAAGGAGCTCTTTGAAGGTGGAGTGATAATGTAGTTAAGAGGATTTGAACTTACCACTCTTGTGACCATAAATAGAACGGTGACCATTGTCTTCTTCGAGTAAAATTGCTCCCCAGTATTTGTCACTTGCATATATCTGTAAGATCCGAGTCTCTCTTAATGGAATGATATTGTCCGCTTTGGGCTTGAGCCCACACGGTTTTCACAAAAGGCCTCATTTCATTAAGAAGATCAACTCATCTTATATTAAGTCTTTATTTCTCTTTTCTTTCCGATGTGGGACTTTGGTTCGCACACCTCAATAATCTCCCCCTCAAATGAAGTACCACCGAGCCCACCACTAGGGCCCAACAATCTCCCCCTCAAATTATGTACCACAGGGCTCGGTCTAGGAGGCCCATCGAGTACACTTTCCAGCTCGACCTAAAGATTCATTATACTTCTTCCTATTTGGACTGGAGATCCACCATACTTTTCTAGCTCGGCCCAGAGATTGGCGAGCCTAGTGATACGATCCTAGTTGCGTAGGATGCATAGCACGTACCTTTGATCTAGTTCTAGGCTTGGATTTCGATGCAGAAATAGATAAACTCAATCTTGAATGTTCAACCATGTTAACAACCTATGTTAACCAACCCTAACGAATCAAGTGAGGTTCTTAGTTCGGATCTCTAACCTTGAAATCAACCTGTGAGAACCAACCTAGAGTAAATGAACTAATGGAATGAACTTTCGGGTTTTACTTGCTATCCTAATCAAGTGTTCAGACTCAATGAGGGATAAGGTTCACCATGAACAATTGAAAAATTCTCTCTGAATTTTATTGAAAAGATAACCTAGTTTACAATAAAAAGGGTGGCTCCTTTAAATAGGAAACCCTAAATCCTTATAT
Source organism: Viola odorata (assembly GCA_963691705.1). Lineage (NCBI taxonomy): Eukaryota > Viridiplantae > Streptophyta > Magnoliopsida > Malpighiales > Violaceae > Viola > Viola odorata. The sequence goes on from OY829544.1 coordinate 40,664,442, forward strand.
CAAAAGTCCTACTCCTAATTGAACTTCTAATTAATTAATTAATTAAACTAATTATAAATATGTCTAAAACTAATTTAATTAATTAAAAATAACTAATTGCACAGATGGAACAATCCTTTACTTAATTGTGCAATTCGGACAGCTTGGAACTCATTCTTCTCGTAACTAGAAATAGTCGTTGGCGGCATACTGCTAGCTACTGCCAATCTTCGCTCAAAACTTGCTCTTCTAGGCACTTCCTTGACTGTGTTGCTGGCCATGAGAAGTGTCATATGACGCGGGGTTTTCTCGCATAGCACAACTTCTTAGATGAGTGTCTCACACTAAAGCTCCTTGTAGATAAGTTGTGATAGCTTCGCTTGCAACTCCTTGCTTCTCGCGCAAGTCATCGGTCTGGTTGGTGGTAAAGCCACTCCTTATGATGCGTTAGGATTCGTATCACCTAGGTTGTGGGCTCGGCCCTGCGGTACATCGTTCGAGGGGGAGATTGGTGAGCCTAGGCTGTGGACTCGGCCTTGTGGTACATAGTTCGAGGGGGAGATTGTTAGGCCCTAATGGTGGGCTAAATGGCACTTCGTTCGAGGGGAGATTAGTGAGTCTAGGTTGTGGGCTCTGTGGTACTTAGTTCGAGGGGGAGATTGTTGAGGTGTGCGAACCAAAGTCACACATCGGAAAGAAAAGGGAAATAAATACTAAATATAAGAGGAGTGGATATTCTTAATGGAATGAGGCTTTTTGTGAAAACCATGTGGGCTTAGGCCCAAAGCGGACAGTATCATTCCATTAAGAGATACTCGGGTGACTTTTATTTCTCCAACAAGAATCGTGTGCCTTGATTATCCCCAAGAATTGTTGTCGTTGTTTGACAGTGAGTTGTTCATCCAGAAATTTGAGAAGTTCAACTCTGGTCTGATTGCTTGGTTAATATGCATCATCCTTAATATGCATGCCAAGGAAGTCAATTTCCATTTTTGCAATATACATCTTTGGTTCAGAGAGCATGATGCGATATTGAAGAACAATATCTGCGAATTGCTGGAGAAGTCGTTGATGTGTAGACATATCAGGAGATAAAAGAAGAATATCATCAATATAGACAAGGGCTGAGTGTAGGAGGGGACTAAAAATCCCGACCATAACTTTTTGAAAGATGGAAGGAGTTGTTTTCAAACCGAATGGTAAAACAGTCCATTGATAATGGTGATCAGGGATGCAGAAAGCAGTCTTGTGTCGTTCATCTGGATGAATTCTAAGCTGCCAAAATCTTGGCTTTAAATCAAACTTGGAGAAGATCTTCACGTTGGAAAGGTTGGAGAAGAGGGTTGATTTGTTTGTCAATGAAAACTTATCATGCTGAAGGAAATGATTTAAAGGTTGGTAGTTGATTACCAATCTCATCTTAAACTTGAATCTTTAAAGACTAATTCATTAAAGGTTGTTTTTAAGTAAATATGTTATTATTTACAATATTTCAAGAACTGAAATAAAAATAATATGAAATATCATTTTAAACATTTAAATTTAAATTTATAAAAATAATTTATTTAAATTGAGTTAAAATTAATTTAATTTTAAGAGTTTAAAATTAATTACTTAATAATTAGTACACAAATTTTCTACGAACACCTGCATTAGAACATCAATAACAATACTAATATACTACTTATAATATAGTTTAACCACCATAATAAAATTTATATTAATTCTATTTTTATAGAAATTATTAAAAAATATATATTATACCAAAAAATTATATAAAATACTTTTTATATATAAATATAAATATTATATTTTAATGTTTTTAAATAAATTTTGCATGTATGGCATGTGTCAAAATATCATAGCATATACTATAAAAGTCCTTGCTGGAACATTTTAGCTGAAGACGGGGACTAAGTCTAAAATAATGTCTCTTGCAAGACACCAGTCCAAATTAATCATGACGGCAAGAAATCATCTAAAAAAATAGAAAAATAAATCATATCTGTTCTGTTTCTATTTCCTTTCTTTGACTTCACCTTCTTCAATTGAGATAATGTATTTTTTGGTACCTATACAACATTTGATTGATTGAATTGATACCTCCATTTTTTCTTGTTTTTAAATGGTACCTGCATTCAACACGAATGTCACAATTGGTACATCTCCTTCACACCGTTAGTCTATCACCGTTATCCGTCCTACGTGGCACGCCACGTCGGACGCCACGTCATAGACTGTTGACTTGTCATGCCACGTCAGCAAATCCGATCCGAACTCAAAAAACCGGTTCACCCGGTCCCTGTTGGTTTTTTTTTAAACCATTCAGTCACTAAAACGACGACGTCGTTTTAGTGACTGAATGCAAAAAAAGAGAGGAACAAAAGTTCCATCTTCCTCCTTCACACTGTTGTTTCAGTCGGATTGAAACCCACCCCTACCGCCACGAAAGCCTCCAAAACCCTAACTCCAATTTCAAAGCCTAATTCAGCCCTCAAAAAGTCCCTATCCGGCAAGGAGAATACCCGCTCAATTTCCCGGGTCCAGAAGACAAAGCAGCTGCAGCGGCGGCGCGTACAGGGAGTGATGGAAGAGAAGGGAACCGCATGCGGTGGTCAACGTCTTCAGCGCCTACAAGAGGTAGGAGTCAAAGCCCCTCTGAATTTATTAGGGTATTTAGGGATTCTAAGATGGGGAAAGGAGAGGGCGAGATTAGTCGGGTTGTGTCCTTGTCTAGTGCAGAGAAGAAAAATGGCGGGTTTGTGAAAAAAGTTGGAATTTTGGAAAGTAATAAGGAGAATTCTAATGGGTTTAGTGTTTTGAATGCCAGTTCTAGTAAAGAAGTTAAGTTAATCTCGAATTTAATTAAATCAACCGAGTCCGAGATGCTCACTACTTTCGTTTTTTAATGCTCCATTATTAATTAAATTCTAATAATTATAGGTAAATAAATCGCACTGGAAATTTTCTTTCCTTCTTCTTCGGCACTTTCTGGAATGTTTTGCGTTTTTTTCCCCTTATTTCTTTTGCTCCATGTTTCAACCATTTTTTAATTTTTTAATTTTTTTAGATATTTTTTTGCTGTTTATGGATATTTATTTTCTTTGATTTTAAGACAAAAACATTATTAAATATAAAATACATGATGGGCTTTCCTTCTGGTTTTGAGAAGAGAACAGAGGAGGGTAATGGAACTTTTGTTCCTTTTTTTTTTTCATTCATTCATCGTTTTAGTGATTGAATGGTTTAAAAAAAAACCAACAAAAACCAGGTAAACCGGTTACCGGTTTTTTGAGTTCGGGTCGGATTTTGCTGACGTGGCATACGTCAGTAGTCTATGACGTGGCGTCCGACATAGCGTGCCACGTAGGACGGATAACGGTGACAGACTAACTGTGTGAAGGAGAGGTACCAATTGTGACATTCGTGTTGAGTGCAGGTACTATTTAAAAGCAAGAAAAAAATAGAGGTGTCAATTCAGTCAATCAAATGTTATACATTTGTCAAAAAATGCATTATCCCATTCTTCAATTCTATACTTTACTTTTTTCTTCCCCAGTCTTGATCTTCATCCTAAAAATGTCTTTGCCATCACTTCCCGCATGTACTGTTATAATACCGCCGTCATAGAAACGAAACCGAACAGACGGAGGTGAAAAAAACGAGGGAGAAGGACATGGCAATGCCATTGGGTTTAGCTCTGTGGACGGCGAAGATGGTGTTGCTGGCACTCACTGGTTGGATCTCTTCTTGTTGCTGATGAGCTCGCTTCTTCTCTTCGAACTGGAGATATTGGTCCTTTCCATGCCGGCTGATTCAATCCCTTTCGTGATTTCGTTATGGGTCAGTCTCTACCTTGGATTAACTAATCGTTAGCCCATGTATTTACTGTTTCCTGATAATTTTTACCAAATTATTCATGTTGGGTATGCCTGTATTGACATCTGTAATCACTAACTCATCCTTTTGATGTTACCTGGTGATTCTGCCCAATTCAGATTATGGTGTTGAAATGTAGTTGTTTTGCCCCTAAGAGTGTGAATTCCACTCTTGGATGTGTGAAGAGTGATTTTGAGCCTTGAAAGATGGTCAATATCTCTTTTCCTGTTTGTTATTTGCTACTTACTCACAATGTGTGCCTAAATTTGATGATGAATTGTGCTCTACAGTTAGAAAAATGGTGGTTCTTGGCAAATATCTTTGCTTGTGGGTTTTGTGGCTTGTGCAAAAGTTAAGCACATAAGAGAGGAATTGGCACAATTAGATTTGGTAAAAAATGAACGATGATTGTGATTGTCCCTATTGTTTGTCTGAAACTCAAATTTAGTCTTACTCTTCCTTGTCGGTCAGTTCTCATCCGTTGAACCATCGTTGTAGCATAGCATCTTGCCTCCGTTTTGAGAAATTGGTTGTTTGGCGTATGCAGAATTCTGATAAACTTCATGGGGAAGCCCTTAGAAGTAACAAGGCATGTTACATAAGTATTCTAAAGTTCATCTTCTAATACAAGTAGCACAATATTTGTTAGCAGATGTGACTGTTTTATTTAGCATAACCATTTTAGATTATGTGCAATGCATGTAACTTAAAAGGGAGTGACATTGTTTTGCCCTGTTACTTTGTAAAAGAATACTCATGTGTAGGGATTGGTTTAGCTTGTTACATCATTGTTTTTTGCTTCTTTTTCTACAAACAAAATCAGATGATGCACACCTTGAAAAAATGTAGTTTCGTCGATGATTTTTTTTGTAGCATTATAGCTGTCAGACTTGAATGAATCTAAGAAAGACCAACACTTTTGAAGGTTTGTGGTTTCAGGCGTTGCACCGGCTTCCTTATGTTTCTGTGTGTGTTGCTAGGGCTTCGGTTCTGTTTTTGGGTGGGCTGGGTTTGTTTGGGTCTGTGTTGGGTTTGGGCCTCTTTAGGCCGGCTCAGTTGTTTTGGGTTTTTTCAGTTAGGCCTCTGGTTTATTTGGGTCTCTATGTCGGCCCAGTGGACTTTGTTCTGCTGTATGTTCCTGAACTCTAGGCCGGCCCAACGGACTTCTGCTTTCGGTTGTAACCTATTATTTGGGCTTTGACCCAAAAAAAAAATGAGAGAGACCAACAGGAACCTCAAATTGATTCCTTTCTTCAAAGCATGCCTTTGCATTCTATGCAGTGTTCAGTTTCTTAGTATTTACATTTTAGCTAGTGTGTTATTTGTAACTTTCTAATTGAATTTGCAGCACTGAAGGGGGAAAATATGTTAATACGCCTGGGAGGAAACTGTTCTGGAAGGTTGGCACTCCGCTTCCTTGTATGTTGATTTCAGGCTCGCACTATTTTCATTTTCTGCCAACAGCAATTGTATCTCTGAGTGTTTGTCAAGGTCGTTTATGATTCAATTGTTTACTGAATCATTGACAATCAAAATATAGATATTATAAATTTAATAAAACCTCTTCTATCATCTTTAGAGAATCGGGCACTATTTTCTTCCTCTACCTCAGAAGTCAGAAGCCTTGTACATCTGTTCCTGCTTGGTATCCTTTGATTGCTGTTCTGCACTTGTATGAATATTCAATAAACCAAAGTATTTGTGCATGATGTTCTATCGTTGCGAGGCTTGCAAGTTTCAGAGGGGCCATGCTCAGAGCTAGAGTGAATGTCATGCAACAGTTGTGTTCTCTCGGTCGTGGGCATACATGTATGATCTAATAACTTAATGAAGAAACCGAACACCAGCGAGCAGATCAGCCCTCAACCGCCTAACACCCCACAGAGCAGCCAGTCTTGTTACCTCATTAAGTGAATTTATATATAAATTCCATGATTGTTGTGGACATTGTTGCCTACTGGTGTTTAGTTTCCCCCAAAATGATTCTTGTGTTGTCCACATGGGAGAGTCATCTATACCATCCAAATTTTGCATTACACTCTACTAACTGTTAAGTTAAGGTTTCTCCTCATTTTGTGCTAACTTTCTTTTTTTCATCCAGTCTACTTGGGTATTATAATTATCGACACTAATCTTGCTAGACCATTATTAGACCGCAAAGTTCATCAATATCCTTCGATCCATTTACAATGATGAATAAATTCTTTTATCACTCGATCATAATCAACATTAGTTTGAACTATCCATCGATTACAACAAATCTTGTCCCGCACCATTTGATTCACTATGCATAAAGTTATCGCATAATTTTTTTATACCAATAACTTTTCGCTGAACGAGTAAAAATGTCATATTATTGTGTTGAGTAGACATTTTAATATTTTTCTTTAAAAAATAAATAAATAGTTGCAATCATTTGAAATATGCAAATGCCACAATGGGGAACAAATAATAATAGTGTTAAATTAAAGTATAACCATAGAACTTTTGGAAGGAAAATGAGGAAGTGGGTCAAAAAATTAAAAAAGGCAATAATGTTTTATGCAGTTTAATTAGATAAACTGAGCCTGGGCCTGGGCCTGGTCCTGGGCCTATCCTGGACCTGATCCTGGACCTGGACCCTGGTTTCCGTAATTTTGCACTCTCAGAGAAAGCTATCAAAAAAAATCACCCTGCATGATTAATTTATATCAATCGAAACTCGAAAGTAGTGAACAATGACTTCTAATTGGAGAAACCGTCCAAACTCCAAGACTAGAAGCAGATGAAGAAGAGCTTTCGTAGAGGAAATTTGAAAGCAGCCTTGCTATGAAATCCCTGTTCGCTAAAGCATCAGTCGCCTTGTCTCGTTCAACTAAAACTGCGAGCCATCTAACAATTCTTTCCAATTTGAGGCTTCTCTATCACTCGTTGAACAACTCTCCAGTAACACCCAGAATTTCATTACCCAATAGAGATTACAGTCCCAATTCCAACGTTGCACGCTCCAATTGGCTAATCACTAAGCAAAGTAGAGAAGGAAGAATCAATGAAGCGCGGGAAGTGTTTGACAAAATGCTTGAACGAGACGTGGTTACGTGGACCACGGTGATAACTGGGTATATCAAATGTGGGTTGATGGTGGAAGCGAGGAGGCTGTTTGATAGAGCTGATGCAGTGAAAAATGTAGTCACTTGGACTGCGATGGTTTGTGGGTATGTGAGACTGAATCGGATTTTGGAGGCGGAGAGGCTGTTCGAGGCAATGCCGGTGAAGAATGTTGTTTCTTGGAACACAATGATTGATGGGTATGTGCGATGTGGGAATGTAGATAAGGCTCTTGAAGTGTTTAAGATAATGCCAGAGAGGAATCTGGTCTCGTGGAATGCGGTGATTGCTGCTATGACACAATGTGGAAGGATGGAGGAAGCGAAGAGGTTATTTAATGAAATGCCTACAAAGGATGTGATTTCCTGGACCTCAATGGTTGCTGGGTTGGCAAGAAATGGGAGAGTTGATGAGGCTAGGGAGGTCTTCGAGAGGATGCCTGGTAGGAATGTAGTCTCATGGAATGCAATGATTACTGGCTATGCAAAGAATAAAAGACTGGATGAGGCTTTTGAGTTGTTCGAAAGGATGCCTGAAAGGGATTTACCCTCATGGAATACAATGATCACAGGGTGTATTCAGAATGGGGAATTAAATAGGGCAGGGACGTTATTCAGTGAAATGCCTGAAAAGAATGTTGTTTCTTGGACTACAATGATTACTGGGTATGTTCAAGAGGGGGACAGCGAGCTAGCATTGAAGGTTTTCATGGAAATGATTAGAGTTGGTGGAGCAAGGCCTAATGAGGGCACTTTTGTTAATGTTTTGTGTGCTTGTAGTGATATGGCTGGTTTTAGAGAGGGGCAGCAAGTTCATCAGATGATAAGTAAAAGTGTCCACCATGATAGGGCATTCGTTGTATCCGCACTAATTGATATGTACTCGAAATGTGGGGAGTTGGGCACTGCAAGGAAGATGTTTGATGGTGGAGTGGCTAGCCAGAGGGATATGGTTACTTGGAATTGTATGATTGCAGTCTACGCCCACCATGGATGTGGAAGAGAGGCAATCGAATTGTTCGATGAGATGCAGGGTTTAGGGTTTAAACCTAACGATGTTAGTTATGTTGGATTGCTCTCTGCATGTAGCCATACTGGTTTAGTGGATGAGGGGCTGCAGTACTTTGATGAGCTTGTAAGAGACAAGTCCATAAAAGTAAGAGAAGATCATTACACGTGTTTCGTGGATCTATGTGGTCGAGCGGGGAGGCTCAAGGAGGCCTATGGTTTTATTTTGCAGCTTGACGCTAAGAAATCATCATCCACTTGGGGCGCTCTTCTTTCTGCATGTAACATACATGGGAATCTAGACGTAGGGAAACTGGCCGCAGAAGAGATTTTAAAGGAGGAACCTGAGAATCCTGTTGCTTATTTACTGTTGTCCAACTTATATGCTTCTTGTGGGAAATGGAAGGAAGCTTCTAGGGTGAGGTTAAAAATGAAGGACAAGGGATTAAAAAAGCAGCCTGGTTGCAGTTGGATTGAAGTTGGGAATAAAATTCTTGTGTTTTTAGCTCGTGACAAGTCTCATAGTGAATTTGATGTTATTTATTCTTTACTCCAAGATCTTCATGCAAAAATGAGGAAGGAAGGGTACGTACCAAACAGCGATCAGATTGTTGGTGAGTTTCATTACTGTAGCTTTTAAACGTCTCAATTTTTTTGTTATGCTTTTGTATTTGAGAAGGAGGGTTGTAATACCCCCCCTTTATTTACTTCATTGAAATAACACTCTAAATATCATTTATGGCTGGCCTTTGGCCAACTTGAAGCTCAGTTCTTCTACTGATGCTTTTTTTCAGTATTATGTCCCAGTTCTAATTAGCCAGCTGCAGTAGAGTGGAATGTGAGAATTCAAAAAAGAATTCAGTTTCTTTTCTTAAAAAAATTCCAGGTTCTCTGCAAGACTGAAGTGTTACGCGTATATTAGTAATTAGAGAAAGATCATTGTTTATGGTATTGTGTATATATGTGGTGTTGATATGGTCATCTAAAAGATACTCCACCTAATTAGGCATTTTAAAATGACCCTCATACGTAGAAACTCTCAACTCTTTAAAAAAGTCTAAGAAGCTCCTTCTCTTGATAGTTGACTTGTGAAATACCATTGAGTTTTCCTCTTTTTGAAGTTTCTGCATGTGAATGGTTATTTGTTCATACCAAAGAATCTTCAACTTCTGAACAGGCCTATTTTGATCTTATACCAAACTGATCTTATAGCGAAACACACATAATCCCTTTGTTAATGTGAGAGAATTCAAAAAAGAATTCAGTTTCTTTTCTTAAAAAAAATCCAGGTTCTCTGCAAGACTGAAGTGTTACGCGTATAGTAGTAATTAGAGAAAGATCATTATTTATGGTATCGTGTATATATGTGGTGTTGATATGGTCATCTAAAAGATATTCCACCTAATTAGGCATTTTAAAATGACCCTGATATGTAGAAACTCTCAACTCTTTAATAAAGTCTAAGAAGCTGCTTCTCTTGATAGTTGACTTGTGAAATACCATTGAGTTTTCCTCTCTTTGAAGTTTCTGCATTCATTCCAAAGAATCTTCAACTTCTGAACAGGCCTATTTTGATCTTATACCAAACTGATCCTATAGCGAAACACACATAATCCCTTTGTTACAACCTTCTCTTTTCATACACAGAAGAATAAGCATGACAGCCGTAGAAACTTTTGTCTTTGATATTGTTGGGAGAATCTTGGGAAGGCTTGGCTCTCTTGCAATAGAAGAAGTTGGATCTTTTATTGCTGCAAAAAGTGACCTCAAAAGGCTGGAGAGGACTTTATCTGCCATCAAAGCTGTAATATTGGATGCTGAGGAGCAGCAGGTTATGAACCATGAAGTAAGAGATTGGCTGGTGAAGCTTAAAGACATTGTTTATGACATCGATGATGCATTGGATGATTTTGCCATGGAAACTTCACAGCACAAAGTCAGAGCACAAGAAGGCAAGAGCAAAAAGGTAAGGAAATTCTTTTCAAGCTCAAATCCATTTGTCTTGAAATACAAAATGTCAAGAACAATAAAAGATATAAGGGAAGAATTGGACAGTATTGAAAAAGATATGAGAGCTTTTCACTTCACTCTACAAGATACTAATAGGCAAGTAATGACACGTAGAAGAAAGGAGCAAACTCACTCATTCGTGAAAGCTTCAAATGTTTTTGGAAGAGGCCTTGACCAAGAAAAAATTGTTAGGCTCTTATTAAGCTCCAACTATCTTGAAGATGTATCTGTCATTCCAATTGTTGGACTTGGAGGGCTAGGGAAGACTACTCTTGCAAAATTAGTGTATAACGATGAAAGGGTAGTTTGTAACTTTGAAACAAGATTATGGATTTGTGTGTCAGATGATTTTGATCTTAAAATCCTGGCAGAGAAACTTGTAAAATCATTAGTTGGTTCGCTCTCTACGCACTTAGACATGGAGCAGTTGCAAGTTTGCCTTCGGGATCATTTAAATGCAAAGAAATATTTACTTGTTCTTGACGATGTATGGAATGATGATCCTAGAAGGTGGAAGGACTTGAAAGATTTGCTAAGCAATGGTGCAGAAGGAAGTAAAATTCTTGCTACCACACGCAGTATAAAGGTAGCATCCATAATGGCCACCCCAGACACTCGTCCTTACAATCTTAAGGGTCTTCCAGATGATAAATGTTTGTCTCTTTTTCTAAATTGTGCCTTTAGGGATGGACATGAGAAATTGCACCCAAGATTAGTAGAAATTGGGAAAGATATTGTGAAAAAGTGTGGTGGAGTTCCTCTAGCTGTCAAAACCATGGGGAGCCTACTGTATATGAAAAAAGATGAAGAGGAATGGAAATATATAGAGAGCAATGATACATGGGAGATTGAACAAAAAGACAATGATATCTTACCCATTTTGAGATTGAGTTATGATCATATGCCTTCCTATTTGAAACAGTGCTTTGCTTATTGTTCTATATTTCCAAAGGACAATCAGATACGAAGAGAGGAATTGATCAATCTGTGGATCGCGCAAGGGCTCATACCAGAAGGAACTCGTAGCTTCGAAGATGTTGGGAATCAATATTTTAATGAGTTACTATCCAGGTCTTTCTTTCAAGATGTGGAAGAAGCATTCGATTCAGAAATTTTGACCTGCAAAATGCATGACCTTGTGCATGACCTTGCCCGATCAGTGGCAGGTATTCTGATTGACCAGCCTTGTCTCTGTATTTTGCATTTCTTTTCTCCTGGTTATGCTCTTCTGACAAAAGTGCGTTGCAGGTATAGAATTTTCTGTTGTGAATTCGGATACCAAAGTCACATCTGAAAGAGTTCGACACCTACTGTTCTGCAAAGACAAGTTGCCAGAGGCAGAACTCCCAGGATTCCTGCTGAAATCAAAGAAAGTCCGATCCTTCACCGTGGAACTTAAAGCTGGCCCCATTAACAAGCCATTTGTTGATATGCTGATGTTGAATTTCAGATGCTTGCGTGTCCTAGACTTGCGAGAATCAGAATTCAAGGAGTTGCCAAATTCTATTGGTGGCATGAAGCATTTGAGGTACCTCAGCGTTTGTGAGAACCGTAAACTTGAGTGGCTCCCTGATTCTGTTTGTAAACTGCTCAACTTGCAGACGCTTTGTCTATTGGGCTGTCAGAAACTTCGTGAGCTGCCAAAAGATATAGGTAAGCTGAGGAGCCTCCGGCATTTGTACCTAACTTCACAACTGACTTGTTTTCCGGAGACAGGCTTGGAAGGCTTGACTGCTCTTCAATCTTTATCGCTTGTTAGTTGTGAGTACTTAACAACATTATCTGAAGGAATGCAACACCTCATTGCCCTCCGGGAGCTGTGTATAACTCACTGTCCTATGTTAACCTCTCTGCCAAGAGGCTGCAGTAGCCTAACTACCCTGAAAAAACTGTCGATTTGTGATTGTCCACAACTCGATTTGTCAAAGGGAGGGAGCATCGAAAGGCTGAGTAGCCTTCGATCTTTGGTCATCTGGGGGGTTCCAGAGATGAAGATCTTCCCTAAAAGACTCATTCAGGAAGCGTCTGCTCTTCAGTATGTAAGTATTAGAGATTGTCATTCTTTTGAACTGTTTAAGTGGCCGCAGAGTCAATCATCGCTCAGAAAGCTGGAAGTTGTGAATTGCCCTCAATTGCAGACTCTACCAGATGGGATGCAGCACTTCAAGTCACTAGAAGAGTTTCATATCAAAGGTTGCCCAATTTTGAGTAAGAGATGCAGAAGGAAAAGGGGCTTGTTTTGGCAAAATATTGCTCATATTCCTAGGGTCTATAATGATATGGGTGAAGTATTTGCTCCCTCCACTCTCCAGGAATTTCATTCCTGCGGTACACCCAGGATCGATCCACGAACAACAGACGAGGTTGCCCCATGGACTGGTTGGCGCTTTTATCGATCTGCCAGAGTAGCATCACCCAGCCGGACTCGTTGGTAAATCTACAGATCCCTTCTTTTCATCTTTCGCCATCTATCAGCATCACCCACTTCAGGTGAATTAAACTCGACAGTGTTGTGTCATTTAGTTATACATTATATGCTTCTCATCGGATGAATTTAGAACCTGTGAATGATTTGTTGAATGTGCTTCTACTTTTCATACTCGAGCCATAGGGATTGTTTGCCATCGGTCGCGATTTACATTTTTCATGCAACAGGTTTTGTTTTCGGTTTTTCTTTCCCCGCCGTGTACCATTCTTGAATCTTCCCTTGGCTGGTGGTTTCCCAGAAATGTATTTCATGGGTAGTGACTAGTTACTTAATACTATTTAAAAGTTTCAGTTTTGCAGTTGAGAATCTTCCATCAAATGTTTAGTTTGATCTAATTCACTTGTTTGTGACGCGAAGCAACAGCTTTTCTGATTTCAAAACTTTTCGACATCGCGAGCAACGAAGTTTCACATTCTTTTGATGCTTTGCTGAAACAAACTCATTATGTGCAGAATCATGTTTGGATTTGATTCAAATCGAAACACCAATTGATAAAGTTTGACAGAATTAGGTAAGGGGAAAGCTAAGACCCCTTCAAGATATCCCACACATTGCGAATAAGGCCACCAAGGGCGGAAGCTAGCCGAATAAAACAAACAGGAAGTAACATGATACAACAATAAAACAACAGTAACATGGTACAACAACAGCAACAAATTCTACAAAATTCACAGGGATCCAACGTAAACAGTAAATAGCGGCATCACCATTCACCAGACGCAGCGGTAAGTGACGTATGAGCCAGTAATATCACCGGAGTAGACTACTTTGACCACCTGCCCTTTCTCAAGACCATAATACTTGGCAATTGAATCTTTCTTCAACATTCGCGGAAGCTGTCAAATAACAGCAAATTGAGATTACCAGCAGAAGAAGCTGTGAAATTATATGGGGAAAATGACTCACAAATCATATCTTTGGTGACAAATTACACTAAGATGATGAAATGAGTCACAATCACATCTAGCAGTTCGGACACGAATTTGTCATTGGAATTCATGTTACAACATTATCATTCAACCAACAATGGAAAATACTCTTGAGGATAACCAAATTGATCGGTTTATCATATGACATCATGCTTTATGTTTCTACCTATTCCCAGAATCCAAGTAATAACACAAAATTAATCATTATAGTTTAGCCAAGATGTAGAAGTGTAAGTTTTTTAAAAGATAAAAACTAAAATGCAACCAAGAAATGTAATCAAGATACTTCCTCCATATCTCACCTGCTTTTCTTCTATACAGTACTGTTTCAGAAGCTTTTCCTTTTCCTGATCATTCAGTACCACATGCTTTGGCTTTAATACATGCTTGGTGATATTCACAAGCAAGTCAGTGATCTGCAAAAAGACAAAATCAAGTGACGTTAGGGAAAATGAACGGAAGATTTCTTTAAATCATGCAACGATTAGACCAAAAAAACTTTAACATTAGCCAAAAGTGTCAACAACAATTCACACTTTGCTCTCATCATTCATGTATAGAGTAAAATTAGGTGGTCGACACCTTCATTTAGGAATCAAATGTAAAACAGAAAGATGGTGTAGGACTCCATACGAACAAGCAGTTTAGCATTGTACACCTGTTAGTACATATGGCACTGAAAAGGAAAATTCATGTTGCTGTGAATAGGAGAACCGTTAATTTTGAACAAGGATGTCAATGGTATGTTCTGAGGTCTGACCAGAAACAGGAGTACGACACTAAAAGTTCTGTCCTCGTATTCTAACAGCCAAACGCCGCATAGTAAAGTAAGTAGAAAATTCGGTTGAAGAATGCACATGAAAAATGTTCACTATAGAGTCTAGACTGAGAAGCACCGGTGCCAAAAAAATATTTTAAAAAAGCTCAGTGTTACTCTTTCTAGAACAAGTATTAACTAAACCCTGGATTCAGTCTCAACATGCCCTCGCATATCACATGGCTCTTGAGTATAAAGTATAACCACAGTAGTGTGGAATTCTGTGCACGATTCCGTTACTGATCAGGTTCCACGTCACGAAATTAGCATACACAGAAAAATAACATTGTGTGAAAATACCCCTAGGACGCAACCGACAGGTAGTCGAATCAACGCATCATAATAGGAAATTAACAGAAACGGAAGAAGGATAAGATTTTGGAGTTCTCATTCCTTCCTTGCTTTGGTACAAACATAACATCAACCTACACTTGGAAAACATGAGAAAGTTACTAAATGATTAACAGATAACATACCTGGAACATCTCAACTTTAAAAGAGAAAAGATCCACAGCTCTAAGAGCTTGATTTGTTATTTGGTTTTGCAAGATTATTATCAGACCAGTTAAACCTTCTCGGTTGACAATCTGAGCCGCAACGAGACGCACCGTATTGACTTTAACGATACCAGGCCCACAGAAAACAACCATCATCTACAAAATTCCATCAAAATGATCCTCTCATGTCATTGAATCAAGAAACAAAAGAAAACTATCTGTAATACACAAGTCATCACTAAACAGTCTCAACGCATAATAATTTGCATGTCACATTTCAGGTTTAAGAACTGAACTCCATTTGCATGTACACAATCCAAACAATATAAAAAACCATCCACCCAAAGTAAGAAATTGGCAATTGCTGAAATTACATATGCAATTGGTAAACTATTCCTAAACCCAACCGGGTATGACTCATTCTATTCGTACTGGATTGATCCATTAAGAGGTAAAATTCTCGCAACGTAAAGATCGAACCAGCAACCAAACAAGAAGTTAAAAGACAACAACAAACACAAAAAGAAAGCAT
This sequence comes from Viola odorata, assembly GCA_963691705.1. Classification (NCBI taxonomy): domain Eukaryota; kingdom Viridiplantae; phylum Streptophyta; class Magnoliopsida; order Malpighiales; family Violaceae; genus Viola; species Viola odorata. Next base: position 40,679,667 of record OY829544.1, read on the forward strand.
ACCCTTTTGTTGGGATCAGACAGATGGGTGGCAGAGAATTTCAGGCTCTCAATATCAGGGTTTTGGCCATGGATGTCTCGAAAATCTTGAAGTGAGAGGGATAGCTCTGAGTTGGGAACAGAGTATCCTCTGTCTTTGAGCATTTCCAGTACAGTTCTCCTTGCAAGAAAGTATCTATGGCTTTCGGTGCTGCCTTCATCAACAAAACTGCTCAAGCACTTATCTGTTGGCGCATCCTCAAAAAGCCCATTTATGTCATCAATCACTGATCCAACTCCATAACCAAAAGCACCATGGTTCTGGTTCTGGTTCTCTTCCTGATCGAATCCATTCTCTCCAATCTCCATTTTTTTCTACTTGGGTCAGCTGCTAAAGGATTGATACTTACTAATCTAACAGGTTATTAATTGGATTGAAGAAGGGAAGTGAGATGAGGATGGGGTTTAGCGCTGGTTGGGGTTTTGTGCAAGGTTTGCTGAAATGGGAATTGGGAAGTGACTGCTACTGCTGATGACTCTGCTGTTGTTTATGTTTTTTTTTTTGTCAGTGATGTTAAATTTCTTAATTTTCTTTACTTTTCTTGGAAAATTTTTTTTTTGAAGGGATTTACTTTTCTTGGAATGGGAGTTGACCTCGAAAAACTTAACTTATTTTACCAATATGTTACTCCTATCCTGTTGTAAAGTTGTACTCCCCGTCCCATATTAACTGACGTTTTAACTTTTGACATATTAAAGAGGTCGGATGACTCATTATTTGAGACAAAAAAAATTCGTATTTTTTTCGATCCTTAACGTAGGTTCGAGAAAAAATTCGGGGTAAAATTATCTCAAATAGTGAATCATTCGATTTTTTTAATATGCGTGCCAAAAGTCAAAGCGTGAGTTAATTTAGGACGGAGGGAATAGCAATTAGCATGGTATTTTTTTTACTTACCATTTTAAAAATAACGATAACTTTATTATGTAAATTAGATTGGAGCTTCCATAATGTAAGGTTAAAATATCTCAGAATTTAATATATTGGTCGGTAATTAATGTTTGCGGAAATGATTGTTTTAACCTCTAATGTTTTTTTGATTTTATATGATTTCAACGTTATGTTTGTTTATCATTTTTAACACCCATGACAAATAATCTCTAACAGAGACAAATTCTGTTAACTTTAAATTTTTTATTAGTTTTTTTATAGATGGAATCCACATTTCTTTGAATTGGTATATAGATTGTTTTTAGAAAAATCAAGTAAAAATGTATAAAAAAAATAGAAAACAATTTAAAATATAATATTCCTTTTGAAAATCAATAAATAATTCATCGTAAATAATCTATAAAAAATATAATTTTTTTGTCAGAATAAAAAATACAACTGATCCAGTTATTTTATTTCCTTAAATATTTTCATAAACAATTAACTTCATTAACTAAATTATTGTTCATTTGAATCACTTCTATAATTAATAACCCTAAAAAGAAAAGTAATTTAAAATTCACTAAATGTAGGTCGCGAGCCTTTGAGATCATACAAAAAAAGACTTTTGAGATGAGTTTAATTTTGTGGCTAAATTAATAAGAGGATTTAGAGTTGTGCATCGAATTACCGTACTAAAATTACCGATATTATGTCGGTATTTTTTTTTCATTTTTTTCTTGTATGATATTACCAAATACCTACCTAGCTTTATTGGATATGGTATGGTAAATAATTTTTTTAGTTTGATATCACCATTATACTGTTTGATTTTACATATATTTATACTACAACCTTATTTCCATCTCTAATTCTAACCTCTCTTTTTTCTCTCTCCTCCTCTCAAAACCCTCTTTTCCTTTTCTCACAAATCGCACCACAACAACAACGGCAACCTCATCAGTCAGACTCATCACCATCGGACTATTTCATGAACTATTTTTCTGATTTGTTTTTGTTCACTGGAAAATTATCATGAAGTATTTAAAATTTTATTTAGTATAATTTATGAATGTAAAATAATCATTTATGCTCACTAGAACTTTAGCCTATGTATGGGAAGAAGGATTAGAGGGGTAAGGAAAGGAAGGGGAAGGAAATTTTTAAAATTTCCCTTGTATGGGAAAAAAAATGCAAGGGAATTAAAAGTAAAGCAAGGTAATACAGAGTAAATAAATTATAAAAATTTCCTCCCTGGCCCACAAAATATTTCCTCTCATAAGTGGGAGGAAACGGAAGTAACTCAAGGAAAAAAAAAATTATTCCATTACTGACCCATAAAAATTATAAATATTTCCTCCCATAAAAATGTTTTTCCAGCGGCAATAATAGAAGAGAGTCGTGTGCTTGCATCTGAGGAAAAAATGGTAGAATAATTGAAGTATGATTTTTGTGAAAAGGGAGGAACCTTGCCAGGAAGATACAGGTGAAAATATTGCGAGGATGGATTGGGGACTATAGCATGAATGGAATTTGTAAACCAGTCACCAAAACTCTTGGACATCTTATCTTCTCTGTTTTTCTAGCTTCTTGGGCTTCTTCAGTACGTTTAACAATGAGTATATTGTGAAAAATCTCACTATAGGCTTGTGCAACAGATTGGTTTACATTACAGAAGCATAACCCACATTAGCAAAGGAAGGAAATAATGGGTTATGGGCTGGATTTTGAAGAGATGACTCCAGAAGTTTAGCAAAGTATTGGAACACTAGTTTTATTAAAATAAGTTGTCGAACAGATGACTGCAGAAATTTTTTTCTCAGAACTATGGTGATTGAACCTATATGGGCTTGCTTTGAGCTTAGCTTTGCACGGAAGGTGTTCGATGAAATTCAGCTGGAAAGTAGGAAAATGACCATAGGGATAAAGTGGTAAAATAACTATAAAAAAAATTCTTCTCATTTATGTTGTCATCCACAAATATTATAATTTACTTCCTTTTCCCTTGTATCTAAAAAATGTAGCCATACAAAAGAATTTTTGTAAAATTTTCCTCCATCTCTTTCCCTTCCCTTTCCCTTGTTAAATTTACTCTCTTTTCCTTCCTGCACTTTAATTCCCATACAAAGCATTAGATGTTTAATGCCCATCTGCTGGTGAATGTATGTTTAATACTTTATTTGAATGATTCTTTTTTAATTGTTGTTAAACTATTAGATTTTGCATTATAAATCTCAGCCTATAATTTAATTAGGTATTCGATAAAATCAAATTCTGTACCGAAATTATTTCGATAGTTTGACAACAATATATGGTATGATATGCTATATTATATATCGAAATATTTTTGTACCGACCGATGAACACTCCTAACAGGATTAGTAAACAACGAAAATGGACGGCAAGAATGGAGGAGGAAGGTGGTTGGAGTAAGTTATGTGGGCGGACATGAATGGTTTGCTTCTAAGAGGTTAGCCAAAAGGGTATATCTATGTTATTTTAGCTAGATCTAAACTTTGTAGCGCAAAATTCATAATGAAACAAAGGGGAAGGAGAGGCGCGTGTGTGATACGCGCCACCGTTAGCGGCCATCGAAAAACAGATACGAGTTCTTCTTACTATTAGTTTTGGCAGATCATGAGAATGGAGCTTGTTGGTGGCATTAGAAGACATGAGTGTCGAGCCAGCTAAGTTGCACTGTGGCTGGTGACCTTGGTGGAAGATTGTTATGTTCTGGTGTTTGGTGGTGTGGAAGGATAAGGATAAGGATGGGTAATATAGTAAAATTCTAACCTAAGGGTGTGAGAGTAACAATTTTAGGATGTGAGAATGGACGGTGATTGGATGACTTTTGAGAGTGTCTAACTCCACTTGACTTCGATCCAGTGTGGTGGATTCACGTGAGCCTTATTTCTTCATGTTTGAAATTCCAATGACACCCCCGACAGTTTTTTCATTGGAAATTCTGTGATATTTTTTAGAAATTGATAAAAAAGAAAAATAATTTTTGAAAACTTATTTTTTTACCCGTAATAAGTAAAAAGAAATGTTGAAAGACTGCAATGCCCTCCACCCTTAACCCTTCTCTCTATCTTTCTTCCATTCTCTCCACAATTGGCTTCCTCCACCGCTAGGTCTGTCATCCATGTCGGTTTCTATTCAAAAGCGTGTTGGAGGAATTTAGCAGTTTCAATGATTGTGGTCGTGTCGAATATTGTCATCGATGAGGCTAACGTTTCATAAGTTGTCACAGACGCGGTAGTCATAAGCGTCTCAACGACGAAAACTTATTATTTGGCTAATTTGAATCTGTTCCACAAAAGAGGATAAACATATATGCTACTACAGGACAAACCGCATTACTCACTACACAATTCACATACTGCAGATACACTTTCAATTTTGCAATTTTAATGTTTTGGTGTAATTATTTGCGCATAAAACTATTCTAAATCAACATCAATATCATCATGCATAAATATCATACAAAGTATTCACATATTGAAGATATACACTGAATTTACAATTTTAATATTTTGGTGCAAATGTTAGCCCAGAAAACTACTCTAAATGAATTTAACAATTTTATTACCTCAACATTCTACTGAAACCACAACTACTGATAATGAAAAACACTTCATTGTTCATGCTTACCAGAATAATTGAAACCCAGTCAGTGGCCTTGTGGTCCTTGTAAACTCTTGCTCTCCATCATCTACCAGTCGTTCCATGTGTCATCATTGGTCCAAACAAATAAACCAAATCCTACTTAGGAGCTGCGGTTGGGATTGAGAACGTCGTCGGTGGTGAAGACAAGAACCCTAGAACAGGCCAATCGGAGAAGACGATTGAACTTCATTTTAGAGAACAAGGACAAAACTGTCAATGAGAAAGGTGAAAATTTCTTTTACCGAATCGAAAATGACAATATTATTTACTGGTCATTTTCCTTCTGAATTTAAAAAAGGGATAATAGTTTTTAGCTCCCCTATACTATCGTTGAAAAGCAAGAACCTCCCATATACTTCATTTTTTGCAGTCCGCCTCCCCTGAACTACATTTTCCAAGCAAATTTCTCCCTTTCGTTAAATTAAGCTGTTAAATCTAACAGATTACCTGCTACAATATGTTTTTTTTTTTAACCTGTTATAGCACGTAATTATATTTTAAATAAAATAATTAATTCAAAAAATACAAAAATAATAAATTAATCTAAAAAAATTTAAAAAATGTAAAAAATCCAAAAATAATTGTAAAAAATCCAAAAATAATTTAATTAATCTAAAAAATGTAAAACTTCAAAAAAATTGTACAAATTAAAAAAAAAGAAAAATTCCCAAAAAATGTTAAAATTCCAAAAAAAAATTCATCTAAAAATTCAAAAAAAACTGTTCAAATTCCAAAGAAATGTAATAATTCCAAGAAAAATCTACAAATTCTAAAAAAAATGTTAAAATTCGAAAGAAAAAAAATTAATCATAAGATTCGAAAAAAATGCAAAAATTATAAAAAATTGTAAAAATTTCAAAAATAATTTAATTAATATAAAATCCAGAAAAAACGTAAGAAATCCAAAAAATGTAATAATTCCAAAAAAAATGTATAAATTCCCAAAAAATGTCAAATTCCAAAAAAATTAATTAATCTTAAATTCCAAAAAAATGTACAAATTCCAAAAAAAATGTAAATATTCCGAAAAAATGTTAAAATTTCAAAAACAAAATTAATCTAAAAATTCAAAAAAAATGTAAAAAAATTTCCTGAATTTTTTAATATTTTTTACATTTTATTTGGAATTTTTACATTTGTTTTGGAATTTTTACATATTGTTTTGGAATTTGTACATTTTTTTTGGAATTATTACATTTTTTTGGAATTTTTTATTAATTTTTAGATTAATTATTTTTTTTGAATTTTTTACATTTTGTTCTTGATTTTTAGGTTAAGTAAAAAAAATTACATTTTTTTTGGAATTTTTTACAATTTTTTAAGAATTTTTACATTTTATTTGGAATTTTTATTTTTTTGGAATTATTACATTTTTTTGAAATTTTTACATTTTTTTATAGAATTTTTACATTTTTTTTCTTCATTTTTAGGTTAAGTACAATTTTTTTTTGTGAATCTTTACATTTTTTTTTGGAAGTTTTACAATTTTTATATATTTTTTGGAATTTTTAGATTAATTATATTATTTAATTAATCCTAAAAATGAAGATAACCTGCTGTAGGGAGTGTCACTAACGGATCCGTTAGTGAAAGTGGACGGAAGGGCCTTTTTTCCCCAAAATAATAGTTCAAGGGAGGCGCACTGCAAAAAATGAAGTACATGAGAGGTTTTTGTTTTTCATCGTCGCAGGGGAGCTAAAAACTATTATCCCTTAAAAAAAAAATTCTAAATTCACTTCTATTTCTCATGACATATTATTGTCTTTTCAATGACTGTGGTGGACTTCGGTTCAGCAAATCAGCAGATCTACGTGTGAGCTTGCAAGTGCAGTCCACGCTCATTTCTCATTGGCTAGACTTTTGGAGTTCGTAAACTTGAGGTAGTGGTTGTTTGGGGTTTGGGGTTGGGTACCCAACCCAACATTTGCCAACCCAAAATGAAATTTTGGTGTTTGTTAAACACCATTCCCGAAATGAAAAAGTAGGTTTTTGGGTGGGGAAATGAGAAAAGTAGGGGGTGAGGGAATGGAGCAAAATGCTCCATTCCGCAAATTGAAGGCCAATTTGGCCTTTCTCTCTCTCTTTCTTTATTCTTTTTCATTTTTTAACGTTATATAACCAACAAAATAAATTAAAAACTATCACAATAAAATCTTTATTTCAAGATAAGTAATTCTATATCCATTTTTCCTATTTTTATTAATTTTTTAAAAATGGGTTTTATGCCCTTTATGGTCATTTTACCAAACACTTCAAATACCTCACAACACTTTTGATTTTTTTTACCAAACATCATACTCCGTTTCCCAAAACTCATTTTCCCACTCAACATTTTCCCAAAAGTCATTTTTCCACCAAATCGGAACGCCAAACAGACCCGTAAACTTTTTCCAATTCATTATTCAGGAAACCACTATCATAGTGTGGTTGGGCTTGTGGTTGTGGCATTTTGGGCTTTTATTGTATTCTGACCCAATTGAATGAGATCGAATAGGTTTGAATTATGAGTATAGTTGTGATAAAATTTATTAGGAATCAAGGTCATACCTGGCTAGAGTTTAAACTCGTGGACATTCTATATAATCACCCAATATTGGATGGTCTAACAAAATCCATTATTTTTAATTTTTATTGATAAAAAACAATACAAAGCTGGAAGTTTGAAGTTGTGGGCGCGCCTTTGTTAGCGCTTTTCTTAGTGCTTTTCTGTTCTCCAGATTTTGACTGTTCACTGACACCCACACAAGGAAATCCAGTACTCTTTCTGGTAGAATATTAGCCTCTAGTTCGAACGAGATCGAGCTTTAAAAAAATAGTTAACTCAATTTGATATTTTTTGTATATTTTCTACAATTAAATTTGAGATTTAAATTAAGAGTAGATAATGATACTATCGGCCACAAGTCCATTTGATATTGGAGCATTCAAAATTTTACACTTACTTTAATAACTTATTATTCTAATTCATGATGAGGTAAGTCACGCAATTTTTTTATAGTTTACAAAATATTACACCTAATTTTTTATAATTTAAATGTATATAATATAAACGTTATAGTTTTTTTAAGATTGTAATTTTAACCTTTTGCAAAATACTATATTACACCTCTTTACAAGTAATTTTTTGAAATACTTAAAACAATTCAAAATAAATAGTAAAAGATTGCAAAAAAGTATATGATATTTGTAGCTAATATGCTAAAACCTAATACAATGAGAAAAAATATTTACAATTTTTTTTAATTTATTCCTTTATAAATATTTTTTAAAAAAAATTGATATTTTTTTCATTATTTCAGTGGAGTGAACTCTCCTATATTTGTTATAGTTTTTTTCAAATTTGTATATTATTTTTTGAATTTTTTAACCATTAGAAAGATTAGGTTGTAATTTTTAAAAATTTATAAAATTTACCTTGCAAATTTTTAGATTATAAAAAATTAAGCGAAATATTTTATAAAATATAGGTTTAAAAAAAAATGTAATTTACCTTTTATAATGCGCTAGCTCCTTTCGTGCGAACCTTATTTATTTGTTCCGTGATGGGTAAGTGTTAGATTAGCTGCTTATGTATAAAAAAAATACTGAATGACATTAGGGATTCGTACATTTGTATTTTTAAAGCACGAAGATACTTGCGTTTTATATTGGATCCCTGAAATTCCTGTGTTTGTAAACTTGGATCTTAGAGATCCCTCTGTTTATAAAATTGATTTTTTCCATTTTTTAAAAATTATAAAAAAAAATATTTTTTTGGATTATTATCCCAAATATACTTGCCTTTGTATTTGTTGCAAATATATTATTATCATTTATCACTATGTAAAGAGTCGTACCAATTATATACTGACGGAGCAACGTGGAGGCCATTTGGTGTCAATATCAGCAACGACACGTGGATTTTTTTTATTAAATGTTATGCTATGTGAGATAATAATATGAAAAAATAGTTTTTTTAATTTCTAGAAAATAGAAAACTCAATTTTGTAGCACAATGCAAGGACCCTAATATGAAATACAGAGATCTTTATGTTCCGAAAGTACAAACGTATGGACCTTGAGGTCATTAAGAAAAAATAAAAAAAAGTGTTAGATTAGCCGAGTAGCTAGGTTTTCGGGCTTTCATATAATGGGCCAGTTTCCAATACCGGAAACAGGTTATTGCGTGGGATGAGTGGTACCAGCCCAACGAAGCATGGAAATAGCATAATATTGAAACCGCACCACTACACTTGTGTGGGTAGAGTGGAAAATAAAATATAAAAAAATCATTTAATTAAATATTAATATTGGCCCTTTATCATTTTTTAATTAAAATTTCAGATTTGATCAAGAGGAGTGAAAAAACCTGAGAGATAAAAGAGTTATCTTTTCTCAGGAACGAAATTCATCTCTCGTTAAATGATGAAGTAGTTGCAAATTTTGTTGAATCAATGAGTAGGATGGCGTTTGAAAAATATTGGTTTTGTGCATACTAGCTAGGTCGCTGACAAAACATTTTCTTTTGTTTCCGTAGCAGTGGACACAACTTTGATGAGCCCACATTCTGGTCCAAAAACAAATGATGAGCCCACCCACTTACAGCTTTTTCCCACTTCAAGAGAAATGCACAACCGGCAGGTGTTCGATTTTGATGTTTTCGATCAGCTAATGATTAAGGAAGTTGCAAGAAATTTAACAAATCTTGCTAATTAGTAATTAGGGCTTTAAATAAAAGTTTACTGGGACAGAAGTTTGGAATGTTACATTCCAAAGAAGATGCTTGTTTGTTTGTCATTTTACCACCAAGACAATCTGTAAAAATCATGAAATGTTGATTATTTCACAGTAAAATTAAATATTTTTTATCGGATCCATAACTAAATTTCAAGTCTGATCATTTAATATTTGTCAATGAAAATTGTGAAGCAAATCTGTAATTTGCAGTATTGCATTTTTTGTTGGGCTGTGATTTGTGAAAATTTTGAGTTATTTATTACTCACTGCGCAGATCTATAAATCGTTCCTCTCTACCATTCAATTTGCACGAGGCGGCATTAATTAGCGGACCATCTTCCAACATAATTCAATGACTTCTTGCTCAACACATCTGCCCATTCATAATTGTTTTGATTTTTCTCGAGTTCTCTAATCAAGATTTTAACTTCGAGTAGATTTATTTAAAAAAAAACAATCACAAATATAAAAATTCAAAATCAAAACATAATTTTTGCTTACTTTACAAAAAAAGGATTTAGCTTCTCAGAGGGATCTAAATCATGATTAAGAATTCAAATAATTAAATTTTTTTATTTATTTTACTACGTGATTAACGATAAATTTACAAACTACCATTAATTTCTATTTTAATTTAATTTAATTTTTTTTTATCGTTCAAACATCATCTTAGATCATGATATACCCAAATTTTTTCCCAAATAAAACCAGCTAAATCGTTCACTCCGGTGAAAAGCATGCTTACATCTCTACCATAAGAAGAAGAACAAAACGCAACAACAATATAATTACAAAAACAAGAATACATTTTTGAAGGCGCCATCGCTCGTTTCTGGGGTGTAAGCATGCGCTTTCAGCCCGGAGAACGATTTGGCTTATTCAAGAAGGAGGAATTAATTAAGTTAAAATATAAATTAACGGTGGTTTATAAGTCTACCGTTAGCCATGTCAGTAAAAAAAAAAAAATTAATTATTTGGACTCTTAATATGAGTCATCCAATAAATCCCTCTAACATGACCGATCATGTTAATTTTTTTTTAAAAAAGCCAAATCCTATAAAAAGTTGGGTATTTAGTAACGCACCAATTAATAAATCAATGCCATTAATGATGAATAGTAGTAGTACTTTCTGTTTAAGGCAAGCAAAGCAGCAAATAAAGTAAAGTGATTAGTACTTGTAATTAACAAACTTAAACTTAAGTCAATGTCACTCCACCGACTATACTAATCATACTTCCATGAAGTGATTAGTAACAAACTTAAACTTAAAAGGAACAACAGATTCATTTCAGAACAAGCATAAAAGTGTTAACTACTTTTTTTATTTTATTTCTTATACCCAAAAAAGAAAACTGTTCGAAGTATGAACAGATGATGAAAAGCATCAACAAATCTAAAAGACAATTTAGCAATCAAAAGCACCAACAAATCTTGCAATTTTCACCAATTAGCATCATGATCATCAGCAGCAACAAACAGAGCATCGGATTAGACCATTTTCATTGCAATTCAGGCATCTTCTCAGCTGCTCATCTTCTTCATCAAACACTTTCCTACTCCCACTACAATTCGTACATGGCACAAATCTTGCATCTCCACAACTCTCGCATACCAATCTAGGATCTCTAATAGGAAACCCTTCTAAAACCCTACCCAATTCACCATTCTCATTCAGCAACCTAATGTCATCCACCCCACCAACATGCTCCCCTCTGATAAAAACCTGAGGCAAGCTCAATGCTTTACCTTTAAGCAGAGTTTGCAACTCTTTCCTGTATGATGAATCCATTGAAATGTCCCTTTCATCCACCGGAACCCGAAAACCTCGAAAAATCATCCTAACTGCACAGCAATCCTCATAAGTCTTCCTTATCCCTCTCAAACTGGTAAAGTAGAGAACAATTTTATCATCTTTATCATGCAAAAAGATGCTTTTTTTAGCTGGGAAAGAAGCACTCAAAATGGGGCTGGAATCAACTGATCTCACATTTCTACTTCTGGATTCTTTGCTATAACCCAGTTGCCTTGATGACAAAGCGCGTCTATAACTAGAAACAACATCGGGATCCATGTCGGACAGAAAAGATTCTTCAGATAAAAGCCTCCACAATGGTTTAGAGGATGAAACTGGTTTTTCTTGTTTTTCATCAGATTTCACTAAATCGAACGAATCCTGCTGTTTTTTAACATTCCAATCAGAACCCAGATGCTGAAACGGGATGGGTTTTGTGACAAACTCAAAAGAATCACAAGAAAGCGACGATCTTGGCTTCAGGTCGATATCATCATCCAGACCGTCCATGAGCTCCCAAGTGTTGATGACAGAGTCAGGAGACAGAGACTCACCTGGGTTGTCCTCTGCCGCCAGCGTGGCTTGCTGCTTCTTGATGGAATGACGCGGTGACTGGTCAATGAGGAGGAGGGAGCCATAGGTGGTGGAGGTGAGAGAGACGAGATGGTGAGAATCACCTTTTCTTGAAGGAGGATGATGGACGAGTGGGGTATGCAGAGAAAGCGCTTTAGGAAGTGCAGGGGAAGAGTATTGTGAAGGAAACAAGGGGTTATCTAAACAACAAGGAGAGGCATTAGGTGGGTTTTCTTCAAGGTAGCTGCTTTTGGTGATGAAGGTATTGCGTCTTGAAGCAGAACAACCCATGAATGAATTCAACTTCCTGGCTAGAACTTGCTTGATAAAATGGCTGTATGAGGATTTGAAGAGAGAATGAATGGAGATGGTGGTAATAGTAAAGAAGGAGAAGAAGTGGGTTTTGGTAAGTAATTAAGCAGACTGAAATAATAATGGAATTATGGAGCTGGTGAGGGAGAGCTGTCAAGGGGAGTTGGGGATGGAAGGAGGGGAAGATGATGGGAATTAATGTGCTGCTCCTTTTAGCATTTTTTAGTGTTCTTTGATTGAACTAATTAGAAAATGACAGTTTTGAGTTGTTCCAAAACGGAGGTCGTTTTGGGCTTATCAGGACACCGTAATTTGAACATCATGATAAGGTTTTGTTTTGAGGTGGTCTTTCTGAACAGTGAACATGGCCAACTTTAAGCTGCCTTTTTGTCCTTTTTTTTTAAAAAAAATTTTATATATATTTTATATTATTTTGTGTGTTTAAATTTTGGGTTTCCCTCAAAATGAAATAAACTATTCGATTTTATTTTATGTATGGAATATGAAGAAATTACTTACCAATTACGTTTAATTTTTTCCTAAATCGATTAAACGCAAATAAAATTAGTTAAAAATTATAGAACTCTCCAAATATTTGTGGAGTATTAAGATACAATAGCCATATTGTTTTCTGAAAAATAATAATATTTTCTAAATTTCCTAATTTTTTACTAGAAACTAGATTTAAGTAGAATTGTGAAAGCTTAACTAAAAAAACAAAATCTTACCCTCTATATTTAGACTGTTAGAAGCATTTTTTGTCATTTAATTTTAATATGTGGTGACAAAATAGACCCTTTATTATGTTTGTGGGAAAAATCCTGTCCCTTACACCTACACAGACTACACTCGACCTAACAAAATAAATAATTCAAACTTCAAACTTAAGAGATCTGGATAAAGCCCAATGTAGAAAAAGCCCAACACTTTTGGATCCACTTTGTAAACGGAAGCCCAAAAAAGCCCAAAAAGCCCTAGGGTATTTTGTTACCTATTAGGCTCCCTCCCTTTTATAACCAAAAACCTAAGAAGTAAACCTAATCGCAGACTTCCATTGTTTCACAGCTAGGCCGTCTGCTAACAGGTTACTCTCTCTCTCTGCTCTTTACTTCTCGTTCCTTTCATTTCTATGAAATAGATGCGTTAACAAGATGATCATACTTCTGAATTTAACCATGTTATGATGGTAAACTCTATTGGTATTTTGGTATTAGCATGTTATATAAGTTGCCAGAGCAATAGGTAGACACTGCCTTTTGTAGTTTAGACCAAGCAATTCAATTATCAGGTTTGATTTCATGAATTGGGTGTGTAACCAATTAATGTAAATGTTGCTAGACTTGTGGGTTTAGGAAGTGTTTTGTGTTCTTGAAAGAATATTTCGTTTGTGATTGCGACTAGATTTTGTTGTAAAAGAACAGACATTAACGAAATCAAGTTGCTGATACATCAGCTGCTTTGTTTTATTTGATTCTGGATTTTTTGGCTTGTACAATAACCTGGTTTATTCATGAAGTTTGTGGTTGATTTCAGGTGAGACATGGTTAAGCATAACAATGTCATTCCTAACGGGCACTTCAAGAAGGATTGGCAGAACCGTGTGAAAACCTGGTTCAACCAGCCAGCTCGCAAACTAAGGAGGCGAAATGGTGAGCAGCAGCTCTAAATTTTTGTTTTCTTACTCTCCCACATTTGATGTAGTTGAAGGTTCTTATGTGGGCAATCTTAACTAATTTATGATTTATGAAACTGCCAGCTCGACAGGCGAAAGCTGTGAAAATCTTTCCTCGTCCCACTTCTGGGCCTCTTCGTCCCATTGTCCACGGGCAGACTTTGAAATATAACATGAAAGTGAGAGCTGGCAGGGGATTTTCTCTTGAAGAACTCAAGGTTTGTTGGTTGAACTCAAGTTTCTTACATCCATGCTAATAGACATTGTTGTGATTACTGCATCCATAGTCTATAGCAGCATATTCTCATGATAGAGATTGTTAATATTAGATATTGCATTTCCTTCCTTGTATATTTGACATGTCTAATGCTCTTTTCCTCAATGTTTTCCTACCTGTAATAGAGCCATTAAATATCAATGTATCTTTATCCTAACCTGATATTAGTTCAAATAGTTTGAGATGATTTTGTTGACTTGCTTGGGATTGGGGGCAGTACACGTAGATTAATATCAATTTTTGTTTTCTGCTACCTTGAATATTGTTGCTTCGAGAGATTTGGCACGATTTCTCTTTCTATCAAGTCTTTTGACACTCTTTTACTTGTATGATATATTTGTTGGTATGCGGTCACTGTCTATTTCTTATGATGAATTAAATCCATTATTTTTTTATGTACCAGGCTGCAGGTATTCCAAAGAAATTTGCTCCAACAGTAGGTATTGCTGTTGATTATAGGCGCAGGAATCGTTCTTTGGAGGGTCTCCAGGCAAATGTCCAGAGGCTGAAGACATACAAGGCCAAATTAGCTGTCTTCCCAAGACGTGCTCGCAAGTTCAAGGTACTGTAAATGGCTTAGAATGGTTGATTATATAGTAAATTACATACTCGTGAGGTAGTGGCTGAGCTTTCATGTATTCTGCACAGGCTGGTGATTCTACTCCTGAGGAGCTTGCAACTGCAACCCAATTGCAAGGACCATACTTGCCTATTGTCCAGGAGAAGTCATCCATGGAACTTGTGAAGGTCACTGAGGAGATGAAGTCTCTTCGAGCTTTTGACAAACTTCGCCGGGAACGTACAAACAAGCGCCATGAAGGTGCCAGGAAGAAGAGGGCAGCAGAGGCCGAGAAGGAAGAGAAAAAGTAGGAAGTCTTGATCTTTGCTATCACTATTTTGACCTGAGATTGAGATTTTTATTTTGCTATCACTATTATCTTTGTCGATCTTAAATTTTGTACGTCTGGTACTTTCTCAAGTTCAAAAGATTGAGTATTATCAAATTGTCTGGACGGGCTGATGTTAGACATTTGTTTGTCGTTGCCGCAATTCAGTTTTCAGTTTCACTTTCACAGCATGTTCCTTTTAAAATTTCCTGCTCTAAGAAACGTAGTCCAATTTTGTTAAAAAAATGGTTGTCTAGAATACTTATAATTTTTATTTATTTATGGGATTGTATTAGTATTTACTTTGAAGAAAATTCAAATTAGTCAATTACAATAATTGTTCGAGCTCTAATATGATGTGATGTGATGTCCGAAAAAGGATCAAGATAAAAAAATACAATTATTGTTATTTTTGTCGAGCAAAAAGTTAAAAAAATACTAAAACAAACTTATTATCCTAATTCCTACGGTCCGAGTTTCACTTTCAAGTTTCAATAATGCTTAATTAATTCTTCCCCTCCTTCCCCTCTTGTCGACCAACACCAAACATAAACGCGTAGACATAAAATAAAACCCAGTTTCGGTTTCTGATTTTCGATTTCCGATAAAGAACCCAAAATGAACCAGTTCCTGGAGTCCGTCGGTGCATTCTTCAGCGGCGGCGACCAGATCCCCTGGTGCGACCCGGATATCATCACGGTAAACCTAACTGCCTAACTAACTGCCCCGCCACGCTATTACATCTGCTCCGTATTCATTCAAGCTTTTGTTATGGTGACAGGGCTGTGAGAGAGAGGTTGCAGATGCTGCTAAAGGCGATTCCGAGGAACTCAAGGCGGAGAGCCTTATGCGCTTGTCATGGTCTCTTGTTCACTCCCGGCAGCCGGAACACGTCCAGCGTGGAATCGCCATGCTTGAAGGTAGAGTTACTCACAGATTCTTGAGTTGGATCTTTCATATCTAAATGAATTTTGAGTTTGTTTGGGACGAAGAGCTGATTAATCGAAATCTTTTAGCATCCCATGAAAGATATGAGAATCCTAGAATTAATTGATCACATTTTGTTTCTCACTAAACGCTCTAAATCCTAATCTAAAGAACTTAGAAGGTACTTTGTTGTTCTTTTCCTGAAAATAACTAGTTTCTGGAGTAGCTTATCGGTCATTGGCAAAACATTCACTTGTATATGATCATTCTCACCGTGTCCATGTACTGGGATAAACTCATAAACATAAGAGCCTTGACAGGGTTTGTTTGTTTTTTGTTGTTGTAAAGTTTAGCAAAATAACCGGCTTTCACGTGGAGTAATTTTGATGTTGTGGTTTCTTCAAATTCGAACAATGCTGTTATGATAAGAACTGGAGGATGTTACTGATGCGATGCAATTATTTGTGTGAATTAGCCTTTAGTAGAACTTTTGGCTATCTATGTGATATATAGTTACACAAATTTTTTTCATTTGGATTCACTTCTGACCAGCTTTCTTCCTGGGCTGTGTTTTTGTGTGTAACGCTGTAAGCATCGTGACTTTTTATATACATGCTCTTATTTTAATCTTAGTTCCTTGCGATTTGCAGCTTCATTAGCCAATAATGCCCCTCCCTTGCAACAGAGGGAGAAGCTTTATCTTTTGGCCGTGGGCTATTATAGAAGCAGTGACTATTCAAGGAGCCGGCAGTTGGTGGAGCGATGTTTGGAGGTATATCTTAGGCTCTCGTACAGATTCATTTTTTTATTGAAAATATATTGTGACATTCGTTTAGCGGAACTTACTTTTATCATCTCCAACTGCTGTTCCAGTAATTTCTGACTTGCCCTTTGTTAAACTGCCACTTTCTGATATTTGGCTTGTTAAATTTGTTTGTGAAAATTTCCTTGCTTTTGATGTTTAATTTGTCAATCCTGATAAAATTAATTTGTTGCCCTCTCTCTCGTGGAGGAAGGAACGGGAGGGGTTATGAGAAGTGGTATTATGTATTGGTACGAAGGAACTCAATCTAGTAGCTAATTTCTTAGGTGTAACACAACTTTTCACTTCATCTCTAAACACTGCTTAAATATCCCACTAGCTCTAGGCTGGAGATTGCAGTTCAATACTTGCTCTATACCTTGTTCCTTATTCCAGCTTCTTGTTGTAGATCGCACCTGATTGGAGGCAGGCTTTAGTCCTGAAGAAGACAATTGAAGATCGAGTTTCTAAAGGTAAAGTGGAGGTTACCTGAACTTTTTAGTTTTCATCTAAGCATCGATATGAGTAGATTTCAAATTCATGGTCTGAGTAGATTACTAATGCTTTGGTTGGAATGTAGATGGTGTGATTGGAATAGGCATCACTGCAACTGCTGTGGGACTTATAGCTGGTGGAATCGCTGCTGCATTGGCTCGCAAGAAATGAGAACCGCCGATTCCTAAGATGACTGAAACATGGCTACACTCGTCAGATGTTTTCAACTGTTGTCTTCCTTGTAAGTGCTTTAAACAGCTGCGGACACCTTTTGAAGGTTACATAAGTGTAGGTTTTAAGATTCTTGCGGCTTTTACTTTAAATAATCGTAGACGTTAAGACTGTAAACAAGAGTTTAAACATTAGAATTACCTATAAATGCATAGATTTGATCCATCAAACCTTATGTGGTTAGGTTTTGCAGTTGCTGTTTCGGCACTGGCTTTGCATTGTTGAATTTGTGATTTGGTACCTTATATTATTATGAAAGCAGAATAGATGTATGTATGATCTCCCCCAATTTTGATGTCCAAAACGGATATTATTACTATGACACTCTAATATGAATATATTTTATAAATCCTCACATTTGAATTGTTTCATTATTGTTCGTAATCTTCACAAGGCTATACCATTACTTCTAAATATGATTAAAAGATGAAATAAAATTATATAAAATTTTGTGGTAATTGGATCAAATTCAATTTTCTCTTGAAAAGGATCGAGAATTAGGTCTTGAGTTTGAGTCTTTTACGAGCTACTTTAATGTTAGAGTGTAGTCAGCACTAAGCAGAGTTTAACCAATATGCTTGTGTGGGTGTGGGTAAGAGCTTCCTTTATTACTGTTACTTGAGACTTGAGACTTGAGAGGAGACTGTGTGTTGTGGGGTGGCCGGTCTCGGTCATTGTCTATTACCAATTTGCCATGGCATCATGTGCTGGCAAAAAGTGATATTTTCTTGTTATGGTTAAAATTGGATAGTGTGTATTACTTTGGTTTTGCACTATAAAGCAATAACTTAAATACATACTTCCTCAAAGAAACACCTCTTTTATTTATAATAGAAAATGCTAATTGGAATAATTGTGTTGCAAATTGCAATCCTTTATATTTGTTTTTTTCAGACTATTTTTAGAAATTTTAAATGTGGCAGGTTGGTTTGGTTGTGAGCAATAAATCACATTACACACACATACTGTCAGATTTATATTAAATTAAAATATTATTTTTAGAATTACATCACCAAAATAACATTGAATGGCTAAATCATAGATTTAATACTAATATATACTTAGTATGAGTGGTTTGACATTAATTTATTACTCCCTCCGTTTTTATATATTTAACGTTTTAGCCCAAATCCTTGTTTTTTTTTAATTGACGCCCTTTGGCATCTGTGCCCACTAACTGCGTTCTTTGACAAAAATGCCCCCAGACGACGTGTCGTTTTTGGGTCGTACAACGCGTCACACAGGGGCAAATTAATGAAAGCGGAAAAAGGCTGGGGTCGTATGGGAACATGGACAAGACGGATGCATTCGTCCCTGACAGTCTTCTCTATCCTCTCATTCTCTCCTCAAAACCTCTCGTTTTCCTTCTCTCACGACGAACGTAAACCGGATCCCCCTCTTCCTCTCAACCAAATCGATTCTCTGCCTTCAGCTCCTCTCATTCATTTCTTACCGTCGAATTCCAATCTCGTCAAGTTAAGTTTCAACTATGGAGGGGCCTGATTTTTGGGACTGGTCACAGAGGGAGAGTAGCATCGAAATCTCCGATGATTCCATGGAGGATGACGCAACTGTTGCTCCAGCGAATGACGCCCCCGAAACTATTTCCCCAAATTTGGCCAGGCAATCGGAGGATGATGAAGTCATTTCCCCCAATGTTGCCACGGAATCGGACGGCCAACAGTTGGGCGATGTGGTTGTTGAAAACCGTGTGATTTTTGCAATTGCCTGTTGTTGTTCTGCTTACTTTGGATGATGGATTTAGTGAGATGATTTTGGTTTTTTGGGTTCTTATTTTGTGGGTTGGGGTTGATGGGTTATGGTTTTGTGGGTGGAATTTCTGGATTTGCTTTTGTGGGTGGAAATACCGGATTTATGTTGCCGGGATTTCTGATTTTGATTTAGTTGGTTGCAAATCCGGATTTATGTTGCCGGATTGTAGTTATTTTCTGAATTTATGTACATGTTTCCCTCTTTTAATGTAGCAATGCAGGTTTGTTGAACATTGCCAGTTTGGATTTTGCTTCCCAATGGGTTTGTGTGTTTGGCAGTCATCGTGTTTCTCCATATGGGGAACGATTAAGGCTGCTGGATTCCTTGCCTACTTAATAGGCAAATGGTTCCAATGCCAAAAAAATTGGGATTCTGTGCATAATCAACGGTTTGGAGAATGTGAGGAATCTTCCACGTATTGCATATGATCTGACTTACCATATGCAATGGTTAAGAGTTGCAACGTCTCTATGAAAGACTTGCACCGTTTGAATCACAGTCACAGTTGAACTTCCAACGCAGCTGTTGACAATACCAGTGACTCTTCTAGAATCCAAACCCTTTCCTATTTAACCAGCCTTCCATTATTTGTTTTATTTCCATTCCATTCCAGCCTCTGTTATCTCTCATTTCCTTCTTCAACCTGTGTGTTTCTGTTTCTTCATCAAAAACCTGTGCCTTTGTATTTCTTGATCAATCACCTGTTTCATTCCATGGATGCCAGAGAAGCACAATCCTTTCTTGCAGGTTCAGGGGCTGTTGGTGGTCATCTTGAGCAGGAGATAGAGCGTGGAGATTTGAAGGTGGAGCAGACAACCCATGACATCCACAGGCTACAGATGCAGGCAGCAAGACTGAGAAGCATCAAACGGCAAGCAGAGGAAAGACACCAAGCACCAGATGCACTCATGATTGTCCATGCTGTTGGGGATTCCCTTGTTCAACTTGAGAGCACAATTGCTCTCATGGAGGCTAAGAACGAGGTCACTGAGGCCAATGTGGCCATTGCAAGGCTGTGTCAAGCAGCTCTTGACAAATATGGAAACAACCTCCCAGCCATCCCTAAGGATATGGATATATAGCTTTGCATCTTTCCTGTTGTTCAGTGTTGTGGCACTTCCTTTGTAATGCTTTCTACTTCATATCAATAAATGGAGTTTCTTTATCATTGGCTCTAGATTGAGTGCATTTACCTTTCAATTTGGTATAGATTTCTGTCTGTTTTCATTCATGGATTGAAGGCATTGCTTACGTATGGAGTTGTATGAGAAGTTGAATAGATAAGTTGAAACACAGCAGATACAGAACAGAGAAGTTGAATAGATATGGAGTGAAATTGGTAAACAGAGTGGCCTAATTTGGTAACCAATCTGTGCTGAAATAGCCCAAAAGATGAATCAAAATTGGTAAACATTTAGTGCTGGGATTGCCAAACCAGAAGAATCAATATTGGTCATGGATTTTTTTCAGAAATTGCCAACACAAAATTGGTAAACAATAAGTGCCCCATTTGTTCTTAAATTGCCAAAACAGAGCAATCAAAAACAGGGAACACAAATTGCCAGAAAACCTTCTCAATCAACACATATAAATTCCTTTTTTCAGTTAAAATCCAATCCGGGAACACATTATTCCTTCATTCATTTAAATCCAAAGAAGAAACACATATAAATTCCTTATTTCATTTAAAATCCAAACAGGAAACAAATATAAAATCCTTCATTCTTTTCAATACAAACAATCAACACATAAATTCCTTCATTCTTTTCAATCGAAACAGGGAACATAAAAAGCCTTCATTTAATCCATTCCAAACAAGAAACACATATAATTTCCATTAATTCATTTAAATCCAAACAGGAAACATGTATAAAATTCTTCATTCTTGTCAATACAAACAATCAACACATAAATTCCTTCATTCCTTTAAATCCAATCCGGAAACACATATAAATTCCTTCATTCTTTTCAATCTAAACAGGGAAGAAAAAAATCCTTCATTTAATCCAATCCAACCAAGAAACACATATAATTTCCATTAATTCATTTAAATCCAAACAGGAAACATGTATAAAATTCTTCATTCTTGTCAATACAAACAATCAACACATAAATTCCTTCATTCCTTTAAATCCAATCCGGAAACACATATAAATTCCTTCATTCTTTTCAATCGAAACAGGGAAGAAAAAAATCCTTCATTTAATCCAATCCAACCAAGAAACACATATAATTTCCATTAAGTCCTTCAAACCCAAACAGGAAACATATATAAAATCCTTCAATCTTTTCAATACAAACAGGAAACACATTAAATTCCTTCATTCCTTTAAATCCAATCCGGAAACACATATAAATTCCTTCATTCTTTTCAATCGAAACAGGGAAGAAAAAAATCCTTCATTTAATCCAATCCAACCAAGAAACACATATAATTTCCATTAAGTCCTTCAAACCCAAACAGGAAACATATATAAAATCCTTCAATCTTTTCAATACAAACAGGAAACACATTAAATTCCTTCATTCCTTTAAATCCAATCCGGAAACACATATAAATTCCTTCATTCTTTTCAATCGAAACAGGGAAGAAAAAAATCCTTCATTTAATCCAATCCAAAATGGAAACACATATAATTTCCATTAATTCATTTTAATCAATGCAAACTGGATTGAATATACATACTTCATTGATTCCAATATGTTCACATTTGAACAATCCACTATGTTCACAGTTGAACATACGACAATGAAAACTATTTCCTATACAAAATACTCCAACTTCCCACAGTTGACCACCCTAATTACATGCATCAATGCCAAAAGATGATATAAAGTCCCAAGCCATATACACCTAAACCATATACATCAATATATGTTCACCTAAAGCAGCTACAGAGGATGATATCAATTCCCAAGTCATCTTCACCAAAACCATCTACATCAATATATGCATACCAATGGCAGCTACAAAAGATGATATCCATTCCGCAGCCATCTTCACCAAAACCATCTACAACAAATTTCCTGTAACAAAAGAGTGACATTTGATGTACACAATTACGGTAATACAAAAATCAGACAAAACCCAATGTAAGACAGTCACCTGATAGCCAATCAACACAGGTAGGCTACTACAGTAGCAACAACATGTGGAGAGCAATGAATTACAGATGGTAAGGCCCCCTGTCTACCAAGTTGATCCTTTTTTAGGTGAGGAATCTTGTAATTGTTGGACCCATCACATTTTAATATCTCTACCATACAGGCCTGCAATGTTAGGAAGATATTGTTGCCTTTTTTGTGATCAAAATCTTGGAAAGCTTGCTCCACTGCCCCAATCAATTCCACTAGGGATGCTGCACAGTCCTTACTCTGAAGTGACTGTATTGCCCTAAAGAAGCCAAGGTCCAATACGTTTAAGTCAGGAGAGTTAGGAGGTTGACAAACAAGAGAAATATTCATTCCACTTTGTTGAACTGCACACAAGAATGAAACATCGTCAGGGGGAATATGAGTCTTTGCATTGTCTTGCTGAATGTAAATGGCTTCTCTACTACACTCCATAGGCCACTTATTGGCTATGGCAGGCAAGACCTTATTAACCATGAAATCTCTAATAACATCTCTTGTTATATTAGGCAAAGCTTTGATCTCAAGTGTACCACGAGGTCGGTTCTGACTCGATCTTAAAGCAGCAACGGAGTGGACTAATGGGAAAACCCCAATCTTTCCATCAAATATGCATTTACCATTAGAGTCATACCTTGGCCTCGCAACAGCAGCTAAGAACATAACTTTAGGTATGAAATGAGAGCTTTTAATAACCCTTACTGGATCAGTTTCGTCGTGCAAGAGGTAATATGTTTGATTCTTCTTGGTCAAGTAGAACCACTTCTCATCAATATGCACTGTGTTCTCCATCCTTTTGAATGTTGGATTGTGGGGCAGTGATGATGGATCGAAAGAGGAGAGACAGTGGCTGATCCTGGCTGTGTGATTGTCTGCTGTCAAAGAAGGTTTAATGGCATTCGAGTGGCGCTTGATGATTCCTTCTTTCAATTTGGCATACACAAATGAAATCGATACACCAAGGTGTGAAGCAAGATCTCTCATTGTTGTCCTCTTACTCAATGGAAGAGTTCGCATCAATTCTAAATCAATTTGAACTCTTTTTCTACCGCAATTCTTGACTCTGAAATTGTCATGAACATTAGTACCTGAATCCCGTGCACGTTTCCAGATCCTCTGGATTGTTCGCAATTTCACTCCAAACTGAACTGCTACATCCATGGTTGCTTTCTTCTTCAACACCCCATTGACACTTCTTTGAAGCAACGATTGTAATACTTGGAGCCGTTGATCTGACGTCAGTTCTTTCCTGCGCCCTAAGCATACAAATGGTGAACATGGTCAGTGAAATCGAGGGAGCAAGAGGTAATGCTTTCTGAGCAAAACAGAGAAATTACATTTGAGGAAACAAACAAACCTGGTGGAGGCACATGGTTTAACCCGGGAATGACAATGTCTTCCTCAACTTCTTCGACGTGGTGAAATGCTTGATTTCCGCTTCCTACAATCCCTTCTTCATCTGTCGATAATTCATCAAGCCCAGGCCAATAGACTTCGGGAGATGCAGCTTCGATTGACATATGGGACGGATTAGTGGTTTGGAGCTCACTGAGGTCAGGTACTGGAGAATCCATGGGGGAGACAGTGGACAGGGTTTTCTACAGAGGCGTTTGATTTTGAAGAAAGAGGAGGCTGAACTTTTAAACCCAATCGCGAAATGAAAAATTGGCAAGCAACGGGATAAGGAGGGAAACATTTTGAATTTCAGATTTCAGCCAAATTTGGCTGAAAATTTTGGCTGAAATTTTGCGCGGGCTTGCTTCGTTTCGTTTAGGTTTTGGGTGAGAAAGGAGAGAGAGAGGAGCCACAGAAATGAAAGAGGAAGAAGAATTGAGGAGCAGTGGAACGGAGGACGCGTGACGTGGCCCACAGACAGCCACTGGCACGCCCTTAAACCGCGTGATTCTAATCCCGGCGTCAAATAAATTAAAACGGAGGGAGTATGTAATAAAAGGTCGTAGGTTTGATCCTTATGTATGAAGAAATTATTAGTTAGGAGCACTTTATATTTTTGGTATGAACATGATTAATCTAGTCAGGTTAGGCGAGTGATTCATGCGATTTGAAAAATAAGCTCGCGCACATTACATTTGTTTGACACCAACGGATATGGCCTGATTCATTGCTCACAACCGAACCAACCTGCCACATACAACTCAGTTCGACACCACCACCCCTAGTTTGCTATAAGTAACCCATTAGTTCTTGCGCTATTTCTATCACGCAGAAGAAAAGTGGCTCTGTTTTCGTGCCAAAGAAAGAAGGAGAAGGAGAAGGAGCTGACAACAACTAAAAATGGCAAAGATTGTGCTTTTGGTGTTGGTTATATCTCTTCTGATGCTAACATTAGCAGCGGCTAAAGGTGGATCTAGAGGCGGCGGGAGCGGTGGAGGCCGCAGAGGTGGTGGATCTCTTCGTGGTCCTGTCCATACTCATAATCACAGCTCTGGATCTTCAGTTGCTTCAAATCTTGCCTTCACCGAGCAGCTGCTTCTCATGCTTGTCATTTTCTTGACCAATCTTGTTTTCATGGAGTGATTCTTGATGATGGGTGTTTATTCTACACTTTGAATTTTCTATGTAATCCATCTTCTATGTTAAAACCCTAGGGAAGAAAGTATGGTCTCTGCATCTTTATTTTATGGCTGCTTTATGATCTTTACTGTTTCACTGATGATTTGCATGAAACAACAATATTTCCTTTTTGCTACAGCAACTGCAAAATTAAGAAACCCTAAGATAAATCAATCCTGAGATCTAAATCAAATTCAAGCAATGCACTTTTCACAGTTGTCCTGTTTGGACAGAAACCCTAAACTGTCTCTTACAGGAATCTAAAAATTCAATTTTGGTTAGAAACTCAAACAACGGTAAAATTACACAGAAATCCTAAAATTCAAGACCACAAAAGTTAAATTTTAACTCAGCAGCAAGATACTCGAGCACGGCAGCAAGGTAGACCGGAGCTCCGCTCCCAACACGCTGAGAGTACCTACTTGTCTTCAACTATCGGCCGATATGACCAACCGGGAACTGCAAACCGGCTTTCACGCACCTTGAATTTTTGGTGTGAGTTTTATGCTGTTGGGACAGGTGCTGCGTGAGGGGGTCGGAGAAGAAGGAGACGGCGAGGGTGAGGGTGAGGGTTCTGGTCGGGAGAGGTGAGGCGGCGGTGAGGATTCTGGTCGGGAGAATGAAAATCAGCTGGGTTAGAATGGGTTTGGTAGTGAATGAAAAACAGAAAGGTAATTTTGGAAGTACATCAAAGACGGCGATCTTGCTTCTTTTCTTCGCACTGTTTAACATTGTCCTTCTGAAATATTCTTTTTGAAAAATTAAAAGTTACAGCATAGGATTTGCAGCAACTGATTAAACAGTTACCTGGACTCTAAAGAGTGGCATCTGTTGCAGGAGTTGAAACAGGGGAAACGCGGCAATTTTGGTTTGACTTCAATGACAGATCCATTTATTTCATTTCGCGCGGCGCAAATCTAGTTTAGAGGTACCTTACCAACCTGAGATGAACTGGGAATTTGACAGTTTTTTTGGCATTCCCATCTTCGCTCCAAGCGCGCGAGATTTTCAACCACAACATCTGTCAAGAGTTCCAGACCCTTCTCTTTAGCAGTCTGGTATGCAGACCATGACTTTATGTATGTGAAGAAGTCATCCAAATCCATCAACTTCTCTGATGTGAACTTGAATGGTCCAGTATGATCAGTCCCCTCCACTGGCTCAAATGGGAAATCAATACTTTTGTACTTGTCATCCACGATTTTGCGCTCAGGTTCCCAGTAGGGTTTTGAATCAATGGATTGAAGACGGAATCGACAGATGGATTGATTTGTGGGATTGTGTAGCACCAAGCTGCAACGACTCCATTAGGTTTCTTGAGCACCCATTTCACTTGCTGGTAAAATGCAGGCAGGTCAAACCAATCTAGGGCTTGAGTAATGGTGACTAAATCAACACTGGATTGTGTAGAGACCATCAGTTCAAGATAATTGATTGATATGACAGGTGGGATCACTTGGTATCTGATATTGGGCAATTTTGGTGCGAATTCTAGTTGCTTTAGGCTTGTGTCTGTGCCAATAACATTCTTGAAAATCTCAGACAGCTGAAAATGAAAGAAAAACTGAAAATCCAAACATGGGACATAACCATAAATTCAACTTTTTAAACCCGCAGACGGTAACTGCGCTACATATCAGATCGCAGGAAAGTTATCAAAGACCAGTTCTTTATTAATTTCCATATTTAGAAAGGACTTACAGATTGAGCAGCCTGGCCACTTCCAGTTCCGACATCCCATGCGAGATCCTTATTTTGTGACTTTGATGCAATGAATTGGAAGAGCTCTTGTGGGTAGCTTGGCCTTGCTGCTGCATATTGTTTTGCTTGCTTAACAAATAATTGTGCCATTTCTTTTCTTAATTTCTTCTGGTTGACCAAGAGTCTTTTTATGTGGTATATGTTTTTTACATAGAGATCCATTTTGCAGTTTGCCTGTTCGCCAATCCTGACTGCAGACACAGCTCTCTTGGGTAGGGGTATATAAAAACCGACCCGAATCAGAAACCGAATCGGAATCGCATCGAATCGGTCCGAATTGTTGATTTTATTTTTTAAACTGTAGGACCGAATCGGATCAAACCGGAAATTTTCGGTTTGATCCAGTTTTCTAATTCTAAAATTCAAAAATTGAACCGGGAGAACCGGTTCATATATATATACATGCACTGTGATATTAAAGGTTAAATTTGATTTAATGGTTAACTACTTACTTATCATCTTAAAGATGAGAGGCTAAAATCCCCTTAGTTCCCACTTTCTTTCTTTTTTTTTTCTTTTTTTTTTCTTTTAAACTTAATTAAAAGTCCTCATTTTTTCCTTTTATTTGTTATTTTAAATACAAAATTTTATTAACGAAGTTATAGGTGAATTATTATGAGGAAAAAATATTTTCTCCGTAGTAAGAACTAAGAAATAAAAAAATTTAATCATTTTTTCTTTTTTTATTTATTTTAAAATTAATTAAAAATCCTAATTTTTTTATTCATTATTTTAAATAGAAAAATTATTAAGGAAGTTATATAAAAAATAGAACTATTATGAGGAAAAAATATTTTCTTCGAACTAAGAAATAGAAAATTTTAATCATTTTTTTCTTTTAAACTTAAGTAAAAGACCATCTTTTTTCTTTTATTTTATTTTAAAATGAATTAGAAGAGTTTACTTAAAATTTTAAATAGAAAATTTTATTAAGAAATAAATTATGTAAGAATTATGAGGATTTTCTTTTCGTAGTAAGAAATTAAAAATGTTAATATGAGAAAAATTATATTATTGTAAATTATAATAGCCATTTTTATATAGTTAATATGTATAAAGTAAGACCATTAATTATTAATAATATGACACATACTAGTAATATTATCATTAATCATTACTTTAATATATAGTTATTAAGGTATATCGTGGATATATGTTTATTGTTCAATATTTTACTTAATAAAAAATATATATTGTTGTAAGAGATAATCATGTCAATTGTCATAAAAAATATAATTACTAATTGTTTAGAGTTTTATGTTTTTAATTTAAATTATATGAAGGTATTACACATTACTAATTATATTTCTTTTTTTCTTGTAAACTAAATTTAACTCCTCGTTTTTCTTTTTTTCTTTTAAACTTAATTAAAATTCTTCATTTTTTATTTTAAACTTATTTAAAAGTCCTCATTTTCCCCCTTTTATTTGTTATTTTAAATACAAAATTTTATTGAGGAAAAACCATTTTCTCTGTAGTAAGAACTAACAAATAATTTTTTTTAATCATTTTTCATTTTTTATTTTAAAATTAATTAAAAGTTCTAATTTTTTTTCTCTTATTCATTATTTTAAATAGAAAAAATTATTAAGGAAGTTATATAATAAGTAGAACTATTATGAGGAAAAAATATTTTCTCTGTAGTAAGAACTAAGAAATAGAAAATTTTAATCATTTCTTTTTCTTTTAAACTTAAGTAAAAGACCTTCTTTTTTTATTTTTTTATTTTAAAATTAATTAGAAGAGTTTATTTAAAATTTTAAATAGATTTTTTTAACAAATAAATTATGTAATAATTATGAGGATTTTATTTTCGTAGTAAAAAATTGAAAATGTTAATATGAGAAAAAATATATTATTGTAAATTGTAATAACCATTTATAATTATATAGTTAATATGTATAAAGTGAGACCATTAATTATTAATAATATGGCACATACTAGTAATATTATCATTAATCATTACTTTAATATATAGTTATTAAGGTATATCGTGGATATATGTTTATTGTTCAATATTTTACTTAATAATTTTTTTTATATTGTTATAAGAGAGAATCATGTCAATTGTCATAAAAAATTTAATTACTAATTGTTTAGAGTTTTATGCTTTTAATTTAAATTGTATTAATGTATTACGCATTACTAATTATATTTATTTTTTTCTTTTAAACTAAACTTAACTCCTCGTCTTTTTTTTTCTTCTAAACTTAATTAAAATTCCTCAATTTTTTTTTCTTTTAAACTTAAATAAAATTCCTCATTTATTTTCTTTTATTTGCTGTTTTAAATACAAAATTTTATTAAGGAAGTTATATGAGAATTATATTTTCTCCCTATTAAGAATTAAGAAATAATTTTTTTTAAAATAATTAAAAGTTCTAATTTTTTCCTTTTATTCATTATTTTAAATAGAAAAAATTATTCGGAAGTTATATAAGAAGTAGAACTATTATGAGGAAGTCTTGGGCTTGGTATTGGGCTTGAGCCTGGGAATGGGCCTGAGCTTTTTCGATTTTTCGATTTAATAAATAATATGTGTGCATATGTGTGCATCTCTTTGACCTCACTAGTTCAGTTCAGGCACTCACCTCCTTCCTTTCTGGTTTCTCATTTTATAATCGCTTTTGCTATCAGCACCTGAGCAAAGAGACGGGAATCCATGGATTCTGTAATTCCAATCCCCTTGGAGACATACAAGCTAGGGTTTATTGGAGCAGGGAAAATGGCAGAGAGCATTGCTAGAGGAGTTGTGCATTCAGGTGTCTTACCCGCTTCTCGCATCTCTACATCTCACTCCAATCCTACTCGTCGTGCCGTGTTCGAATCCCTTGGCGTCAAAGTCCTCCATCAAAACCGCGATGTAATTGATTATCACCGTTGTTGTCATTCTACAATCATTAATTTTGTGATTGGTGTTTGGAACTATTAATTTTGTGATTGGTGTTTGGAACTCTTATTAATCGAGTCTGTCTATGATTTGGTGGATAAACAGGTTGTTGAAGAGAGTGATGTTGTTGTGTTCTCTGTGAAGCCCCAAGTAGGTATTGTCCACATCACTGCATTTGGTTGTGTATGGCAGTAGCTCCTTGCAACGTTCAACTTTATTAATGATGACTTCTGATATGCGATCTCTTTGTTATGATTTTGTAACATTTTATGATATTACCGCAGTTAAAGACGTGGTCTTGCAATTGAAGCCACTGCTTACGAAGAAGAAACTTTTGGTTTCAGTTGCTGCTGGGGTGAGACTGAAAGATTTGCAGGTTTGTATGCTTAAGCTTTTTGAATGTTGTTACTCCTGCTCCAAGTTGTGGCGTAATTCTGCCTGATACATATCCTTTGTTTTCTCCAACAGATAATTATGGTTTACAAAAAAAAAATGATAGTAATTTGTGTGGATGAGAAGGTCATTCTAAGTATTAAGAAACCTTACTTTTGGTAGTTTTATAGTTTGTTGCCCAACAGTCAGTTAGTTCTCTTATGTGAAAGAGTAATGAGATTATGGTTTCATGCTTTTGATGAGTTTCAAGTAAAAGGAGGCACCTTTAGCTAATCTTGATATTTGCTGTAGTTGATATTTGACAAGTGTGAATTTTGTTTATCCATTTGGTCTTAAGTATCTTGGTGAATGAGATGTAAAAGTTGCTAACAGACTTGAGAAATTGTGATGAATCTAACAGACTTTGAAATCGTGTGAATCTAAGGATTGGACCCTTTTGTCTATGCCCGCTTTTCTTTTTTGTATATCTCTAGAAATTTCATAAACGGGAATGGTAGAGTTGCAATTGTTTCGAGTATCTTTTCTCATCTATAATTTTTTTACTTGTTTGTTTAGCCCGTAAAATCCAAAATTAAATTTCAAATACAAAAACAACTTTGGGAAAATGCACTTGGTGCAGTCATTTTTTTTCTGTCTTTTGGTCTTAGTGTGGTCGTTAGACTCGTTACAATTGATTGACTGGTATTTTAATTCTTTCTATATTCAAACTCTTATGAATTTTGAAGTAGCTATTTTTGGTTTAGTTTAGGAGTGGGCTGGTCACAGCCGATTTGTTAGGGTGATGCCAAACACTCCTGCTGCAGTTGGGGAGGCTGCTTCAGGTACATTTCTTTTATGTTTCTTTTGATGCCTAGTAATGTTATTTTCATGTTGTTATCAATTATCATTGGGGTGCTGTTAAGCATTCTCTCTTCATTGACTCCCATGTTTCAATGAAATAAGTGCGCTAACGACCTTTGATTTACTTGTTTTTTGATAGCCATGTGCCTGGCTGAAATCGCAACTGTTGAAGATGGAGAATTAATAGCTAAATTATTTGGATCGGTTGGCAAGATATGGAGAGCTGATGAGAAACATTTTGATGCGATCACTGCATTAAGGTGAGATGCTCTAGGTGCACATCAAAATCATGCAAAGTCCTTGTGTCTGTATTAAGACAATTTGACATCTGATAACTTCTGTTTGCTTCTTGTAAAATGATCAGTGGTAGTGGTCCCGCATATGTGTTTTTAGCGATTGAAGCACTGGCTGATGGAGGAGTAGCTGCTGGTCTACCACGAGAGCTTGCTTTGGGTCTAGCTTCTCAAACTGTAAGTCCATTATAGCTATGATAACCATGGATCAAGGAGTTCTGATTGATGTGTCATGTAGGATGTAAATTCTATTTTGATACTGCTGTCCCCATTGTTATAGTTTTTACCAGATGCAGCAAGTGAATTTGATCCTCCAACAAATTGCCATTCTTCTTATCTGATATTTGCTTGTTGTAGTTGTGATGATATTTTCTTGTTAATTTATTTTTCGGCACTTATGGTAAAAAACATCTGGTCTGGGATTGGTATGCTCCAAGTCCTACCTTGATATTGTTCTGAAAAAATAATGCTAGCGTTGAGGGAATTCATGAAGTATACCAACTGACAAGCCTGAGTGATATCAGAGATTTGAAAAGTTGTGTTAAAATTTAAACTTATTTGAATGCGCTATGTGGGATTGGTATGCTCTAAGTCCTACCTTAGTGCGTAAACTAAAAGACATCTGGGATTGTTACTTTTATTCGTCTTGTAAGGTGCCGTTCGCTACTCTTTTTGGCAGGGGACTGTTGTATGCTTCTTTGTATGCTATTTCGATTCAATTACTACTTTTAAAATGAGAAATGGACCCCCTGCTTGAAGTCCATTACGCGGTCTGATTGATTTTTTCGTTCATTTTGCAGGTACTAGGAGCAGCATGTATGGCAATTAAAACTGGTAAGCATCCGGGTCAGCTTAAAGACGATGTTACATCACCTGGGGGAACAACTATTGCTGGTATACATGAGCTGGAGAAGGGTGGATTTCGCGGGACTCTAATGAATGCAGTTGTTGCTGCTGCCAAGCGCGGCAAAGAACTGGCCCCAAACTAAAGATTTTGTTAGAGTAGATGATGGTGCAATAGCAACCGAAACCTCCTATTAGTTGAATGATGATTACAGTTAAACCTCGATAAATGAATGCTCTTGGGACCAGAAAAAAATATTCGTTTAGTGAGTTTATTTACTTATCGATAAATGAATATATTATTCATTTATCGATAAATGAATTTTTATTCATTTAGATAGTATTTTTACATTTTTATTTTTTCGTATGATTATTTATTTTACATTTAATGTACAAATACGTATATAGACTGTGTACATGCATCATGTACTTATAAGATTCTATGTATGGAATACTTAGAGTCTAAATACATGCAACATGTACTAATAATAATATTCTATGTATGGAATACTTAGAGACTAAGACAATGTACCTAACAAGAGAACCTTTCTGTCATTCATTCTCTTATCATGTACTTTTAATGATTATTCATTTATATTTACATGGGGTCTTTAAGGATTCAAAAAATTTTATTCGTTAATGCATTTAGTGAGGTTATTTATTTAGCCCATTTGCCCAAGTCGGGACCGGAGAAAATTATTCATTTGGCGAGGTTATTCGTTTATCGGACATTCATTTATCGAGGTTTAACTGTACTAGTTTTTTTAGTTGACAACAGATTTTTATAGATTGAATGGATGGAGGCCTCGTTTCCCTCTTGTTCATTTCCCTTTTTTGGCAGATTAAATATTTTCACGCACAAGTTTATGCGAGACCCATCTCCTAGAAAAAAAGCTTCTTTATATATATATATATATTTTGACCCAGCATATCTTAGGTTTAAGACTGATAAAAGTACAACCAGATTAGGGTCCAGGGGCCAGACAATGAATTTTTTTTTAGCCCAACACAAGTTGACCCACGAAAAGTTGCCCAAGAACAGAACCCGTAGGCCTCCTCTTGTTAAAGCATAGCAGAAAGGAAGTGACAAGCATAGCCAAAATAGCCAGTCCCATCACCACAACAACCGCTTCCAAACTGGATGTTTAATGCCGCCGGCACCGTTAGACGGCTCACACCTCCAAAACCATCTCCACCGAAATTCCGGCCGCTTTGAATATTATATATCGTGTTATAGTTTTGTTCCATATTGAATAGCTACTAGCCATGTCGAGAGGCTTCATTTCTCGTTTCCATCGGCTCCTCTCCATCATCGCCGCCATGCCTCTATTCTTTCTGCCGGACCTATACCACCGTTGGCTCACAAATGCTTCAACAACCTCCGCAGTCGCGCATCATTGAAGCAAAACCTGATGTCATGACCCCTAGTTCCAGGCGGACCGGGCTCGTTGCTATCAAGTGTGGTATGTCCGCTCTCTCATGACAATTCTGCCCGCGGATATGGATATGGATATCCGCCCAATACCCGCAATTATGAGTGGATATTATCCGTACATTATAGGTATTTTACGGGTATGGATATATCCGCACCCATAAAATACGGATATGAATATGAGTATGAATATTACTTACCCACTCTAATATCCGCAAAATGCAGGTATGGATACCCGCTATAATATCCGCAAGAAATATATATACAAACCCTAAAACATCTGCCCCTCTTTTCTCTTTCCTTGTTTCCTCACCCACGGCCACACAACACAAATACTACTAGTTTGGTTTATTTGATACTCACTCCGGACTCAAATAACTGTCATTTTACTATTCTAGCACGCATTTGAAAGCGACCGGAATAGTAACTATATGATCTCGAAAATTTTCGAGATTTTTTTTCAACGTACGTAAAGGATTAATATATGTTGTAAAATTTTTTTGGATTTTTTCGAGATCATATAATTACTATTCCGGCCGTTTTACAAGGCGGTCGGAATAGTGACAAATGATAATTAATATGGGACGGAGAGAGTATCTTGTTAATTTTTTTACTTTGAATCTTAATTTGCTTGCAAGAAAACAAGCAGAACACCAATCACATTCTCCCTCCTCTGCAAATTCTTCCTCCTTAGCCTTACTGCGTATGCTATCTCATCACTGGTTTTATTTCTTAATTTGTTTTTATAAAATTAATAAATTGAATTAATGTATGCATGTATAATGTACAGTTACTGTTTCACATAGGTATAGACTACAGTACTAAAATTAATAAATAGTTATCTTTTTATTATATTTATGTTAAGTTTTTTTTTACCATGTAATTTCTATCGTGGATGACTAAGTGAGAGAAAATTTTACTTTTTATCGAGGATATTACAAGCGGGAATTACTTTTTTTTATTAAATTATATTTTCTCATGAAATATTTTTTTTTAGATTATTATGAATTATCATATTGGATTATTGTATCGTATTATTGTGTGATTTTGCTATTAAATTAGATCGATTTTTTTTATATATTAATTTGATTGAAATTTGAAATTTAACCAAATTTGCGGTATTCACGGATATCCGCGGGTTATCCACGGATAAAACTACTCTTCTTTTGTCTGTTCTATATGGATGCGGGTGAGGGTATGGATTACCCGCAAATTTGCGGGTGCGAGTATGAATAGTGTTTACCCGCTCCATACCCGCCCCATTGCCATCCCTACTCTCTGGGATAAATGGGTCGCTAGGGTTCCGATCACTGTGCTGTGGGTCGATGACAATGTTGTGACTCAGGTCAAGACAGTTGAGAAAGAAGGCTTCTTTGCGCTGCAGGTTGGTTGTGGTCAGAAGAAGGAAAAATATTTGACTAAACCTGAAGTTGGTCATTTCAGAGCTCAAGGTGTTCCATTGAAGAGGAAATTGAGAGAGTTCCCCGTCACTGAAAATGCGCTCCTCCCCGTTGGTACTGAACTCGGGATTCGCCATTTTGTTCCTGGACAGTTTGTTGATGTCACTGGAATTAATAGAGGAAAAGGTTTCCAGGTCCGTTAATCACTTCTCTTCTCCTATCCCCTTTGTGTTTTTGGGTTAAGTTTTTGAATAATGCGTGTTGCTCCCCCTGTTTCCGAAGTTGTGCCTTCATGTCACCAATTTACAGGATGTAGTACTAGTGTGTATCCTGTTCCTTGACACTGGTTTGACAAAAAATAATGACTTAGTTGCGAAATCACCTATTACACACTATATTGTTGGATTTTCTGTATGCAGGGTGGTATGAAAAGACATGGTTTTAAAGGAATGCCAGCGAGTCACGGTGCATCATTATCTCATAGTCATAGAAGTATTGATTCTACTGGTCAGAGGGATGCTCCAGGAAAGGTCAGATTCTCTTCCATATATTGTTCAGTTTGAGACTTACTTAACAATTCCGGAATGGAAACTTCAAGAGTGAATTCTAAGTTGGATTCTAAGTTGTTATTTTAAAGTAGTCTGTCTGTTTAGTCACATGATTTAGTTTGTCTTTTCATGAACTTCACAGTTTTTCTGTGACTCTTTGGTTGTTGAGTTTCCATCATGCTTCTTGGTCTTAGCTTTCATGTCTAATGTTTGCATAATGGAAGAATGTAAGTTAACTGCTTGACCTAGATGGAATGTTATGTCAACTCCAGTCGAGTGGCTATGGCTAGGATCAATCAGAAAAAAAGGGGGCTCTATGGCTGCCTCTGAAATATGGGCCAAACTTGGTATTTCCTTGTGGAACTTCAAATCCAATCTCTTGCATCCGTGAGGTTAATTGCTGCCATCAGAAGAGTGTTTATTCTATCCTCTTTGGGCAACCACATGAGCTTTCTTCATCAATTCCTTCCTCCCAGAAGCCATATCTTTTCGGCAACTGGTCAATCTCACCTCACATATTTCCTCCCATTAACAAATTTTTCTTGGTCTGTTCAGTGATAGTTCGAAGTAATAGTTGCATTGTGGAAATTACCATATATTCTTTTACTTCTTTGACCACCACTCTGTTATGACTTGCGAGATTGACAATCTGGCCTTTCTTACTGACAGGTATTTAAAGGGAAAAAGATGCCTGAGCGTATGGGTGTAGCGCAGAGAACTGTTAAGAATGTGTGGGTCTACAAAATAGATCCAGCAAGAAACTTGATGATTGTGAGAGACCAGGTATTGATTTCTTATCATATTTACTTTTCTTCTATGTGCATAAAAGTATTTCAAAGGACGGGCCATGGCCATGCCCCTGCCCTTGATGCTTTTAAACTTTTCCATTGTTCAAATAGTGCTAATATGAAAATCAGCTACTCTAAGGAAGGTCATCTTTTGTGGAAGATGGATGGGATTCATAGCATTGTTGGCTCAGCTAATAATGCCCCTTATGTTGTATTTGTGAAATACTAGCCTCGTATGGTATAGCCTATTTTTTTAGGTCCCTGCATTACATGTAATAGCATCATAATCTTAATAATATCTGCATCCTCTCTTGTCTTCCCTGTTCCTCTGACTGCCATGTTCTTCCTTTATGTCTCTTTTTCCTCAATTATCTTGATGGAGGAGGTTCAATACTTTTCAGGTCCCCGGTGCTGAAAGGAACTTTGTGTTTATAAAAGATGCTGTTTACAAGAAGCCTGACGCTGCAACACTACCATTCCCAACTTATTTTGGTTCAGAAGATGAGGGTTCAATTGAACCTCTAGTTGCTCATCTTGGAGAAATAGATCCATTTTTGGTCGCAGAATAATTGGTTGCTCAAAAAGGTGATTTTGTTTTTACTTTACGTTGCCTCTGGATCTTGAATTTTATAGGTTAATAATAATAATACAAGATAGCATGGAGAGATTGAATTGTAAGAGCAGTCAGCTTGAAGTGGTTTAGCCAGTTAATTTTGTTTTAAAGGATCTGGAATTATTATTATGTTGTAGGTACTTTTGCTTTACTTTTTTAGTTACAATCTATTATATGAATTGATAAAGTGTGATCAAACATTGCTTGAATTGATGCAACAGTATAGTTTAGGGGTTAGTATATTCCCTAAATTTGTCTGTACTGACACTGCATATATTCACCAGACATGATGAAGTAAAGAGTTGCTTCGGATGTCATCCATTACGTTTACTTTTGTACTGGGCACAACAGGATGAATAGTTTCGAACTGAATACATCACTTTTTTTTTCTGTAGGAGAAAGACGCGGGGATAACAATTTGACGTATTAGAATAACACCACACTTTTTTATTTGTGAACTCCACCCGCTCATCAGAACCAGGAGAGGCAACAAACAACAGGTAAATTACAAATCTAATTTAGTGGTAGAAAATATAAATTAGTGTTGCAGTGGAATGACCTCATGAGCTGTCATTTCCCTTTAAGTTTTTTTTTTTTTGATAAATAGTAGGGGAAATTTAAAAAAAAGGGAAGGCATCTGAGCTTACTAAGTAAACCCTGACTACAAGCAACTTGTATTACAATTTACAAACTCTCCTTCAGTCCTTGCGCTCATGCTATATATATATATATATATATATATATATATATATATATATGTATGTGTAGCATATATTAAACCCAAAAAAAAAAAAAAAAAAAAAAAAAAACAATTTGTTGACTTGTTTGAGAAATGGAGCTAATGGCAGTTCTAGAAACGAATGAAAATGATCCTCTGTTGAAATCTGTGAAGAATCTTCTGGCACGATCAGAGACGGAGAATCATCTGGCACAATCAGAGAGTGGTGATATAGAGTCCCTATGGACGACGATGAGGAAGATGCCGTACCGATTGTTGAAGATCCAGAAGGTTCCGGAGATGTTCCGCCGAAATGAATCAAGTGCTCACTACACCCCTATGGTAGTCTCCATTGGCCCTTACCACCATGGCAGTAAAGAGCTGGCCGGCATGGAAGAGACCAAAGAACTCATGGTTGCCGATTTCGTAAAAAAATCCGTACGAGGTGCTGAAGGGTTGGATGATGCGTGTGACAGGTTGCATGCCGTGGTGGCGCCCCATGCATTATGGGCGATGGGAACCTACGATGTCGGTGAGCTGTGGTCAGAAAACTTGAAGCCTGACAGACTCGCGAGTATTATGTTTCGTGATGGTTGTTTTGTTCTTGAATTCATCAGTTATGTCTTGGATAAACCCGAAAGCCTTCCCATGAACAGTCACATGGCTGCTCTGGTGAAGCGTGACTTGTTCTTGCTAGAGAACCAACTCCCCTTTGGAGTCCTTATCTCGTTAATGGAATCGAGCCAGAAGTACGAGGTGAAAGGGATGGAGTTTATTGACAATTTCTTAACTCACATGCGTGCATTTCCGCCTCCTCGAAGAAAATTGTGCAGGGATCGATTATCCAAGTTTCCGTTATCCAGGTACCTTCCCCGACGTTCAACGAATCCGGAGAAAGGTTATAATGCACAAGTCAATCAGCAGGATGACACCCATCTTTTGGGCCTTTTCCAGAAGAAATTCATCAAGAATATGGTGGAGCTTCCAGCTAGTCGAGATACAGAGACGTTAGTCGATGACCAAGAGAGAGGGAATAATATGGAGCATCCAGCTAGTCGAGATACAGAGATGTTAGTCGATGACCAAGAGAAAGGGTGGTACCCGTACCGTGCGGCCATGGAGCTCAAGAGGGTGGGAATCGAATGTGAGCCTGCAAGAACAACGCTCTTCACAGACATCCACTTCACGTCGACACTCCTGGGTGGGAAACTCAAGATACCTCGGCTCACCATTCATGAATCCACGATGCCATTGATCTTGAACTTGGTGGCCTACGAAGCGAGCCTAAAGGCATCCAATGAGATTGGGGTCACTTCATACATTTGCTTCATGAATTCGCTGATCGATCGTGAAGAAGATGTAAGCGAGCTGCGGTCCAAGGATATCCTTTTCCACACTCTAGCAGGCGACGGACAGGTAGCTAAACTTTTCAGTGACATTGCCAACAACTTGGTCCCTAACCCTAATGCTTATAGTGAGCTTAAGAAACAAATCGAATCGCACTATAAGAATGATTTCAAAATGTGGTACAATCATTACAGCAGTAAGATCTACAGCGCGATTTGGAAGATTGTTGTGTTAGAACCGTATGGGAGATAATCAATCTGATTACTGCATGAATTAGAATTAATTGCGGAAGCGTACCTGATGATGATGCCATGATCGAAGTAGAAATTCGGGAAGAAGGTCTTCTAGCTAAAACGTTGCCCGGGCTAGATGGAATTTTTGTCAAGAACAATACTAGCTGCTTTTGCTATGCCTTATGCCTTTTGTTGTGCATAATTCTCTGTATTGAAGCTATGCAGTGCTTAACCTTTTTATGCTTGGTGTTGGTGCAGATATTAATAAAGGCACCGCACCGCTTCATTATATATATATTATATATATATATAATATAATATATATTATATATAATATATATATATATATATATATATCCTTATGCAGCAAAGTCTCTACTCCTTGACTTTATAAACGACAACGTTTAGCCAGGGACCAAATCCCATAAATTAACCTTTTTGTTAATTGCTAATCGGTCCATCAACAATTAGCAATTAACCCGGGATTCTGCACAATTACAAATTTAGCCCCCACACTGTATTAATTAGACAATCGGGCCCGTAACTTTATTAGATCATTAAATTGTCCCGATAACCTTATGTTAACATTATACTACATGATCGGTACTAACACACTAGTCCCGTTGTCCAAAATCTAACAATCTCCCACTTGGACAACTTGACAATGTGCGATCCTTACAGTACCAGCCTTCAGTCATATACGCATATGTTAACTTCCCAAATGCTAGCATGTATTTTGTCTAATTCAATCCGGTCCATTAACTTCATCAATACAAGAACCAAAAGAGCAGTCGTCGCAGTTCAAGCGGCTAAACTCATGATGATTACGAATACTGACTCATTAATGACATGGATCCAGTGTGCATGTGCAGCATGGGAAATTACATGTGAAATGATCTATACATGTCTATTTCCAACTGATCCTCTTTACTTTATGAGATCAAACATTCAGAGCTTATAATGAAATAATATCATTATCCATAAACTGTGAAATAACATAATACACAGTCAAAACATATACAAGTTACAATAGTACAAACGAAACTTCTACTAATCTCAGGCATCTAACTTTATAACACCCATACTCGATACATGGCCATGAAATGCTACAGGTGTCAATGCCTTAGTGAGCGGATCCGCAATCATATCGTTTGTACCTAGTAACTCTATGTTAACTTGATTGCTCTGAACCCTTTCCTTTACGGCAAGGAACTTTATATCAATGTGCTTAGACCTGGATGTACTCCGATTACTGTTGGAGTACAGCACTGATGCCCTGTTGTCACAAAAGATCCTCAATGGTCTCTCAATACCAGTGACAACTCGCAGTTCCTTAACCATATTCCGCAGCCATATAGCATGACTGGATGCCTCGTAGCAAGCTACGAACTCTGCCTCCATAGTGGAAGAAGCAACGAGTGACTGTTTAGCACTCTTCCAAGAAATCGCTCCCCCAGCCAAAAGAAGGACATATCCTGAAGTCGATTTCCGACTATCCTGGCATCCAGCGAAATCAGAATCAGAATACCCAATGATCTCAAGCTGATCTGATTTCCTATATGTGAGCATGTAGTCTTTCGTTTTCTGCAGGTACCGAAAGACCCTTTTGGCTGCAACCCAATGATCCCTTCCGGGATTGCTCTGGTATCTCCCCAACATGCCAACTATAAATGCAAGGTCCGGACGGGTACAAACTTGTGCATACATGATGCTACCCACAGCTGAAGCATATGGAATACCCTCCATGAACTTGCGGTCCAAATCTGTCTTAGGACACTGGTCAAGGCTGAATTTCTCACCTTTAGAGACAGGAGTATCATGTGGTTTACAATTTTGCATGCCGAATCTCTTAAGAACTTTATCGATGTATCCCTTTTGTGATAGTCTTAGGATACCCCGTGAACGATCACGGTGTATCTGTATCCCTAGCACAAAAGATGCTTCACCAAGGTCCTTCATCTCAAAGTTATCTGAGAGAAAAGCCTTAGTATCCTGAAGAAGCTTTACATCGTTCGTAGCAAGCAAAATGTCATCCATATACAGCAATAGAAATATAAACCTACTCCCACTGAACTTATGGTACAAGCAATCCTCCACAACGTTTACCTCAAAACCATATGAAGTAATAACACGATGGAACTTTAAGTACCATTGACGAGAAGCTTGCTTAAGCCCATAGATAGATTTCTTTAATCTACAAACCAGTTGACTCTCCTCGTTAGAGGATGAACCCTCTGGTTGCTTCATGTAGATTTCTTCCTCAAGATCCCCATTGAGGAAGGCAGTCTTTACATCCATCTGATGTAGCTCAAGATCAAAATATGCCACCAAAGCCATAATAGTTCTAAAAGAGTCCTTTGATGAAACTGGAGAAAAGGTCTCTTTATAGTCTATTCCTTCCTTTTGGGTGAATCCTTTCGCAACAAGACGTGCTTTGTACCTCTCTATATTGCCCTGTGAATCCCGTTTGGTTTTGAAAACCCATTTACAACCTATCGGTCTCAGATTCTTAGGCAATGGTACAAGCTCCCAAACGTCATTGTCCTTCATGGATTGGAATTCATCCGACATGGCCTGTATCCACTTTTGAGCATCATAACAACTAATGGCTTCTTTGAAGGTGAGCGGATCATCCTCCAAAGAGTCAACAGTATCCTCATGTTCTTGAAGAAATACGATATAATCATCCGAAATCGCATTTCTTTTCACTCTAGTGGACTTCCTAAGTGACATATCTCCTTGGTTCTCAACCATCTGAGGGTGTTGAGTTTGATCTTCATGGACTTCTTGATGATCCTCAAGTATAACTTGTGGATCTTGTCCTGTAGGAAAATCAATGATGTCATTTCTTGCCTGCTGAGGGACAAAACCAGGAATATGAACAATAAGCTCATCCTGACCCTCAGGAACCGCACGAGGAAGTATAACTGAATCTTCCTCAAAACTGACATCTGAACGTCTATCTTCCCCTCCAAACTCAATATTCTCAAAGAACCGAGCATTTCCAGTCTCAAAAAATGTTCTGGTAGTAGGGTTGTAAAACTTATACCCCCTTGACCTCTCCGGATATCCAACAAAATAACAACTAACAGTCCTCAAGTCCAGTTTTCCTTCATCAGGCCTATAAGGCCTTGCCTCAGCTGGACATCCCCAGACCTTTAGGTGCCTTAAGACAGGCTTTCGGCCAGTCCATACCTCATATGGGGTTCTGTTAGTCACTTTAGTTGGTACCCTATTGAGAATGTAGACTGCAGTTTTCAAGGCATCTCCCCAGAGTGACATAGGTAAGGTAGTATTGGCAATCATACTCCTCACCATATCCTTAAGGGTACGGTTCCTCCTTTCAGCTACACCATTCATGGTCGGAGACCCCGGCATGGTGTACTGTGGAACTATCCCACACTCATCGAGAAACTGAGCAAATGGCCCAGGACGTTGTTCACCTGATCCGTCATATCGACCGTAGTATTCACCACCACGATCTGATCTGACAGCTTTAATAGTCTTTCCGAGTTGATTTTCAACTTCGGCCTTAAAAGACTTGAAAGCGTCTAATGCCTCAGACTTTTCCTTTAAAAGGTATAGATATCCATATCGAGAGAAATCATCTATAAAACTGATAAAGTATCGTTGACCATTCCAGGATGCCATAGGGAATGGACCACAAATTTCTGTATGTACCAGTTTTAGAGTTTCTGTACATCTCTCAGCCTCAAACCTCCTCTTGTCTGTAGTTTTGCCCTTTATGCACTCAATACAGACCTGTTGATCTGTATGATCCAGTGCTTCGAGAATCCCATCTGACACAAGTCGGTCTATTCTCCTTGCAGAGATATGACCTAACCGTCTGTGCCATAACCTGAATGAATCCTCAGTTGGCAATTTACGTTTAATCCCTTTGGACTCGCTAACATAACATTCATTATTGCTGTCAACCGTATGCAATAAATACAAGTTATCAGAATCAATCAATGCACCAGTTCCAACCAAAGTAGAGTTAAAATGAAGGAGACTTTTATTATTTCCGAATCTGATATCATAACCTTCTTTGTCCAACAAGGAAACAGAAATCAGATTCCGTCGAAAAGACGGTACATACAAAGTCTCTGTTAACTCTAATATATAACCTGTACATAAGATTAACCCAAAAGTAGCGATGCCCTCAACTGATACCGGATCACCTGCACCCATATAGAGAAATCTCTCACTTTCCATGGGCCTCCGGTTCGCTCTGCAGCCCTGCAAAGAAACACTTATGTGTTTAGTGGTTCCTGTATCTAACCACCAAGTGTTCTTAGCCACAGAAACAAGAAGGGATTCTGTATTAACAAGAGACAAGGACATACCTTTCTTTATACGCCAAGCTTTATACTTAGCGCAGTCCTTCTTTAAGTGGCCTGCCTTATTACAGAAAAAACATTTTATTCCCTTATGCTCAGTATTTGAGCCCTTATGTTTTTTCTGAGAACCAGACCCTGCAGTCTCTTTGCCTTTCCTCTTCTTAAAACTGGATGAAGAGGCAGTTGCCAGGTGAGCACTGTTCAATGTAACATGTCTCAATCTGTCCTGTTCCTGAACCAGCTGAACCGTAAGCTGATCAATTGTCCATTTCTTTTCTTGACAATTGTAACTCACCTCAAATTGACTGTACTGAGGTGGTAGAGAAGTAAGCACATGATGTACCAGATAATCATCAGGCAAACCAACTTTAAGTGCTTTCAGCTTCTCAGCCAGATTGACAATTTCTTGAACATGCTCCCGTATGTCACTATCACCCCTGAACTTTATGGTCGAGAATTTGCGAATGGTATCGCTAATCTCAGCCTTCTCTGTATGGGTATAGCGGCTAGCTAAGATCTCTAAGATCTTACTGGCACTTTGTTCCTTTTCCAGTGAACTCTGCATGGACATAGGGACAGCACTGAGTATGACCAAACGACAAGCTCTATTTGATTGTTGCCATTCCTCAAAAGCCTGAACTCCCTTATCAGAACTTTCGGGGTCTGGTACCGTAGGACAATCCTTACAGAGTGCCTGATCCTTATTCATACAACACAGTGCTGTCTCTATCTTTCTCTTCCATAACTTGAAGTTACTGGAAGATAACAGTGGTACACTGTTCAGATTGGCAGATACCGAGCTCGCTGAGTTCATATCTGAAAGAACACAACATTTAATCAGCTCACTTTAATAAAACTTTATGAAAGCAATAAACTTAATGAATAACACATTGAATAAATCAAAAGATTAATTATATGACATTGTGCCCAATCTTTGGACTGGAAACACAACTCACAGTTAATTAACCTGTCATAGTGTGAATTTTATAGCTTGATTTAGCCAAATATTTAACCTTCCTTTGGGCCGATCAAATATTCGCAATAAATCTCTTGATAGCTATAAACCTTTATTCATCACTACCGTATTTATAATTTCTGCCAAATAGTTCCCTTCCTTTGGGCCGACAACTATCCGCATGAAATTATGAATACTACACTTGAAATATCCAACCTGGTAATGTCCGTGGCAGAGGTCACTTTTGTGACTTTACTACTTCCATTAATCAAGTAAAATAAAACAAGCTAAGCTTAAAAGCTTCCTTAGTGTTATTCTGCTTTCCTTTATATAAATCAATTATTTGAACCCGACAAACATCTTAAACCTTATGATGTTCATGTTCAAAATAATCAAATTAACTTTAAGTCCGGCAACCCGAACCAGTACTGATTAATTGCAAATATCAATTTATGCAATTAATCAATCAATTAATTTCAGCAACAAAATTAATTAAACTATAGCAATAAAATGGGCCATATACACAACAAGCCCAAAATTACGGCAATTAAAGAA
This sequence comes from Viola odorata, assembly GCA_963691705.1. NCBI lineage: Eukaryota > Viridiplantae > Streptophyta > Magnoliopsida > Malpighiales > Violaceae > Viola > Viola odorata. Next base: position 40,724,358 of record OY829544.1, read on the forward strand.
ATGGGCTATAGAGTATAAATGAGCCTAGAACAAAACCAAGCCCAAGTCAATTAATTCCATCATGTATGCGCCAGCAACATCAATAAAACCCAATCAATGGAATTGAATCAATTCCCACAGCAGACAAATTTCCCAAAATTCAATTGATCAATTAATCAATTACATCATTTGATCATTTCCCGAAATCGATTAAGCATCAAGAATTATTAATAATTCATGCAAAATCAAGAATTGATTTGCTCCGCTACCACTTGTTAGAACCGTATGGGAGATAATCAATCTGATTACTGCATGAATTAGAATTAATTGCGGAAGCGTACCTGATGATGATGCCATGATCGAAGTAGAAATTCGGGAAGAAGGTCTTCTAGCTAAAACGTTGCCCGGGCTAGATGGAATTTTTGTCAAGAACAATACTAGCTGCTTTTGCTATGCCTTATGCCTTTTGTTGTGCATAATTCTCTGTATTGAAGCTATGCAGTGCTTAACCTTTTTATGCTTGGTGTTGGTGCAGATATTAATAAAGGCACCGCACCGCTTCATTATATATATATTATATATATATATAATATAATATATATTATATATAATATATATTATATATATATTATATATAATATATATTATTATATATATATTATATATAATATATATATAATATATATTATATATAATATATATATATATATATATATATCCTTATGCAGCAAAGTCTCTACTCCTTGACTTTATAAACGACAACGTTTAGCCAGGGACCAAATCCCATAAATTAACCTTTTTGTTAATTGCTAATCGGTCCATCAACAATTAGCAATTAACCCGGGATTCTGCACAATTACAAATTTAGCCCCCACACTGTATTAATTAGACAATCGGGCCCGTAACTTTATTAGATCATTAAATTGTCCCGATAATCTTATGTTAACATTATACTACATGATCGGTACTAACACACTAGTCCCGTTGTCCAAAATCTAACATGTTGGGCTCGGTACCGCTATATTCGGAGCCTTGAAGGCCTTCACTTCACTAACCATATCGCCGATGCCAGGGATGCAACTTTCCTGTTTATTGAAATTTCAACTTTCAAATGCCACTTTATACCATTGAATAAAATGATGTGTAATTCCCTACAAATGCAACAACTTACCTGTGCTGCGTATCATCTTCTGCTTAATTGTTTCTGTTTTTTCTTTTTTTTGGGACCTCAGGCTCAATGTAGTTGTAAGCTGTAAGACCTTACAAGAATAAAATCAATTTTAAATACACTAGCTAGTCTTAAATCCGCTATTAATTATAAGTAATTGATTATTCATGAAATACATGTCAAAAACTATGTATTAACATGCAAAAATAGATTTAAAACTACATTAACAACCTTATAGTTTATAAAATATTTCACTAAATCCCCATAATTTAAAAGCGTTCAACGTGAACCCTATAGTTTCCTAAAAATTATAATCATAACCTAATTTTAAATACTTCAAAAAATCCAAACCAAACACTAACAAAATGCAAAAAACAAAATTTGAAAAATTGGACAAAAAATGTAACTAATATGGTACAACTTTTCAAATAACTATCAACATAGATACCTCCAATTAAGATTAATAAAAAAATAAATAATTTGCAAGCATTTATACAGAGGATAATGCAACTTAATTTTCAAATTCTTTAACATCAAATCTTTCAAATTTCACAACTTATATCATAAATTGTATTAAAATGAATCAATTATGTAGTGCAATTTTTTATTAAGTTCTCAATCATAAATTGCATTAAAAAATAATAATTAATTATATAATTTAGTTAAATTGAATGATTTTTCGTTGTTAGTTTCCGTAACAAGCAGAAGTATCAACTCCACTACCAATTGTTAAGGTGAATTCAAAATTATGCGAACTGTATATTTCTTAATAGAATAATATTGTCCATTTTAGACTTGAGAGTGATTTTTCCAAAAGGCCACATTCTAATAGGAGATCAACTGCTATTATATTTACTTCTTTTTTCTTCCGATATAAAACTTTAGTTCGCACACCTTGACAAAAAAAAAAAGTTTAAAAATCAATGGCGAAGCCTTAGCCTAGTTTGGAGAGGATGTGCCCTTCCCCCCTCCCCCTCAATTTTTTTCAAAGTTTCTATTTTAGTCCTCAATTTTTTTTAATTAATCCTGCTTTTATTTGTTTAAAAATTCGACGCCTCAAATCTAGCCAGACTTTATGAATGATTTAAAATTTAAGTTAACCCCCTATTATTAGTGATTTAATTAACTTTATAATTTCTTAAGACTGTTAATTTTGATCTTATTTGTTGTTTTATTACATACAATTTAAATAGTATAACCACTAATTAGAGTCACAATCATTCCTTTTTGCAAATAAGTATTTTTGGGGCAGCTTTGGAGGAAACGAATAGAATCTGTTGTAATTAGATGAAGAATTTGTTGGGTTGCAGTCGTAAATACAGCAGAAAATTTATTACAACTCAAAATAGAAACCAAGCCATTGAGTATAATGTATGAAGCTCGAAACCAAAATACAGAAATTGAATGGATGAACCATTCGCAAGAGGTCGAACCGAACCAACAAGTGTTGCCCGTAACGATAAACACCCTTTATTGGTATCCACACAAATGAGCTAAATATTTGACAGAAATGGTTTGTTAGAACTAAAGGAAGAAAGATTCACAATCCATTAGAATGCAACTCATTGCACTTTCTCTTCTTTCTCTCTTGGTGGTGTTCGGTTTTCTTCTTCAAGAAAAACTGAAAAATGCTAACAATGAACACCTAACCCTTTAGGCTAACATCCTTAACGTTATATACTAGGGTTTTAACTTTAGTCAAATACTAAGTTAATCTTTGGTTAAAAACTAAATTACCCTAATAGAATATGTTAAGTATATGTTAGATATTGTCATATAATATCCTAGTAAAATCACAACAAGTATTTATTTAACTCTTTAAATAAATACACTGAATATTTATTTAACTCATTAAATAATAATTATTAATTTTTTCGATCCAATTGGTTAGTTTTCGGGCACAAGACCAACAAACTTCTCAAGTTTTAGGCAAGAAGACTTTTTTAAATTTCACATTAAATTAAGTTAAATTAATTATGTAAATTATATCAATTTAATAGTGCAAATGAAAAAAATTAAAATAATCGATCATGAATTGCATTTCCTTATAATTGATGAATTTTGTGGAATCAATCTAACCACAACACAGTCCAATACAAAACAAAAAATTCAATTTGTTCTTAGAATTGATGAAGCGAGTCTTGGTCATAATTTCTTAACATTTCTACATATTTAACCATTTATAGTCTATTTAAACTCAGACAAAAAAAAAAGGAGAAGAACATACAAGTATTCTCTCTTTATCCGCGGCTGAAGAAACTAAGGAATTAATTTTGCTCGGGCATCATTTACTTTTATGTTATTTATTTATTCTTTACTTCCTCTTCCCCTTCTTTCTTTCTTTTTAAGAAAAGTATTATCTCTCCATGTGTTTCACCGGTTACAGAAAAGAAACTGAAGATTTTTTTTTATAAAAAAAATAGTTATATTGGAGTATTAATTATTATTACGATACTAGAAATTGAACCCATAATTTATATTATACAAACGAAGAATTCAGTAAAGGAAAAAAATAATTATTTGGAGTCTATTAAGAAGCAATTTATGGGCATTATCTTTATAGACTAATAGTTGGGGGTCTTGAGACATGAATGCAGTCAGATGTAACAGACTTAGAATTTTTATCATTATTTCTTTTACTTTAACCTTCCATTAACAATGTTCTTTTCTTCTTCTCTTCTCCTCTTCTCCATCAGTGTTGGATCACCAAAACTGTCTTGTCATTGAGCTTGAATGATAAAAAAGGTAATTTAAAGATTTATAGGTTAATTACTATTATGAGTATATTCCACAAAACATATGCTAAAATATGTACATTTATTTTTAGACAATATGTAAGTTTTGACACAACATATAGTAAATAAAAAAAAAAAATTAAAAAAAAAAAACAAAATATAAGACTAACTTATGATTTGTAAAATCAATTTAAACCGCCGGTGAAAGAACACGGGATCCTGTCATGCATAGCTTCGTAAGAACAAAATCAAATGAGAAACCAAAATACAACCTACGGTTAATAGCCAACTTGATTGGTAGTAAAAATACCCGTAAAAAATCAGATCTAAATTTAAATCCCACTTCCACGTATCAAATAAAATAAAATAAACGTACGGGTAATGGTCCCCACGAATAATCTTTATCCGCAGCTCAAGAAAACCAACGAATCCCTTTTTATGTTGGGGAAATAGCATAAAGCACCCCTGTACTATTCGCGGAAATTAGAAACCTCCCCTGACATTCAAAACGTCTAATACGCCTCCCCTGTACTAAGGGTCAACGACAAAAGCTCGGTCTCCGTTAGTCAAACTAACAGACCGTTAGTGTTGACCGTTGACTTTGATTAAAAAATTCAGAAAAAATGTAAAAATTCAAAAAAATATATAAAAATTAATAAAAAAATCTAAAAAATATGTAAAAATCCAGAAACAATATCTAAAATTTTTAAAAATATTCATGAAAAATGTAAAAATTCACAAAAAACATCTAATTTTTTTAAAAAGAAATGTAAAAATTAATAAAAAATCCAAATTCACAAAAAAATTAATAAACCTAAAAATCCAAAAAAATGTAAAAATTCTAAAAAATGTAAGAATTCTAAAAAAAATCTATTTAAAAAAATGTAAAAATGTAAAAAAGTAAAAAAAAATGAACAAATCCAAAAAAAATGTAAGAATTTAGAAAAATATAAAACATCCAGAAAAAATGTAAAAATTCACAAAAAAAAGTAAAAATCCAAAAAAACAGTAAAAAAGGGAAAAAAGTAAAAAAATCATAAAAAATTTAAAAAATGTAAAATTTTTTAAAAAAATTAATTAACCTAAAAACCAGAAAAAATGTAACAAATCCAAAAAAATGTAAAAATTCCAAAAACAAATTAATTAATATAACAACCCAGAAAAAAAATGTAAATTTTTTTATAAAAAAAACAATTCCTTAGGTTAATTAATTTTTTTAAAAAAAAAGCATTACATTTTTTATGAATTTTTATATTTTTATGACTTTTTACGTTTTTTTGAATTTTTACTGTTTTTTGGATTTTTACATTTTTTTGTGAATTTTTACATTTTTTATGGATGTTTTATATTTTTCCGATTTTTCTCATTTTTTTGTGGATTTTTTCATTTTTTTGTGAATTTTTACATTTTTTTTGAAATTTTTAGATTTTCTTTGGAATTCTTACATTTTTTCTGAATTTTTAGGTTTATTAATTTTTTTGTGAATTTTTACATTTTTTTTTGAATTTTAAATGTTTTTTGTGAATTTTTACATTTTAAAAAAGAAATAGATATTTTTTGTCAATTTTTACAATTTTTATGAATTTTTATATTTTTAAAAATTTTTTAAATGTTTTTTATGATTTTTTACTTTTTTTTTGAAATTTTTACCATTTTTCTGAATTTTTTTATTAAAGTCAACAGTCAACACTAACGGTCTGTTAGTTTGACTAACGGAGACCGAGCTTTTGTCGTTGACCTTTAGTACAGGGGGGCGTATTAGACGTTTTGAATGTCAGGGGAGGTTTCTGGTTTTCGCGAATAGTACAGGGGTGTTTTATTCTATTTCCCCTGTTATGTTTATTTATTCCTTATAACCTTTCTGATAAATCCTTAATTTTATGATATGGCCATGGGATGAATTAGGGGTGTAAACTAGACCCGAGACCCGAGACCCGTAGACCCGGTCCCGGACCCGAGAATTTGGGCCGGGTCTGGGTCTAAAAATTGGACCCATTTTGAGTCGGGACCGGGTCTGGTCCCGACCCGATCATTGCCGGGTCCAGCCGGGTCGGGACCGGGTCTATCTGGGTCTGACCCGGGACCCGGCAATTTAAAACATGACAGCCCTAAAAATTTTTTTTCTAGGTCTTTCTTTCCTTTCTTCGTTCCTTTCACACAGCGCCGCACCGCACCTCTTCTCCATCAGTCGTCTTCAAGGTTTCTTTACTTCTTCAATACTGTTTATTTTCTTTACTTCTTTACTGCTTGGAATTACTTGTCCTTTCTTTTAATATTTATAAATTCAGATCACTGATCAGTGATCAAGAACTTACCCTTTCTTTCTTTCATCCATCTCTGCAAAAATGAGTTCGATGATATTTGTAGAAATGTGATGGAATTAGAGGTCGAAGGTGGAGACAATGGAGAGAATTGAGAATTGGAGTTGTTTGCATGGTATCTTGACCGGCTTCTCCTTGTTTTTGTTGCTTGATTTTACCATGTGGTGATCTTTTGTTTTTGAGTTAACACTTTCTGGGATTTGTACTGTCTTGTTTAATTTGTATCCTTACTTTGTCCCTAAAGCATGATGACATTATAAGGGAAGAGAAGAAAGGAATGGAGGAATTGGTGTGTTTGTTGTTGGTTTATTATCTTTGAATTAAGTTCAACAGCTGCTGTGCTAATTTACTTTTTTACATTATGTTAACAGAGTTGAATTTCGATAACATGAATGATTAATCATGCATGTCTTTCAAGTTTTAGAGAAAATATAAATGTTATAGAAGGCTAGTCACGGAGCTTTAGTGAAGAGAAGACTTTGTTGTCAAACAAAGAATTGCAGGCTATTTATTTTTCTTTTTTCCGTGTTCGCTCTACAACAACATGTACATTGTACAACTACTGCTACCTAATTAATTAGATCTTGAAGTGTTTGTAAAAAATAAAAAATGGACAGGAGGAGGAAAATCAAATTAAGGACATGGGTAGGTTTTGTTTTTGAGGGGGTGGCAAGTTGAGGCGTAAGGAATATAGTTGCTTTGCTGTGGCTGTAATTAACAAATAATAAAATTAAAAAAATAGTCGGGTTCGGGTCTGGACCCGAGACCTGGACAATTTTTTCGGGCCGGGACCGGGTCTCAGATTTGGGCCCATTTTTTGTCGGGACCGGGTCTGGTCCCGACCGTTTGTCTTCGGGTCTAGACGGGTCTGGGCCGGGTCCGGACCCATAGACCCGAATTGACACCCCTAGGATGAATCCAGCTTTATCTCTCCCATGCGTTTCACATGTACTACCTCTTGCAGGTCGATGAACCTTAGTTTCTTTTTTTCTTTTTTTTATCAAACATCATCCATTTTTAGTCAATTGATCATCACATTAGACCATCAGCAGCAGGGGTTTAAGTGGGGAGCAATTGGGGTGCAAATGAAGAGATGATGGTGCAGCAGGGGAGCAAAAGCCACGAGGGAAAGTCCGGGGACCAAAATTTGGTTCCGGACTAAACTGACAGTGGGACCCCCACTGTCAGTTTTTTTTTAAAAAAAAAAAGAAAAAAGAATCAGCCAATGACAGCCCTGTAACGCGGGCGTGGCGTGCTGCCATTGGCTGACTCTTTTTGTTTTTTTCCCCACTCATTTTTTAAATCGATTTTTTTTAATAAATACTGAAAATAATTTTATAAAAAAGATACCATTATTTTTAATTTTTTGAGATCTATAAATTGAGACTAAGTTTGTATTATTTGGACACTAAAAAAAAATTCGATATTTTTTACATTTTTTTCCTTTTTTAAATGCTTCTTTTCATAATAATTACTCAAAATAATTTTATACCATTATTTTTACACTTATTTTTAATTTTTTGAGATCTATAAATTTGGACACTAAAAAAATCAGAGTTTTTTACACTTGTTTTTCATTTTCTTCTTTTTTAAATGATTTTTTTCATAATAATTACTCAAAATTTGGACACTAAAAAAATTATTTCTCACGTTTACCAGTTTATTTTGTGTGTTTCTCAAGTTTACGAGTTTATTTTGTGTGTATTTTTTTGTTCGTTTGCAATAATCTAAGTCGATGTTTGATTTACTGAGTGATAAATAATATCGTGTGTTACTCTTAAAAAATATTATATTATTTATTTTATTAAAAAAGTATAGATTTTTTGAAATCTGAAAAGAAATTATGAAATTTAATTAATTTATATTTAAAAAATATTATTTATTATTTATTATATTATAAAAAGTAATTATTATAGTAATTATAAATTTAATAAGAAAAGAAATGAAAAATATGGTGGGGTATATGATAAATGATGTGGAAGGGAGAGAAAGTTTTTAACACCCTGAATAATCCCCTGCTGTGAGCGCGTGGGTGTTAAATGCTTTTTGGTTGGGTGCTAAGCTGATGTGGCAGTGAGAGAAAGTGAATAACACCCTAAAATTTGATCCCCTGCTATGGATGGTCTTAGATGTTGACTACTTCGAATTTGAACCGGGTAAAATCTCAAAAAACGACAAACCTCTCCCTCACAAATATAGAATGGACCTTAGTTTCAAATTAATATAACCTAGGTTGTATAAAGTACTCCCTCCGGACACAATTACTTGTCACTTTACTATTCCAGCACGCATTTCGAGGAGGCCGAATGACTCACTATTTGACCCCAAAAAAATCCGTACTTTTTTTTAACGTACGTTAATTCTTAACGTAAGTTCGAGAAAAAGTACGGAACTTTTTGGGTCAAATAGTGAGCCATTCGGCCTCCTCGAAACGCATACATGAATAGTAGCCAGTGACAAGTAATTGTGTCCGGAGGGAGTAATAAATTTATTACTCCCTCCGGTTTTTAATAAATGATTTTCTGAAACAGTAACATTCAGTAAAGCAAACACAAAAAAGTCAAGTAAAGTGTACAGTAACATTCAGTAGGAAAACGTCATTTATTAAAAATCGGAGGGAGCAGTAAAGATAGCTTGCAGTGTGACTAGTAATGAGTAATGACTTTCTAACCAATAAATATGTACCTTATTGGTTTTTTTGCTGAAGATAAAAGTATCAGTTGAGATTCAAACTCAGATTTAAATCTCACCCCACCTATAAAAGAAATTATAATTTTCTATGATGCAAGGAAATTATAAAAAAAAAAGTTACATGGAAATTTACGAAAAAAATGAAAAATCTTAAAATCAATTTTCTATAATCTTTAATGGCAGAATTCGAGCCATCCGAACTTCATTTTTGGGTAATATGTTATGTTCGAGGTAGTGATTCATGTGAACTAGGCATCCGTAAATTTCAAAATTATTCCTTGTAATAGTATTCATGGTATTTATTGAGCAGACCATAATCTCCTAATAATTTTAAGGCTTGACTTCCCAAAATTTTTAATTCCTTCATAATAGTTCCTAAATTTTATTATTTTTTAGTAATTTATTATATTTTTTCTCTTCGACTTGTTTTTTATAGAATGACTCAATTTTTTTTTCTTAATTCATTTATCATATATGGTTGTTCCAAAAACTACTACTATATTCCCCATACATTCATGGGGTAGGATGTAGCCTCTTCATAGTTTTGGGGCATGGTTCTCATTTGTTGTAATTTACACTGATAAATAAGAATGAGTGAGTAATATGGGCATGTCCTCAGTTGAGCTGCAACTCTAACTTTATTAATGGAGAAATTTTTTAAACCTATAGATTAAGTAAAATTATATTAGAAAAATATCAAGGAAAAAAGAGAACCGTACAGATTCTTAGAATAGTTTTTCTTGGATTATTTTAGTTATGTGATTCATTCATATAGTGTCTATGATTTTTTCAAATAGTGTTTATGATACAGACATAGGGTTTGTGATTTGATCATATTGTCTGTGATTCGATCATAGTATCTGTGATTCGATTATATAATGTCTGTGATTTGATTTACGTTGTCTGTGATTCAATCATATAGTATTTGATTCGATTATATTTTGTCTGAGATATGTTCATATAGTGTCTGTGATTCGATCATACATTGTTTGTGATTCAATCATATTATTTTTGTGATTCGATCATATAGTCTCTATTATATGTTCATATAGTGTATGTGATTTTTTCATAGTGTTTGTGATTCAATCACATATTGTCTGTGATTCAATCATATAGTTTCTGTGATTCGATCATATCGTCTCTATGATATGTTCATATAATGTATGTGATACGAACATATTGTTTGTGATTTGTTCATAGTGTCTGCGATTTGTTCATATTGTCTGTCATTTGATCATACAGTGTTTGTGATTCAATCATATGGTGTCTGTGATATAGATCATATAGTATCTTTGATATGGATATAATGTCTATGAATAGATCATATAGTGTATGTGATTTATTCATAGTGTCTGATTGACGTCTAATTTCATGCGTTTTTACCATCTTAAACTACCTTGTTTATGGTGAAAATTGTGCCTTTCACGCCAATCTATCTGCTTTTAAAGGAAATGAAGGAAATATCAGCTTTCAGCACAAACTAGCAATCTTGGGCACAGTCTTGCCTAAGACTGCCGATCTAAAGATGTGCAGAGCTAGGAGTCTTGGAACACTATTGCTGGAGTGTGGATGACAGCTGGATTTGCGCCGGAGGAAAATGGAGAAAATCTATCTCTAGAGCAAAAATCAGACAAACGACCAATCTTAGCTAAGAGAAACCAATCTTAGCTAAGATTGCCAAGAAACGTGATGTGCTAGGAGTCACGGGATTTTGAGCTAAAAGAGTGGGTTTGACAGCTGGAGACAGATAGAGAAGATCAGTCGTGATCCAAGATTGCATCCTTTTAGGGATTATCCTCTATTTGAACAAACAAACAATCTATCTATTTTAGTATTTATTTTATTTTATTTTGAATTCGAATAATGGGGATTTTATCCCTACCTTTTATCTTTTTGAAGTTTGGAATTTGGAAAGAAACGCAAGGGGCAGGGACTCTAGCCTTGTTAAAGGCTAGGGAAGGTTGTCAATTACGGCATCTTCCATCTTCCTTCTTCCAACTTCTGGTTGTAAACACTTTGCTGCGATAATTCTTTTGAATATCGCATTTTAATTCTATTTTTATGTTCATCAATTATTTCTTTATTTTCTTAATTATTATGTCTAGCAACTAAACACCTAATTCTTGGTAAGGGTTGAGTGAGTGCACTTGTGAATCGTGAGACCGATCTGTTCTTATTATCCTCTCATTCGTAATTGATTCAAGTTATGTTTTAACAAACCGGTTCTCGTCTAGGCTAAGACTTGATCAATCTTGGGCTAGATGATGAATTTGTAGCCAGTCACGAAGGGGACGAGCCGAAGCCGGAGTGACACAAGTAGGCAGCTAGCTTCGTGGAAGTTAGTGAACTTGGAGCAATATAAGCCTAACCAGACTGACAACCTAGGGCTCCGAGTTGGGAGTAGCTTGGCCTAGACTCTGTCTTTCCCTACGCCATTGAGAAAACACATATGCCTCAAGCCAGCGGCCAATTGGATAAACCCTTTAACCAGCAAGGTGTCCACTGGCTAGGATCACTAGGAAAGGGAGTTCCCGCCAAGTGGTTTCAAGAGGAGGAAAGTAGGATTGGAAAGGAGTTCCTCCCAATCTATAGCAGAGTTATGAGAGAGAAGGAGAAAATCTAAAGGTCGATGATCGATTAAACAAGGATTGCGCTCACGGATTCGCCCTTACCAGGAGTTTACCCCACATCAGTTCACAAACAATCTTAATCACCAATCTTAGTTAAGATTCATTTCTGCCTAAGATTATTTCTTTATTTAATTTTTGCCTTGTTCCTTTTTATTGCTTTGTTTATCTTAATTGCAGAAACAAAACCCCTCAACTCCAGTGACGAGGAAGTCGAGTCAAAACTACAATTTCTCGAAAGATCTCTGTGGACGATCCTCTTACCACGATCTACAAGTTCCTTGTGGACGAGTGATAAGTTGTATTCCTACCCCTAAATTCGTATCTTTTATACAACTAAATTTGATGCCCTCGACACGCAATCAAATTTTAGCGCCATTGCCGGGGATCTTTTGAGGGTGTTTTTGTAGTTTTGTTTTTATTTTTATTTTTGCAGTTGGTTCACGGATTTTTTATAGATAGACAACGATCTTGGCTAAGATAGTAGGCCAAACAGAAAAATCATGCTCCATAATTCTATCCCTCCTGATTTGAATGCATTTAATGTTGAGCATAAATTATTTGAAATATCTAACATGCTTCAAAATCTCTCTGCAAGGTACAACCAGGGACAACAAAAATTCCACCCCATTTTCCACCCAAATCTGAGATGGAGGTAAGATCCATCACAACCAAGCCTGATATTCCAGCAGTACCAGCCAAAACAGGTGGCGATGGTTTGTGGGATTTGCCAACAGAGGGACCACCCAACCCACAATTGCTACACGGTTCGACATCCAGGTGATCCAGTCCAAGTCAGTGCAGCATATGGACACAATCAGAACCAATCTTGGCCAAACCCGCCACTCCAACAGTACCAGCAGCCTCAACAATCCCCCATGAACTTCCACCAGTTTGTACCAGAACCTCCCCAAAATTAGGCGCATGTGCCTTAGTTGCCACTTGCCCCTCAACCTCCAAAAGTTACTGGTATGCCCATAGAAGAGACCTTGCAAAATTTTATGCAGGCCATCCAATCAATCTTGGTAGAGATGCAGAACCAGATTAGCCAATTGGCACAACGAAATCAGCCGGATGACCAAGGCAGATTACCCTCCACCACAGTAGACAACCCGAAGTACAACGTGTATGCTATCAATCTTAGGAGTGGAAGTGTACTGCCAGAAAGGGAAGGTGCAAAGTTGGACAAGGATAAGAGGATGCTTTATGAGGAAGATGAAGAAATTCAGGCGGAACAGATCTTAGCCGAGCTAGAGGCCAAGACTGATATTTCAGAAAAAACAGTCAAAGAGGAACCGATCTTGGCCATGCCCGTGGCCAAGATAGATGAGAAGGTTGCAGTACAGGAGGAAACAATAGAGATTCCACCCCCTTTTCCTCCCAGATCTTCAAAATAAAAGAAATTAAATGAGGCTAAGCAATTTATGAATATTTTTGGCAAAATTGCAGTAAACATTCCTATGCTTGATTTAATTGCTAAAGTTCCTTCTTATGCTAAATTTTTGAAAGAGCTTTGTACTAACAAGAGAAAACTTGCAGGTGTTGAAAGGATTAATCTTAATCATAATGTTTCTGCAGTTCTACAGGCCAAGCTCCCCGAGAAGTGCAAGGACCAAGACGCTTTTGCAATCCCATGTAAGATAGACAATAAAACCGTGGAGAGAGCTCTCTGTGATTTGGGAGCTGGAATCAATGTGATGTCTCTAGGTGAGTATGAGACATTACAGATGGGTACAATGAAGGACACTAGAGTGGTGATTGAACTTGCCGATGGGTCAATAATAAATCCGAAAGGTGTGGTAGAGGATGTACTTATACAGGTTAAGGATTTCATTTATCCTGTTGATTTTTACATTGTTGAAATGAACACTAACATCCCTTCCAGCGCCACTGATGTTATTTTAGGAAGACCATTCCTAAGAACAGCAATGGTCAAAATTGATGTACATCCAGGAATTCTTACCTTAGAATTCGGTGGTGAAACAATAGAGTTTAACATGCATGATATCATTGAAAAAGCTAATAAAATACATGGTGTTAGCTTTGTGTACATCCTTGGACATGATACTGATGAATTACCGGAAGATCACCCTAACATTCTACCCTCAAGTGTGCAGGCACCGGAAATTGAGCTTAAAAGCTGTCTTGGCCGCAATCTTGGCCAAGATTCAGTTCTGCCAGCTTGCCCGCCCAAAACCGTAGACTGGTGGACTGATAATCTTCTCAAGTTATTTCCTACTGTTCATAGTAGCCATAACTCACCATTTGTGATGCAGGAACAACCAAATTTTGACCTTGAACAACCCCCCGATCCATTCAAATTTACACATTTAGGGGCTGTCAAAAGGATGCCACCCAAAGGTCCTGACAAACTCAGTGCATGGTGTGAGTTTGGAAATGTTTCTTGATGAGAAATTCATGGCAATGTCGAGCCCAAGACGATAAATAAGGGCGTTGCATGGGAGGTGACTCGCCGTCGAAACGGGTCAAAAATAATATAATTCTTGAGGCCTAGATGCACAAACTAATTTGTGTAAAGCGGTAAAAGGGTCGAACCACAGAGATTGAGAGAAACGAGATCAAGCCCTCGATTGTATGACAGAGGTAAAAATGCACAGAGCCATGATAACAGGGGGGTTTATAGGTTAATCAAGTTAACCAAGAGAATGATCAGAGCTAACAATTCTAACTATGGAAAGTGATAATCGAGGTCACGATAAGTAAATAATAATAGTAAAGATTAGAGACAAAATAAAACGCAAAGTAAATAATCAGATTAACAAGTAGAGATAATAAATCAAGGAGAAGGGAACTTGGTAAAGGGCTTTCTTGGGTTGCGTCGAGGGCTCGATTGTCATCGGCGCAAAGATTTTCCGTTCTAATGCTATAGACGTGCTATAGGGGTCATGTTTTCACGCAGACCCCCTGCTTTCTTTCGTAAGGAGCCACCCCCCGTTTTCACTGTTAATAAGGTGACCTCGATCCTTTGATATCCTCTCAGCCACCTATCTTGTCATCAAAAGATAACCTTTTTCACTTTGGCTTGTCACTAGCACAAAGTAGACAAAATATCAGAGCATCGATAAAGAACAAGAATGACACATCTAGGGATCGATGCCTCGATTTGTCAGGATCACGACAGGACCCTAACCAGCTGCATGCCCTAGACGAATGAACTCAGATCTACCCGAGAACACTAATCTAGTTGTCTACACCTACCCAATAGTCTCACGCTAGCTATCACTGCAGAGTCACGACAATAATCACAAAGGCAAGATTAAAAGATGATCAGGCCTTGAATCACCCTAAGCAAAAATAGAATTAAAATGACAAGTAACCAGATATAACAAGGAGAACATGTTAAGAGCAATTAGGCCTCGAATCTACCCAAGCAACCCTCAATGCACCTTTACCAAGAACGTGGGTTTTAGCCACTCATGTCAAAAGATAAACAAATAAAAGATGAAAGTAACATAATAAAAGATAAAGGAAGGATAAAGGATAAAACTTGATTAATGATGCTTGTTACAAAGCTTGGAGCCGGCGGTTATGGAGAGAAGAGGGAGGAACAAGTCCCAAAAACTAATAAACCTAAAGGAGAGCTGCTGAAATTAATCTAAGAGTAAAATGTCTAAGAAGAAGTTGTAAAACCCTAGCACGTAAGGGGGTATATATACCCCAACCACCCACTAAGGGACAAAATTCTAGCTAAGAGAAGTACAACACAAGGAGCACATGCTCCTGCAAGTGGGCTGTCCCACGATGGTAGAAAAAGGGAATATTCCTTGGGATCCACACAGAGCATCTGACATGCGCCAGAGAGGACATGTGGAGTGATTGGAGTGGAGCCACGTGGGTTTGGCGTTTACACTTGTCGAGGTCTTGATGAATTTGTCGAGGGCAAGACGATCAACATCTTTGGGAACATTCTGGAACGTTCTGGAATGTTCTTGAATATTTTGGAAGAGAATCTGCATGGGATCCCGTGAGAGTCTTTATGGAATATTCCTTTCGGGCGAGGCCTCGATGACATTGTCGAGGGCAAGACGACTTGATCAGCAACTTAGGGAATATTCTGGGAGACATCAGAGGGGACATGTGGAAGCACAGCCGCGAGGACACGTGGATATAGAGCTTTGGATCCATCGAGGTCTCGACGAATGGATAATCGGCGAGGCCTCAATTGAGAAATTGGTGTCCTGGTCTCGATGCTAGTCTTGAAGCTTGAGCTCTATTGAAATTGCCTAGAAAAGCATGTCTTTTCGCACATTTCTCCTTCTTGGCCTTGATCTGTGATAAAGTTGAAAACACGAGTGGATTAGTAGTATCAAGGCCTAAATCAAGGCAAAAATAGAGGGAAAAACATGCATAAAATACATGCTATGAAATATCCCCACACTGCCCAATGCTCGCCCTCGAGCATTCACAAAATTTAAACAACCCCAAAACATAAACACAACAACCGAAACACTGGAATGATCAAACCAATCAATTGTCGAGGTCTCGATAGGATGCTCCCTGCCTAGATGCACACCTACATTAAACCAGAGGGATAACGACCCCAAAGGTAGAACTTTTCCACATCAGGCCTAGCCACGGGCAATCCTCACCAGATATGTGTTTACGCTCTCACTCGCAAACAAGACAATAATGTTTAGTCACTCAATAATGTAGATAACACAACACAAAATAGAGTTTGCATATCAATCCGAGTACATTAGTCCACATGCTTGGGCAATCTAACAATCGAAAAGGAACTTTGCATCATGAAAAAGAGAGAAAGAGAAAAGGGGATGGATGGGTTTAGAGAAATGAAGAAGAGATATGATAAAAGTGAAAATAAAAGGGAAATGAGAAGAAATAAAAAAGAGATGGAGAAGAAAGATAACCAACTGGTTGAGGGATTCCTTGGCCGGAAAAAAAGGAGAGGCGGTGAGTAAGCACTTGCTGGAGAGGGCGCGACGGCGAGGGCTTGACGATAATTTCTGCATTCTTTAGTGGGGCAAGTCTCGATCTGCGTGCTGCGTCGAGGGCATGATCTGGTGGTATTGGCTGCTTCGGTGTGTCTGGTCTGCTTTTATTTGATTTTATTTTTGATTCTTTTGATATATATATATATATATTTATATATATAAGCAGACACAAACCTTTCTAATTTGGCTTGCCTTTCTACACTTCAGGGGCTGTAGCTGGGAACCTTTGCCTCTTTCTTATTTTGAGTGATCAGCGTCGAGGGCTTGATTGCTTTGACTTTTGCTCACTGTCGAGGGCTCGATATTTTTGACATTGCTTCCCTACACTTATGTTTTGCTGTGGAGAGGAAGCAGTCCTGCTTTTACTAGTTTGCCCTCGATCTTGGTCTATCTGCAGTTGCTCTGATCTGCCCTTGATCTTTATCTTTCCTCCACTTGATGTTTCCGCGCCTAGTCCTTGCTGTTCTTGTGAAAAGTGCTACTCACCTGCCAAGGAAAGATCAAGGAAATGGCTTAAATGGTTAGAAGAGAAAATAGAGAGTGTTGAGGTCATGATGGAGAAAAAGAAAGAAAAGAAAGAAAAGAAAGAAAAGAAAGAAGGAAAGAAAAAGAAAAGAAAATGATGCAAAGGCTTTCGTCATATTGCTGCTTTCCCAAGTCTAATGGTGCCTATACCCAGGGATATCATGCAAACCTAGCAAGTACCTAGCTATGCATTCACTTATGACAAAGATATGGCATGGAGACTCGATATGCTCACAAGGTGCTAAATGTGACTACTAGTGTCCAAGCCTCGATGTAGACATAAGGGGCAACAGGCAGAGAGCATAAAAATTGGTCTAATCATGCAAAATCAGTGCTCAAGTCATGTGCTCATGCAAATGGGGTTTCAAAATAGGGCAGCGAGGTAATGCAAAAACTAAGAGAAAATCGAGAGTAAAAATCCGCAATTTTTTCACAAAACAAGCAAACATGCAACAAGCGAAAAATAAAACATGCAGTTAAGCAATCACAATTAAAACAAACGCAAATAAAGCCCTCCCCACACTTAGGCAATGCATTGCCCTCAATGCGAAGAAGGGACTCACACGAGAGGAAACATAAAAACCAAAAAGGAAAAGGAAAGAGTTCACTAGGAAAAGGAAAGAAACGTGGGTTGCCTCCCACGAAGCACCTCAATTAACGTCGAGGCCTCGACGTTGGATACTCAAATTACTTTGGGTCTAGTTGCTCCGCCATGAGGGGGTGGAAACCTTCATGGAATAACTCCAATCTATGGTCTTGTACTTTGGAAATGAGGCCCGTGTCCATATTCTTGATTGCAATTACCCCATGATCATAAATCTTTGTGACAAGGTAAGGGCCGGTCCATCGACGATTCAACTTTGTGCAAAAGAGCCTAAGCCGAGATTTGTAGAGTAAAACATGTTGTCCAATAGCAAAGGTCTTATGAGAGAGCAACTTATCGTGACGGGGCGTCTTGCCCTTAATCGTGTCACTGGCAGGACGTGGAGCTGGATAGGCATGGGGCGTCTTGCCCTCACTGGTCAAAGCGGTGTCGGTATCAGTTGGGGCGAGGATTGGTGTCATGGCTTTAGGGACATCAGGAGTGGGTACGAAAGCTACAGGGGCTAGTTGAGGAGCGCATAGGGCTGGTAAGAGTGTCGTGACCTTGATGGTCATCTATCCAAGGGCCTCGCGACATCCTTTGAGTGTGGAAATTAGCTCACACTCTGCAGCAGGATCGAGCTTATTAGAGATGATCACCGGGAGTGTGTCATGCTCGCCAAGGTAGGCGTACTTGAGGTACGAGGGCAAGCTCTTCAACTCCAACTTAGGGGCCTGCAAAAAAGAAGGGCCAGACACTGAATTAGTAGTAGGGAGATCAAGGGGCTTGGATGGGTGTACCACAGCCTCTGCCAGTGTATTAGTAGTGATGTTCTCGTCGAGGGCACGATATGCAAAGTTTTCAGCATTAAGATCGGAGACTTGTGTAACAGTAGGGTCAATAACATCAACAATTGAGTGTTCTGAAGTCACAAGTGTCAAAGTGAAGGTGTCTAACATGGTGGGTGGAATACTCCTGTCGAGGGCAAGCTGTAGAGAATCATCATCAGCAAGTGTAGAAACTTTCTCAACAATAGGATCAATGATATCAACAAAATTAACACTAGAGAACTCAATAGGGTCATGCATAGCGTTAGGCATATTGAACTTGATGGTCTCGCCGTCGAACTCAAGAGTAATGGAGGAGTCATGGACATCGATCTTGGCCCTTGCTGTCTTAAGGAATGGTCTGCCCAGGAGCATGTCCGAGGCCTTGATAGAATTCCCATTCTCCATGTCAATCACAAAGAAATCGGTTGGGTTAATGAAATCACCAACTTGGACCAAGACGTCCTCAACGACCCCCTTGGGATGGATGCCGAATTTGTCAGCTAGTTGGATCGAGGTCTCGGTGGGCTTGAGGGATCCAAGGCCTAGACTATTGTATATCGTCAAGGGCATGTCGTTGATACCTGCACCCGAATCACACATAGCTCTACCAATATCAGTAGTGCCAATTTTGCAGGGGAGGGTGAACATACTTTTGTCTTTGCATTTGGGCGGTAGCTTTCGCTGGATCGAGGCCGAGACGTTTGCACCTACACAAATCTTGTTCACACCTATCATATTACATTTGTTAGCACACCAAGTTTTCAAAAATTTAGCATACCGAGGAACATTTTTAATAGCCTGCAGCAAAGGAATATTGACTTAGACTTTGCTGAACATGTCAAAAATCTCACGATCCTCACTTTCCTTCTTGGTCTTGACCAACCTTTGAGGGAAGGGTGGTTCAAGGATCTTGTGGATATACTCATGGGTAAACTCAGGTGGATTTTTATCATTACGTGGGGCTATTCCTCTAGGAGAGCGGATGCGATCTTCCATACATTCTGGTATCTTGGCCTCCTTGTGCTTAGGAACTTGCTTCTTCTTGGTCGAGGGCTCGACAGATTCATTGTCGGGGCCTGGAAGAGAGGAGCTAGATGGGTTGCCATCGAGGTCTCGACTTTCGCTAGAAGGCAATTGGAGTCCGCTGCGAAGAGTCATAGCAAACACACTGTGCTTTGGGTTAGCCTCAGTCTGCCCAGGAAATCTACCTTGATTTTTCTACTCTTTCATTTTAGCCATCATGATGCTCACTTGATTCTCGAGGTCTGCTACCTTTTTTTCATGAGCTATTTTCTTTTCATGATCTATTTCATCAACCGGTGGTACGGTGATGGTCTGACCTTGAGGGGGTTGATATTGGTATTGATTGTTGTGGTAGCTAGGCCTGGGCATGAAGTTCTGCATGTTGAAAGCAGGAGGGTGATTGCCATAGGTGTTCTGTTGCTGTTGTTGAGGCCCCGACGATTGAGGGTTGTTTGGCCAATTCGTATTGGGTTACTTCCAATTCTAGTTATAGTTTTGGCCGTATGGAGCCTGGTTGTAGTTACCTATGACATTGACTTGGATTTTGTCTGGAATAAATGGGCAAGCATCAGGGGCATGATCCAAGAATTAGCAGTCCTGGCAGGCTTTCATTTGGACAGGCTGAATCGAGGCCATGCTCTGTAACATGCTCGTGATGGCTGCCAATTGATTTTCCATCGCTGCTGAGCGGGCATCTTGATGGCTGTTGTCGATCATAGGCACGACATTCTTTGCCATAAGCTCGATGGTGGCCTTGGCATTAGCAGGAGTAAGGCGGGTGAGAGAGCCGTTTGTGGCAGCATTTAGCAGGGCTTTGTCATGGGATCGTAGACCTTCACAAAAATATTAGATCAAGGCATGCTCAGTGAGGTTGTGAGAAGGGCATAACGCTTGCAACTTCTTAAAACGCTCATAATACTGGTCGAGGTTCTTCATATCCTTTTGAAGAATCGAGACCAACTGCTTACGAGTGATCATAGCCATGGACGCCAGATAATACTTGTCTGTGAAGGCCTTGGACATTTCTGGCCATGATCGAATGGATCTAGGAGGGAGGTCGTAGAACCAATCGAGGGCATCGTCCTTGAGGGACCACATGAAAGCACGGAGCTTAGCTTGCTCTATGCTGACGTTGGTGGGCTTCATGGCCTCGCAGATATTGTGCAGCTGCTGGAGGTGCCGATGAGAGTTTTCCTTGGCCATGCCATGAAAAAGAGGAAGGTGGTGCATGATTGCTGATTTGAGCGTCCAGTCATAGGGAACTGTGGGTTAATCAATACATGTGCTTGGTGTTTTAGGGGCAGCATTAAGGTCGTTTAAAGTTGGGAGGTTAGGTGGAGGATCGGGACCAGGAGGAGGAGGATTGGGAGGTGGATCTTGTTCCATAGTGTGTAGAAGTGGGTCGTCGAGGTCTTGATGAAATAGAATACCGTGATTATCCGAGTGAGATCGATGACTGTCGAGGGCAGGACGTGAGGCTTCCCTACGACTAGTAGATGGTCCTTTGCCTGTCTTCGAAGTCCTCTTTCTGTTTGGGTGAGCTCGTGATCAAGGGGTAGTAGGTCTGGTGCAGATCTCCTGGTCATGCAAACAAAAGAGA
Organism: Viola odorata; assembly: GCA_963691705.1. NCBI lineage: Eukaryota > Viridiplantae > Streptophyta > Magnoliopsida > Malpighiales > Violaceae > Viola > Viola odorata. Next base: position 40,745,413 of record OY829544.1, read on the forward strand.
AAAATCAGTTTCGTCACAATCCCTAGCAACGACGCCAAAATTTGACTCGCCGTCGAAACGGGCCAAAAATAATATAATTCCTGAGGCCTAGATGCACAAACTAATTTGTGTAAAGCGGTAAGAGGGTTGAACCATAGAGATTGAGAGAAACGAGATCAAGCCCTCGATTGTATGACAGAGGTAAAAATGCACAGAGTCATGATAACAGGGGGGGTTTATAGGTTAATCAAGTTAACCAAGAGAATGATCAGAGCTAACAATTCTAACTATGGAAAGCGATAATCGAGGTCACGATAAGTAAATAATAATAGTAAAGATCAGAGACAAAATAAAACGCAAAGTAAATAATCAGATTAACAAGCAGAGATAATAAATCAAGGAGAAGGGAACTTGGTAAAGGGCTTTCTTGGGTTGCGTCGAGGGCTCGATTGTCATCGGCGCAAAGATTTTCCGTTCTAACGCTATAGACGTGCTATAGGGGTCATGTTTTCACGTAGACCCCCTACTTTCTTTCGTAAGGAGCCACCCCCTGTTTTCACTGTTAATAAGGTGGCCTCGATTCTTTGATTTCCTCTCAGCCACCTATCTTGTCATCAAAAGACAACCTTTTTCACTTTGGCTTGTCACTAGCACAAAGCAGACAAAATATCAGAGAATCGATAAAGAACAAGAAAGACACATCTAGGGATCGATGCCTCGATTTGTCAGGATCACGACAGGACCCTAACCAGCTGCATGCCCTAGACGAATGAACCCAGATCTACCCGAGAACACTAATCTAGTTGTCTACACCTACCCAATAGTCTCACGCTAGCTATCACTGTAGAGTCACGACAATAATCACAAAGGGAAGATTAAAAGATGATCAGGCCTCGAATCACCCTAAGCAAAAATAGAATTAAAATGACAAGCAACCAAATATAACAAGGAGAACATGTTAAGAGCAATTAGGCCTCGAATCTACCCAAGCAACCCTCAATGCACCTTTACCAAGAACGTGGGTTTTAGCCACTCATGTCAAGAGATAAACAAATAAAAGATGAAAGTAACATAATAAAAGATAAAGGAAGGATAAAGGATAAAACTTTATTAATGATGCTTGTTACAAAGCTTGGAGCCGACAACTATGGAAAGAGGAGGGACGAACAAGTCCCAAAAACTAATAAACCTAAAGGAGAGCTGCTGAAATTAATCTAAGAGTAAAATGTCTAAGAAGAAGTTGTAAAACCCTAGCACGTAAGGGGGTATATATACCCCAACCACCCACTAAGGGACAAAATTCCAACTAAGATAAGTACAACACAAAGAGCACATGCTCCTGCAAGTGGGCTGTCCAACGATGGCAGAAAAAGAGAATATTCCTTAGGATCCACGCAGAGCATCTGACATGCGTCAGGGAGGAGACGTGGAGTGATTGCAGTGGAGCCACGTGGGTTTGGCGTTTGCACTTGTCGAGGTCTTGATGAATTTTTCGAGGGAAAGACGATCAATATCTTTGGGAACATTCTGGAACGTTCTGGAATGTTCTGGAATATTCTGGAAGAGAATCTGCATGGGATCCCGTGAGAATCTTTATAGAATATTCCTTTCGGGCGAGGCCTCGATGACATTGTCGAGGGCAAGACGACTTGATCAGCAACTTAGGGAATATTCTGGGAGACATCAGAGGGGACACGTGGAAGCATAGCCGCGAGGACACGTGGATATAGAGCTTCGGATCCATCATGGTCTCGACGAATTGATAATCGGCGAGGCCTCAATTGAGAAATTGGTGACCTGGTCTCGATGCTAGTCTTGAAGCTTGAGCTCTACTGAAATTGCTTGGAAAAGCATGTCTTTTCGCACATTTCTCCTTCTTGGCCTTGATTTGTGATAAAGATGGAAACACGAGTGGATTAGTAGTATCAAGGCCTAAATCAAGGCAAAAATAGAGGGAAAAATATGCATAAAATACATGCTATCAAATATCCCCACACTGCCCAATGCTCTCCCTCGAGCATTCACAAAATTTAAACAGCCCCAAAACATAAACACAAACAACCGAAACACTGGAATGATCAAACCAATCAATTGTCGAGGTCTCGGTAGGATGCTCCTTGCCTAGATGCACACTTGCATTAAACCAGAGGGATAACGACCCCAAAGGTAGAACTTTTCCACATCAGGCCTAGCCACGAGCAATTCTCACCAGATATGTGTTTACCCTCTCACTCGCAAACAAGGCAATACTGTTTAGTCACTCAATAATGCAGATAACACAGCACAAAATAGAGTTTGCATATCAATCCGAGTACATTAGTCCACATGCTTGGGTAATCTAACAATCAAAAAGGAACTTTGCATCATGAAAAAGAGGGAAAGAGAAAAGGGGATGGATGGGTTTAGAGAAATGAAGAAGAGATATGATAAAAGAGAAAATAAAAGGGAAATGAGAAGAAACAAAAAAGAGATGGAGAAGAAAGATAACCAACTGGTTTGAGGGATTCCTTGGCCGGAAAAAGGAGAGGCGGTGAGTAAGCACTTGCTGGAGAGGGCGCGATAGCGAGGGCTTGACGATAATTTCTGCATTCTTTAGTGGGGGAAGTCTCGATCTGCGTTCTTCGTTGAGTAAGCAATTGCCTTGTGTTGTGCTGAATCTGCTCTGATATATCTTTTCCCTTCAGGATAGAATATCTAGAGAACTACTTTTATGACCAGTAAGTTGTATGCTCTCAAAAAATAAAAATAAAAATAAAATAATAAAATAATAATAATAATAAAAAATAATAATAATAAAAAAGATTTTTGTTGTACGTTTGTCTTGATATTTCTGCCTCATCAAGTAGAAATATTCAAGAAACTTTTACATCAAAAGAAAACAGTGGGAACATTAAAAAAATCAATACTGGCATAGAAAATTTTCAGACAAGGTAAATGAATGAAGATGTTGAGCAGTATGAATTAAGGGGAGAATACGGGAAGTCAGTGGTTGTCTTGTCTTGTTGAGTCTGTTGTGGAATGCATAGATGTTATGATCATGTGGAATTCGGATGTTTGGGGTGTTGAATAGGCCATGCCCATAAGGGTTGGGATCCACTAAGAAGTGTGCTGACTGTAATAGGTATGAAGGTGTAAAGGGGCTGGCTAAAGGTATTATGTCCAGAAGTTTTGCCATTGTGTGTTTCCTTTGTTTTCCCAGTTTTGAGTATTTTTTTTTTCTTAGTTAAGAGTCCAGTATGCTTAGGGGCAAGCATCGTTTAAGTGTGGTGAGGTTTGATTGACGTCTAATTTCATGCATTTTTACCATCTTAAACTACCTTGTTTATGGTGAAAATTGTGCCTTTCACGTCAATCTATTTGCTTTTAAAGGAAATGAAGGAAATATCAGCTTTCAGCACAAACTAGCAATCTTGGGCACAGTCTTGCCTAAGACTGTCGATCTAAAGACGTGCAGAGCTAAGAGTCTTGGAACACTATTGCTGGAGTGTGGATGACATCTGGATTTGCGCTGGAGGAAAATGGAGAAAATCTATCTCTAGAGCAAAAATCAGACAAACGACCAATCTTAGCTAAGACAAACCAATCTTAGCTAAGATTGCCAAGAAATGTGATGTGCTAGGAGTCACGGGATTTTGAGCTAAAAGAGTGGATTTGAGAGCTGGAGACAGATAGAGAAGATCAGTCGTGATCCAAGATTGCATCCTTTTAGGGATTATCCTCTATTTGAACAAACAAACAATCTATCTGTTTCAGTATTTATTTTATTTTATTTCGAATTCGAATAATGGGGATTTTATCCCTACCTTTTATCTTTTTGAAGTTTAGAATTTGGAAAGAAACGTAAGGGGCGGGGACTCTAGCCTTGTTAAAGGCTAGGGAAGGCCGTCAATTACGACATCTTCCATCTTCCATCTTCCTTCTTCCAACTTCTGGTTGTAAACACTTTGCTGCGATAATTATTTTGAATATCGCATTTTAATTCTATTTTTATGTTCATCAATTATTTCTTTATTTTCTTAATTATTATGTCTAGCAACTAAACACCTAATTCTTGGTAAGGGTTGAGTGAGTGCACTTATGAATCATGAGACCGATCTGTTCTTATTATCCTCTCATTCGTAATTGATTCAAGTTCTGTTTTAACAAACCGGTTCCCGTCTAGGCTAAGACTTGATCAATCTTGGGCTAGATGATGAATTTGTAGCCAGTCATGAAGGGGACGAGCCGAAGCCGGAGTGACACAAGTAGGCAGCTAGCTTCGCGGAAGTTAGTGAACTTGGAGCAATATAGGCCTAACCAGACTGACAACCTAGGAGTAACTTGGCCTAGACTCTGTCTTTCCCTACGCCATTGAGAAAACACATGTGCCTAAAGCCAGCAGCCAATTGGATAAACCCTTTAACCAGCAAGGTGTCCACTGGCTAGGATCACTAGGAAAGGGAGTTCCCGCTAATTGGTTTCAAGAGGAGGAAAGTAGGATTGGAAAGGAGTTCCTCCCAATCTATAACAGAGTTATGAGAGAGAAGGAGAAAATTTAAAGGTCGATGATCGATTAAACAAGGATTACTGATAAGATTCGACCTTCGAGATGATCAGGATGATGACTACTGTTGGTCGGAGTTGCTGTAGTTGACGTCGGATCCACCTGCAAAGCGCCGGAGGGGGGGCTCCGGCGTAGACACTCCGAAGCTTAAGTCAGTAAGCGGTTAAAAAATAGCAGAGGTTCTAGTTGGTAATTTTCGTCTTACCTTTGTTTTAAAAATCAAGGAGGTATTAATATGCCGCTGGGGGCGATACCTGAGTAACGAGGGGGTATACAGAAAGATAGCACTCTGGACGACGTCACGAGCGATACCTGGGGGTGATGTCATGGGCGGTACCTCTGAGGAGGGTGCCGGGGGCGATACCCATGGTGACGTCGGGGGCGATACCTCTGAGGAGGGTGCCGGGGGCAATACCCATAGTGATGTTGGGGACGATAACTCCGCGGATCCCCCGGGATGGGACGATGCCCATCACCTTTCTTTTATTTTTTGCGCGAAGGCCATTTGGCCCATATCATCATCATCTTCAACCTCACGTCGCCGACGCCACTGCCGGCGACGGAGGTGACGAACCAGGCGACCAATTCGCCTGGTTCTTGGCCCGAAAGAAGCCTCTCTCTTCCAACAACGCAGCAATGCAATCACAGCAAGAAAATGGAAACGAAAATAGCAGGATTTTTGAAGGAAATGAAGCAATGCATATTTACGTTAATTAATGAAATAATTAAACTAAGCAAAGATAATTTAAACGGATGTTAGCATGGTAAAATTAGGCTGAAAACAAGGTGATTGCAGCAAGTTTTAATGATTAATTAATTGACTAAAGCTTTAAATGAAATTTAAAAGAAAAACAAGAGAGGGAACGCTTACAGTGCTGCTGCTGCGTGCGGCCGACGGTGAGGAACGGGAATGAGGGTGCGTGGATTGGCCAGGAAAATGGAGATGGGCAGTGGCTTTCTCGTGCAAATTTTTTCGGACCGTTTTTACGAAGGAGGGGGCTCGGTATTTATAGCCCGAAACCGCGTGGGTTAGAGGACGGGGGAGCTGCGCGTGGTGGCTAGGGGAGGCGTGATGATGGCTGAACGGGGTAGGAGGCTATGGGCTCGAGCTAGGAAGCGATGGGAGCAGGTAATCACGGTGGTCTGCTCCGCTGCAGGTCCATGCCCACTGTGCATGTGCAGCATGCTAGGTAATTCAAGGGCCGTTGATCTGGTTGACTTTCCTTGGTTGACCAGATCAACGGCCATGATTAAATGACCCTTCATCTGATTTAAATGGCCTCGAGCTGGTTCTTGCGAACAAACGTTCTGACTTTTCGAGCCGAAGGTACCGTCGCGTAGAGAAAAATACGACGGGTTTAACCGTCTACAGCGAATGACGAGAATTTTTCATTTAACGTGTTTATTTTCTTGTTCAAAAACGTGAAACGTTCGGACGGAAAAATAATGACGTTACGCCGAAAATTACACTAAACATTGTAGACCGTTGCGAACGGAAAAAAAGCTAGCAACTAGTTGATGGAAAACATTTCAAAGTCAAGCTATTGTCCGAGCGAACTTACTCGGGTCCAATAAAAGCTCGAACAAAAATAATAATAAAATAATAAAAATACTAAAAAATGCGCTAAAAACTAAAAGTCCTAAAATTCATGTGATGACCTAAAACGAAGAAAAAACTAGCGAACGACTGCCGGATAATTAAAAATGTGATTTTTAAGGCTAAAAATAATAATGATAATAATAATGAAAATACGTGATGAAAAATTAAAAATGCGATTTCGAAAGCTGACGATGCTAACGATGATGCTAAAATGCAACGAAACACCTAAAAATGCTAGCGACAGTAAATCAACTGAAAATGACTGTAAATTAACTAAATAATAGAAATGCTAAAATTAATTAAAAATGACGTCAAAATTCGGGTATCAACACTCCCTGAGAGACATTCCCGACATACCCGAGGATGCTGGTTCTGACGCCTGATGGTTGTGGCTCCCTTTGAGCCTTTTCTTCTCTTTCTCTATGTACACAACTGTACCTCTTGGCCATTAGGCCATAATAAATAAACTGTTTTTATTATGCCCCTTGCAACTGTTCTTCTTTTTCAATGCGCCCTTTGTCTTTTTTGGATTGGAGGCATCCTTAGCCCACTGAAAATGAGTCAGTCATTGGACGGTTTCCTCGCTAACCGTTCTGCATTAATTCTGCGCCGCCGCTCCCTTGCCAACTGATTGGGCTAATTTTCGATTTTCCTCGATCTGTGGGAGATTTCAACAGGTGTGACTGCAAATTTAGATTTGCACTCCAAGTTGTACACGTGTCGGTTCTCAAGAGTCATGTTGGGTGATCGAAAAGATTTTCCCCCTCCTTTGGCTATTTAATAGGATTCTTTCTCCCATTTCTGTTCATCTTTTTCCTTTTCCCCTTGACAAGTTGCCTGTGATCTCATGGCTGATTCTCATTTTTTAGATACTGCTGCGCGGGATTCTCCGCCAACTCCTCCGACTTCGCCTGATTCAGACAATCCTCCTCCGTCGCCTCCATGGAGGCTGTTTGTCCGCCGGCGGGGTCGTAAGAGGTTGAAGAAAAATGTCTCAAAGGTGTCTGAATCGCCTTCTAATTCCCCGGTCCTTTCTGTTCAAAAGGGGAATAAACCATCTCTTCTTCCTCGAGATTCGCCAAAAATGGCCCTCTCTGCTTGCTCAGGGGTTGAAGCGATGAAGCCAGTCACCGAGGAGAAGTCCATTCGATCGATGATACACGTAGGAAAGACGGTTGATGAGCCTTTTCCTCCTATTAGCAGGGAGCTATCCTTTTCGGATGATGATGTAGTTTATTGTTACGGTATCTCTTGGTCTGATGGCGATTAGTTTAGTTTGTCTTGCCTTTTTGTAGATGCCGTATGGCTTTTTGAAAATAAGATAACGCTTCATTTTCCTTATGTTCTCTTATCGCCCTCTCGCGCCATTTCTTTAAACATCAAGGGTTGTCGTGGAGGGATACCTGTCGTTGGGTGCGACCGCCTTTCGGTCTTTAGTCAGTAACTGTTTTCTCCCAGAGACATAATTGACTGTCCACGCGTCACTTTCTGCTCCACACATGTTTCACTTTTACAGGTTGTCTTCTTCTTCAAGTTTGACCTTTATAAGGGAACCTTCATTCTCTTTTATTACTTTTGTCAATATTTCGAAATTTTTCACACTTTCTTTTTCTCCTGTGCTTCTCCCTGCTCAAGAGAAGTTTCTGCGACTGCTCGCCGGCGCCGACAGCCTGTTTACTGGCTCTTTGTTCCAGGTATTCTGTTCTTCTCTCGTCGTAGTTTTATTTTTCCCGTCCCTTATGTCTCATATTAAAGCCTCGGCGAGTGCCAAAAATCCCATAGATCTCGAGGCTAGAAGAACTCGTAGTATTTTTGATTGTAATGAAGTTTTGAAGGCAGAATTAGAGGAGAACGGTATCACCTTCCCCTTGGGCTGCCGCCCTCATATCCCTACGAAGGATATTCGGCTTCATGATGCCATGTGGGGAACGTTCCGGGTGGTTTATTTCAAGATGTTCCTTTACGGATTTCATCTCCCCCTCCATACTTCTCTGATGAAGCTGCTAAATCATTACGATCTCAATCCCGTTCAAATAACACCGTCCTCCTGGTGCGGGATTTATGCCTTCCTTCGTTCATGCGAGATGAAGCATATTTTCACTCCCTCCCTCAATCTGTTCCGCACATTTTTCAGCTTGAACTGTCGCGACTGCCTGGTGGATATCACCCCAAGATGGAATGACGTCATCGTGTAATTTTTCTGGCGGAACTTTCAAGGTTTTGAGGACAACGTGGGCAACTGGAAAAATGGCTTCTTCACCCTTTGCCTGCCGTCCCGCTGGTGGCGCGGGGGTTTTAACCGAGAGATTTCCAGCGCCGCTTGGAAAAAACCAGAAGTACTATCTAGCATTGACGTGTCCCATCTTACCGCCCTGTTAAAAATAGAAGGGCCTTTTCGCATTCGGGAATTTACTCGGTTCAGACCCTTGAAAGAGTGTGCCGTTGGTGAGTTTTTCTTTTGCCATGTTATTACTTTCATTTGTTTGCTGCATTAACATGCTTTGCTGGCAGGTGGCGCTGAGGGTCGTTCCTCCAGGGAGAATAACACTCCTCTGAACGTGGTGCCGCTTCAGACGTTACCTCCTTCTCCACCGCCTGAAAGCTCCAGCCATCCGACTATTCCGCCAAGGAAAAGGAGAGTTAAGACCGTCGCAACACGCAGTGCTTCCGCTCAACCTTCTCATTTTCTTGAGACTTGGTTGCCGCCTCGGGGTAGGGGAGTGACTCCGAGTCGTCCTGTGATGGAAATAGCTGACAGTGATAGCGAGAGCATGAATACCGATTCCGAACTACGCCACGCCACCATCGCCCAACGAATGAAGCTTCGGGTGAGAAAAAATGATTCAGCGGCAGAGTCAACCGAGGACGATAGCGAAGAGATGGCTGCCGAGACAGAGCATCTCCGAAAGAAAATCCGGAAAGAGAAGACTGGTCCACCGGTTCCTCCCTTGAGGGAAGTTAACGCAGTTCCTACCGCGGAGGTTGACACCTCTCATGCCGCGAGTACCTCGCAAGTAGCGGAGGTTGTCAAGGTGTCTCCTGCCATTCCTTCCAAAGCTAATGAGGTTTCAGCGGTGGTGGATTCACCCTTGCCACCTGGTGGCCCTGGTTCTCCGATCTCTTCCTGCATTCCGGATGTGACCGTGCCAGTTTTGAATCCAAGCGTTCCTCCTGAACCTTCCCCGAGGAAACCTCAGCCCTTATTCCTTTCTTCAATTTCGGGCATTGGTAATTCCGCAAAAAGTTGTTCTCCTCCCTATATCGCCAATCTTTCCCCTCAAAGTCCTCAAGGAAATGTCACATACCAGCTGGATCTGTCATCTTTTGGGACTAATGGGCTTCGCGCTTTAGGGATATCGGATCCTCTATCGCGAGATGAGCCAGTAGGTTTTATAGTGGGCCAGATGTTCAGTTCTTCGAAGGACAAGGAAGAGTTCCTACGACATCCCCTTGAAGTTCAACACTCACGCCTTCTGAACGACATATTGGCCAGCTTCCATGAGCTACACTATTTTCTCGAGGATCAGAGCGACAAAGTTCGGCGCTCTCCCGGTTCGAAAGAACAATTAGATGCCGCCCTGGTGAAGGTAACAGAGCTGTCAAAACTTTAAGATCGAACCTGGGCAGAGTTGAACGAGTGCCGCGCCGAGCTCGCGCGAGAAAAATCAAAAGGAAAGGCTAAGATAGAACTTCTGGAGGCGGAATTGGTGGCGGCCGACAAAAGGAACTCTTTCCTTCGTGAAGAGATATCGTCCCGTGACGCGGATTTGGCCAAGGTACCCTCGAAGATATCCGAGTGGAAAGACAAGATCCTGGAAGTCTGTATCACCAGATTTATGGATCTCCATCGCCAGGGAACTGTTGACCCGTCTAAGTTGGCTGATTACGCTTCCAAGAAGGTAAAGGATTTAAGTGAAAGCAAGGGAGATCTTCTTTCTTTCAGAGAGGAGTAGGGAAAAGGTGGCCGCGATATCTGTGCCAACCAATGAATGGTCGAGGCTGACCCTTTAGAGGATTTTCCTCTTTATTTGCTTTTTCTGTCTTGTAATAACGCCTTATCGCGCAACGATATTTGTATTTTATAATAACTGATCTTTATTTCGCTTTTCCGCGTTATCTCCAAAGCTGCCGACTTTGTTAACGCCATTCTGCCTTATCTCCATTATTGCAATATCACTTTTGTCTTATTCCAGAAAATCACTTCTGCTTTTCAGTGCATTTAATGCTTACGATCCTCTCATTAATGCGGGAGGAAAATCGTGACAGTACAGACACGTGTCCTTTTTTTGTGACGCCGCGGGCTAGCGTGCTCTAGAATTTTAGCAAAATCGAAGTGTTGTCGCACTTTTCTAGGATTGTACTCATTGCTTGAGTCTGTTCCTTGTGACACTCTCACACAACGACTGCAGCGTCCGTCATTTCCTTTGACCACTAGGGTTATAAAAACCAACACTTATTTCTTTTTCTTACTTTTACCATCCTGCTTTCTTCATACTCTCTCTAGCCATCTTGTTTTCTTTCCACCATTCAAGGCTCTCGAAGTGCTTTTTCCCTAAAGGTATTTCTTATTTTCTTCCATCGTCTTCTTCGTCTTTACTTTTTTATTTTCTGCCATGGCCAAGACTCGCCGCCCTGAGTCGAAGTCTGCCGATGAGAAAAAGATGGATATTACGGCTAGCAGTATCACCTTTGAAATCACTCTCAATGAGCATTTAGCCGCACATAATGCTGTTATCCCTGACGGTTATAAGGCCACCATTGCCCCTGAGTCGATACGCTTGAACAACGTTTTGACGGGCAAACGTAGGGTTCTGTATGTACAAATGTTCCGTTATGGTTTCCGGCTTCCCATCGACCCTTTCATAAAATAGTTGCTTGTTGCCTGCGATTTGAATCCCTTTCAATTAGCCCCAAATGCATATTGCTGTGTTTATGCCTTTCTGGAACTTTGTAAATATAAGGGGATTACTTCTCCTTCTCTTTTGTTGCTTAAGTCGATTTTTAAGCTGATGAAGTGTCGGGGTGTGATAACGATATCGCCCCATTATGACGATGACTCACTCAAGTCCTTTACTTGGAAACTCCTTCACATTGAGTCTTCCGTCGATGCTTGGAAAAAAGAGTTCTTTGTGATAAACCTTCCCTAAGCTCCTGGTTCCTGGTGGCGATCTGGGTTTAACCAAGACGTCAAGGATAACGTCTGGGGCCGGTCGGAGAGCCTTCCTCCGCGTGAACAAGGCTGGCTAGACAAATTGCTTCAACTGGAAATCAGCGTTCACATCCGTTATGTGGCGTGCGGAGCTGATATCAAGGACTGCGTTAGACGTGAGTGCCATGTCGCTTCCTTCCTTACTACCGCTGATACTAATGCTAACGTTATTTTGCGATCATGCAGCGACGGATCCCAATTACAAGCCTGAAAACGTTAGGAGACGACTGAAAAGGTCCCAGGAGAGAGAAGAAAAAGAGAGGGCCGCCTCCACGGGAGCTACTGATAACCCAACTATACTACCGGCTGCTTCCGTGAGCCTTGCTCAAGTATCCTCTTCCTCAGCTGATGAGGGAAATACCGACATCCCTTCAGGTATCCCCATCATGACTGTCGCTGCCTCTCCTGCTCAACCATCTTATTCTAAAGTCCCTAAGGCCCTTGCCAAAGGAAAAAAGAAGAAAAGAACGAGAAGTGTTGCCGCTCTCACTCCTTCTCCGGACGCGGCAGCCTCTTCTAAAGCGCCTCCTCTTAACACTGCTGTCGTGAGTGTACTTTTTGACTGCGATATGCTGTATATTGATGTCTGTCATTGTTTTTCTTGTTTCTCTTATCTGCATTTTATACTGGGTTCTTTGCAGGATACTGTTGTTGTTTCCACATCTCCCATAGGTGATATGGATATGGGTTATGTGCTGGGTGGTTCCAAGAAAAGATCTCGGCCGGAGGGTGAGGGTGGAAGCTTATCCTCAACTATCGCTGCCACGGAAGTCCAATCTGACAGCGTCTTCGTGTCTACGGGCATTCCCCAGAATCACCCTTTTGAGTTTCTGGTGAACATGGGTACGACGGAGTCCTTTGGGGCTTCGCCCAATTCTTTTGGTGGACCCGTTCACTCATATGGTCCTAACTTGGACTACCAAGAAGGTTTACAGGACTTTTCGGGCTACCATCCTCACGGTTCCTATGTCGTCCAAGGGGGCCCTTCTACACAGGTTCGCCCTCCTGTTCCTTTGACATTTGTCCCCTCAAGTGTTCCTTTGTCGCAACGCTCTGGTGAGGGGGCCGCCGCCTTCGACTTTGCTACGGATCTAGGCTCATCGAGTGAGCCCGGCACTGTGACTCACCAAGTGGGCTTATATGATTTTCGTAATACAGGCTTAGCGGCTATCGGAGGCGATGGCTCGGACGAGGTTTCTGCTTTCTTGGCGGCCCAGATATTATCGTCTGCTGCCGAACGGGAAGCTTTCCTCTCTAAGGTTGATGATGACAAAGCGAATTCGCTACGCTCTAGTCTCTTTACCAATTTCGTGAAATTTCATTACTGGACAGAGCACGTACAACGTCAGGCTGCCTCTCTTACTGCGTCCCTTTCTGAACTTTCTCAAGAGCGAAATGAGAAGAATAAGTTGCTGGAGGAACGCACTCAATTATTACTGGCCCAGCAGGAACTGAAAGGGCAAGCGTCGACCCTTGATGCTGCCCTGACAGCGGAAAGAGCCAAGAATGCCGTCCTGGAAGAAGAGAAGTCGTCCTTGATAAGGGAGAAAACTGCCTTGGAGGAGAAGAAGGCCGTTCTGGAAGAGGAGTCAGCCGATAAGAGTCTGTGGCATGTCGAGCGGACTGCCGCTATTTTGGTTGAATGCTTCGAGGAGGTCCATGGGGTTGACGCATACAAAGGTGACGAGGTCACGAAGGCTTTCAAGTAGAAGTCTGCTGACCTCAACGAAGCGGGCTTTCACCGAGCTAAGGTAGAGGGTTGGAAACGAAGGAACCCCGAGGGCTGACGCACCCCAAAAATTTCGCCGCCTTTTCCGTAGTCATTAGGAATTGCCAAGCTTTTTGTTTTCTGCTTCCGCAGCATTATTGTTTTGACCCTTAGAATTCGTGGCCTTTCAAAGGCACTTTCATGTATTTAAACAGTTTATGTCTTTACTGCTGCCTTTCCTTTTCTTTAATTTTCACCTTTTGAAATTCCCTCGGTGCTGTTATCGCCCTGATAACATAGTGCATTTACTCTTTCGAGTAGGCTCCTAGCGTTTTGTCAACAGAAATCGTTGTAGTCAGTATCGGGTTGGCTTTCCCGATGAGCCTCATAATATCGCCACTTGTGTGATCGTCAATCTTTTCGCTGCTCGAAAAGTATTCTGCACATTCTTAATTGTAAATCATTAGTAACATAACATGTCATAGGAGACAGTAATTACCCGTAGGAGCCTTTCTGCTGCCATCATAGGGCGTTAGCATGGAAACCGCTCAAATCGCTTTATCAGCTCTATACTTCACCGGGGATTACGCATCTGGTTACTAGCTGGAATTTTGCGATTCTTCACGTTTCCATCTTTCCACGATCGTCCTGGAAAGTGCCTCATCTTAGTGAGCCGTCGGATCGAGACAGGCCGTCACAAGGATAGGACTTTTCACTTTCAGGCATTGTCCTCGCGTCTAGAATCATGCTCTCACTTGATGAACCGGCTACACTAGTCTGGTCACTAAGATAGGGCTTTTCGTTTCTAGAACGGAGTTATATTTCCTTGGGGTGTGCCTTGTCTTGGTGGGCAGTCTCCACGAGAACAGTCAGTACAAGAAAAGGACTTTTCACTCCCAAGGATACCGGGTAGTGCCCTCACTTAGTGAGCCATCTGATCAGGACCGGTTATCACAAGGGTAGGACTTTTCACTCCCGGGAGCATTAGGGATCTTTCAATCCCCATGCTAATTCAAGGCGTGCTGGGTCGTGCCCTCACTTAGTGAGCCGTCTGATCAGGACCGACCATCATAAGGATAGGACTTTTCACTCCCAGGATCCCCCTTTTTTATCTGCACAAAAGCAACCACAAACACCCAAGAAAGCTCTCTCTCCGAGCGTTAGCTAAGGTTAGGGTTGACATTAGCCAAAGGTGCAGATAAAATCAAGCTCTAGGATAATATAATTTCAAACGAGCGATGTTCCAAGAGTTGGATAAGGGAGTACCATCGAGTGTCTCCAGATGATAGGCTCCTTTTTCGATAACGCGGGCAACGCGATACGATCCCTCCCAGTTTGAACTGAGTTTTCCCACGCGTTGGCCAACCGCTCGCTTGTCTATAAGCACCAGGTCGCCTGTCTTTAGCAACCGTTCTTTGACGCGCCTGTTATGATAGCGGGCCATCTTTCGCTTGTAATGTTGCATTTTCAGGAGGGTTTCTTCTCAGACCTCTAGTAACGCGTCAAGGTTAGCCCGTAACCTTTCCTCATTCAGCTCCTCCCGAAAGTGAGCCACTCGCAAACTCATAGTCCCGATTTCTACCGGCGTAACAACCTCGGTTCCGAAGGCCAATGCGAAAGGTGTTTCTTCAGTACTGGTTTTTACTGTCATGCGGTATGCCCATATCACGTAAGGAAGCTCGTCGGCCCACTTCTTTTTAGATCCCTCTAGGTTTTTCTTAATACAGCTGAGGATGCTCCGGTTGGTCACTTCCGCCTGTCCATTCGTTTGCGGGTGAGCCACGGAAGAGTATCGCTGCTCAATCCTGAATTCTGAGCATTGGTCTTTGAACAATTGACTGGTGAACTGTGTTCTATTATCGCTGACTAGGATACGGGGTACGCCGAACCTCATAATAACTTGGTGTTCGAAGAAACGCCAAGTTTTCTCTGCCGTGATATTGGCGAACGCTTCAGCTTCCGCCCACTATGTAAAGTAGTCCACTGCCACTATTACAAATTTCAGTTGGGACCTTGCCTTTGGAAATGGGACCAAGATATCGATCCCCCATTTAGCAAAAGGACAAGGAGCGATAATCTCAGATATTTCGGTGGCAGGACGTTGAGGAATTTTGGAGAACTCCTGACACTTCGAGCAAGTTCGCAAGTAGTTGTGGCAATCTCTCCGGATGGTGGGCCAGTAGAATCCAGATCTGAAAACTTGTGCAGCCAAGGTGCCGCCCGACACGTGCATACCGCACACTCCCTCGTGGATTTCGTACAAGGTGTGTAGACCTTCTTGCTCCGTTATACATTTGGCGGCTGGGTGAGAAAAACACCTCCGAACCAAGTCCCCGTCATAGTACGTACAGCGAGCTGCCTATTTCAACACCCTTTTCTTTTCAGCGATATCCACAGGTAGTTCTTCGTATTTCAGGTATTTGATTACGGGAACCCGCCAGTCATCCTCGAGTTCTTCCACACACAGAGACGCTTGCTCTTCCATGAAAGAAGGTACGGATAACTCACGGTAATACACCCCTTCGGGTATGGACGCTTCCGGGTTTGCTGCCAGCTTAGTGAGACTGTCGGCTTCAGCGTTGTCCTCTCGAGGAATGTGCTCAAAGCTGACTTGCATGCCTTCTTTCTTTATTTCCAACAACTCTCACATTACCTTGGTGAGGTACTGGACCATGATGGGCTCCCGAGCCTGAGAGCGCCCTAAGACCTGGTCGATTACTAGTTTGGAGTCACCATAAATTTTTAGACGCAGGTCTCCTGTTCTTCTGGTATCGTGCCTTCCTTTGGAATAAAGGCTTCTCCCTATCCTGAGTCCGGCTAGTAACGCCTCGTATTCTGCCGCATTATTGGATAATGGCTGTAGGATTCAGATGGCGTATTGTATTCGCATATCGTGCGACCCATTTATGAAGATTCCTGCTCCAGCCAATTCTTGGTTTTTAGCTCCATCTACATGGACGATCTAGAGGTCCGTATAGGTTTCCGGGAACGGGAGATCCACGTCGCCCCATTCCTCTTCGGGTACGTCTGTTAACGGATCTTCTGTAAAGGTGCATTCCGCTATAAAATCCGCTAGGATCTGAGCCTTCACAGATGGCCGAGACTGGTACCTCAGCCTGTATTACTCGAGTTCGAGGGCCCAGATTAACATTCTTCCTGAGGACTCAGGCTTTCGAAATATTCTCTTCAGAGGTTGGTCTGTAAGCACGATAACGGAGTAGGACTGGAAGTATCTGTCCATATTTCGGGTGGCCTGTATTAGTGCGAACGCTATTTTCTCGATTCGGGCGTATCGCAGCTCCGCATCCTTCAGAACGTGACTCACAAAATATACCAGGCGGTGCGCGTGGCTGTCGTCACGAACAAGGACGACACTAACCACTTCGTCAGCAGCGCCAAGGTATAGATATAAATTATCACCCGGTTCCGGCCTGGTCAGCAGTAGGTCAGATGACAGGTAATCTTTTAGGTTAATGAACGCCTCTTCATATTTCGGGGTCCACCCGAATGGTGCTTTCTTGCGAATGACTTTGAAAAAAGGGAGACACTTCTCGCCTTGTTTGGAAATGAACCGTCCTAGGGCGATAACGCGCCCTGTTAGCCTTTGTACTTCCTTGACAGTTCTTGGAGATATCATGTCTTGTATGGCTTTAATCTTTGAGGGATTAGGCTGGATTCCTTTCCGGCTGACTACGTAGCCCAGGAATTTCCCCGTCTGAAATGCAAACATGCATTTTCGGGGGTTCAATTTCATGCGGTGCCTTTTCATTACATCAAAGACTTCCTTCAGGTCCCGCAAGTGATCCTGAAAGTTCGCGCTCTTTACCAAAATATCGTCGACGTATGATTCCACATTTCTTCCTATCTGTCCTTGGAATATCTTGTTTGCCATACGTTGGAACGTCGCTCCAGCGTTCTTTTAGCCCAAATGGCATCGCTGTATAACAGTAAGTGGCCTTAGGAGTGATGAAGGCAGTCTTTTCTTCATCTTCAACGGCCATGGGAATTTGGTGGTATCCGGAGTTAGCGTCAA
Source organism: Viola odorata (assembly GCA_963691705.1). NCBI lineage: Eukaryota > Viridiplantae > Streptophyta > Magnoliopsida > Malpighiales > Violaceae > Viola > Viola odorata. The sequence goes on from OY829544.1 coordinate 40,762,485, forward strand.
GTGAGCTTAGATATGCGTACCCGACAGTCTGATCGACTAGTTGGTCAATACGGGGAAGCAAGTAGCAATCCTTGGGGCAAGCATTGTTCAAATCGGTAAAGTCAATACACATGTACCAGTCTCCATTGGTCTTAGGAATAAGAACTGGATTGGCTAACCACGTAGGGTATTGAACTTCGCGGATGAACCCTGCATCAAAGAGTTTTATCACTTCTTTATAAACGGCTAAAGCCTTTTCCGTAGAAAACGCGCGTCGCTTTTGCTGGACCGGCCTGACGCTAGGGTCAGCATTGAGACGATGCTCGACTATTTGGCGCGATATACCCGACATGTCTGTGGGTTTCCATGCGAACTCTCCTTGACATTTGTTCAATAACCGGGCCAATTGAAGGTTTTCCTCTAGACTGAGCTTTTCGCTGACTAGGAAGCTCGCCTCTTCTATGCCTATCATTGGTACGGGCACCATTTTGTCCAGAGGTTGTGCGCACTTCTCATCACCCTGTTCGTATGGGTCCACCGTTATACATATATACCCATCGCAACTCTTTTGAGTCATGAGCAGGTAACATTCCGCTGCCAGTTTTTGGTTGCCCTTTATCGATACCACTCCGTCCCAGGAGGGATATTTCATCTTCAGGTGCTTCTGAGATATCACCGCTCCAAAGCAGTTGAGAAAAGGTCGTCCAAGTATGACATTGTAGGGCAAGTTTAAGTCCACGACAAGGAATAACAGGTCCTCCGATCGCTTGGAGGTGTCTTCTCTGAAATACACGGGCAGTGTAGTTACTCCTGCGACAGGGATTGGGACCCCGTCCACTCCCATTATGGGTTTCTTGCAAGGTGTTAACTCGTTGCTGGGTCATTTCATGAGATTGTATGCCTCTAACGAGAAGAGGTTCACCGCACTCCCATTATCTATAAGAGTTCTTCTAACTCCGTGTCTGGCAATGATGGGCGTAACCACCAATGCATCATTATATGGATAGACAATGCCTTTTTCGTCCTCTTCTAAGAAGGCTAATATCATGCGATCCAGGACGCTTAGTGCTTCACCTTTCTTTATCGTGCCATCTCGTTTATGTTTTTCTCCTAACGCGGTCATTAGTGGCTCTGATTCGTCCATGTAAGGAGCCCCTCCCGCTATGATATTAATCATAGGGAAGTCCTCGTCGTCTACTGTGAAAGCTTCATCCCCTCTCCCTCCGGGAGTACTATCCTTCTGTGGGACACGAGGGGGTACCTGTCGGTCATCCACTATCCTTTTCGTGGGATTGTTTCGGGCGTCTTCTCTTACCTTGGCGGCGAATTCTCCCAAGTAACCTTCTTCCACCAAATGTTCTATTGCAGATTTTAGTTCTCTGCATACTTCTGTGGAATGCCCCCTGGCTTTGTGGAACTTGCAATAAGCATTTTCTCTTCTCCCTAGAAGCACCCCAGGCTTCACAGGCGCAGGGTAACAGATGGGAAGGTTTTGCTGCTCCACTATCGCTAAAATCTCTACCCTTGGTAGATTAAGGGACGGGAAGTCAGGGTCGTATATCCGACCTTTTAAAGGATCTCCTTGACGCTGAGTAGGGGAACTGTCAGGCTTTCCCTTCGAAGTGCTACATTTCCGCCCACCGGAGGTTTTAGGAATACGATCTTTCCGTCGAGCATACTCGTCGGTGAGGCGGTCGTCAGGAATGGTAATCGCAGGAGCATTAGGAATCGGAGGTGCCTCAGGCGGCATGTTGTAAGTTCTCTCTCTGTTTTCCTCTTCTTCCATTTTAGCATAATTATGGGCTTTAAGTCTTAATGCATCTAAAGTCACCGGAGGGTCTACCATCAGTGCATCCTTTAATTTATTATAACGGCAGTTCCTTTTCAAGGCTTCTATGGCAAAATCAATGGTAACGCCCGACGTCAGTGACATTTCCAAGTCGAATCGGCTGAGAAATTCCTTTAGAGTTTCTTGGGGCATTCGACGTATGTCAAATAATGCGGCAACGGATTTTCTGATTGGAATCGCTGTACTAAATCTGCTTCGGAACTTAGATTCCAATTGTGAGAAGTTGCTAATAGATCCGCCAGGGAGGCCCTCGAACCAGAGACACGCAACTCCTGATAATGTCATAACGAATATTTGGCACAACGATGCATCACTGTGAGTCTGAAATTGAACAAAATCCTTCACCTTATTGACGTGGGAAATGGGATCTCTGGTTCCGTCATAAGTTTCAGTGGGAAGCTTCACATGCCGACTGACCTTATGGCATCTTATACGACGGCTAAAAGGATGACCCGATGTGTCGTCAAGGATTTCACGCGCCTGGCGCGGGGGAGATATTTCCTCATGACGCCGCTGGTTTCGCGGTTCCGGTTCAGTTGTAAGACGTCGCCTAGGAGACCGACTGCGGCTCCTAGGCGAACGAGTTCTACGTCTTCTGCTACTGGATCTCTCGCTGTACTCAGGAGATAAATCTCTATTCTCTCCTTCTCTTCGACCGTCCCATCGGTTCCTGACCCCCTCGAGGTGCTGATCCTCCTGAGGGATGGGACCTTGAAGTACCTGCGGCACATAAGGTTCTACTCGTCCTTGAGCGAGCTGCACAAAATTGATCGGGGGATCTGTTGTAGGTAAAGTTAATTGGAGATTTCCCTGTACTAACGGTGACAAGGGCCGCTCGGTGACAATAGACGGCATGAACATGACACGGAGAGGGACACTCAATCCAGAAATCTCAGGTGTGATTCTGGTGGCCATTTCAGTCAAATAGTCCAACCGAGAACGAAGGGCTGCTATTTCACTCGCAAAAGGGTGTTCTGTACTGTTTAACACAAATCCCCTTGGAGGAGGAGTAGAAAATCTAGATTCCACCATCTGGGATAACAAAACGGTCGTTTGCGAGGAGAGGGCTTCCCCTGCCGACCTGGTCAACAGACCCGGGGATTCTGAACTGATTTGTTGCGCTGTCATAGAAAGATCAGCAGTAGCAAAAGGGAATAACTGTCTACGAATCGAAAAAGAGAGACTAGAGGATGAGGGTCGCGTCGGCTCCGATTCAGAAGTCATGATCGCTCCGATCTCTAGGTAAAACAGAGCTTGGCTATTAAGGATGCTCACTTAATATACCAAGGCTCTCAATGAAAGCACCAATTTGATAAGATTCAACCTTCGAGATGATCAGGATGATGACTACTGTTGGTCGGAGTTGCTGTAGTTGACGTCGGATCCACCTACAAAGCGCCGGAGGGGGGGCTCCGGCGTAGACACTCCGATGCTTAAGTCAGTAAGCGGTTAAAAAATAGCAGAGGTTCTAGTTGGTAATTTTCGTCCTACCTTTGTTTTAAAAATCAAGGAGGTATTAATAGGCCGCTGGGGGCGATACCTGAGTAACGAGGGGGTATACAGAAAGATAGCACTTTGGACGACGTCACGAGCGATACCTGGGGGTGACGTCATGGGCGGTACCTCTGAGGAGGGTGCCGGGGGCGATACCCATGGTGATGTCGGGGGCGATAACTCCGCGGATCCCCCGGGATGGGACGATGCAGTGCACCCAGAGACGCGTGAGACCTCCCCCCCGCTGATGTCGACCATCCCGGAGAACACCTCATAATCCAGTGGTGATAGCTTAGATGTCTGATAAGGCTTACAGGATTCCGCCCTCGTTAAGGATCATAATTATTGCAATGTCCTTGGGATTGTCTCAATTGTTATCAATTGCGCTCACGGATTCGCCCTTACCAGGAGTTTATCCCACATCAGTTCACAAACAATCTTAATCACCAATCTTAGCTAAGATTCATTTCTGCATAAAATTATTTCTTTATTTAACTTTTGCCTCGTTCCTTTTTATTGCTTTGTTTATCTTAATTGCAGAAACAAAACCCCTCAACTTTAGTGACGAGGAAGTCGAGTCAAAACTACAATTTCTCGAAAGATCTCTGTGGACGATCCTCTTACCACGATCTACAAGATCCTTGTGGACGAGTGATAAGTTGTATTCCTACCCCTAAATTCGTATCTTTTATACAACTAAATTTGATGCCCTCGACACGCAATCAGTGTCTGTGATTTTTTATAGTGTTTATGATTTAATAATCTGTTTGTGATTGATTCATAGTGTTTGTGATTTGTTCATAGTGTATGTGATTTGTTCATATAGTGTCTATGATCCGTTTATAGTGTTTGTGATTCAATCATATAGTATATGTGATGTGCTCAGAGTGTCCTGATGGAGGAGGTTTAATACTTCGAGAGAAAGGATTTATAGAAACTTTATAAATGCTCTTGGCGGCATGCCGCTAAGCCCTTAAATTTCAGAATTTTGGTATTCTGAATTCTTTTTGGCAAATTTCATTCCGTTCCGTAAAAAAGTTCAGTTTTAGAATTTCCGAAACCGAACTTTTAAATTCTGAAATTCCGAAACCGAACAAGCGAAATTCTGAAAGTTCGGTTACTGGAAACCGATGAACAAGCCTATCTGTACTGACACTGCATATATTCACCAGACATGATGAAGTAAAGAGTTGCTTTGAATGTCATCCATTACGTTTACTTTTGTACTGGGCACAACAGGATGAATAGTTTTGAACCGAATACATCACTTTTTTTTCCGTAGGAAAATGGTGTGGGAATAACAATTTGAGGTATGGAATAACACCACACTCTTTTATTTGTGAACTCCACCCGCGCGTATTGCTCATCAGAACCAGGAGAGGCAACAAACAACAGGTAAATTACTAATCTAATTAGTGGTAGGAAATCTAAATTAGTGTTGTAGAGGAATGACCTCATGATCTGTCATTCCCCTTTAAGTTTTTTTTTTGGGAAAACGATAGATTGGCACCCAGGAGATACTCCGGTGGACAATCGGACCACCAGACTATCGCCGTGACCAATCGGACCACCAAGAAATCTCCGTTAGACAAAATTGCACCCAGCGTTATGTCCGTTAGACAATAAAACCACCGTGCCACTCACTTTTCAACAACTTTCCTTAACCCGGTTAAGAACAACCAATTTCGCTCCATTTTCCTCCGTCTAAATCCCTAAAAACACATTTCCCCCCTTTTCCTCTTAGACAGAAAACCTAAATCCCTAAAATCACATTTTCCCCTTTCTACTCATCCCTGCGGCTCTCGCTGCTCCGTCCTTGCTGCTCGACGTCACTTCTTCCTTGCTGCTCGACGTCGCTGGTTCCTTGTCGCTCGACGTCGCTGCTTCCTTGACAACATTCCTCCTTTGCAGGTTCATGTCTATATACCTCTCCTACAATAAACATGCTGTTTCTTGTACCTGTGCTGTAAACGTTTTTTCCCCACCTTGATCATCATGATCGGCCTCTAATTTCCATATTAAATTCATGCTTAGACGTTTGATGAATTTTGATTTTTGTTGCATTAGAAACAGTGTCTGTTTCGCTTGTGGTGTTTGATTTTTATATTTATCGGTTGGTTTTAATGTGTTGAGGAGGTGATGAATTAAAAATGAAATTCAGATTTTAGTCCATTTTGGGTTTGATTTATCGGCTTAGTTATCCTGTAGATAGATGGAGTTTGCTGGTTTAAGTAGTTGAAAGAATATGCATGGCGGATTGAGGCATACCATGCACCTGGTTTTACTGAACTTGAAGGAATGTATTTTCTATTGCTTATCTGGTTCAAGATAGTTATCTAATGTTAATCCGCTAAAGTAAAATACAGTCATTAATAGTGACCAAGTGTTGCCACCAAGCCCTCGGGCACTTTCCGATGCACTCCATGATTATTAGTTGCATCATAACTTGTAGTTTTAATCTGTTATTGAGTTCATCTTGCTTGTGTGGAATTTTATTTCATTTGTTGAAGTAGTAGTACAATTGATTGCTGCAGTTCATTTTCTCCAGAGGAGATAAGAGTGTGAAGAAAATATCGATTCATTTGAAGATTTTCTTGGATTGATTGATTCTTGTCATTGCTTGCTGTCGTTGATTTGAAGATGGAGAGCTCAATGGAGGAGACAAGTGGGCAATCTCGAAGTCGATGTGTGTTGTGCTGGTGCAATATTCCAGCTAGGGTTAGAACGAGTTGGACAAACGCAAACCCAGGGAGGCGCTTCTTTGGTTGCTCTAGGTATGAGAGTATTGCATCGCGAAGAGGAAATGATTGTGGGTACTTTGCGTGGAAGGATCCACCGACATGTGAGAGAGGTCGTGTATTGGTCTCCATGTTATTGCCAAAAATTGAAGCGGCTCGATTGGAGGTTGTGAAGCACCAAGAACAAGTTAAAAGGCTAAAGTTTTTTTTGAAATTGTCATGGCTTGTTTTCATCTAGTTTGGAGTATTGATCATGTTGTATGCGATGATGAAGTTTTAAGTTAAGGAAAATCTTGTACCAATTAAGTTTGACTTTGAACTTCAATGTTGCAAATACGTTCTACTGTCTTCTTCTTCTTTTCTTTTCTTTTATTAATTATTCTTGTCTTCTTCATTAAAAAGACAAGAATTTTATACACAATACCACATAATTTAAGGCAAAATAATCAATAGAGAAAAAGAAGAAAAAAAAGGAGAATTAATGATATATATATATATATATATATATAATCTCCAACGCCGGAAATCTCGTATCCTTCTTTTTATTTTCTTTTTATTGGTAGCGGAGCCCAGACGTTCCTCTTTGGCAATCTGACAAAAGACATAGACAGGCGTGGTAAAGGTATCCAGAAAAGGAGTAAAGCCTGCGTTGGCCACGAACCCGCTAGGGTGAGTCAGTTTCTAAAGACATGTTCTGATTCCAATTTTCTTTATCTGTCATAATTAATTATGTTGTCTAGGAATGATTAGTTTTTAATATCGTTTATCTGTATTTATTTGGGCTTAATTTCTTAGGGAACTAATGTTATAAAACTGGAAACTTTTCCAAAAAATTGATAAATCTTTCTAAAGCTCAGTTAGGTATTAAAAAATTGCGAACCAAAAATTTAAAAGAATCGACTACTTAGATTTAGAAATTTCAAGAGATAAGTATAAAATATCAACGGAAACAAGTGAAATTGTTTGTCGACTAGATAAAACCCTAGAACATAAACTTCATAGTCAGAACGCTCATTTAAACGGACTAACAGATCTAGTTATAAGTCTAGGCAATCATCTAGAAGTAGAAAAAGAAAGTATTATTAAACAGATTGATAGTATAACAGGATTGGTAACAGAAAATAGTCGTTTTATAAAAGTTATAACTGAAAATTTAGATTTCATTAAAAGCCAAAACGAGCATATTATTACAGAATTTAAAAAGATTAAAAATATAGATAAACAACCAATCGAAGAATTACAGGAAATTTCAGGGTTAACAAAAGCCTTAGAAAAATTAAAATTAGATAATAATCATAAAATAAGTATTAAACCAACAAAATACAATCATTGGCTACCTAGAAAATGAATAATTTTACGCCTTTCAGTGGACCCAGTAGAACACTACAAGAGTCTCGTAGAAGTGTGTCATCTAGAGAAGAAGTTAATAATAACCCATTTTTAGGAAGAATGTTTAGTAGAGGATCAGGAAGTAATAGTTCACAAACAGTAGTTCAATTAGAAGAAGAAATAGATGTAGAAAGAAATTTAGAAATATACAATAATGAACAATTAGATGCATTAAACCCAAGAACCTTATACAGAGTAGGCCCCCTAAACATAAATACTGTATTAATTAGAAGTAATAGAGAAGAAAGCCTTAGAGTAGTAGACACCTCAGAGACTATCGACCTATTTACTCCAGAAATGATTAATAAAATTAAGAAAATAGGAAAAATGTTTGCACATGTTGGGTTGGTAGTAATAGGTATAAAAGGATTAGGTAGAAAAGAGCTAGGAACTAAAGTCTTAGTTTTAATTTTAGATAAATCCTGGAAAACAGATGTTAAGAAAGCGATTATAGCAGGAATGGAAGTAGACCTCAGTCAAAACTGTGCCCTTTTCTATTGTTCACCAGCAATATTAAAAGATATTAGAGATTTAAAGAATCTAAAAATAGGATTAGCAACAAAGGGTTACGAAGATTATAAAGGAAACAATTTAGTAATCAGCATAGGAATTTTAGGGAAAGCAAGTAACAGATCAGGCATGAATTTTAAAGTCAACATAGAAGGAATCGTAGAAAATTTAGCAAGCCATGGAATAAGAATGATAGAACCAGTTAAAATAGATCCCGAAGAACTAGCAGGATTAGAATGGCCACTAAAAGAATTTACAGATACTACTGAAAAAAAATTAGTACCAGAAAAAAGCGTAATATACGAAGATAAAGATGGTAACTTTAGTATGAGATTTAATAATTATACAGAAAAAGAACCTGTCAAAGAAGATGACAGTGATCAAGAAGTTAGTATGATGAATGAAGAATTAGGAGCACCAATATATGATACAGATAATGAAAATATAGAGGAAAATGTAGGATACTACACAGATGATGAAAATGTAGAAGAAATTATAGGATATGGTCTATATGAAGAATTAGATGAAGAAATAAATGAAGTAGAAGAAATAGCCGGCTTCAAAACAGAAGAAGTCCATAAAACATTTGATCAAATAGTAAACAAAAAGTTTACAGAGATTAACATACAAGAACAAGTAGATGACATGTTAATAGAATGCATGACAGAATTGGGATTAGAATACGAAGAAGCATATAACAAATTAAACGAAGTTTTTAACTTACCACTAGTAGCAGATATAGTAAACGGGAAAATATTAGTTAGTGATTTCTATAAACCAGAAGTAAGTTATATGGATCAAAATATAGATCCTAGAGGAGTTAAAAGACCTAAACCTGAGTTCGTAACACCAGGAACATCAGGAACAGAAATGTTAGGAAGAGAACCTTGGACGCCTGCTACTGCAGTATACCAAGGAGAATCAAATATAAAAGGCAGAGGGGCAAGAATGCCAATAGGAAAACTTTATAGTTCAAATATGCTAGTAATAGAACAACAGAGCCCTCAATTATGGCCAGATGAGATATTAATATGGGAACAAACAGTCGTTAGAAATTGGGAAACCAATAAGCGAGAAGATATAGACATGTTTTCTTATTTAGAAACAACCTTAGGACCAACAGCATTAGGGATTTGGCAAAGTAAAAAGCTAAAAGACCCAGATGGAATAAACACCATTAAGTCATTAGGAGATAATCCATATAATTTTACGAGTCAAATTAGAATTCTACTATTAGGAGTAGATCCTGCCAAAGAGAATACATTTATACAAGACACGACAGTAAGAAATTTAGAACAACTCAGTATTACAAATTTTAAATACATCAAAGAATTTAGCTCAGATTTTGCTAGATTATTAGCTCAAACTGGTAAAGCTATGGACGATGATCTATGTAATAAATATTTCATCAAGCTTCCGGGAGACTTAGGAAGATTAATGCATGAAGAATGGAATAGAGATTGTGGTCATATAGCAGATCCAGGAATAGGACCTAGAATTACTTATGTGTTCAAAAAAGTAGAAGATAAATGTAAAGATGCTACAATGCAAGAACAAATTAAGCGTCAAGCTTGGGCGTTTTGCAAAACGGCGATTTACACGCCACAAGCATATGGATATTATGATAAAAAGAAAAAATTCCTTAGAAAAAGCACATCCTATAGAAAAGACAAACCATGGAAAAATAAAAATAAATATGTTAAAAAAACCTAGAGACAGGAAATGCACATGTTTTATTTGTGGGGATCCAGAACATTTAGCAAATAGATGTCCAAATAAACATAAAAATATAGATAGGACAAATTTGGTAGAACAATTAGGCGATTATGAAATAGAAAATATCAAAACAGATTCAGACAATGAATAAGTATACAGTATAGTCTCAGAAAATGATCAAGAAAATAGTACTAAAATTACCTATACCTACATGAATGAAGAACAACAAGAACAAAATGTAGAATGTTTACATGAGTGGATTAGAAACAGAGGAAATAATCATATAAGTTGTTATAACTGTAGGCTATATCCGGCTATAGATAGAAGATACCAATGTAATAATTGTTTTAAAGAAATATGTTTTATGTGTATTAGAAAATTATTCCAAATAGAAACAGATATATCAGGAAAAGTCATAGAAAATAATCGTAGGGATATAATAGATGAAACGCTTAGAGAACAAATTAAAAGACATAATGTAGAAATAGAACTTTTAAAACATAGGATAAAAGAGCTTGAAGACCACCAAATTGAGAAAAAAGAAGAAGTAGAATTTAGCTATATAACAGAACAAATTCAAGAAGAATCATCTTTTACCATTAGTAAATGTATAGCAAGCTTAATAACTCTGAAATGTAGACTATGGTTAGATACGAATACGTTTGTAGAATTAAATGCCATTTTAGATACGGCAAGCTCAAAGAGTATGGTAGGACACAGTTTGATACCAATAAAGTATCATAAAAAATTGAAATACAAGGTTATCACAAAAACAGCAGAACAACGAACAATGGTTATCACACATCATATAGAAGCTTTAGGAATACAGGTTATAGATTTTGCAAAAAATTATAGTGTTAAATACGATATTCCACAGATTAACATAGCACCTGAAGAAACAAGAAGTAATGACTTTTTATTAGGATTAAATTTTATATGCAGTCTAAATGGTAGTGTTACTATAGCTAGAAATAGTATAACAGTTAGTAAAAATGTCTACACATTTCCAACAAATAAATATATACAGACAGCAGAATTGGCAAGAAAGCGTGGTGGACAACCCACATTAGAATTTTTAAAACCAGACATAAAAAGAACAGCATATATAGAAAATGAAACATATACTATGCTAGGGAAAGAATTAGCTTTGGAATTAGAAAAAGGACCAGATAATAAAAATACTAAAAATTATCCCATCGTACAGAAGTTAGAAAAAATAAGATTAATAGGTGAAGACATTACTAAAAATAGAGTAAATTATGAAGTAAAAATACAGATTAAAAATCCGGATATAAGGATAGTAACAACAAATATAGATTACAGCCCTTTAGATAAAGAAGAATTTAGAAAACAAATTCCTGAAATGCTGAACCAAGGATTAATTAAAAGATCAGTTAGTCCACATAGACTCGCAGCATTCATAGTTAAAAATCACAGTGAAATTAAAAGAGGTAAAGCTAGAATAGTGTATAATTACAAACGATTAAATGATAATACCATAGATTATGCATACAATATTCCGAATAAAGACAGTTTAATAGGGCTAATACAAAAGAAAAAGATATTTAGTAAATTTGACTTAAAATCAGGATATAACCAGTTAAAATTAGAAGAATGGTTCAAACAATGGACTGCATTTACATGTCCAGAAGGACATTTTGAATGGAATGTTCTTTCTGTTGGCCTAAAAAATGCACCAGTAGTTTTTCAAAGATTTATGGATTCAATATTCTTTTTAGGATTAGAAATAGGGAATGGAAAGATAGAATTACAGCCACATATAGCTGAAAAGATATTAAATTTCCCAGATAAATTAGAAGGATTAAAACAAATACAGGCTTTTCTAGGGATACTAAATTTTGCTAGAAAATTTATTCCTAATTTAAGCAAATTAGTAGGACCATTATATAGTAAAACAACTAAAAATGGTCAAAGAAATTTCAACAAAGAAGACTCAGAATTAGTAAAGAAAATTAAAGAACAGGTTAAAAAAATTAAGCCATTAGAACTACCTTTAACGACAGATTACATTATTATAGAATGTGATGGTACTAAAGAAGGATGGGGAGCAGTCATGATCTGTAAACCCAATAAATATTCAGACAAAGAAACAGAAAGAATTGCTGCTTATGCAAGTGGCAATTTCAAAACAGGACAGAATTGGAGCAGTTTAGATTTTGAAATACAAGCATTAATAAATGCGTTAGATAAATTTAAGATATATCTACAGAATGAATTTACAGTAAGAACAGATTGTGAAGCTATAGTAAAATTTCTCAAAAATGAGAATAGCAAAAAGATAAACAGAACCCGATGGGTTAACTTACAAAATTTGATACAGGGAAACGGATATAAAATTTGCTTCGAGCATATAAAAGGAAAAAATAACAGTTTAGCAGATTTATTATCTAGAAACATTGAAAAACTTTTTAAATGATACAGGTAGAAATGAAGAAAAGGGTTATAAAACCCCGGGGACAAACAGAACAGAAATCAGAAGCAGCAGAATCCCTAATAGACAGAACTATTATCTACAAGAATAATCTAGCGATGCCGGTTACAGCTACAGAAAGAGGGTCATCATCCTCAAACATACAGAATTCACCTTCACAAATAAACAGAAGTTTTCCTATGAGAGGAGCACAGAAAGAGATTAAATTTGGTACCATGTATCTCACAGAATTCCCTGAAGGAGGAAATAGAAAATTCAAACCCTTTGAAGGGTTAAACATCGATAGAGAACAACAGTGCTTGCTAGATAACATCTGGCACATATAGACTGTTCCAACAGCAACACAATTTAAGGTACAATGCTTAAATGCTCTAAGCATGTACTTTTCAGAAAAGAATGCCAAGATACAGAAAAAATCTTTCTCACATTATGTGATATACAGGGGATTAAAGACAGGAGTTTTTCACAGTTTTAACACAGTTAAAAATTTCATTATGTGTCAAAATCCCATTTTTGTGGGCTATCACAGCTTCGCCGAGGCCTTAGAAGAAGCAAGGGCCCAATTAGGCCCAAACTTCTATATTGAGCCCGAAACAGTTAGACCATATTCAGAAGTAGCCCTAGAAGATCCAAGTCAGCTAATAGCTCGACTAGAAGATAGAAACAGAAAACTAGAAGAACAGATGGTACAGATTCAGCAACAGACAGCTAAACAGATAGCTTTTCTTGAATAGAAAAAGAATGAAGCTGAAAGGCAATTCCAACAGAACAACACCACTGTAAGCATTCTAAATACTAAAATACAACAGTTAGATCAATTTATCGAAGAAAACAAGCCCAAGAATCGAAGTTTCATTCAACTTCGGGCTAGGTTATTAGATATGCCAGCACAGTTCACCCTAAAGCCTTTGATTGATCAATGGCCTGAGGGAGAAGAAATAATCAAACAGAAGACAGAAAGCATACATCTAGAAGACTTGATTAATGCACAAAAAGACTTAGTACGTATTCATTTTGAAGAAACAAATTGGAAATTTAAAGGAGTAAAGGTGATACAGAAACCCTTTTCTATAAGGGCAGGACAGATTACAAGACATAATAATGGTACAGCAGGTCTGTTTAAGTTACAAGTAGACCTTAACCTCACAGATATGCCCTTCCAAAAAATTCTCTCCTTCTTCCACATGGGAATGATAGATCAAATTACATTCAAATTAGAAGAAGAAGGAAACATTGAAAGTTATATAGAAGAATTCGGAGAAAAGTTTTTCTTATTGCAGGAAACATGGCAGTTAGAAAGAAATTAATATGTATCATTGACTCCACACTCCCTGTAGCTAGAGGATTTGAAATCATCCCTGCAAAGAAAAGAATATTCATTTTCTCTGCAGATAGAGACAGAGATAGTCTTGAAGATATCAAGATGATTGCTCTATCTCCTTATGATTTTCAAGAACTAGACAACACAGAAATTTACAAAGCTGCTCAAGATCCCAGCGTCCTCTACACCCTAGAAGATTGGATTGGTTTGGTTATCATCTCTTAGGAGAAGGATATTTCATCCAAATTTACAGTACTAGAGATTGGAAAATGTTCCTTCCACATTCCGGAGACGGGCGCCTCTTAGACGAAGAACATATTGTTAATGTAGTAGACGACCTCCAAGACGAAGAAATGACAGAAGCTGACGACAGAGACGAAGTCACTATTCCAGACACTCACAGAGATCTTTAAAAAATCTATCAACAGACGTAAGCCATGACGATTGCAGAAACAGATCTTTAACAGACGTAAGCCATGACGTTTACAGAAATAGCTGTCCAGAACAGCTGTCCATCAGCAGCCTGCCTTTTGGCAGGATGTAATTATAAATTACTTTTCTTTTTAACTTTTTCCTACTTTAATTTGTGACCTTATCTTTTTAGATGCTTTTAAGATAAGTTTTCTTTTCTGTTGGCCACTTGTTTTTTGGCCTCTTTCTTTAGTTTTTCCTATAAAAGGGGACTCTCCCCTTCATTTGTAAGTACGAAAGAAAAAATATAACAAGGAAAGCATTTGTCAATCTCTCCATGTCTCACTAAAATCGCTCTTTAGTTTCCAATTTTCATAGCCTCTTAGTTCCCCGCACCTAAACAGAAGCCCAAATATTAAAAAAAAAAAAAAATCTAAAAATCTCAAACCGGTGACTGTAAATCTCCAACGCCGGAAATCTCGTATCCTTATTTTTTATTTATCCATAAAAAGAAAATAAAAAGAAGGATACGAGATTTCCGGCGTTGGAGATTTACAGTCACCGGTTTGAGATTTTTAAATTTTTTTTTTGTTTTTTTTTATATTTGGGCTTCTGTTTAGGTGCGGGGAACTAAGAGGCTATGAAAACTGGAAACTAAAGAGAGATTTTAGTGAGACATGGAGAGATTGACAAATGCTTTCCTTGTTATATTTTTTCTTTCGTACTTACAAATGAAGGGGAGAGTCCCCTTTTATAGGAAAAACTAAAGAAAGAGGCCAAAAAACAAGTGGCCAACAGAAAAGAAAACTTATCTTAAAAGCATCTAAAAAGATAAGGTCACAAATTAAAGTAGGAAAAAGTTAAAAAGAAAAGTAATTTATAATTACATCCTGCCAAAAGGCAGGCTGCTGATGGACAGCTGTTCTGGACAGCTGTTTCTGTAAACGTCATGGCTTACGTCTGTTAAAGATCTATTTCTGCAATCGTCATGGCTTACGTCTGTTGATAGCTTTTTTAAAGATCTCTGTGAGTGTTTGGAATAGTGACTTCGTCTCTGTCGTCAGCTTCTGTCATTTCTTCGTCTTGGAGGTCGTCTACTAGATTAACAATATGTTCTTCATCTAAGAGGCGCCCGTCTCTGGAATGTGGAAGGAACATTTTCCATTCTCTAGTACTGTAAATTTGGATGAAATATCCTTCTCCTAAGAGATGATAACCAATCCAATCTTCTGGGGTGTAGAGGACGCTGGGATCTTGAGCAGCTTTGTAAATTTCTGTGTTGTCTAGTTCTTGAAAATCATAAGGAGATAGAGCAATCATCTTGATATCTTCAAGACTATCTCTGTCTCTATCTGCAGAGAAAATGAATATTCTTTTCTTTGCAGGGATGATTTCAAATCCTCTAGCTACAGGGAGTGTGGAGTCAATGATACATATTAATTTCTTTCTAACTGCCATGTTTCCTGCAATAAGAAAAAACTTTTCTCCGAATTCTTCTATATAACTTTCAATGTTTCCTTCTTCTTCTAATTTGAATGTAATTTGATCTATCATTCCCATGTGGAAGAAGGAGAGAATTTTTTGGAAGGGCATATCTGTGAGGTTAAGGTCTACTTGTAACTTAAACAGACCTGCTGTACCATTATTATGTCTTGTAATCTGTCCTGCCCTTATAGAAAAGGGTTTCTGTATCACCTTTACTCCTTTAAATTTCCAATTTGTTTCTTCAAAATGAATACGTACTAAGTCTTTTTGTGCATTAATCAAGTCTTCTAGATGTATGCTTTCTGTCTTCTGTTTGATTATTTCTTCTCCCTCAGGCCATTGATCAATCAAAGGCTTTAGGGTGAACTGTGCTGGCATATCTAATAACCTAGCCCGAAGTTGAATGAAACTTCGATTCTTGGGCTTGTTTTCTTTGATAAATTGATCTAACTGTTGTATTTTAGTATTTAGAATGCTTACAGTGGTGTTGTTCTGTTGGAATTGCCTTTCAGCTTCATTCTTTTTCTATTCAAGAAAAGCTATCTGTTTAGCTGTCTGTTGCTGAATCTGTACCATCTGTTCTTCTAGTTTTCTGTTTCTATCTTCTAGTCGAGCTATTAGCTGACTTGGATCTTCTAGGGCTACTTCTGAATATGGTCTAACTGTTTCGGGCTCAATATAGAAGTTTGGGCCTAATTGGGCCCTTGCTTCTTCTAAGGCCTCGGCGAAGCTGTGATAGCCCACAAAAATGGGATTTTGACACATAATGAAATTTTTAACTGTGTTAAAACTGTGAAAAACTCCTGTCTTTAATCCCCTGTATATCACATAATGTGAGAAAGATTTTTTCTGTATCTTGGCATTCTTTTCTGAAAAGTACATGCTTAGAGCATTTAAGCATTGTACCTTAAATTGTGTTGCTGTTGGAACAGTCTATATGTGCCAGATGTTATCTAGCAAGCACTGTTGTTCTCTATCGATGTTTAACCCTTCAAAGGGTTTGAATTTTCTATTTCCTCCTTCAGGGAATTCTGTGAGATACATGGTACCAAATTTAATCTCTTTCTGTGCTCCTCTCATAGGAAAACTTCTGTTTATTTGTGAAGGTGAATTCTGTATGTTTGAGGATGATGACCCTCTTTCTGTAGCTGTAACCGACATCGCTAGATTATTCTTATAGATAATAGTTCTGTCTGTTAGGGATTCTGCTGCTTCTGATTTCTGTTCTGTTTGTCCCCGGGGTTTTATAACCCTTTTCTTCATTTCTACCTGTATCATTTAAAAAGTTTTTCAATGTTTCTAGATAATAAATCTGCTAAACTGTTATTTTTTCCTTTTATATGCTCGAAGCAAATTTTATATCCGTTTCCCTGTATCAAATTTTGTAAGTTAACCCATCGGGTTCTGTTTATCTTTTTGCTATTCTCATTTTTGAGAAATTTTACTATAGCTTCACAATCTGTTCTTACTGTAAATTCATTCTGTAGATATATCTTAAATTTATCTAACGCATTTATTAATGCTTGTATTTCAAAATCTAAATTGCTCCAATTCTGTCCTGTTTTGAAATTGCCACTTGCATAAGCAGCAATTCTTTCTGTTTCTTTGTCTGAATATTTATTGGGTTTACAGATCATGACTGCTCCCCATCCTTCTTTACTACCATCACATTCTATAATAATGTAATCTGTCGTTAAAGGTAGTTCTAATGGCTTAATTTTTTTAACCTGTTCTTTAATTTTCTTTACTAATTCTGAGTCTTCTTTGTTGAAATTTCTTTGACCATTTTTAGTTGTTTTACTGTATAATGGTCCTACTAATTTGCTTAAATTAGGAATAAATTTTCTAGCATAATTTAGTATCCCTAGAAAAGCCTGTATTTGTTTTAATCCTTCTAATTTATCTAGGAAATTTAATATCTTTTCAGCTATATGTGGCTGTAATTCTATCTTTCCATTCCCTATTTCTAATCCTAAAAAGGATATTTTTCTTTTACTAACTACTATACCATATTTTTCTATTTCTTGAAAAATCTGTTTTAGATGTTCTTCATGTTCTTTAATAGAATCACTTGCTACCAGAATATCATCTATATAAACTAAACAAAAATCATATTTTAAGAATATTGAATCCATAAATCTTTGAAAAACTGCTGGTGCATTTTTTAGGCCAAAAGAAAGAACATTCCATTCAAAATGTCCTTCTGGACATGTAAATGCAGTCCATTGTTTGAACCATTCTTCTAATTTTAACTGGTTATATCCTAATTTTAAGTCAAATTTACTAAATATCTTTTTCTTTTGTATTAGCCCTATTAAACTGTCTTTATTCGGAATATTGTATGCATAATCTATGGTATTATCATTTAATCTTTTGTAATTATACACTATTCTAGCTTTGCCTCTTTTAATTTCACTGTGATTTTTAACTATGAATGATGCGGATCTATGTGGACTAACTGATCTTTTAATTAATCCTTGGTTCAGCATTTCAGGAATTTGTTTTCTGAATTCTTCTTTATCTAAAGGGCTGTAATCTATATGTGCTGTTACTATCCTTATATCCGGATTTTTAATCTGTATTTTTACTTCATAATTTACTCTATTTTTAGTAATGTCTTCACCTATTAATCCTATTTTTCTAATTTCTGTACGATGGGATAATTTTTAGTATTTTTAATATCTGGTCCTTTTTCTAATTCCAAAGCTAATTCTTTCCCTAGCATAGTATATGTTTCATTTTCTATATATGCTGTTCTTTTTATGTCTGGTTTTAAAAATTCTAATGTGGGTTGTCCACCACGCTTTCTTGCCAATTCTGCTGTCTGTATATATTTATTTGTTGGAAATGTGTAGACATTTTTACTAACTGTTATACTATTTCTAGCTATAGTAACACTACCATTTAGACTGCATATAAAATTTAATCCTAATAAAAAGTCATTACTTCTTGTTTCTTCAGGTGCTATGTTAATCTGTGGAATATCGTATTTAACACTATAATGTTTTGCAAAATCTATAAACTGTATTCCTAAAGCTTCTATATGATGTGTGATAACCATTGTTCGTTGTTCTGCTGTTTTTGTGATAACCTTGTATTTCAATTTTTTATGATACTTTATTGGTATCAAACTGTGTCCTACCATACTCTTTGAGCTTGCCGTATCTAAAATGGCATTTAATTCTACAAACGTATTCGTATCTAACCATAGTCTACATTTCAGAGTTATTAAGCTTGCTATACATTTACTAATGGTAAAAGATGATTCTTCTTGAATTTGTTCTGTTATATAGCTAGATTCTACTTCTTTCTTTTTCTCAATTTGGTGGTCTTCAAGCTCTTTTATCCTATGTTTTAAAAGTTCTATTTCTACATCATGTCTTTTAATTTGTTCTCTAAGCGTTTCATCTATTATATCCCTACGATTATTTTCTATGACTTTTCCTGATATATCTGTTTCTATTTGGAATAATTTTCTAATACACATAAAACATATTTCTTTAAAACAATTATTACATTGGTATCTTCTATCTATAGCCGGATATAGCCTACAGTTATAACAACTTATATGATTATTTCCTCTGTTTCTAATCCACTCATGTAAACATCTACATTTTGTTCTTGTTGTTCTTCATTCATGTAGGTATAGGTAATTTTAGTACTGTTTTCTTGATCATTTTCTGAGACTATACTGTATACTGATTCATTGTCTGAATCTGTTTTGATATTTTCTATTTCATAATCGCCTAATTGTTCTACCAAATTTGTCCTATCTATATTTTTATGTTTATTTGGACATCTATTTGCTAAATGTTCTGGATCCCCACAAATAAAACATGTGCATTTCCTGTCTCTAGGTTTTTTAACATATTTATTTTTATTTTTCCATGGTTTGTCTTTTCTATAGGATGTGCTTTTTCTAAGGAAATTTTTCTTTCTATCATAATATCCATATGCTTGTGGCGTGTAAATCGCCGTTTTGCAAAACGCCCAAGCTTGACGCTTAATTTGTTCTTGCATTGTAGCATCTTTACATTTATCTTCTAATTTTTTGAACACATAAGTAATTCTAGGTCCTATTCCTAGATCTGCTATATGACCACAATCTCTGTTCCATTCTTCATGCATTAATCTTCCTAAGTCTTCCGGAAGCTTGATGAAATATTTATTACATAGATCATCGTCCATAGCTTTACCAGTTTGAGCTAATAATCTAGCAAAATCTGAGCTAAATTCTTTGATGTATTTAAAATTTGTAATACTGAGTTGTTCTAAATTTCTTACTGCCGCGTCTTGTATAAATGTATTCTCTTTGGCAGGATCTACTCCTAATAGTAGAATTCTAATTTGACTCGTAAAATTATATGGATTATCTCCTAATGACTTAATGGTGTTTATTCCATCTGGGTCTTTTAGCTTTTTACTTTGCCAAATCCCTAATGTTGTTGGTCCTAAGGTTGTTTCTAAATAAGAAAACATGTCTATATCTTCTCGCTTATTGGTTTCCCAATTTCTAACGACTGTTTGTTCCCATATTAATATCTCATCTAGCCATAATTGAGGGCTCTGTTGTTCTATTACTAGCATATTTGAACTATAAAGTTTTCCTATTGGCATTCTTGCCCCTCTGCCTTTTATATTTGATTCTCCTTGGTATACTGCAGTAGCAGGCGTCCAAGGTTCTAATATATATATATATAGGTCCAAAATAAAACCTGCATCTTCTAAAAAGCAAGGTAGCATCCAAAATTAGTACTAAGTTCACATAATATCACTTGGTACCCGTTAATCCCAAAAAGGCATACAAAACCTTAAACTACCCAAAACGGCATTAGCACTACCTTTTTCCATCACTGCTAGGTTTCTTTTTCTTCACAGTAAGCTTAGGAATTGGTGCTTTGGCAGCAGCTTGTACTGGTAATTTACGAGTTATAGGAATCGGTGGCTTGTGAGGTTGGTTATATCTGGAGACTACTTGCTTGGCAACTCTACTACTAGGTTGAATGGACTCCAGGTTGGCGGATTCCTACATTAAGCAATGAATATCGTCAAACAAATAATTGACAACATTATAGTGTTCGAAAGCTCAGCAGCATACATACTTGTGTTAAGACATCAGGATTTGCAATGAGGTTCTCAGAACTAGGCGCAACCATTTCTAAACTGTTGATAGTATAGTCTTCAGTACGTACACTCGACTGTTAGAAAATTATAGAAAATAAGAAAACATATCCACATTGATGAAAACACAATGGACAGCGCAACAATTAGATAGATAGCATTTAGAATTTAACTACATCACATACCATTGATGCTTGCCGGATAGGAACACTAAAACCCATGTAGTATTCATGTGTGTGGTCCTTTTTATTCTTGACTTCCCCTCTGCAAGTCCTTGAGTTATGATCAGGTCCCTTACACTTACTACAAACTATTGTGATCTTCCTCTTCTTAGGTCTGTAGGGGTTCAAACCTTCATCTTTGTCCCTAATTCTGACCCTTTTAGGTCTGCCTGGCTGTCTTTTAAGATGCGGAGGAAAAGGTCTGGTTTGTGAAGAAGCAGGCCACAAATTTTCTCCATTCATAGGTTCCAACTTCACACTCCACAAGCTATTATAGGCTGTCATATGTAGGTATGGTGATACATACTCCTCTGGAGTACCATTAATTTCAAAAATAGCTCTAGCAGCATGCTCACAAGGAACTCCAGTTAAATCCCACTCATTACATGCACATGACATACTATTTAAGTTGACTGTAAATTGTACCCTATCCTTAGCAATCTCAAAATTTTCATCCCCACAATCAGTAGCCTTCCAAAACCTTGCCTGTTTCTTATTGGCCTCTACCTTAACTTGTGCTTGTGGACATACGGGACCTTTATAGCCTGCCAATTTATTTGTCCTATCCTTTGCCAACTTAATGCACATCTTCCTAAGACCCTCTAGCATGGTAACTATAGGCTTGTCCCTTTCACCCATAATATAAGCATTAAAACATTCACTGGGGTTGTTTAAGATCATACCCGACTTTGCTCTTGTCCCCCATAGATGTCTTGACTAGTGTTGTGGACCAAGCTTCATGAGGTAGTTTTTCGCCGCAGTGGCATTCTTTGCATCAAACTTCTCCATATGCATTTTGAATTCCTTCTCTGTCATTGACAACGCGGCTGCATCCAATATATCCTTCATTTCCTTGTTGTGCCATTCTGGTTTGAGTTTAAAGTTGCTGTACATATGTCTCAAGCAAAATCGGTGTTCAGCATTTCTTTCTTTCAAAGCGGGTATCAATCCATGCATAATTGAAAACTATTTTTAGTATCTGCAATATAGAGAATAAAACATGTAAAACTAATATGATATGGTTCACCTTCTGTTGGTCAGACATGAAAGCCCAGTTATTTTCCTCAATGCTCTCGATTCCCTCCTCCAACTGATTAAGGAACCAAATCCACGTTTCTTTTGATTCTATCTCCACCACACAATATGCAAGTGGGAACATACCATTGTTACCATCAAGTCCCATTGCCGCAACCAATTGACCAGGATATTTACCTTTGAGATGGCAAGCATCCACATGAACTATTGGCCTGCAATAGGATTTGAAAGCTTTGCACAGAGGTTCTAGGCACACGAAAACTCTTTGGAATCTCGGTGCCATATTGTCAGCATCCGGCGGGCAGCGTGCTTTCAATACAGATCCTGGATATTTCAGTTGAAGCTCTGCAAGATACTCCCAAATCTGACCATATTGAGCCTCATGGTTTCCATTTATAATTTCAAGAGCCTTAAGCTTTGCTCTGTAACACTTCTTGACACTCACGTTAATATTGTGATGTGTGTAAACTTCTTCCTTCAATGCCTTTGGCGTCAAGTTTGGCTGGTTCCTAAATCTATTGAGATACTTTCTTGTAATCCAGTCTTGTGTTGAAAGAGCACTGTTGATGATACTATTACAAGTGTGTCGGGGTTCATAAGACACTACCTTTAGAACCTTTTCGAAATTCTTCTTCGAACCATATAACCTCCAAGGACATTTCCCGGTAGAGCAGTTAGCCACTACTCTCAGTTTGTCACTTTTCTGAATTTTAATAGGATAACCAAACTTGATGCCATAGTCCTTAATGGCATTACGAAGTTCCTGAGTATCATTGAAGACCATATCCTCACAAAATGGATCCTCTAAACATGGATTTGACTTGAAAGAAATTAAAACTGGAGCAACTTCATTGTCTGAGTCATCTGGGCTGGCATAATCCTCATCTGAATCTCCAGGTCCTCTGGTATTCTCATACCCTGACATCCTCGCATAACCAGCTTCAAAATCAGCATCATCATCCTCTCTTCTATTAACCTTCACCCCTTCTTCTTCATCATCATCATTTTCATCAATGTTTGCCTCCTCACCAGCCTCCTGAACAACCTCAACTTCCTCTTCAACGGGTGCTAAATATGTATGCTCAACATAAACTTCAACAAAAGCTTCACTTCCAATGCAATTAATAAAATTGTTGAAATCTTCAGTAGAAGATAACAACTTGTAGCCTGCTGCTAAATCACTATCAAGTAAATGCCATACGAAATTTTGTATATTTCTAACCCCAAGCACATGTGCTCTGCCTAATAAGTATCCTAAACCCCATGTCTTTGGATCGCAATCGACAAGAACCACCACATCTCCACCAGTGTACTTAGTACAGGGAGCTCCGTGGGTTAATTTCCCATTATAGTACAAGGAGCCGTGGAACTTCCAATTATAATCCATTATACCTACATTAAAACATTTATCCCTCAAAATTTAATGTAGAAACATAGAAGAAAATACTATGCAAACCATAAATATAAGGATGTGTTAATCACTTTTTTGAAGATGTTTTGATAATGCAAGTTAGGAGAACAGACGACATAAATAACAATCAACTAAATGCACAAGACACCCATTATCCATCAAAGAGATTCATCCACAACATCCAACGACAGACTGACACCCACAGCCGTAAAAGCCTCATGAATCCGATAAACTTAGTAAGCAAATTAATTTACTAATTGAACTCATACCGCTAGTTTTAGCAAGGAAATCCACAGCCAAAAACTCAATTGCATAATACCACGCCCTAGACAATCACTAGAATACAAAATCCATATCTGCCTTTATTTAAATGAAAGTTAACTTTGGTGGACCTTATCGTTTTTCCTCTTCCCTACTTGTTTGGTTATGATTATGAAAATAACTTGAAATACCCAATGAGCTACTGATCAACTAGCACACAATTACAGCACAGGTACAAGAAACAACATGTTTATTGTAGGAGAGGTATATAGACATGAACCTGCAAAGGAGGAATGTTGTCAAGGAAGCAGCGACGTCGAGCAGCAAGGAAGAAGTGACGTCGAGCAGCAAGGACGGAGCAGCGAGCGCCGCAGGGATGACGACGAGCAGCGAAGATTTGTCGAAGAGGAGAAAGGAGAAAATGTGATTTTAGGGATTTAGGTTTTCTGTCTAAGAGGAAAAGGAGGGAAATGTGTTTTTAGGGATTTAGACGGAGGAAAATGGAGCGAAATTGGTTGTTCTTAATGGAGTTAAGGAAAGCTGTTGAAAAGTGAGTGGCACGGTGGTTTTATTGTCTAACGGACATAACGCTGGGTGCAATTTTGTCTAACGGAGATTTCTTGGTGGTCCGATTGGTCACGGCGATAGTCTGGTGGTCCGATTGTCCACCGGAGTATCTCCTGGGTGCCAATCTGTCGTTTTCCCTTTATTTTTTTTAATAAATAAAAGGAAGGCATCTGAGCTTACTAAGTAAACCCAGACTACAAGCAACTTGTATTACAAACTCTCCTTCAGTCCTTGCGCTCATGCTATATATATATATATGTAGCATTAATTAGAATTTAGAACACCCATCAGCACCACTCCCCAGCACCACTCCCTCCATATATTAAACCCAAAAAAAAAAAAACCATTTGTTGACTTGTTTGAGAAATGGAGCAAATGGCAAGTCAACAAATGGATGACAGTCATCCATACATGATGGAACTGGAAATGAATAAAAATGATCCTCTGTTGACGTCTGTGGAGAATCGTCTGAAACTACTAGAGAGTGGTGATATAGAGTCGTCAGAGAGTAGTGATATAGAGTCGTCAGTGAGTAGTGATATAGAGTCCGTATGGAAGGTGAGGAAGATGAGGAAGATGTGGAAGATGCCGTACCGAAGGATGAAG
This sequence comes from Viola odorata, assembly GCA_963691705.1. NCBI lineage: Eukaryota > Viridiplantae > Streptophyta > Magnoliopsida > Malpighiales > Violaceae > Viola > Viola odorata. Next base: position 40,787,051 of record OY829544.1, read on the forward strand.
ATCCAGAAGGTTCCGGAGAGGTTCCGCCGAAATGAATCAAGTGCAAAACACTACACCCCTATGGTAGTCTCCATTGGCCCTTACCACCATGGCAGTAAAGAGCTGGCCGGCATGGAAGAGACCAAAATAAAGATGACTACCCATTTCATAAAAAAATCCGTACAAGATGCCGAAGGGTTGGATGATGCGTTTAAAAGGTTGCATCACGTGGTGGTGCCCCACGCATTCTGGGCGATCGGAGTCTACGATGCCGGCAAGCCGTGGTCAGAAAACTTGGATCCTGACAGACTCGCGAGTATTATGTTACGTGATGGTTGTTTTGTTCTTGAATTCATCAGGTATGTCGTGCTTAAACCGGCAAGACTTCCCATGAACAGTCACATGGCAGCTCAGGTGAAGCGTGACTTGTTCTTGCTAGAGAACCAACTCCCCTTTGGAGTCCTTAACTCGTTAATGGAATCGAGCAAGAAGTACAAGGGGGGAAAAGGTATGGAGTACATTGACAAATTCTTAACTCAAATGCGTGCATTTCCGCCTGCTCGAAGAGAATTGTGCAGGGGTCAAGTATCCAAGTGTCCGTTATCCAGGTGCCTTCCCCCATGTTCAACGAATCCGGAGAAAGGTCATAATGCACGAGTCAATCGGCAGTGCGACACCCATCTTTTGGGCCTTTTCCAGAAGAGATTCATCAAGAAATATATGGAGCTTCCACATAGTCGACATACAGAGACGTTATTCGATGACCAAGAGAAAGGGTGGTACCGGTACCGTGCGGCCATGGAGCTCAAGAGGGTGGGAATCAAATTTGAGCCCGCAGGAACAAAGTTCTTCACAGACATCCACTTCACGTCGACACTCCTGGGTGGGAAACTCAAGATACCTCCGCTCACCATTCATGAATCCACGACGCCATTGATCTTGAACTTGGTGGCCTATGAAGTGACCCCAAAGGCATCCACGACGCCATTGATCTTGAACTTGGTGGCCTACGAAGCGAGCCTAAAGGCATCCGATGACTTTGGGGTCACTTCATACATTTGCTGATCGATCGTGGAGAAGATATAACCGAGCTGCGGGCCAAGGAAATCCTTTTCCACACTCTAGGAAGCGACGAACAGGTAGCTAAAATTTTCAATGACATTGCCAACAACTTGGTCCCTAACCCTAATGTTTATCGTGATGTTAAGATACAAATCGAATCGTACTACAGGAGCGATTTCAAAGTGTGGTACAATCGTTACAACAGAAAGATCTACAGCGCGATTTTGACGATTGTTGGGCTCGGTACCACTATATTCGGAGCCTTGAAGGCCTTCACTTCACTTACCATATCGCCGGTGCCAGGGATGCAACTTCCCGGTTTCTGCAAATTTTAACTTTCAAATGCCACTTTATACCATTGAATAAAATGATGTGTAATTCCCTACAAATGCAACAACTTACCAGTGGTGCATATCATTTCCTGCTTAATTGTTTCTGTTTTTTCTTTTTTTGGGGACCTCAGGCTCAATGTAGTTGTAAGCTGTAAGACCTTACAAGAATAAAATCAATTTTAAATACACTAGCTAGTCTTAAATCTGCTATTAATTATAAGTAATTGATTATCCATGCAATACATGTCAAAAAATATGTATTACCATGTAAAATTAGATTTAAAAACTACATTAACAACCTTGTAGTTTATAAAATTTTCCACTAACTCCCCATAGTTTAAAAGCGTGCAACTTAAACCTTATATTTTACTAAAAGTTACAATCATAACCTAATTTTAAATACTTCAAAAAGTCCAAACCAAACAGTAACAAAATGCAATATTTTTTGGAAAATTGGACAAAAAATGTAACTAATATGGTACAATTTTTCAAATAACTATCAACATCTATAGACACCTCCAATTAAGATTAGTAAAAAAAATGAATGATTTACAAGCATTTATATAGAGGATAATGCAACTTAATTTTCAAATTCTTTAACATCAAATCTTTCAAATTCCACAACTTATATCATAAATTGTATCAAAACGAATCAATTAGATAGTGCAAATTTTTATTAAGTTCTCAATCATAAATTGCATTAAAAAAATATTTAATTATATAATTTAATTAAATTGAATGAATTTCGTTGTTAGTTTTCATAACAAGCAGAACTATCAACTCCGCTATCAATTGTTAAGGTGAATTCGAAATTATGCGAATTGTATATTTCTCAATGTAAAAATATTTTTCCATTTTAGGCAGCTCATGTGATTTTTCCAAAAGGCCACATTCTAATAAGAGATCAACTGCTATATATTTACTTCTTTTTTTTTCGATATGAAACTTTAGTTCGCACACCTTGACAACAAAAAAAGTTTAAAAGTCAATGGCGAAGCCTTAGCCTAGTTTGGAGAGGTTGTGCCCTCCCCCCTCAATTTTTTTCAAAGTTTCTATTTTAGTCCTCAAAGTTTTTTAGTTAATCCTGCTTTTATTTGTTTAAAAATTCGACGCCCCAAATCTAGCAAGACTTTATGAATGATTTAAAATTTAAGTTAACCCCCTATTATTAGTGATTTAATTAACTTTATAATTTCTTATGATAGTGATTTTGTGTGTTAATTTTGATCTTATTTGTTGTTTAATTACATACAATTTGAATAGTACAACCACTAATTAGAGTCACAATCATTCATTTTTGCAAATAAGTATTTTTGGGGTATCTTTGGAGGAAACAGATAGAATATGCTGTAATTAGATGAAGAATTTATTGGGTCGCAGTCGTAAATACAACGGAAAACTTATTATAACCCAAAACAGAAACCAAGCCATTGAGTATAATGTATGAAGTTCGGGATTACAACCGTGTACCTTACACCGGAAATAGAATCATTGGAGCACGAAACTGAAACACAAAAATTGAATGGATGAACCATCCGCAAGAGGTCGAACTGAACCAATAAGTGATGTTCGTAACGACAAACACCCTCTATTGGTATCCACATGAACGAGCCAAATATTTGACAGAAATGGTTTGCTAGAACTAAAAGAAGAAGGATTCACAATCCATTAGAATGCAACTCATTGCATTTTCTTTTCTTTCTCTCTTGGCGGTGTTCGGTTTTCTTCTTCAAGAAAAACTGAAAAATGCTAACAATGAACATCTAACCCTTTAGTCTAACATCCTTAACGTTACATACTAGGGTTTTAACTTTAGTCAAATACTAAGTTACCCTTTGGTTAAAAACTAAATTATCCTTATAGAATATGTTAAGTATATGTTAGATATTATCATATAATATCCTAGTAAATTCACACAAAGTATTTATTTAACTCCTTAAATAAATACACCGAATATTTATTTAACTCCTTAAATAGTTATTATTAATTCTTTCGATCTAATTGGTTAGTTTTCGGGCACAAGACCAACAATCTCCCACTTGCCCTTAAACGTACACCAATATCAAAAGAGTTAATGCATCTGTCATGAGCTCATTCTTATGTGCGACCTTGTAGGTTCATTTAACATTGGCAGTAGAATAACACTTTTAGTCTATAAGTCGTAAGCGACCTCTAGCAAGACGTTACGACTACTACCCAAGTTAAATGAAGGTTGATTGTTCGACTCAACCTCTCGTAACTTGATGTTATAATTCTTTTGTCTCACGATATCTTGATTGAACATAAGGCATGGTTCTTGTCATCCTTAATCAATTCAATCATTTACACTCGAACTCTAAGTAAATTGATAAAACAAATGACATTGATCACTTTATCAATTCATTTGAGCACGACCATGCATTTCTCAGTCTTACTTATTGAGGGGCCCAGAGACATCTCTCCAAACAGAGGGACAAATTCCATCTTGATCATACATTTCCACAGCATAGATCTTAACATATCCAATTTTAATCTTTATAATTGTCCGGTTAAAGACAATGTTTGATTAAGTTAAAATATGTTATTCATTATGTAGGAATCTATGATGATCTTAGGTCTGAGGATTCAATAACACATTTATACGATAATTACTTGTGACATCAACCCATGCAGTGATTTCATAGCGGGTCGGTCTAGTACTCTGTCTCTACAAATGTACCTATGATTTTGATTTGTATCTCTATACACCATAATCATCTTATGATTATCAATCAAAAAGGTTTTTTTACATAAAGCCCCCCTGTACTAAAAAAAAAAAACAGACTCCTCCTCTGGACGGAAAAAATTCAAATTGACCTCCCGTGAACTACTGGTCAATTGCAAAAGCAAGTTCTTCTGTTAGTCAACGCTCTGTTTTGTTATTTTTATGTTAGTTGACCGTTGACTTTGATTAAAAAATTCAGAAAAATGTAAAAAAAACAAAAAAATGTAAAAAATCCAAAAAATGTAGAAAATCTAAAAATAATTGTAAATATTCCCAAAAATCCAAAAATAATTCTAAAACAAAATTAATTAACCTAAAAATCTAGAAAAAATGTAAAAACTCCAAAAAAATTGATTAATCTAAAAATCCAGAAAAAATGTAAACCAAAAAAATGTAACAATTCTAAAAAAAATTAATTAATCTAAAAATCCAGAAAAAATATAAAAATTCCAAAAAAATAAACAATTCTGAAAAATATACAACACAAGGAGCACATGCTCCTACAAGTGGGCTGTCCCACGATGGTAGAAAAAGGGAATATTCCTTGGGATCCACGCAGAGCATCTGACATGCGCCAGAGAGGACATGTGGAGTGATTGGAGTGGAGCCACGTGGGTTTGGCGTTTGCACTTGTCGAGGTCTCGATGACATTGTCGAGGTCTTGATGAATTTGTCGAGGGCAAGACGATCAACATCTTTGGGAACATTCTGGAACATTCTGGAACATTCTGGAATGTTCTGGAAGAGAATCTGCATGGGATCCCGTGAGAATCTTTATGGAATATTCCTTTCGGGCGAGGCCTCGATGACATTGTCGAGGGCAAGATGACTTGATCAGCAACTTAGGGAATATTCTGGGAGACATCAAAGGGGACACGTGGAAGCACAACCGCGAGGACACGTGGATATAGAGCTTTGGATCCATCGAGGTCTCGACGAATGGATAATCGGCGAGGCCTCAATTGAGAAATTGGTGTCCTGGTCTCGATGCTAGTCTTGAAGCTTGAGCTCTACTGAAATTGCCCGGAAAAGCATGTCTTTTCGCACATTTCTCCCTCTTGGCCTTGATCTGTGATAAAGATGGAAACACGAGTGGATTAGTAGTATCAAGGCCTAAATCAAGGGAAAAATAGAGGGAAAAATATGCATAAAATACATGCTATCAAATATCCCCACACTGCCCAATGCTCGCCCTCGAGCATTCACAAAATTTAAACAACCCCAAAACATAAACACAAACAACCGAAACACTAGAATGATCAAACCAATCAATTGTCGAGGTCTCGATAGGATGCTCCCTGCCTAGATGCACACCTGCATTAAACCAGAGGGATAACGACCCCAAATGTAGAACTTTTCCACATCAGGCGTAGCCATGAGCAATCCTCACCAGATATGTGTTTATGCTCTCACTCGCAAACAAGACAATAGTGTTTTGTCATTCAATAATGCAGATAACATAACACAAAACAGAGTTTGCATATCAATCCGAGTATATTAGTCCACATGCTTGGGCAATCTAACAATCGAAAAGGAACTTTGCATCATGAAAAAGAGAGAAAGAGAAAAGGGGATGGATGGGTTTAGAGAAATGAAGAAGAGATATGATAGAAGAGAAAATAAAAATTTCAAAAAATTTCTCAAAAATCCAAAAAAATGTTAAAATTCACAAAAAAAATGTAAAATTCCAAAGGAAATTAATTAATCCATAAAAATGTTAAAATTCACAAAAAAAATGTAGAATTCCAAAGAAAATTAATTAACCCAAAAAATTGTAAAAATTCACAAAATAATGTAAAAATTCAAAAAAATGTTTAATTAATCTGAAAATCCAAACAAATGTAAAAATCTACAATTAATTAATTTTTTACATTTTTTTGATTTTTTGATTAATTAAATTTATTTTGGACTTCTAACATTTTTTCTGGATTTTTAGATGAATTTCTAGATTTTACATTTTTTGGAATTTTTATATTTTTTTTGGATTTTTAGATTATTTAATTTTCTTTTGGATTTCTACAAAATTTCTAGATTTTTAGATTAATTAAATTTTCTGGGTTATTTTTACATCCTTTTGGAAATATTAAATATTTTTTGGAGTTTGTACATTTTTCAGAATTGTTTATTTTTTTGGAATATTTACATTTTTTCTGGATTTTTAGATTAATTAATTTTTTTTGGAGTTTTTTACATTTGTTTCTAGATTTTTAGGTTAATTAATTTTTTTTTGAATTAATACATTTTTTTGGATTTTTGGGAATACTTACAATTATTTTTAGATTTTTTACTTTTTTCTGGTTTTTTTAATCAAAGCAACTGTCAACTAACAAAAAAGTAACAGAATGGAGCGTTGACTAATAGAAGGACTTGTTTTTGCAATTGACCAGTAGTTCAGGAGAGGTCAATTTGAATTTTTTCAGTCCAAGGGAGTAGTCTATTTTTATTTTAGTACAGGGGTCTTTTATGCAAAAAAACCCGAATCAAAATCATACTACTCATTCTTTATTATTGCTCGTACAATAATAACAAACTAGGGACATTTTATTATATATAAATATGTAAACATTATAATAAAAATAAAATCAAATTATGTCAATAATCCAAAATATCCAATCAAACAATTACAATAATAATCTTCCACGTGTACTAGGTCTAGTCATACAAATATCCAATACCTATAGACCTAACATCATGATACGCTCCGGCTCATTTTTAAACGAATCGTAGAGTATGTAGCACTTAATGAAGGATCTAGTCCATGAGCTGTCACACACAAGGATGAAGAACTACACAAATATGGATGGAAATGACTCAGATATGCGCAGCGTAATGGAAAACGATGATGGACACAAGGAAAGGATTGGATGTTATCGTGGATTAATGTTTGGATGAATGGATGAATGATTTAGAGCACGATGATGTTGGATGTTTTACACACTTGAAGCTTGGAGATTTTAGTAACAAAAGCAGTAGGCAAAGATCGAATTATTGAACACTCAAACGATTATAATGATAAATTCCCAGGGGGGATTAGAGGAGTAAACTCAAGTCAAGCTAATCCTTCCAAGGATGGGTAAAGAGTTTAGGAGTAAATGGGAGGAGAAACTCTCTCAACAAATTTACTCAGTCTTCTAAACTAAGGAAGAAATGAAAGACATTAGGTATTTATACTAAATATGGCATAAGTTACTATAGCTCACCTCAGGTACTACAACTGTGTCACTGTAGTTCACATTAGGTACTGTAGCTTGGAGTCATTGACGCTAGCTACTGCCTCATTTTGCGATAAAGATGACAAAAACACTGTAGCTGGCAAAAGTTACTATAGCTTGATGGGATTTTGCTCCAAATTTACGTTGGCACATAGGAGTACTCTTCCCTAGGCCTTGGGAAGAGCCTGCTAGTGACAATTTCCAGTAAGGGGATGGTTGACTCGGCACACGTGTGGGAAAAGCTAGGCCACGCGGGTGGCTTCAGGTTGGCACGGATCTCGCGTGTGTTCGATGGCTTCGGGCATGTCTCTCTTCCCTCGGATGTGTGCTCATTCCTCACCAAGACGAGGCTAGGCATGATCGTATCACATCACGCTCATTCTTTGCCTATGGAAGAGGCTTTGTAAGAGGATAAGAAATATTGTCATCTGTTGGTACTTTGCATATCTTGACATCACCTCTGTCAATAATCTCTCGAATGAGATGGTAACGTCTGAGTATGTGTTTGGATCGTTGATGTGATCTAGGTTCCCTTGCTTGAGCAATGACACCATTATTATCACAGTAAATGTCTATTGGATTAGCAATGCTGGAACAACGCTTAGATCACTAACAAACTTCTTGATAGCTGCATCTGATGCTGCTATATACTCAGCTTCAGTAGTAGAATCCACCACAGTTGCTTTCTTTGAACTTTTCTAGCTTACAACACCTCAATTCAGGAGGAAAACAAATCTTGATTGTGATCTTGAATCATCACGGTTAGTTTAGAAGCTAGCATTTGTGTAACCAGTTACAACAAGCTCATCTTCCAAACTACCGTACAACAAGAATACATCTTTAGTTCTTCTTAAGTACTTAAGAATCCCCTTAAATGTTGTCCAATGATTCTCACCTAGGTCCGACAGATATCTGCTAGTCATGCTAAAGGCGTATGAGATATATGGTCAAGTACATATCATGATATACATGATGGATCCTATAGCCGATGCATAAGTGACCTTACTCATGCGCTCTCGCTCATCATTTGTCATAGGATATTGAGTCTTGCTAAGATTAATGCCATGATACATTGTAAAAAATCCTCTCTTGGATTCTTGCATACTGAACCTATTAAGTATTTTGTCAATGTAAGTACTCTGACTTAACCCGGTCAACCTTTTAGATCCATCTCTATAAATCTTTATCCCAAGGATATAGGCTGCCTCGCCTAAGTATTTCATTGAAAAACACTTCCTTAACCAAGACCTGAAATTCTGCAAGGTAGGAACGTTGTTTCCAATAAGTAGGATGTCATCAACATAAGGGATTAAGAATACAACTACACTCCCACTAGTTCTCTTATAGACACAGGGTTTATTTTCGTTCATGATGAAACCAAACTCTTTGATTGCTTCATCAAAATGAAGATTCCAACTCCGAGAAGCCTGCTTCAATCTATAAATGGATCTTTGAAGCTTGCATACCTTATTAGTATTCCCAGAATGAACAAAAACCTTGGGTTGTGTCATGTACACATCCTCAACCAAATTTCTATTAAGAAATGTTATTTTGACAACTATTTGTCATATTCATAATCATAGTATGCAACAATGGCAAGGAGAATTCTAATAGATTTTATCATAGCAACTGGTGAAAGGTTTCATCATAGTCAATACCATGAGTTTTTCTGAAACCCTTTGCAACCAACCTTGCTTTAAAGGTATACACTTTGCCATCCATGTCTGTTTTCTTTTTGAAAACCCATTTGCACCTAATGGTTTTTATCCCATCAGGTGGAGCAATCAAAGTCCATACTTGATTGTCATACATGGATTGCATTTCAGAATTCATTCCTTCTAGCAATTTTTCAGAGTCTAAATTGGATATAGCCTCCTGATAGGATGTAGGTTCATTTTAATCCAGAATCAAAACCTCTTCTCCTTAAGTAATGAGAAGTCCATATTTCTCAGGCTCCTGTCTAGTCCTACTAGATCTACGTTGAACTTCTGTAGATGTAATAACTTTTTGTTAATCTTAAGTAGGCTCCTCAGGCATTGAAATGTCACTCTGTGGTTCTCAAACTTCTTCGAGATTTACTTTACTCCCGCTGATTCTACTAGAGATATACTCCTTCTCTAGAAAAAATCCATTTCAAGCAACAAACACTTTGTTCTTAGATGGATTGTAGAAGTAGTATCCTTTAGTTTCTTTAGGATACTCCACAAAAATACATTTATCAGATTTGGGTCCTAATTTCTCCGAGATTTGACGCATCACATAAGCTTCACACTCAAATATTGAGAAAAGACAAACTAGGTACTTTACCAATCCATCTTGTTCTAAACAAGAAACCAAAATTATGTTCCTACTCAAAGCTGGAACAAAATAACAGTTGTTCAAAACTAAAACAATCCCACTAGGCATAAGCAGTTCATAAGTTCCTACAACTTTGGCAATAACTTTTGCTCCATTACAAACTCGTAGGTTTGCCTCTCCCTTTCTCAAAGGTCTACTTCTTTTCAGATTCTGCACATTTTGATAAGAGCCTCGTTGTAGGCGCTTGATGATCCGTGGGTTTCCTTGATGAAGACGTAGGATCTAGCTCACTTATGGGAGATTGGCGTAGGCGTTTGAGGGAGCAAACGAATGTGGAGTAGAGCGAGGTTGGCGGAAGCATAAAGGGATGAAAGGAGAAAGGGAAATATATTGATTGAAATGGAAAACAAGCAATGGAACTCAATATCCACGGTTAACCCTCCTAGGGGCGATTCCTAGGAAAACTAACCACAAGAACATTAAGGATCTCTTCAACCGAAAGTCACCCTCTTAGAGGTAATTTCTAGGCAACCAACTTGTTGGAGAAGATGAAGAGGATGGTTCTAGGAACCCTAATTAGCTAGGCTAAAGTTTGGTCTTAGTTAGGAGAATATCACAAAAACAAAGACAACCCTAAAATTAACCTATCTCCCTTCTTAAATACTAAGGCCTATTTACAATGGGAAAATACCATCACACCCTTGGACAAAGGGGCTTGAGCATCGGTCTTGAAGATGGGCTAGCCGGGTGGGCTAGCACTATGCGCTAGACCTCGCGCGGGAGCGCGCCTTCGCGTCGGACGAGCTCATGGGTAGCTAGGGTTAACGCCGAGGCCCTTCATGCCTTGGTCGGATATCCCATGAGCCTTCCCGCTTAGGCGCTCCTCGTGGTCCGCTTGGAGTGCGATCTTTGAAGGTGTAGAGGTGTGTGCGATGACGTGTACACATGTCACCTAGCCCTCGCGGGCCTTCACATCACTCTCCTCATTCCTTAAAGCCTTCAATAGTTGGATCACTAGGCCCTTGCTCCTAGTGAAGTAACGAGGTTGTGTCGTGCTAGTATCACATTTACACAATTGTGAGCACTACAACCAGTATTCAATATCCAGGAATAGAAAGATTAATTTCTATAACATAAATATCTAAAATAGTAGTCTCACTACTCTTCTTCTTTTTCACATCTTCTAGATATAACTTGCAATTTCTTTTCCAATGACCAGGTTCATTGCAGAAATGGCAAGTTCCAACCTTTGGAATCTTTACTGTTTTCTTCATAGGCTTAGGTTTAGGCTTACTGTAGCCACCCTTATTGCCATTCCATTTCACCCCTTCTCCTTTCTGGCCATTAAGATAGGGGCAAACACTATCTTGATGTTCTGTTCAGCAGTCTTCAGCATCCCATACAACTCAGAAATGGATTTCTCCATATTCCTCATATTATAGTTCATAACAAACTGATTAAACTTATCAGTAAGGGAATTCAGAATCAAATCTATAGCCAACTCTTGACTAATGAGATATCCAAGTCTTTCAAGGTGATCAATGTGGCTTTTCATCTTTATAACATGAGTGCTCACAGATGTACCTTCAGTCATCTTGCAAGAACATAGAGCATTGATAGTGTCAAACCTTTCCTGCCTTGCCAGTTGTTGGAACATTTCCTTCAAATGGTTGGCTATGTCCAAGACACCCATGTGCTCTATATCCTTCAGAAGGTTTGGAATCATGGTGGCTAACATAAGACAACCAACATCAAGAGCATCAACAAAATGTTTCGTGTAATCATCTCTTATAGCTTTTGCAGAATTAGCAGGTGGTTCCTTAGGAATAGGTTCCTCAAGGACATACAATTTTCTTTCTTGCCTAAGAATAATTCTTAGGCTCCTAAACCAGGTAAGGAAATCGGGACCAGCCAGCTTGTCCTTCTCAAGGAAATATCACAGAGATAATGTCGGATTGTTATTAGTAGCCATTGATCTACAACAAAGTATGCAAAGAACATTTATCAACAATTAATAAAGCTCTCACTCAATTAATCAACATTTATCATCAAAACTGAATACATTAAACCATTAAATGATCATTGTTCCAACCTCATAGTAACATGTATATATCTATATATGTTCATAAACAATAAGTATGCTTAATTATAAAACCACATTATATAAATTTAGCATACATACCATAAATATATCAAACATCACATGTATTGCCATCAAATATTCGGCAATATATATCATATATATGAGCAATTAATTTATTTCTGGTTATGCATCATATGTATATATCAATTAATTTCGATTACACATCATATGCATGCTCCAAAACCGAATCACATACAAAATAATCAAATGTAAGACGCTTCGCTACCACTGTTGGGCTGCAGTCGTAAATACAACGGAAGACTTATTACAACCCGAAACTGGAACCAAGCCATTGAGTATAATGTATGAAGTTCGGGATTATAACTGTGTACCTTACACCGAAAATAGAATCGTTGGAGCACCAAATCAAAGTGCGGAAATTGAATGGATGAATGGTCCACAAGAGGTCGATCCGAACCAATAAGTACTACTTGTAACGACAAACACCCTCTATTGGTATCCACACGAATGAGCCAAATATTTGACATAAATGGTTTGCTAGAACAAAAGGAAGAAGGATTCACAATCCATTAGAATGCAACTCATTACATTTTCTCTTCTTTCTCTTCTTTCTCTCTTGGTGGTGTTCGATTTTCTTCTTCAAGAAAAACTGAAAAATGCTAACGATGAACACCTAATATACTAGGGTTTTAACTTTAGTCAAATACTAAGTTACCCTTTGGTTAAAAACCAAATTACCCTAATAGAATATGTTAAGTATATGTTAGATATTATCATATAATATCCTAGTAAAATCACACCAAGTATTTATTTAACTACTTAAATAATTATTATTAATTATTTCGATCGAATTGGTTAGTTTTTTAGCATAAGACCAACAAACTTCTCAACTTTTAGGCAAGAAGACTTTCTAGGCCAAGAATGCAAGAGTTCTGACGTGGAATGGACTCTGAAGTAAATCTTTCAAGTCTAGACCAAGAAAATTTTCTAGCCCAAAAATATTTTATGGTCCAAATTCTGGACATGTGAAGCAATGGGATGAGCTTTTGGGCCCAAGACGTGAAATTCAAAAAGAGGAGCAATTTAAAGAGTGATCTTATCATATGTTCAGTTGTAAATCCTTTGGATCGGATACAATTTATTTAAGTTTTGAATTTATTATTTGGATATATTTTTAGAAATAATCAAGGAGGAAAAAGGGTATTTAATCCTTCCTTGTATTATCTAGAACAAAACTTTCATCTTGGGAATTAATTCCAAATTTATTTTCTCTCATCCTCCTTCATCTAAGAACATAGCCCGCTCATGCTCTTACCGGGAACCTTTTTTCAACTGTTTTTAATCCTGACCACTTGTTTTGGCCAAGCCTCCGGCCAAGACATATTTTTCAGTTTTGTTTTCTTTTGCAGTTTATTTCCAGCAACCAAACCCCCAAATTCAGTGACGAGGAAGTCAACCCAACCGGTCATCAGAGGAATCCACATCTCACCAATAGAGTCTCTGCCGACGATCCTCTTACCACTATCTACAAGTCCCTTGTGGATGATTTTAAGTTGTAATTTATAACTATTTTTTATGCTCCCGACAGGCAATCAAAATTTGGCACCATTGCCGGGGACTCTAATGGTGTTTTAGTTTGTTTTTCCTTTGCAGAATAAAAGATAGTGGTGACCGACACCGCCTCCGATGACATCCCACTGTCACGGATGAAGAGGAAGCCACCACGATCAGAGTGAATAAGGACTGATGTGTGAAGCCTAGAATAATAACTAAGGGAGCTATATGGGAGGCAACCCATGGTTTTTTTATTCCATTTATTTTTGTTTTATTTTGACATAAGTTCAGATATATCTCAAATTCTGTGCTTAAACATCCTTTATACTTGTTACTAGGTTTGGTGTCGCATGAGAAGAGAATCCAAATCCAAGGGAAAATCTCAGCTCGGCAGGGGTCTTGGTTAGTGGCTTGGCCAAGACACTCTTCTAGAACCAGACCAAGCCGTTCCCTCAACAACTACCTCTGCCCTAGCATGGACGACTGCCCTCATTGACTAGCAATGAGAGACAAACACGTTGCTCCAAGAGTTCATGGGAGACCTTAATGCCCTACTTTGATCCCTGACCCTCCACAACAAGTTTGATGATGTCGTCCTCCCCAAGTCACCTCCACCAAACTAATTACCCTTGGTTGTACTATTCTTTTTTCTTTTTCTTTTAACCTTTTTAGTTTTATTTTTAGGTTTTCTTTTATTTTTCTGTTTTTCCTTGTCTGGGTTTTTTGTTATTTCACTCACACATTGAGGGCAATGTGTCTTTCAAGTGTGGGGGTGCATAATTGTATGGACAAGTGTCGTAAATATGTGTTTTGTTGTATCATTATTTGTTGTATTATATGCATGCTCTAACCTACTATTTTTTTTTATTTTTTAGTTTAATTTTCTGCATGATTTTCTTTTAGTGTCTTGGCCAAGTCGAAGACCAAAGACACTCTAGGATTTTTAACCTTTTTAACGAGTCATATGCATGATTTTCTGTTTTGATTTTTGTGTGTTTTTAGATAGACTGCATGTTGTGTTGTTTTCAAAAATCAGAAACCATCTTGTATTTAAACATTTGCCTCACCATATAGAAAACAAAGGATACTTGATTACATAACTCCATGTTTTGCTACCAAGGCATCTGAATGGGTTTAAGATTTAACATTTTCAACTCCAGTTAAATGAATAATATAATTCAGACCCGACTGACAACCGTGGGCTTCGTCTGACAACTGAGGGTAAACTTGAGTTAGACGTTGTCTTCTCCATAGTAGCGCTGTGGAGATAGAGATGAACATCATTGAATCAGTGATCGAATCATAAGAACATAGCTCGCTCATGCTCTTTCCGAGAACCTTTTTTCAACTGTTTTTAATCCTGACCACCTGCCTTGGCCAAGCCTCCGGCCAAGACATATTTTTCAGTTTTGTTTTCTTTTGCAGTTTATTTCCAGCAACCAAACCCCCAAATTCAGTAACGAGGAAGTCAACCCAACCGGTCATCAGAGGAATCCTCTTACCACTATCTACAAGTCCCTTGTTGATAGTTTTAAATTGTAATTTATAACTATTTTTTATACTCCCAATAGACAATCATATTGGGTTTTTTCTACAAAATAGATAAGATTTCACTCAAGATATAATTATCCTAACTACAATTAAATATTCATTTAGTTTGGGTTTTTCTGCAAAATATGTAAGATTTCACCCAACATATAATTATCCTAGCTACTATTAAAGATTCATCATGTAAATAAGAATAAACAAATAAAAATTTAAACCAATAAAGAATGAAACTAAATTTGACTTTTCACAAATAACTATCAACATTTATATGCGTTTTAGTCGAGATGCAAATAAAATGAATGATTTATAAGTTCTTATATAGAGAATCGTGTAATATTTTAAAATTTTAAACACCATCTCTTTTAAATTTCACATCAAATTAAGTTAAATTAATTATGTAAATTATATCAATTTAGTAGTGCAAATGAAAAAAAAAATCGATCATGAATTGCATTTCCTTATAATTGATGAATTTTGTGGAATCAATCTAAAAAAAGAAGACACTTTGTTCTTGGAATTGATGAGGCGAGTCTTGGTCATAATTTCTCAACATTTCTACATATTTAACTATTTATAGTCTATTTAAACTCAGACAAAAAAGAAGGAGAAGAGCATACGAGTATATTTTCTCTTTATCCGCAGCTGAAGAAACTAAGGAATTAACTTTGCTCGGGCATCATTTACTTTTATTTTATTTATTTATTCTTTACTTCCTCTTCTCTTTCTTTCTTTCTTTTTAAGAAAAGAATTATCTCTCCATGTGTTTCACGGGTTACAGATTATCCTAGTATTTAGAAAAAAGAGAGGAAGGTTCTGTCATACATAGATTCATGAGAACCTAATGATTCCCAAGAATTAATCTTTTCCATTTTTTTTCCACTTCTTTCCTTCTCTCCTGTTGCACCATTCTTTTAAATCTTTTACTTTTGCTTTCTCCTGTTTGTTTCCTTCATTTTTTTAATTAATTAATTAATTATTAAAATATGGAGATAAGATAAGAAAAATAAACAATGCTTTATTTTCAATTTTTAATTATCATTTTAGGAAAAAAGGGGAAAATGAAGAAAATAAAAAAAGTTATCATGTATGAAAATAAACTAATTTTTATAATTATTAAATTCTTTAACTATGGGGAAAATAGTTGGAGGGTGCAAATTGAGACACATTAGACAAACATAGGGTACAATTTGAAATATTGATAATGCAGAGTGCTATTTGAGATTTTTTGCAATGGTAAAAAAATTATTAAGCTTGAATTAATTTGTTCTGTTCAATTTTGGATTTCTTTTGTTTAAAAAATAGTTATATTGGAGTATTAATTATCATTACGATACTAGAAATTGAACCCATGATTTATATTATACAAACGGCATACACTAATTCAGTTGAACTGTAAACTTACATGCAAAATTTGGATTTAATCTAGAAGAATTCAGTGAAGGAAAATAATAATTATTTGGAGTCTATTAAGAAGCAATTTATGGGCATTATCTTGTTATAGACTAATAGTTGGGGTCTTGAGACATGAATGCAGTCAGAAGTAACAGACTCATAGAATTTGTAACCTTCCTGATAATTCCTTAATTTTATGATATGGGCCATATGGCCATGGGATGAATCCAGCTTTATCTCTCCCATGCGTTTCACATGTACTACCTCTTCGCAGGTCGATGAACCTTAGTTTCTTTTTTTCTTTTTTTTAATCAAGCATCATCCATTTTCATTCAAGCAATCACCACATTAGATGCTAACTACTCCAAATTTAAACTAAGTAGAATCTAAAAAATCGACAAAGCTCTCCCTCATAATTATAGAATGGACCTTAGATTCTAATTAACATAACCTAGGTTGTATAAAGTAATAATTTATTAGTAAAAATAGATTGCACTGTTATTAGTAATAAATAATGACTTTCTAGCCAATGAACACGTAACTTATTGGTTTTTTTGCTAGTGATAAAAGTATCAGTTTGAGACTCAAACTCAAATTTAAATGTCACCCCACCTATAAAAAAATTATAATTTTCTGTGATGCAAGGAAATTATAGAAAAAAAAAGGGAAATTTACGAAAAAAATTAAAAATCTTAAAATCAATTTTCTATAATCTTTAATGGCAGAATTCGAGCTATCCGAACATCATTTTTGGGTAACATGTTATGTTCGAGGTAGTGCAACATGTGAACTAGGCGTCCGTAAATTTCAAAATTATTCCTTGTCATACTATTCATAGTATTTATTGAGCAGACCAAAATCTCCTTATGATTTTAAGACATGACTTCCCAAATTTTTAAGTCCATCATAATAGTCCCTAAATTTTATTATTTTTTATTAATTTATTGTATTTTTTCTCTGCGAATTGTTTTTTATTGAATGACTCCTAATTTTTTTTCCTTAATTCATTTATCATATATGGTCATTCCAAAAACTACCACTATATTCCCCATGGGTAGGGTGTAGCCTCTTTATGGTTTTGGGGTATGGTTCTCATTTGTTGTAATTTGCATTGATAAATAAGAATGAGCGAGTCAAATGAGTATGTATATACTTATCAGTTGAGCTGCAATTCTAACTTTACTAATGGAGAATTTTTTAAACCTATAAATTAAGTAAAATTATATTAGAAAAATAGCAAGGAAAAAGAGAGAACTATATAGATTCATAGAATAGTTTTTCTTGGATTATTTTAGTTATGTGATTCATTCATATAGTGTCTGTGATTTTTTCAAATAGTGTCTATGATACGAATATAGGGTTTGTGATTTGATCATATTGTCTGTGATTCGATCATATAGTGTTTGTGATTCGATTATATAATATTTGTGATTTGTTCATAGTGTCTGTGATTTGTTCACAGTGTTTGTGATTTGATTATACGTTGTCTATGATTCAATCATATAGTATTTGATTCAATCATATTGTGTTTGAGATATATTTATATAGTGTTTGTGATTCAATCATATTGTTTCTATGATTTGATCAGATAGCCTCTATTACATGTTAATATAGTGTATGTGATTTGTTCACAGTGTTTGTGATTCAATCATACGTTGTTTGTGATTCAATCATATAATTTCTATAATTCGATCATATCGTCTCTATGATATGTTCATATAGTGTCTATGATACTAACATAGTGTTTGTGATTTGTCATATTGTCTGTGATTTGATCATACAATGTTTGTGATTCGATCATATGGTGTCAGTGATATATTTATATAGTCTCTTTGATACGGATATAGTGTATATGAATAGATCATATAGTGTATGTGATTTGTTTATAGTGTCTGTGATTTTTTCATAGTGTTTATGATTCAATGATCTGTTCGTGATTGATTCAAAGTGTTTGTGATTTGCTCATAGTGTATGTGATTTGTTCATATAGTGTCTGTGATCCGTTTATAGTGTTTGTGATTCAATCATATAGTATGTGTGATGTGCTCAGAGTCTTTGTGATTTGTTCATAGTGTTTGTGATTCAATGATCATAGTGTATGTGATCCGATCATCATGATGTCTGTGATCCGATTAAAGTGTTTGTGATTAGATCATATAGTGTATATGATCAATGATCATAGTGTTTATTATTTTTTCATAGTGTCTGTGATATGTTCAAAGTTTCTGCAGTTTATTCTTATAATGTATGTGATCTATTCATAGTGTCTGTGGTTTAGATATAATGTCTATGATTTGTTCATAGTGTATGTGATTTGTGTAGGGTTTTAGTCGTAATCACAGTGGAAGACTTATTACAAACACGAAATAGGAACCAAGTCATTTAATATAATGTATGAAGATTAGGATTCGAACCGTGTACCTTACAGCGGAAATAGAATTGTTGAAGCACCAAATCAAAACGCAGAAATTGAATGGATGAACCGTCTGCAAGAGGTCAAACCGAACCAACAGGTGTTGCCCGTAACGACGAACACCCTCTATTGGTATCCACACGAATGAGCCAAATATTTGTCAGGAATGGTCTGCTAGAACCGAAGGAAGAAGGATTCATAATCTACTAGAATGCAACTCATTGCATTTTTCTCTTCTTCTTGGTGTTTGGCTTTCTTCTCTAAGAAATCCAAAATGCTAACAAAACTAACACCTAACCCTTTAGGTTTTCATCCTTAACTTTATATACTAGGGTTTTAATTTTGGTTAGTTACCAAAGTTTCTTACTAGTATATGTTAGGCATTATCAAAGAATACTGATGGGTGTCGAATCCGTCAAAAATAACTACAACTTATTAGTATCTACAAAGATTCCAATTAGTGGTAAGAGGTTCGATCCATAAAGAATGGGTAGACTTAAAACAAGATAAAAGGCAAGAATTAATCACTTAGGTGAAATTGAGGGTTTTTGTTTAAAACTAAAAAAACTGGAAAATAAATAAAGCAAGTAAACGGTCTTGACCAAGAATGAGGTTCTTGGTCAAGACACAGATCAAGATGAAACTATCAAATATGAGAGAAATTCCTAGTAGAGGTTTGGCAAGCGATGAGATATGAGTTGCAATCATGGACGCATGGGTATTCATCTTTAATCTATAGAGTTGCTATAGGATCAAGGTATGCTTATGACCCCTACTTCCCTCCTGTATCAACACCACCTCAAGTACGCTTAGAGATGATGTCTAACCAACTAGCACCATACTGGTTAAAGGGTTTACTGAATTGGTTGATGAACGATCAGGGGAAGACAACTCCAGATTAGTTAAATGCAGATTTAAAGATTAATAAGATCAGTTAGGTCTCATGCAAGCTCATACTCATGCTTTAAACACCTCTATTAAGAACAAGAAATATTAGTTAGAACAAGACAAGAAAAATAGAGAAAACGGTAAAACTATTTAAATATAAAGAAAAATAATTGAACGAAATAAAATTGATTTGGAAGAAGGGATGTCCCTCTAGGGAAGGTAAGGGAGAGTATTTATAGTGATCTGTCTCCCTTAAAATCCTCTAGCAAATCCTAGTTTTAAAAATTGTAATTTGAATCTAAATTTAAATTCTAAATAACTAACCAAATCAAATCAAATAACAAATCCCTCAAAATTTGATTCCGTGATTCGAATTGAAATTCAAAGCTATGTCCAACTGCGCCTTCTAGAAGTAGCCGTGTAAACATACGTCTTCAGCCAAGTGGCCCAAGCCCAAGCCCAAGCCCAAGCCCAAGCCCATTGCTATCCAAGAAGGATCGTCTTGGCCAAGACATTGTTCTTGGCCAAGAAAGGTGTCTGCTCCATTCTGCCCAGATTTTGCTCCTTATTCTCCCCTCATCGCTTACTTCCTCCCCAGATCTATTTTCTGCACATGTATAGAAATTCATCTCTAATTGGTAGAATCACCATCTAAATTAGATAGTAAAAATATCTACAATTTAAGCTCAATCAAATCCCCCACACTTAAGCTAATGCTTTCCCTCAAGCATTCAACAAATAAAAACAAAATAAAAACTAGCAATTCAATTTCTTTCAAAGATCCGATTCAACACAAAAAATACATAGACTTCAATCTCTAAATCCATCCTAGATTAACAAGCCCTTTTCAATATCCATAAACATCTCATCCATCACAATAGCACCATAATTGTCAGCCTTGCACTCAAGAGAACAGTTGGAGGAACTAAACGTTTGATTACATTTTTATTTGTCTTAGCCATTAATCCAGAAACATATAGAGTTGTTGACACAAGCATATGTGCATACATTAGACAAAAAATTAAACATATAAGCACAAATTGTTACCAAGTCATGTCTGCATTGAGATCTCATCTTTGCCCACTTTGGAGTCTTTATTGCACTATTTCTTTCTTTTTCTTTTCCTTTAGGCAGTGCTTTCTTGGAATCTTTTTCTTTCCCTTGCTTTGCAAATAATACAACACATAAAGTTCAAATAATGGACACCTCTAACTTAGCTTGTTTGGCCCGGTTGTAAGGGATTAACTAAATGCACTTCGGGGAGTTTCGCCTACTTAAGGGGTGATGGTACCAAATTACCAACACCGTGCAACCCCGTTGGTTCCAGAAGTGTCCACAATCACAAACAAGGAATTTAATGACTCTATAGGCAGTGCAAAATTAAAGACAGACAACGCTTATATTTTTCTGGACAGTTTAATTATTCTTGGTCAATGACAGAAAATTGCATTCTTGGTCCATGTCTTGGCCAAGAAATTTTTATGGTGTTCCTCCAATGATCATCTTAGGTTCCAAGCTAAATTAATTATGAGTCTATGGTGATAAGCAAGAGTTACTGATATTGAACATGTTACACTTATGGTTGCCTTGTTAATAAAGCATGGATTTAATTAGTGAAGTGTCATGGTATTTAAAGTGTTGAGGCAATTTTTCCAGAGAAAAAGAGAATTCTGATTTTTGTGCAACACAAAAAACACAAAACATGCAAAGACTAACCTAAAAACACTCAAAAATCAAAAGGGAAAATTATGCAAAAATTAAAAATTAAACCCAAAACTGGAAAAATTAGTTAACACGTTAAAAAATATATAAAATACACAAGAAATACTACAACACAGTAGGCACGTAACAAATCCCCCCCTCCCCCCCCCCCCCCCCCACACACACACACTTATCGGGCACATTGTCCTCAATGTGTAAGCGAAGAAAAACAAAAAACAAAAAACAGAAACACATAAAAATATAAAATAAAAAGAAGGAAAAAGAAAGAAACAACCTGGGGCAAGGCCATTAACAAAAGGTAGTGGAGTTTCATCATTGGGAAAGGTAGAATCGAATTTTTTGGTTAGAGAAACATTAGACTCTAGGAGGGATGTTTGCAGAGCAGCTGCTCAATTCTGGGCAGTAATGAAGATTTGAAGGAGTTTGTTTATCTCCTTCTGTTGGTCTAGAAGAGCAGCCATTCATTGGTCTCCTAGCATCATATCATGAAAGATGAAAAATCATTATTAGATTCCAGAAGAAGAGAATTATTTATTTGAAACAAAACAAACTAAAGTAAAAATATGGGTTGCCTCCTAAGCAGCGTCTTTGTTTATAGTCTTAGACTCGACTTTTCGAGCAACACTCATCAACCAATCCTACTGAATGCTTTCGATGCCCGAAGTATGATGAGAATCATCCCATATAGTGAATGGTCTTCAAGCAAGGCATTCTGCAGTGAACCATTACATGATTAAATTTCCAATTTGGGTTCCTATAAAATAAAAAGAAAAGATTGGTTATGAGTGTAGGGAGATTCAATAAAAGGATCAATAAAATCAAATACTTTTAGAACTTCCCTTTCGTACACAACCGTTGATGGTTTGATTACCATTTCTATCTCTTTCTCAATATTCCTCATGCTCTCATCTGGCTCGATGCAATGATAATCCTCTGAAACCTTCAGCTCCTGCTCTAGTGAAGTTTCAGAGTGGTTTTGGAGTTGATCTGGCTGGTCTGGCTAGATAATAATTTTTGCCTCCAAATTTTGGGATTCGTCTTGACCAAGAGTCGTGTCTTGGTCAAGACAGTTTGGCAAATTTATCTCCGGAAGTAAGAATTGAAAATCATTCCAACGCCTCCCAAGGTCGGTCTGATTGGGCTGATTAGGTTGAGTAACTACTTCTGCCTCCGGGTCTTGGACTAGACATTTATCTTGCTCAAGACAGTCTGGCAGATTTATATTACTTGGCGACGTGACATCATTAGCATCATACTCCATAGTGAGGTCTGACTCCGAAGATGTACGTCTCTGATCCTCTATAAGGAATTTGAGTTGTTCTTGTATGACTGCTAATACCGCCGACCGTTCCCGGATCAATTGGATAAGATTATCAGAAATAGGAGGATCTTGTCTAATTTGTGGAGGTTGAAAATATTGATAATTAGGAACAGGTTGAACTCCATAATTAAAAATTTATTGGTTCCATCCAGCGGGATATTGATTAGATGTTTATGGATTGTAATACGGATCGTATCCCCATTGTGGCGGACCATAGCATCCTTCATAGCCGGTTATATAGCCTTTGCTAAAATTACCTACATTAAAACATTAAGGAGCAAAGTTTAATTGAGAAAAAGAATTAAAATTAGCCATTAAAGAAAAGAAAAATGGAAGGAGAAAAAAAGAAAATGGATAGAAGAGAAAAATCTGGGCTTCTGTCTTGGCCAAGACCAAACCATTCCCTGGCGACGGCGCCAAAATTTGATGGGTATCGAATCCGTAAAAAATAAATACAACTTATCAGTACCTACAAAACATTGCAAATAGTGGTAAGAGGTTCGATCCACAGAGAATGGGTAGACTTAAAACAAGATAAAAGGCCAAAATTAATCTCTTAGGTGAAATTGGGGGTTTTTGTTTAAGAACTAAAAAAAACTGGTAAATAAATAAAGCAAGTAAACAGTCTTGGCCAAGAATGAGGTTCTTGGTCAAGACACAAATCAAGATGAAACTATCAAATATGATAGAAATTCCTAGTAGAGGTTTGGCAAGCGATAAGATATGAGTTGCAATCATGGATGCATGGTTATTCATCTTTAATCTACAGAGTTGTTATAAGATCAAGGTACGCTTATGACCCCTGCTTCCCTTCTGTATCAACACCACCTCAGGTACACTTAGAGATGATGCCTAACCAACTAGCACCTTACTAGTTAAAGGGTTTACTGAATTGGTTGATGAACGATCAGGGGAAGACAACTCTAGATTAGTATCCTTGGGCATCAATCGGGACTGGATCTGATTAACCTTCACCCCTACCGTTTTGCGGATGTTCCGCTAGCGCGTAGGTGTCTACTTCAATCCTCTTGGTCAATAATCCATGACCAAGATAAATGACTGCTGCATTTTCTATTCAACTCTAGATTAGCTAGATCTAAAATCAATCTGTAAACACGTTAAGATTATAACGAGATTACTTAAATGTAGATTTAAAAATTAATAAGATCAGTTAGGTCTCATGCAAGCTCATACTTATTCTTTAACCACCTCTACTAAGAACAAGAAAGATTAGTTAGAGCAAGACAAGAAAAATAGAGAAAACGGTAAAACTATTTAAATATAAAGAAAAGCAATTGAACGAAATAAAATTAAACTGGAAGAATAGATGTCCCTCTAGGAAAGGTAAGGGAGAGTATTTATAGTGTTCTTTCTCCCTTAAAATCCTCTAGGAAATCCTAGTTTAAAAAATTATAATTTGAATTTAAATTTAAATTCTAAATAACTAACCAAATCAAATCAAATAACAAATCCCGTAAAATTTGATTTCGTGATTTGAATTGAAATTCAAAGCTATGTCCAGTCGCGCCTTCTAGAAGCAGCCGTGCAAATACGCGTCTTCAGCCAAGTGGCCTAAGCCTAAGCCTATTGCTAGCCAAGAAGGATCGTCTTGGCCAAGACATTGTTCTTTGCCAAGAAAGGTGTCTGCTCCATTCTGCCCAGATTTTGTTTCTTATTCTCCCCTCTTCGCTTACTTCCTCTACAGATCTATTTTCTGCACATGTAGAGAAATTCATCTCTAATTAGTAGAATAACCATCTAAATTACACGAAAATAGATAGTAAAAACATCTATAATTTAAGCTCAATCAAATACCCTAGTAAAACTATACCAAGTATTTATTTAACTTCTTTAATAAATACACCGAATATTTATTTAACTCATTAAATAATTATTATTAATTCTTTGGCAAAAAGACATTAGGGGTTCCTGGACTCTGGAGTTTTATTTAATGGGAACCCTCAACTATTTTTTTATTTAATCACCCCCCGACTTCTTTATATTTTGTTTAATAACAACCCTACCGTCACAGAATGCTGACATGTCACCGTTATGTGCTTCGTCACGTGCTTACTGGACGCCACATCATCAAAACACGTCAGCAACTTGCCACGTAGGTCCGTCCACGTCAGCAACAACACACTTTTTCTTTCATTTTCTTTTCTTTTTTTTCCTTCTTTCCACTCTCTTGCTCTACTCCATCGTCACCCACCAAATCCTATCCTCTTCTTCTTCCTCTGCCTTCAAACCAAATCAAAAACAAAAAACCAAATTAATTCCAAATTAATTCCCAAATCCAATCTCAAATTAATTCAATCCATTTAATCCATCTCTACCAAATTAATTAGTCCCTTGCACCAAATTAATTCCCACCCTCTCTGCAAATTAATTAAACCCTTACACCAAATTAAATCCATGGCAGCAACACACCATTTTCAATTCAAACCAAATTAAATCCATGGCAGCAGCACACCATCAAAACAATTCCCACCCTCTCTACTCCATTAATAAAACTTGCTCTACACCTTGGCAGCCGTAGAAGAAGGGGCACTAGCCATACACCAAAACCGCCACCGCCAATAATCCTCCATCAACCGCCCATCACCACCAACCACAACCGCAACCCCGTCACACACACCCAATCACCGCCAACCATCAAACCCGGATCCAAACCCAACCTCACTGCCACAAATCCAACCCACCTCCACAAATCCGACCAAAATCCTCCTCTTTTGCCACCCATCGCCACCGATCTCCTCCTCCGCTTGCCAAACCCACCTCCTCAATCACCACTGCCAGCCCCACCAAAACCTCAAATCCAACCAGCCACATCACAAATTCGCCATCACCACTGCCAGAACCAACCTTCGCCACTGCCAAAACAAACCCACACCCAACCCGGCCGAAACCATCACAAAACCATATAAAAATCCACCTCTGTTGTTGTCTTGCGTGTTGTGTTTGTTGCTCTAAGAGCAGAGAAGAGAGCTGTGGCCAAGAGGAAGAGCCAA
This sequence comes from Viola odorata, assembly GCA_963691705.1. Taxonomy (NCBI): domain Eukaryota; kingdom Viridiplantae; phylum Streptophyta; class Magnoliopsida; order Malpighiales; family Violaceae; genus Viola; species Viola odorata. Next base: position 40,812,630 of record OY829544.1, read on the forward strand.
AAAAGAAAGGAAAAGAAAAGAGAAAGAAGAGGGCTGCAAAAATGAAAAAAAGAATGGGAAAGAAGGAAAAAAAGAAAAGAAAATGAAAGAAAAAAAGAAAAAGTGTTTTGTTGACGTGGACGGACCTACGTGGCAAGTTGCTGACGTGTTTTGATGATGTGGCGTCTAGTAAGCACATGACGAAGCACATAACGGTGACACATCAGCATTCTGTGACGGTAGGGTTGTTATTAAACAAAATGTAAAGAAGTCGGGGGGGTGATTAAATAAAAAAATAGTTGAGGGTTCCCATTAAATAAAATTCCAGAGTCCAGGGACCCCTAATGTCTTTTTGCCTTAATTCTTTTGATCAAATTGGTTAGTTTTTGGGCACAAGACTAACAATCCCCCATTTGCCCATAAACGTACACCAATATCAAAAGAGTTAACGCATCTGCCATCAACCCATTCTTATGTGCGAGTAGAATATAATTTGTGTACAAGTCGTAAGCGACCTCTAGCAAGACGTTATTACTACCTAAGTTAAATGAAGGTTGATTAATTCGACTCAACCTCTCATAACTTGATATTATAATCCTTTTGTCACACGATGCCTTGATTGAATATAAGAAATGGTGCTTGTCACCCTTAATCAATTCAATCATTTACACCCAATCTCCAAGTAAACTAATAAAACAAACGACATTGATCACTTTATCAATTCATTTGAGCACGACCATGCATTCAATCTTACTTATCGAGGGGCCCAAAGACATCTCTCCAAACAAAGGGAAAAATTCCATCTTGATCATACATTTCCAGTTCATAGATCTTAATATGTCTAATATTAGTCTTTATAATTGTCTGGTTAAAGAAAACGTTTGATTATGTTAAAATATATTATTCCTAATGTAGTAATCTATGATGATCTCAGGTTTGAGTATTCAATAACACATTTATTATGATAATTATTTATGACATTAACCCATGTAGTAATTTCACAACGAGTTGGTTCAGTACCCTATCTCCACTAAAGTATCTATGATTTTGATTTGTATCTCCATATACCATACTCATATGATTATCAATCAAAACCATACTAGTCATATTTTATTATTGCTCGTACAATAATAACAAACTATGGACATTTTATTATATGTAAACATGTAAACATTATAATACAGATAATAAAATCAAATTATGATAGTAATCTAAAATATAAAATCAAACAATTACAATAATAATCTTCCACGTGTACTAGGTCTAGTCATACAAGTATCCAATACCCATAGACCTAACATGATGCTCATTCTTTGCCTGTGGAAGAGGATTTGTCATTGGATCAGAAATATTGTCATCTGTCGGCACTTTGCATATCATGACTTCACATTTTTCAATACTCTTTCGAATGAGATGGTAAGGTATGGGCATGTGTTTGGATCGTTGATGTGATCTAGGTCCCTTTGCTTGAGCAATGGCACCATTATTATCACAATAAATGTCCATTGGATTAGCAATGTTAGGAATAACGCCTAGATCACCAACAAACTTCTTGATCCAAACAGCCTCCTTAGCTACATCTGATGCTGCTATATACTCAACCTCAGTTGTAGAATCTGGCACAATTGCTTACTTGGAACTTTTCCAGCTTACAACACCTCCATTTAGAAGGAAAATAAATCCTGATTGTAATCTTGAATCATCACAGTCAGTTTTGAAGCTAGCATATATGTAACCAGTTACAACAAGTTTATCTTCCAACCCACCGTACAATAAGAATGCATCTTTAGTTATTCTCAAGTACTTAAGAATCCCCTTAAGTGTTGTCCAAGGATCCAACTAGTAACTACTAGTCATGCTTAAGGTGTATGAGACATCTAGTCAAGTACATATCATGACATACATGATAGATCCTATAATCGATGCATAAGGGATCTTACTCATGTGCTCTCGCTCATTGATAGCATGTCTTTATTATAGGTTTTTTGTCCTTATTTCGGACTTTTTGAGGGCATGATACTTCTGATTTGCCCCTTTTTCCAATCTTTTTGCAGATCAGAGGCTAAAGGAAGAATATATCAAAAACAAGCATTTTTGGAAGGATTTCTGAAGTCTTGAAGATTGAGGCCTCGAAGAGTAGAATGTCATCGAGCCCTTGACGCTAGCCAGACCAGTGAGCAGTCTTGTGCCCTCGACATCTCTACGCTAGATCAGAGATCAAAAGTCGAAGGACAGCACCTCTAGAGATTCGCAAGGAATCTCGAGCATTTCTAGAAGGTGTCAGCGATTCCAGAAGATTCCAAAATATTCTCTGCCAAAGGGCGCGACCCCCCCTGTGTGCTGGCGTCCTCCCAAGCACTGACAGCTTCTCTCCCTTAGCTGTATTTTGTCCCCTAGCTAGTTTTAGCTTATATAAGCTTAGCTTTAGGGTTTTTTGTGAGACGACTGTTGTCATAGCACTAAAATACATCACTCTTCCTCTTACCCTAATTTTTAGGGATCTTACTCTCTTGGTATTTGGAGCAGCCACCATTTTTGTAAAGGAGAAAAACCATTCCACCTTGATTAATTAAATCATCTCTCGGTTTATTCTAATCTCATCTCTTTTTATTTATTGCATGCTTACTACTACTTGCTGTTTATATTTTATTTTGAGTAGCTAAGCACCACCTTCTTAGTAAAGGGTATTTCAAGGGTCGTAAGGTTTAGTTAAGAGGCCGAATGCATGCTGAATATATTCTCTTGCCATATTCAGTCATGTATCGTTTTATTTCCATGCTTGTAGAGAAATGTTAAGGGCTTGATCAACTGTTAATGTTTCTGTGTGAGTAATGTCATTCTCTTGGTTATAACTGACGTGAATCCTTGAGTTAGAGTAGACACCTAGTGGAGACATCGCGAGAGGTCTTTCGTCTAGGGGTAGATGACTGTTTAGGTTATGTGATGCGAGCTTGACACACTGAGATGTCACGCCGTAGATCTGTCTTGCCTCCACTTTGTGGGCGTTTTGAGTAGTGCCTCCCCGCATCCGCGCTTGGGAGGACGGCGAAACGTCAAGGTCACCTCATATGTGGAAACGGGGAGGGGGGGTGGCTTTTATCTAAGAAGGTAAGCAAGGGATGCGATGTGGAAACACTGTCCCTATAGCAGGTCTATGCATGAGTTTGGAATATTTTTGTGCCAATGACTAACTGACCTAGAGAGCAACCCGAGAACACCTTTTGCTAGGATACCTCCTCATCATATTAATATCTCTCTTACGGTCTTATTTATTTTCTTGCCCTCGAATTGGTTTTGATTATCCTGCCCTTGATAGTGTTTTGCTTTTGTGCCCTCGAAAGCTTGTTACTTTTGTGTTGCGACTTACAGTTTAATCATTAGTCTTGTTAGCTCTTGAATCTGCATCGATTAATTGCATTGATCGGTATAACCCCCCCTCCCAGTGTTATGATTATTTTGGTTACTTTTCTCCTTTGATATACGTTGAATTGAGGTTTTGGTCCTTTTATCCCTGTGGTTCGACCCTGACTTGCCCTTTACATAGTTTATTTGTGCAATATAAGCATCAGGAAAATAGTATATTTGAGTGACAATCAAATTTTGGCGCCGTTGCCGGGGATATTTAACGGTACTGGCTTCTCTTTTCACTTGTATGACCAGGAGATCTACACCAGATCTACTCCCTTTAGACCTTGAATTAACCAGAACAGAAAGGGGACTTCAGAGGCAAGCCAGAGGTTCCTCTCTTTAGCGTAGAGTGATCCCACATCCTACCCTCGAAGAACACCCTTCCAACTTGGCTGATTCCAGCCTTCAGCTCTATCAAGACCTAGCATATCTTCATCGAGGTCCTGACAATCCGCACCCAGTTCCCCTAGATATTCCAGCCATGGAACGCGATGATGATCACGATCATCAAGACGATCCGCCACCACCTCCCCCGCCAAATCAACAGACTATTAACCACTTCAATGCTGCCCCCGACATGTCTAGTAGTTGTATTGCCTGGCCCAACGTTCAGCACGACTGGACCCTCAAATCAGCTGTCATGCATCATCTTCCCACCTTTCGAGGGATCACAAAGGAGAATGCAATTCGCCATCTCCAGCAACTTCACTCAATTTGCGAGGCTATGAAACCTCCAAATGTCAACATCGACCAAGCCAAGCTGCGTGCCTTCATGTGGTCTCTCAAAGATGACGCCCTCGACTGGTACTATGACCTACCACCACAATCCATCCATTCATGGACCGAGATGTCCAAAATCTTCACTGAAAAGTATTATCCGGCCTCAATTGCCAACACCACGCGGAAGCAACTTGTTTCCATTATGCAGAAAAAGAAGAGGATCTCGCTCAGTATTATGAGAGGTTCCAAAAGATGCAATCTATGTGTCCCTCGCATAATCTCACAGATCATGCCCTCGTTCAGTACTTCTGCGAAGGTCTCAAAGCCCATGATAGAGCCTTACTCAATGCCCCTGCTAACGGTTCTCTCACCGCCCTAACTCCAGCAGCTGCAAAAGCCACCATCGAGCTCATGACCAAGAATGCCACATCTGAAAATGCGAACCATGGAGGGCAAGACACCCAAGTCGCGGCCTTGCAGAATTAAGTTTCTAATCTCACCGGGCTATTCCAGAACTTCGTAGCTGGGCAATTTGCACCTGTCAAGGCCTGTCAAATTTGCAACTTCGTGGACCACCCCAAGGATGCATGCCCCAATATTCCAGACGAGATCCAAGTGAACGCCGCCGACCAATATATCCTGGCCCCATATGGTCAGAACTATAACCAGGGCTGGAAATAATAGAATCCTGGCTGGGTTCCAAACCCTCGACCGACGAGCCTTAACCAACAACAACATCCTTATGGCAATCATCCACCTCCTCCCAATATGCAGAACTTCCGACCCCGACCTTAGTATAATTAGAATGAGTATCAACGTCAGCCTCCTTAGGATCAGACTTTTGTCGTGCCCCCGAATACAGAACTACCTCGGAACCCCGAGCAGCAAAAAGAGATCGAGGATCTAAAAAACCAAATGCGTACCATGGAGGCTCAAATGAAAGAATTGACAAATCAAGGCAGATTTCCACCTCAAACTGAAACAAATCCAAAGCACAATGTATGTGCCGTAACTCTGCGAAGTAGAAAGACCTTAACTCCTCCAGCAAATCCTACCCCTGATATTGAAAATTCTCCGGAGTCTGAGCTCAAACCAAAACCAAGAGCCAAAAGCCCGAAAGTGCCTAGGTTTGTCGAAGTCATGGAAGACAGGATCCTCTCTCCCAGAGGTTCGCCAAGGAATGACCCAATCCGCCAGAATTCACTCAAGAATATATTCACAAGATTCTTGAGCCCCCATTTCCTCAGAGGCTGATTAAGTCCAAAAAGGAAAAAGAAGACCGTGATATCTTCGACATGTTCAGCAAAGTGATTATCAACATTCCTCTTCTTCAGGCTGTTAAGAATGTGCCGCGCTATGCCAAGTTTCTGAAACAACTATGCACGAACAAGAGCAAATTTGCTGAAGTTAACAAGATCAGTATGGGAGCTAATGCTTCTGCCCACATTCAATGAAGAATTCCTCCCAAGTGCAAGGACCAAGGGATGTTCATCATTCCCTGCCGAATTGGTACTGTCGATATCGGAAAAGCCATGTGCGACTTAGGAGCAAGCATTAATGTCATGCCCTCGATCATCTACAACAGTCTAGGCCTTGAACCTCTCAGGCCTACCAAACTTGCCATCCAGCTCGCTGATCGTTCAGTCATCTATCTTGAGGGGATCATCAAAGATGTTTTGGTTCAAGTAGGTGAGTTCCTATTTCCAACCGATTTCTATGTTATCGCCATGGAGAATGAGGGCTCAACCAAGTCTACCAATGTTCTCCTATGACGACCATTTTTGGCCACTGCTCGAGCAAAGATTGATGTTCACGACGCAACCATCTCCCTCGAGTTTGATGGAGAAATTATCAAGTTTAACATGCTTGAGGCCATGCGATAGCCCTCTGAATTTTCCAGTGTTAATTATATTGATATAATTGATCCCTCTATTGAGGAACTTGCTGAACTTCATTCTACTGACCCTTTACAATTTACCCTCGACAGAAGTCTAACGCCAACTCTTCTAGATGTCGTGGCCTCGACACTTTCTACACCACCAGAGCTGCATTATGTCGTTGCTGCCCTAGAAGAATGCGTCATTGTCATATATGAACCCCTAGTGGTATCACCCAGTTGTCTAGACCATGTCAAGTTACCTTCATCTATCGATCAGGCTCCAGCCCTCGAATTGAAACCATTACCGCCTTATCTGAAGTATGCTTATCTCGGCCACAATTACTCTCTGCCCGTCATTATCTCTAGTAAGCTCAACACCTTTGAAAATTCCGAACTTGTTTCCATGCTGAAAGAATTCAGACAAGCCATAGAATGGACCATCGTAGATATCAAGGGCTTGTCACCAATGTTATGTACTCATCACATTCATTTAGAGGACATCAGCAAAACCATACGCTAACCTCATCGCAGGTTGAACCCACCCATGATGGAAGTCGTAAGGAAAGAAGTTCTGAAGTTACTTGATGCAGGAGTGATTTACCCCATCTCAGACAACCCATGGGTCAGCCCGATCCAGGTCGTGCCCAAGAAAACTGGTATCACTATTACCATTGGGCAAGATGGCGAGTCTATTCCTACAAGAATCCAGAATAGTTGGCGAGTATGTATTGACTATAGACGGCTTAATGCCGCCACCAGGAGAGACCATTTTCCTCTCCCATTTATAGACCAAATGTTGGAACGTCTCACGGGCAAAACTCATTATTGCTATTTAGATGGCTATTCAGGGTTCCATCAGATTCTTGTTGCCCCCGAAGACCAGGAAAAGACGACCTTCACATGCCCCTTTGGAACTTTTTCCTATCGGTGAATGCCCTTTGGCCTCTGTAATGCCCCCGCCACATTCTAACATTGCATGGTCAGCATCTTCTCAGAGCTCGTTGAAAATGGTATTGAAGTCTTCGTGGACGACTTCACGGTCTATGGAAATTCCTTCACGGAATGCATGTCCAATTTAGAAAGTGCCTGCAAAGATGTGTCAAGACCAACTTGGTTTTGAACTTCGAGAAGTGCCATTTTATGGTGGATCGAGCCCTCATTTTGGGTCACATTGTCTCCAGTAAAGGAATTGAAGTCGATAAGGCTAAGATTGAAGTAATTGAATCTTTACCTTATCCGGCTTGTGTTCGCGATGTCAGATCATTTCTGGGGCATGCCGGTTTCTACAGACAGTTTATCAAAGACTTCTCCAAAACAGCCCAACCTATGTGTCGTATGCTACAAAAGGAAGTTCCTTTTGATTTTGACGACAAGTGTAAAGCTTCCTTCGAACTTCTCAAAACAAAACTTATCTCAGCTCTGAAAATTCGAGCCCCCGATTGGTCCCTACCTTTCGAGGTCATGTGCGACGCTAGCGATCAAGCCCTCAGCGCCATTTTAGGTCAGAAGAAAGACAAGGAAACATACGTGATTTACTATGCTTCTAAGTTATTGGATCTGGCCCAGCAGAACTACACCACCACCGAAAAGGAACTCTTGGCAGTGGTTTACGCCCTCGACAAGTTCAGACAGTACCTCTTAGGCACTCATGTTCTCATATACTCAGATCATTCAGCCCTTAAATGCTTATTGACCAAGGTAGGCGCAAAACCCCGACTCATTCGATGGATCTTGTTGCTACAAGAATTTAACATCTTGATCAAGGACAAGAGCGGAAGAGAAAATTTAGTAGCGGATCACTTAAGCAGACTTCCTGCCCAAGACGATGATTCGCTAGTACCTATTCGCGATACTTTTCCAGACGAACAGTTATGTCATGCCCATGCGGTACAGTTCCCATAGTTCTCCGACATCGCAAACTTTTATGCCACGGGTACCTACCCTACAGATGCTTCTCCATCCGAGTGTAACAGAATCAGAAGGCACTCCAAATATTACATATGGGACAACCCATATCTGTGGAAGCATTGCTCCAATCAGATCATCCGCAGATGCGTGACCATGGAGGAAGTGCCCTCAATCCTTAAATTCTGCCAAGAAAACTGCCCTCAAAGTTCTGGAAGCCGAATTCTATTGGCCATCTATCTTTAAGGATTGTTATCTTTTTTGTGCTTCGTGCCCTCAATGCCAAGTTACGGGTAACATTAGGGCCAAGAACCAGATGCCTCTGACCAGTATCATTGTTTGCGAGATCTTCGACATATGGGGCATAGATTTCATGGGTCTGTTCCCTAACTCCTTCGGTAATATCTACATCCTCCTCGCCGTTGATTATGTTTCAAAGTGGGTCGAAGCTAAGGCAACCCGAACAGACGATTCCAAGGTGGTGGTAAACTTCCTCCGCACCAATATTTTTAATAGGTTCGGTACACCTCGAGCCCTCATTAGTGATCAAGGCACCCACTTTTGCAATCGTGTTATAGCCTCGCTTCTGACCAAGTATGGAGTTCACCACAGAACCTCTACAGCCTATCACCCACAAACAAACGGGTAAGCGGAAGTCTCCAACCGTGAAATCAAATCTATCCTAGAGAAGACGGTCAACCAATCCCGAAAGGATTGGAGTTTGAAGTTGGATGATGCCCTTTAGGCATACTGAACTGCTTTCAAGACCCCAATTAGGATGACACCCTATAGACTTGTTTATGGAAAGCCCTGCCATCTACCCATTGAGTTAGAACACAAAGCCTTTTGGGCAATCCGGAAGGTCAATGCAGATCTTGGGCATGCTGGACACCACCGACGCCTTCAAATCTAAGAGTTGGAAGAGCTTAGGGACGATGCCTACGAAAACGTTATGATTTATAAGGGCAAGACCAAAGCCCACCACGATAAGTATCTCCGTCCCAAATCTTTTACTGTTGGTCAGAAAGTTTTGCTATACAACTCTCGCCTTCGTCTTTTTGCAGGAAAACTCAAGTCTAAATGGTCGGGACCCTTCGTGGTCACGACGGTTTATGATCATGGAGCGATCGAGATTCAGAATCCTAACACAGGAACCATCTTCAAAGTGAACGACCATAGGCTGAAACCTTTCTATGAAGGATTCAAGTCCTCGACCGTCGAGGAAATGATGGTGGAGAACCCACCCGTCGAGCCCTAGATTGCCGTACAACGTCGAGGCTTTGACAGGTAACCAGGCCATACTGGAAGGCATCTTGACTGTCGTTTCGTTCTTTTCTCTCTCCCTTATCTCTTTTAATTAATTTCGGAACTTTTTATTTTCATGCTTTTCAATTTGATTTTATTTCTTTTTATTAGTTAAGATTTCTTTTCCTTATTCTATCTACTGATCTCCCTCCTTTCCCTTTCTCATGTGATTTTATTCCCTTCTTTATCTTTCCACTTATTCTCTCCTTTTGTCCTTATCTTCTCTAACCACCCTCTTTTTAAATTTTAAAAAGGCAAGCGGTTGGGATACGCGGGCTCCCCCTCTCTCTCCTGGTTCCAAGATGATAAAAAGTAGCCCTAATTAATGTAATGTCAGACGCCAACTGCTTTTCCCTACACGCTCCCCCTCATCCTTTTCCCTCTCTCATCCAGCTTTTCCCCATATCCCTTTCACAAAACCTTTCCTTCTCTCACAAACACTTTACCACTGACCCGTCACCATCACAGCAAATCAAATCTCTCTCTCTCTCCCATCTCACCAAACTCATTCTTCCCCATGGGTACCAAGCAAGTAGCCAGAAAACGCAAGGACCTAGAACTCCATCCAACTCATTCTTCCCCATGGGGCTCTTCCTCCTCATCCAACTCCATCCCCAAATCCCGTAGCCATAGCCCGAAGAAAATCTCCCATCTCCGACCGCCCCTCACACCACCGAGCCAGTCACGAGCCCCGCTACTGACAACCAGTCAGGTGACAAGCTAGAGATCACCGACTCCATTCCAGCAACATCAACCATGACTAGATCCGGCCGGCTGACTAGGAAACTGCCCAGTTCTACCCCCATGCCCAAAAAGCCCAAAGTGGAAAAGCCCTCGCCCGCGGCCAAGAAGAAGCTGACAGTGGACGAGGTGTTGAAGGACATTTGATAACAATAGAGGATGATTGCTACTGGAACCTCTTCCATTTTTGGAACAACCTTACTAACTTAAGCATCAGAGTGTCTACGCTGGAGCCGCCCCTCCGGCGCTTTGCAGGTATACCCGACGACGACTATAGTAACTCTGAGCAGCCATAATCCTCACCCCCGACTCTCCAGAAGTCTGAATCTTATCAAACTGGTACTTTCATTGAGAGCTTTGGTTTATTAAGTGAGCGTCCTTAATCGCCAAACTCTGTCTTTCTTGGAAGATCGGAAGGATCATGGCTTCTGATTCGGAGTCCACACAACCTCCGTCCTCTAGTATTCCTTTTGCGATTCTCCGACAACTTTTTCCTTTCGCCACTACTGAAGTCTCTACCGCGATGCAGGAGATTACTCCAGAATCTTCAGATCTCTCTTTTAGACCAATAAGAGGAACACCTTCTTCCCAAATAAGCACCCCTCTATCCCAGATGGTGGAACCCAGTTTCTCCACTCCTCCTCCGAGGGGATTCATGTTGGATAGCGTAAATATCCCCCTTGCGAGTGAAATATCTGCCCTTCGTTCTCGGTTGGATTACTTGACCGAGCTTGCTGCAAGAATCATGCCTGACATTTTTGGGTCGAGTGTTCCTTCCCAAGCTATTTTTACATCATCTATTGTCACCGAATGACCCTTATCACCTCTGCAACGCAGGAATATTCTGTTGACCTTGCCCGCGACAACTACACCAGCCAGCTTCGTGCAACTCGCTCATGGACGAGTAGAGCCTTACATGCCTCACGCGCTACAAATTCCCGTCTCTCAAGAGGAGCGACGGCTTGACGAGTATAGAGATCGTTGGGACAGTCGGCGAGAGGAAATGGATAGAGACGTATCCCCCGAGCGCAGTGAGAGATCGAGTAGCCGAAGATATCGAACTCGTTCGCCAAGGAGTCGTAGCCGGTCTCCGAGGCATCATCAGAATCGCAGGCGTCACCTAGAAGCGTCACCTTCTCGCAACACTCGCAAAATCCTAGACGACACCTCAGGCCACCCCTTCAGTCATTGCATAAGGCGCCACAAGGTCAGTCGATATGTGAAGCTCCCTACGGAGTCTTACGATGGCACTAAAGATCCCATTTCTCACCTTAATAAGGTGAAAGACTTCGTGCAATTTCAAACCCACAGTGATACGACTTTATGCCAAATATTTGTCATGACATTAGCAGGAGTTGCACGCCTCTGGTTCGAGGGTCTTCCAGCAAAATCTGTTAACAGCTTCTCGTAGCTGGAATCTAAGTTTCGAAGCCGGTTCAGTATGGCAGTCCCCATCAGAAAATCCGCTGCAGCGTTATTCGACATACACCAGAAACCCCAGGAGTTTTTGAAAGATTTTCTCAGTCGTTTCGACCTGGAGATGTCGTTAACGCTACACATTACCATCAATTTCGCTGTGGAAGCCTTGAAGCAGAAATGCCGTTATGAGAAATTAAGAGACACATTAATGGTGGACCCCCCAGCAACTTTGGACGCATTGAGACCGAAGGCTCATAATTACGCAAGAATGAAGGAAGAAGAAAATAGGGATAAAACTCAAAACGTGCCACAAAGCGTACCTCAGGCTCCTAACGTTCCTAGTAACGAAACCCCTGACGGTCATTTTGTAGACGATTACACCTAACGAAAAGATCATATCCCAAAAACATCCAACAGGCAAAGAGGCAACTCTTCAAGGGGAAGATCTAGTAACTCCCCTACTCGACGGCAGACAGATCCTCCTAAAGGCCGGATTTACAACCCAGACCTTCCTTCCCTTATATTGCCAAGGGTAAAAATCTTAGCAATTATGGAATAGCGGAATCTCCCCATCCGTTATCCAGCTCCTGTAAAGCCAGTAGTAGTCATAGGAGGAAGGGAAAATGCCTTCTAAAAATTTCATAAAGTCAAAGGGCACTCTATAGACGCGTGTAGAGAACTAAAGTTGGCAATAGAGCGCTTGGTAGAAGAAGAATACCTCGGGGAATTTACCACTAAGGCAAGAGAAGAAGTCAGGAACAACCCGATAAACAGGACGTCTGACAACAGACAGCCACCTCTTCGCGCTCCGGGAAATGATGACACAACTACTAGGAGAGGTAGGGAAATGCTTGCGATTGACGAAGACGATTTTCCCATCATCAACACTATCGTTGGGGGCACACCATACCTTGACGAGCCTGTACAGTTGACACCCACAGTCGGACACAAGCGGAAGCGAGGGGGCGCGTTAATAAAAAGTGAAGCGATAAATGCGTTGGATCGAATGGTGTTATCCTTCTCCGAGGAAGACGAGAAAGGCATCATATTTCCACATAATGATGCATTAGTAGTCACGACCATTATCGGTAACCATGGGGTTAGAAAAACCCTTGTTGATAATGGAAGTGCGGTTAATCTATTTTTGTTAGAGGCTTATAACCTCATGAAACGCCCTGATAACGAGCTGACACTGTGCAAGAAGTAGATAATTGGGGTAGATGGAATCCCAATCCCTGTGACTGGAGTCACAACGCTGCCAGTGTACTTTAGAGAAGACACATCCAAACGGTCAGAGGAGCTGTTATTCCTAGTCGTTGACCTCACCCTGCCCTATAACGCCATACTCGGGCGACCGTTCCTCAACTGTTTTGGGGCAGCGATATCTCAAAAATATTTGAGGATGAAGTATCCCTCTTGGGATGGAGTGGTCTCAATCAAAGGTGACCAGAAATTGGCTGCTGAATCTTACCTACTCATGACTCAGAAGAGTTGTGATAGATGTGTGTGTGTCACGGTGGATCCATATGAGCAGAACGATGAGAAACACACTCAGCCTGTGGACAAGATGGTGCCCGTACCAGTTAACGGAATCAGCAAAGTGAATTTCCTGGTAAGCGAAAAGCTCAGTCCCGAGGAAAACCTCCAATTAGCTCAACTACTGAACAAATGTAAAGGAGAGTTCGCATGGAAGCCTGCAGATATGCCTGGTATTTCGCGAGAAGTGGCGGAACATCGACTTAATGTCGACCCTTGTGTCAAGCCGGTCCAACAGAAGTGAAGGGAGTTCTCTACGGAGAAGGCATTAGCTGTTGACAAGGAGGTGACGAAACTCCTAGACGTAGGCTTCATTCGCGAAGTCCAATATCCTACCTGGTTAGCTAACTCAGTTCTTGTTCCGAAGCCCAACGGAGACTGGCGTATGTGCATTGACTTCACTGACCTGAACGATGCCTGTCCTAAAGATTACTACCCGCTCCCTCGAATCAATCAACTGGTCGATCAGACCGCTGGGTACGCGTATCTGAGCTCATTAGACGCCAACTCCGGATATCATCAAATCCCTATGGCCGTCGAGGATGAAGAAAAGACCGCCTTCATCACTCCAAAAGCCACTTACTACTATACGGCGATGCCGTTTGGGCTGAAGAATGCTGGAGTAACCTTCCAACGTATGGCGAATAAAATATTTGAAAAACAAATTGGAAAGAATGTGGAAGCCTACGTTGACGACATATTTGAAAAACAAACTGGACCACTTGCTCGACTTGAAAGAAGTTTTTGACGTGATGAGAGAATATCAGATGAAGCTGAACCCCCGTAAATGCATGTTCGCATTCCAAACGGGTAAATTTTTAGGTTAAGTGGTCAGTCAGAAAGGTATCCAGCCCAACCCCTCAAAGGTCAAGGCTATCCAAGACATGATATCTCCTAGAACCGTCAAGGAGGTACAAAAACTAACAGGGCGTGTTATCGCCCTAGGACGTTTATCTCCAAGCGGGGCGAGAGATGCCTTCATTTTTTTAAGGTCATACACAAGAAAGCCCCTTTTGGGTGGACAACGTAATGTGAAGAGGCTTTTACAAGCCTGAAAGTCTATTTATCATCCGACCTGGTGTTGACAAGGCCAGAACCGGGCGACACCCTAGGCTTATATCTCGGCGTTGCCGACGAAGTGGTTAGTGCCGTCCTTGTTCATGACGACAACCATCTCCACCACCCTGCCTACTTCGTAAGTCATATTTTGAAAGATGCCGAGCTGCAGTATGCTCGCATTGAGAAAATAGTGTTTGCGCTAATACAGGCCACGCGAAAAATGGATAGATACTTCCAAGCCCATCCCGTCATCGTACTTACTGATCAGCCTTTAAAAAGGATATTTTGGAAACCTGAGTCTTCGGGAAGAATGTTGATTTGGGCCATTGAACTTGAGCAATACGGGTTGCGGTATAAAAACCGACCCTCCGTGAAAGCCCAAGTCCTAGTAGACTTCATAGCCGAGTGTACCTTCACAGATGACCCGTTAACGGACCTACCGGAAGAGGAAAAAGATGACTTGGACCTCCTGTTCCCTGAAACCTACACTGACTTGTGGGTCATTCATGTGGATGGAGCAAAAAACCAGGAACTAGCCGGAGCCAGAATCTTCGTCATTGGGCCGCACGACATACAGATATGATACGCTATCAGAATACTGTAACCATTATCTAATAACGCAGCAGAGTATGAAGCGTTACTGGCTGGACTCAGGATAGGAAGAAGCCTTTCCACCAAGGCCATACACGATACGGGAATGATGGGAGATTTACGACTAAAGATCTGTGGAGATTCCAAATTGATAATAGACCAAGTCTTAGGACACTCCCAGGCTAGAGAACCCATCATGGTTCGGTACCTCGCTAAAGTGAAGCGCGAGTTGCTAGAAATAAAGAAAGGTGGCATGCAGGTCAGCTTCGAGCACATTCCTCGAGAGGATAACGTTGAAGCAGACAGCCTGGCCAAACTTGCTGCAAACACGAAAGCATCCATACCTAAGAGCGTATACTACCAAGAAATATTGGTACCTGCCTTCATGGAAGAGCAAGCGTCGCTTTGCGTTGAAGAAATTGAAAACGACTAGCGAATCCCCATAATAAAATACTTGAAACGTGAGGAGCTACCCTCGGATAACGCTGAGAAAAAGAAAGTGCTGAAACAAGCGGCACGGTGTACCTACTATGACGGGGAACTGGTTCAGAGATGCTTCTCCCATCCAGCCACCAAGTGTATAATAGAACAAGAAGGTCTTCATACCTTGCGAGAAATCCATGAAGGAATATGCGGTATGCACGCATTGGGCGGCACCTTGGCCGCGCAAGTTTTCAGGTCAGGATTCTATTGGCCTACTATTCGAAGAGATTGCCATAATTATGTATAGACTTTTCAGAAGTGTCAGGAGTTCTCTAAGATTCCTCGACAACCCGCCACGGAAATCTCCGAAATTGTAGCTCCTTGTCCTTTTGTGAAATGGGGGATCGATATCCTAGGACCGCTTCCAAAGGCAAGGTCTCAACTAAAATTTGTGGTTGTGGCGGTAGATTACTTCACAAAATGGGCAAAAGCGGAAGCGGTTGCCAACATCACAACGGAAAAAATTTGGCATTTCATTAAACACCAAGTCATTATGCGGTTTAGTGTACCCCGTGTGTTAGTCAGCGACAACGGGACGCAATTCACCAGCCAATTCTTTAGAGACCAATGCGCGGAATTCCAGATCGAACAAAGGTTCTCTTCCGTGGCTCATCCGCAAACCAATGGTCAAGCGGAGGTGACAAACCGAAGCATTCTTAGCGGCATTAAGAAAAACTTGGAAGGATCCAAAAAGAAATGGGTAGACGAACTACCATATGTGATGTGGGTGTACCGCATGATCGTTAAAACCAGCACTAGAGAAATGCCTTTCGCATTGGCCTTCGGCACTGAAGCCATCATACCGGTGGAAATTGGTACTATGAGCCTGCGAGTGGCGTACTTCAGGGAGGAACTGAACGAGGAGAGGTTGCGAGCAAACCTCGACGCGTTACCAGAATGGCATGAGGAAGCTCTTCTGAAAATGCTCCATTATAAACAAAAAATGGTGCGTTATCACAATAGGCGCGTCAAAGAACGACTACTAAAAGCAGGCGATTTGGTACTCAGAGACAAACGAGCAGCCGGACAACGAATGGGGAAACTCAGTCCGAACTGGGATGGCCCATACCGCGTTACTCGCGTTATCGAAAAGGGAGCGTATCACCTGGAAACACTTGACGGTACCCCCTTACCTAACTCTTGGAATATTGCTCGTTTGAAATTATATCATGCTAGATTTTGATATATCTCTGCACCTTTTTGCTAATGCCAGCCCTAACGCGCGCTAACACTTGAATAGAGAATATTCTTATCTGTTTTGTGGTTGTTGACTATGTGTAGATGATAAATGAAGAAGGGTGCCAAGAGTGAAAAGTCCTATCCTTATGACGGCCGGTTCTGATAAGACGACTCACTAAGTTGAGGGCACGCCCTGGTATACCTAAAAATAAGTGTCGGGAGTGAAAAGTCCTATCCTTGGGGGCAGCCGCACTAACACAGGCGGGCCGCTAAGACGAGGCACGTTCTGACACCCCCGGGAGTGCAAAGTCATATCCTTGTGGCAACCGTGCTAACACAGACAACCCATCAAGATGAGGCACGTCCCGACTTCTCTAGGAGTGAAAAGTCCTATCTTGTAACCGGGCTAACACAGACGGTTCACAAAGAAGTGGCACGCCCCAGAGAGAATAACTCCATCCTAGAAGTGAAAAGTCCTATCCTTGTGATTACCGGGCTAATACAGACGACTCACTGAGACAAGGCACGATGATAGCGTGCTTGTCGAGGGCGGGCACGATCAAATAATTACAACTTATCACATGCAACAAAAAAGGATTGAAAATAGTGGCAAGAGGTTCGATCCACAGAGAAAGGTGAAGACATAGCTCCAGATATAAAGTAAAACAATAAAAGAAACAATGGGGGGGATTTGGTTGGTTAATATAGTTAACCAAGATAGAGATGGGCTAACAAGCTAACTAATAAAAACAGTAATCTAGGGCACGAAAGTAAAACACAATCAAGGGCACGAAAGTAAAACACAATCAAGGGCACGACATGCAAACAGAAATCAAATAAAGAAATAAAGTCAGAAGAGAAGATATCTTAGCAAAGGACATTATCGGGTTGCTTCCAGGGCTAGAAAATCATCGGCGCAGAAATATTCTATTCCTATGCCATAGATATGCTATAGGGACCGCGTTTCCACACCGCATCCCCTGCTTACCTTCTTAGATAAAAGTCACCCCCCGTTTCCACATATGAGGTGACCTTGACGTTCAGCCATCCTCCCAGCTACCTCTCTTGTCATCAAAAGGCAGCCTTGACCGTCCGGCCTGTCACGGGCTCGAAGTAGGGAGGCTAAATTCAGAACGCCCATGAAGGGGAGGTAAGACAGATCTAGGGCGCGACAACTCAGCTTGTCAGACTCGTATCACATACCCTAATCGGTTGTTTACCCCTAGGTGAGACCTCTCGCGCTGCCTCCCCTAGGTGTCTGCTAAAATTCCAGGGCTTCGCGTCAGGTATAACCCTGGAATATGACGGTAATCATCTAGGTCTAGATACTAGTTGGCCAGACTACTAATCTGGCCCTAGACGAATTAACAAGAAACCGATAAACAATCGAATACAACAATAAGAATATATTAAACACATTTAGGCCTCTTAACTACCCATGCAACCCTCAAAATACCTCTGCTAAGAAGGGGAAATCTAGCTACTCATACCACAAAACAAACAAACAAAATAGGAAAAGGAAGATTGCATAAAAGAAGAACAAGAAGAATAAAACTATTAAAATGTTACCGGCCGGAGCAAAGCTCCGGTTGAGTTCAATGGCTGCTGGAAATGGACGCCTCAGCCACTACCCAAAAGAGGGAGGAGAGAAAAGGAGGCGGCTCCCAAAAGATGAAAGTGGAAAAATATTTACAAGGTGTGATGTTGTGTGTTCAAACCCTAAAACTAGAGGCTTATATAGTGTCTAGCCCACAAGAAGACAAATTCCAGCTAAGGGATTACAAAAAGACAAATTCCAGCTAAGGGGAGAGGGTGACAGCACATGGAGCGTGCTGGAATATTCTAGAATCTTCTACATATGCAAGGAATCCCGTGAGAATCTTTGAAGATTCATCTCTTTGGCTTTGTAGAGATATCGCGGGCTAGAGAATGCTCACTGGTCTGGTTAGCTTTCGAGGGCTCGACGACATTCTGATCTTCTAGGCCTTGAAGCTTGAAATCCTCAGAAATACTCCAAAAATGCTTCTTTTCGATCTTTTCCTTCTATTGACGCTGATCTGCAATAAAGATTGGAATAAGGGTCAAATAGTAGAATCAAGCCCCCAAAAGGGCTAGAAAAGAAGGTAAAATCTAGACCATGAAATGTTCTATTAAACATCCCCACACTGCCCTAATGCTCGCTCTCGAGCATTCACAAAACTGAAAATCACCTCAAGAAATAGACAAACACAATTAATCGACACACAATTACAAACCGGCATTGAGCTAGACTTCGCACATACTCATCTTCACCTAGAAGGCACCTGCATCAAATCAGAAGGGTAACGACCCTAAAGATTAAACTTTCCCATACCCAGCCCTTAATCAGCAGTCCTCACAAAGTAATCAAATAGGAAAACTAGTAGTTGATCAGGCTCCTAATAAATCGTATATGAAATTGTACTCACACTCACAAACAAGGCTAGGTGTTTACGCTCAAAACTAAATGCACATAGCACAGCACAAAGTCAAACTTGCATATCAATCCGAGTACTGTAGAACACATGCATGGGCAATCAACAATCGGAGAAACAATGCATCAGCAAAAAGAAAGAAAAGGGATTGAATGAGCTAGAAATGTGGAAGAGAGAAACAAGATATGAACAGAAAAGAAATGAGGAGAGAAAAGAAGGAAAGAAAAGAAAGGACCAGATATAACCTGGATGGATTCCCTGGCATAGGAAAAAGACGAAGTGGCAAGGCAGCTTTCATTGAGGGCACGAGATGTTTCGGGGGCTAGACAGAGGTCTTCTTTCAAGGGCAGGAAAATGTTCTTGTTGAGGCTTCAGATGCGGATACTCTTTTTGCTTGATTAATGCCCCTCTCCTTTTATTTTGATTTTTTTTATATATATATAAGAGATAAGAGAGGGGGCATGAACCAGTTACAAAACCTTGATTTTGCCGGGGCATGAAACTTTTGATTTTTCGTTCGGCACTTGCCCTTGATCTGCTTCCAGCATTGATGGTGACTTCTTTTTCACATCCCCACACTTGAAACTTTCTGGGGGCTCGATTTCTTTGAATGATCTAGGGCTCAAAACATTTTGAGAATTTTTTTCCGATTTTCTGCTTTTTCTTGCCCTGAATCTCTGCTTTCTGCTCTGAAGTCTTTTGCTTTTGTCTGCTCCCCACACTTGAACTTGTCTGCGCACTTTAGGTGTCTAGCCCTCGACGTTACCCTCAATAATTGCTACCTCACCTGCCAAGGAAAAAGATCAAGAAAATACAAATGGTCAGGAAAGAATATGAAAAGAAGTGGAATGTCGGGGGGCACGAAAAGAGAAGAGAGATGAAGGGGAGAAAAGAGAAAAAGACATTGATGCGAAGCTTTTTGTCACATTTAAGCTTTCCCATGTCTAACAGTGACTATACCCAGGGATATCATGCAAGATCAACCAGTGCCTAGCTAAAGCATCCTAATCACACAAGAAAGAAATAGGCATGAAAGCTCAAATGCTCACAGGGTGCTTTTGTGACTACTGATAACTAGGCCTAGATATGGATATAAGGTTCAGCAGGAAAAAATGAGAACAACTAGGTCTAGACAAGGTGCTGGTGGTTCATACTTGTGCACAAATGATCAAAAGTGTGTGTCCATTTACAAAGGTTTTAAAAACTGGGCAGTGCTGAAATAGCTAGCAAAATCCTAAAAATGAAAATCCGAAAAAGTTTTGAAAAATCCGAAAAATATGCAACAAGCGGAAAATTAACCATGCAAACAAACACACAAATAAATCCATCCCCACACTTAGGCAGCGCATTTTCCTCAATGCGAGAAGGGTACACACAAGAAAGTTCTGAAAAATAAAGAGTGAAGCAGAAAAGAAGAAGAAGAAAGAATGTGGGTTGCCTCCCACGAAACGCCTCTGTTATTGTCGAGGGCTCGACATTGGCTGTTCGAACTTCAACCAATCCTACTAAATACTTTCCATCCTCTTAGTTTGATGTGAATTATCGCATGAAGTGGATGTTCCATTAGCAAAGCAACCTGCAGGCAACCATAATATGATTCAAGTGTTAATTTGGGTTCCCGCAAAATAGAGAGGAAAAAATTGTAATGTGTAAAAGGTGATTCAAGAAAAGGATCAACATAATTAGAAAGTTTAGAAATCTCTCTTTCACACATAACAGCTTTAGAGCTCAAGTCCTCGATTATCCCTTCCTCAATCTCTCTCAAATCCTCCTTCTTAACTTCCCCTAGCTTGAATTCTATGTCGAGGGCTTGACATTCCGACTTGTCGAGGGCATGAAACTCCTCACAAGATTTGATCTGCTAAAAAACCTCAAAAGCCTCAATTTCTTGACCCACCAAAGTGTCAGAACAGTTCTGGAGTTGACTTGGCAAATTTGGTTGAACAACGATTTCTGCCTCCAATTCTACGTCTAGGGCACGACGTTCGTCGAGGGCTAGATGCTCGTCGTAGGAATCTGGCAAATTTGCGTCGCTCAACATTGTGACTGCACTGGCCTTGAACTCCACATTGGCTCCTGACTCTGAAAGAAGACATTCTGGGCCTTCCAAGTTTAGCTCATTCGGGGGCATGAAAAGGTCCTTTAACCCATAAGACTCATCATCCTGGTCATGACGCTCAGATGGCAACTCCCATAGAATGGCGGTTGATAGATTCTCTTCACTTAAATAGTCGTCACTATCTAAGTGTTACAAATGTTGTTCTATGCGGGTGATAGGATGAGTTGTGCTGTGACTGGGCTGATGTGTTGGAGCTAAAAAATTTGGTCTAGGTGCAGGGGCAATGTCTAGGGCAGGATGGGTAGGTTCAGGTGCAGGGGCAACGTCTAGGGCAAGATGGGTAGGTTCAGGTGCTCCAGCGTCGGGGGCAAGATCCATAGGCACCCATACAAAGTTTCCTTCAATAGCCTCTTGGCGTCTCTACTCT
Organism: Viola odorata; assembly: GCA_963691705.1. NCBI lineage: Eukaryota > Viridiplantae > Streptophyta > Magnoliopsida > Malpighiales > Violaceae > Viola > Viola odorata. The sequence continues at coordinate 40,833,773 of OY829544.1, forward strand.
ATAAGCTCCTCCAAGGCCTCTTGACCTTGCTTCACCATATCAGCTAATTCATCTATTTGTCTCTGTATCTCGAGCTCATGCACGGCTAATTGTATCTTCCTAAGTTGGCTCCAAAGGTTAGCTAGCTCTTGGTCTGACGGAGGTTGTGGAGGCTGATAATATGGATAGCTAGGTTGATCTTGCCCTGCATAGTTGAAATTTTCTGGATCCCACCACGGAGGGTTAGGAGTAAAATACTGAGGAAAAGAGGGTGAGTAAGAATAAGGATCAAAATAAGACATTGATGAAAGAAATAATTAAAAGAAATAAAAATAAAATAAAAAAAATCTGGAATTTTCTAGGGCACGAATTAACACCAGTACCCGGCAACGGCGCCAAGATGATAGCGTGCTTGTCGAGGGCACGATCAAATAATTACAACTTATCACATGCAACAAAAAAGGATTGAAAACAGTGGCAAGAGGTTCGATCCACAGAGAAAGGTGAAGACATACACTAGACAGGTCCAGATATAAAGTAAAACAATAAAAGAAACAATGGGGGGGATTTGGTTGGTTAATATAGTTAACCAAGATAGAGATGGGCTAACAAGCTAACTAATAAAAACAGTAATCTAGGGCACGAAAGTAAAATACAATCAAGGGCACGAAAGTAAAACACAATCAAGGGCACGACATGCAAACAGAAATCAAATAAAGAAATAAAGTCAGAAGAGAAGATATCTTAGCAAAGGACATTATCGAGTTGCTTCCAGGGCTAGAAAATCATCGGCGCAGAAATATTCTATTCCTATGCCATAGATATGCTATGGGGACCGCGTTTCCACACCGCATCCCCTGCTTACCTTCTTAGATAAAAGTCACCCCCCGTTTCCACATATGAGGTGACCTTGACGTTCAGCCATCCTCCCAGCTACCTCTCTTGTCATCAAAAGGCAGCCTTGACCGTCCGGCCTGTCACGGGCTCGAAGTAAGAAGGGGAAATCTTGCTACTCATACCACAAAACAAACAAACAAAATAGGAAAAGGAAGATTGCATAAAAGAAGAACAAGAAGAATAAAACTATTAAAATGTTACCGGCCGGAGCAAAGCTCCAATTGAGTTCAATGGCTGCTGGAAATGGACGCCTCAGCCACTACCCAAAAGAGGGAGGAGAGAAAAGGAGGCGGCTCCCAAAAGATGAAAGTGGAAAAATATTTACAAGGTGTGATGTTGTGTGTTCAAACCCTAAAACTAGAGGCTTATATAGTGTCTAGCCCACAAGAAGACAAATTCCAGCTAAGGGATTACAAAAAGACAAATTCCAGCTAAGGGGAGAGGGTGACAGCACATGGAGCGTGCTGGAATATTCTGGAATCTTCTAGATATGCAAGGAATCCCGTGAGAATCTTTGAAGATTCGTCTCTTTGGCTTTGCAGAGATATCGCGGGCTAGAGAATGCTCACTGGTCTGGTTAGCTTTCGAGGGCTCGATGACATTCTGATCTTCTAGGCCTTGAAGCTTGAAATCCTCAGAAATACTCCAAAAATGCTTCTTTTCGATCTTTTCCTTCTATTGACGCTGATCTGCAATAAAGATTGGAATAAGGGTCAAATAGTAGAATCAAGCCCCCGAAAGGGCTAGAAAAGAAGGTAAAATCTAGACCATGAAACGTTCTATCACACGACTCCGGGATGCGATGTCAACGCCTGGATGTGAAACGTCCTATCCTTGTGATGGCTGGTCTTGATCAGACAGCTCACTAAGACGAGGCACTGTCCGGGCCAACCGTGGAAATTTAGAAATACGGAAATAAATCGCGAAATCCCAGCGAGTAACCAAATGGGAAATCCCTGGCGAAGATGGCTGGTTGAGAAAGCGATATGTCGTGAAATCCCAGCGAGTAACCTGATGGGAAATGCCTGGTGAAGATGGCTGGTTGAGAAAGCGACACGGATAATGCTAACGACACGTGGATACGGAGGCGCGACGACTCCTAAACAGTAATTTACGTTTAATTATAACACAATATTCTGACTAATACCCTAATGCATCAACTGAGAATGTGCAGGACATTGTGGGAACGAGGGGGAGATTGACGCCCGCGCAATCGATAGCGTCATGTGGCCTGTCATTGCAACGGGTACATGATCAATGGCCAACGTTCTTGCCGCCTCGGTTCGGGAAATACAGCCAGAGGGACGCACGCGTTTGGTCCCCCCTCGGATATCTATTCTTGCGGAAAGGGATAAGTCTGTGCTTATCTGTATGGAATTCTTCATCTATATGGAATTGTTCGTCACTGGTCGAGAATATCTGCTTCAGCACGACATCGGTATATGCTCATCTTAGATGAAGTCTTATTGATTGAGTTTTATCTCTTCAGCGGTGTAATGCTTCCGGAAGGATACTGCCACTTCGAAGGCGCGCTCGGGTATACGCCACGCGTCGTGGATAATATTGATTATAAGTTATTCCTATGAGTTCTACTCCTGAAGCTGTCTCTAAGCAGCGTTATTCTACACCAACATCGAAATGCGCATGATTAAGTCATGCCGTGTTGTCCAATGTGGTATTCGTTATCGACGTCTGTGATCCTATAGATTATATGGTGATACCATGGTTATCTCATTTTCTGGCGGAATTGCATTATCCTACCGCGGTAACTATCTTATTATTGGAGCTCGGGAAAAGGAGATGATGGGAAAGGGATCAGTTACGAAAAGAAATAATATATATATATATGCGATAACTGTTCAAGAAACCCGCAAGGGGCTACGAAAGGCAAAAACCCTCAAGAGTGAACAACAAAAATGGGTAGTACCCGATATCCAAAAAGGGCGATAAAAGCACCTATCGCACGACAGCCTCGCTGTCCCCTTTCCCTTCGTTAACCCTCATCCTCTCTTGGTGAAAGCGGTCATCTGTAAGATCCCCTGATCCCTTCCGAAAAGGGTCAATAAGGGCCTCCGTGTCATACACATCTTCCCCGTGAATATTCACGAAGCAGTCGGACATGATGCGGGCCGTATTCTCAATGTACCACTTGCCCTTCTCGGATGACTCTTTCTCTAAGACAACTTTTTCCTCTTGTAATGCCTCCTTTGCAGCTCTCTCCGCCGTTAGAGCAGCCTCAAGGTCAGACACCTTAGTGGCCTCTTGCTCCCCGTCCACCTTCAAGTCTTTCTTGGCCGCCGCCAAGGCTATCACCAACCTTTGACATTCACCTGACAGTTTCTTCCTTTCTTCTCGCTCCTTAGTGAGCTCGTCAGAAAGCTCACGGTGAGCGGCAGTAAGCCCATCTGAGGTGGAGGTAAGAGAGGTGACCTTCTGAGACATATACTGGGACCAATAATGAAAATGGGAGAAGCTGGAGAACAAGGTGGAATGCAGAAAGGCCATTTGCTTGTCAATAGGCCGAGAAAGAAAAGCCTCCTTCTCCTCGGGGGACGTTAATGCATGAGCGGCCAGGAAAGAGGAAATCCCTGCAGAATTATCTCTCCCAGCGGCCGCAAACCCAACTCTGCGCAAGTTGCTCAAGTCAACCTGATGGGTAACGAGACCAGACTCTCCCAAGAAACTTAGATCGACCATGAGATGGGGCATGGTATCGCCACCAGGATGATACATCGAGGCACTGGAAGGAATGAAGTGCAGGGTAGGAGTAGATGGAGGTTGATTGGAAGAAGTGCCCCCATGAAGCCCAAAAGAACCGTGAGATTGAAAGGGCAGAAAACTGACCCCCGTAAAGTCCTTAGTGAAGCCCAGGACAGTGGAATAGGAAGGACGAAGTGAGGAGCTGAGAGAATTGGGCAAAGCGTCAAAATACCCAGAAACGCCCATAGTCCCCAAAGGGTCAGAAGACTAACCGTCAAAAGGCAACATCGAAGTAAAAATGGTAGCGTTGTCCCCTTCATTGACGACGGGACCCGCTGGTAAACTCGTGTTTGCCCCATCAAGCCGTTGTTTCTTACGTCGAAGTACATGGCCCATATCCATGTCGTCCGGCGGAGGTAACTGGGTAGAGGCAACAACGGTATCTTGCTGAGAGAAACATTAAGAAGGATGAGAAAACAAAAGAAAACATCAAAGAGCGTTAAGAAGCAATGATTGAGATAACGTGGTCATAAAAGAAACACATACAACAGCAGTGCCATTAATCGGCACCTCAAAAGAAGCTGCCGCGTTTGAAGAAAGAGTAAGGGTGGCAACGCGTACTGACTTCTTCTTTTTCTTCTTTGGGGGAGCCCGGGAAGAAGACGCTCGAACAGAAGCGATGACAACAGATACAACCGGAATGGTAGCAGCCCCCTCACTAACCGAGGAAGGAGACGTCTACACAGGATCTACAGTTACGGTAGATGGCGCAACTGGATTAACAGCTGCAGTGGCAATAGTAGCAGCGGCAGCAGTTTCCTCTTTTTCCTTCCTCCTTAAAGTCCTCTTCTCTCGTCTCCTAACACTCTCCGGCTTCCAACCAGGAGCGGGAACTGCACAATCATGGCGTGACGTTAGCGTTAGTATCACCTAAAATAACGAAGAAAATGACACAACACTCACTCTCAACACAGGCTTTAATATCAGCCCCGCATGCCAAATTGCGAGTGTGAACGCTAACGTCCAACTTGAGCAGTGTGTTGAACCAGCCTAGCTCAGGTTGAAGAAGAGTCTGTCCGCCACCGGGGGCTAGGCAGTTCGATGATAAAGAACTTTTTTTCCCAATCTTCAATGGAATACTCAAGGTGCAGTAGTTTCCAGGTGAAGGGTTCAAGAGAGTCATCATCTCAACGGGGTGATATCCCTATCACACCCCTACGGCTATACAATTGGAAAAACGATTTAAGTAGTAGAAGGGAAAGAGAGTTAATCCCCTTGTATTTACAGAGTTCTAGAAACGTGTAAACGCAACAGTACGCGTTGGGAGTTAACTGGACGGGATTCACATCCAGAGCAACGAGCAGACTTTCAACGAAAGAATTAAGAGGAAATTTGAAGTCATAGCCAAACATCTTGGCATACAAAAGACTACTGTTGTCAAGCATCACACTATTGAGGTGGAGTGAATTAGAAGCAATAGAAACCTTACAATCCTCAGGGATATGGGCATTGTATTTGGTCAAATGGTCTTGAAGTATGGATGGAGAGGTGATGGTGGTGATAGTGTTTTCAATTTTTTCTTCATCAACAGACTTGGAATGAGTTCTAGCCATGGCAAAAAATAAAGAAAAGAGGAAGAAGATGACAGAGGAGGGTAGAAATACCTTTCTGGGAGAAAAACTCGGAACGCCCAAATAATGGAAGGAAGAAACGCGAGTCGGCTCAAGAGGATGAAGCGAAAATAGAATGACAAAAGAGGAAAAAAGAAACATGTATTGGGTTTTATAACCCTAGCAGTTAGACAAAACGACTGTCGTAACAGTCGTCGCGTGTGTGACGCGTTACAAGGAAAAGACACAAGTAATGAGTACGATTCTAGAGAAGCGAGAAGACACTTCGAACTCGCTAATTCCTAGGACGCGGCAACCCCTAGTGCCTCCACGAACAGACACGTGTATTCTAGCCATCATGACTTCTCTCTCGCATTAATGAGGGAATCCCGAGCATTAAATGCTCTGAAAAGTAGAATCGATTTTCAAATCAAGACGAGCGCAACAACGCAAAGACCAAGATAACGCAGCGCAACGTTAACTCTACAGGCCACTGTTGAGATAACGTAAAAGAAAGAGATAACGCTATGAAGACTGATTATTATTCAAAAGAAAATCCTAAACGCTGTTACAAGGCATGCGTTATTAGTTATTACAAACTAAATGGATTCAATGTTCAGAATAAGAAAGAAATAGTAACGGAGATGAGAGGAGCTCTTGACGTCCTCTGCGGCATCAGCGCTGTCTGATTACGGGAGCACCCCGGCATCACCCTCGTCACCTCCCTCCTCCTCTCCCGAAGAAAGAAAACCTTCTTCACTCACGTCTATTTCGTTCATTTTTTTAGCGGCATAATCGACTATCTTAGCAGGATCGAAAGATCCACTGCGATAGTAGTCCGCAAACCTGGAGGTAAAGGCCCGTATGGCTCTCTTCTTCCACCTGTTTATCTTTGAGGGAACCTTTGCCAGATCCGCGTTACAAGCCGATATCTCTTCACGAAGAAGAGAATTTTTCTTGTCAGCCGACACCAACTCTGCCTTCAACAACCCAACTTTGGCCTTCCCCTTAACCAGCTCTGCCTCTAGTAACTCAACTTTGGCTTTTCCCTTAGACTTCTCCCTTGCAAGTTCGGCGCGACAATCATTCAGCACTGCCAAGGTACGATTCTGAAGTCGCGTTAACTTCTTCACTTTGGTTAAAGCGATATCCAATTGCCTATTTGAGCCAGACGAACCTCGAAGCTTGTCACCGTGAGCCTCAAGAAAGTAATACACTTGGCGGAAGCCGGCCAGTGCTTCATTTAGAATGCGTGCGTGCTGAATATCGGGGGGAAGTCGCAGCAATTCTTCTTTATCCTTAGGTGAGCCAAGTATTTCATCTACTAGGAGGGCCGACGGCTGGTCTCGCGATAACAGGTCCGACACCCCCAAGGCACGAAGCCCGCTAGTGCCAAAGGTTGATAAATCCAATCGATAAGAAGAAACCCCTTGAGGACCCTGAGGAGAAAGGTTAGCGATAAGAGAGGGAGCGGAACCCTTGACAGAATCGTCAACGCTTGAAATAGAAGTAAAGAATAACGGTTGGGGACCCCCAGTCGGTGGGTTAGGAAGTGCGCTTGGGCCAGGAGCTGGCATTTCCACGTCAGGAATGCAAAAAGAAATAGGGGAGTCAGGAATGTCAGTCGGCGGAAGCGAATCTGCCGCTACTAGAGCTTCAGTAACCTTAAGAGGAAAGACAGTTGACGCCTTAGTCACTCTTATCGTTCAAGATATGCTCACCACCGTAGACACATCAACCCCCATGATAGGGACTTCGTCAACCTTTTTCGGAGAAATCTCAACGGCCAGATTGCTTTTCTCCACTCTGAGTTTCTTTCATTGAATCAAGGAAGCATGACGAAGCTTTGTCTCAATATCCATATCCTCACTGTCACTGTCAGTTATCCTGGTAACGGGTCGACTCAAATTTACTCCTCTGCCCCGAACGGGTAGCCAATTGTCAAGGAAATGAGAGGCTCGAGCAGAGACATTGTGCCCTCCCCCTGCGACTGTCTTAGTTCTCCTCTTCTTCGGCGGAGCGCTTTGGGCACTTTGATTGCTGGGACCCTCAGGTGGTGGAGAAGCTGGCAACGTTTGGAGTGGTACCACGTTCAAAGGAGCATCATTCCACCCAGATGATTGACCCACAGTGTTGTCTGCCAAGGAAAGGTGTAAGAACAATAAGTGAATCGAAGCAATAATGCGGGAAGAGGAAAACTCACCTATAACGCACTCTTCCAAACGCCTGTACAAAGCGAATTCTCGAATTCGGAAAGAGGTGTTTATCTCTAGCAAGACGTTAGCATGAGTCAACTCACCCCTAGACAACACTACTGGATTTGCCCAGACGACACTAGTAATTTCTCGATTGAAGCCACCGCGCCACAAATGAGAATGCAGTTCGAGAGTGAAGAAACTGCTCTTCCAGTCAGTCACAGTCTCCTCAAAGCCCTGACACTTATGTCAGAACGACTACACTAACGCGTCGTTGCACCTCGGAGCGATATCGATCAGACAGTTACGACAACTCAGGCTAAAGAACTTGCAGATTAAATTGATGAATGGAGTGAAGATACCCTTCATCTCGCAAGCGCATAGGAAAGCATAAATCCCACACAAAGAAGAAGGAGTTATCTGGGCGGGATTAAGATCATATTGGTACAATAATTTCTCTACAGAGGTATGAATTGGGAGACGAAAGCCATAAAGGAACATCTTAAAGTAAACCATTCTATACTTTCCCCACAATGGATCATGAAGCCGCTGACCATCCTCAGGAATGAAAGGGGAATAGTTAGGGGGAAAGAAGACACCATGACCCTCTAATTCGGCCTTCAGGACCGTCGAACACGAGAAAATACTAGGTGTTCTTTCGATTTCTGGATCTAAAGGTCTCTGAAGACCCCTGGTAGCTCTAGTATGGCGCATGACGAACCAGTAAAACAAAAATCAGAACGAAAAAGGAGCGAAATACCTTGAACAAGAAGGCAGGGAATAGACTGCCGGTGTCGACGAACGGTTGAAGAAACTTCCTTCGAGCAAAAGAAGAAGCAGAGAAAGAGAATGGCAGAGAAAATTTCAAAGTGCGAGAAAAATTGTGAAAAGAAAGCAGTTATTTTCTTTTAAAGGTCAAAACTCAGTGACTGAGCGACCTATGAGAACGAGACACACGTAAAGTAGAAAATGACACATGAAACGGCCTCAGAGGAATACTTATGGCTAAGCATTTATATCCCTGAAGGAAGGCGGTTAGCGATTGGAAAGGGAAGAACGGTTTTAGATAATCTCAACAGAGAAATGAAAAGAAAAAGATGAGTGGGGAAGAAGAAAGGGAAATCTCATTAAATAGGTGAGACGTAGAAGCCTCCCTGCCTTCCCACGCGACCTTTGAGAATAATTAATGCGCTTTGAAAGAGATGATCACAAACCCAGAATCTGATCCCATGATCACACCTGTTAAAATTTGTACTAATCAAGAAACACCAGAAAAATCGCCCAATTAGTTTGCGCTGAAGAGACGGCGCAGAGTCAATGCGGAACGATTAGCGAGAGTATTTTGCCACCTGGGGAACAAGGAAAAAACAAATGTTGTGAAAGTCTCACCAACGGCGTACTCATTTTCAGTTGGGCTGATGTGGCATTCAACTGAAATGCAGTTTAGCATGACGTGAAAGAAAAGAAAATTGCAACCCAGATGGAGAAAAGACATTTTATTTATTTATGACCTGACGGCCCGAGTGTATATGCATACAAAGAAAAAGAAAAAGATAGGATGGCGACGACCAACGGTCAAGCCTAGGACCCAACATCGTCATCATCTGGCAGAGTGGGGACCTCCCTCAAAGCGTCCACCACGGAGGTCAACTTGGAGGAGGAGATCCTCATGCCCTTCAAACAGCAGTTCAGTAGATCCTTCCTCTACTGCAGCATGGTGATCACCACCTTGATGCGAGAGACAGCAGCAACCAATTTTGACACATTCTCCAGAGGACTGAAATCCTCCAAAGAAGCCGTACCAAGCCTGGACCGAAGAGGAGTCAGCATTCCTTGAAGTTCCAAGACGTCCTCAGAAGTCTTGATCAGCACATTTTCCAGAAAGCTGACGTCACCGTCGTTGAGGTTTTTCAGAGTGTGGGTTTTGGAAATCAAGAAGTTCTTGGTGAGACTGTCCATGATGAAAATTCTAAGAAGAAGCGCTAAAAAGATGTGAAATTTGCACGGTGGAAGTTCAAATTTATAAGCCTCGAGAAAAGACAGTGAAAAGATGTGCTACTCGATGACTGAGCCACCCGTTATCTCGAGGATCGGCAAGCACGACATGGAGGCAAGCTGAAGCGATAGCCCTTGGTAAACACTCGGGCTTATTTTCTGTTGGGCTTGTGATAACAATGGAGGCAATTCCAGGGGTATTTCCGTCCCTACCTCAACATTAAGGCCGGCACACTGTGGCCCCTCTCGGGCGCCTGCTGCCAAGGCTGCCGCCCCTTATCCAGTGAGGAACCCTGGGATAGTTGACATCAGTGGGGGGGGGGGGGGTCTCACGCGTCATCCACCAATACGCACGGTGTTATCCCATCCCATGTCAGCCATGACATCACTCTAGGTGTTATCTTTCCCAGATAACGCCTACCCCCTAGAGGTAACACCCTCCTCGGCGCCTATAAATACCCCCTCATTCAAGTTGGGAGGTAAGCCTATGATTGCTACTGGAACCTTTGTCATTTTTGGAACAGCCTTACTAACTTAAGCATCGGAGTGTCTACGCCAGAGCCCCCCTCCAGCGCTTTGCAGGTATACCCGACGACGACTATAGTAACTCTGAGCGGCAATAATCCTCACCCCCGACTCTCCAGAAGTCCAAATCTTATCAACATTCTTGTGTCCGAATCTGAGGCCAAGGACGAAGCGCCGACCGGAGTAGAAGAAGAAGAAATCCAGCAGACCGCCGCTGGCGCTAGCGGAGAAGAAGGTTCCGGCGAGAATGAAGTCGAGGAAGAGGAAGACGATGCTGAAGTAGAGAAAGAAAGGGCTGAGAAGGAAGCAGCCCAGAAAGCCGAGGCCAAGGAAAAAGAAGTCGCAGCAAAGAAAGCGGCTGCAAAAGGCAAATCCAAAGTTGCGGCCAGAGCAGAACAGCTGGAGGAGCCAGAAACGCCACTGGAGAAGAAGAGGAAAGCAGTGTCATCCTCAAAGGTCTAGAGCAAACCCACCGCCTCAAAGAAAGCACGTCGTGCCCGTGACGACAATTCGGGCGTCGAGGGCTCGACGTCTGTGCCTACCTCTACACCATGCGCATCTTCAATCCAGGTTGTCTCTGACCTCTCTAAACCCCATGCCTGGCTATCTTTTGATGATAAACCCTCCTTAGATAAGTTGCATGCCATGAACTCTAGAGGCGTTAGCCCTTGTGCGCGCTTAGATATGGAATTTTTAGAAAAAATGGGACAGGACACTCGAGTCTGAGAGCTCGTTCGTAACATCAGTTGGGATTCTTTGTTCTTTTTAGAATACCCAACCTATATCGAGCCCTCGCTGGAGTTGTTTACCACTTTTTGGGTTGGTTTGGACAATTTCAAGCCTAAGGGCAAACATGGGCCGAACCCTGCGACCCCTGGTCTGATTAATTTTCACCTAGCGAATAAGTGGTTCAAGCTTTCTCTCAATGAGTTCAATTGTGGGCTTAATTTTGTCACTCCTGATGGTTTGAAATCCAGTGCTTATAAGAATGCTTTGACTGTAATTCCTCCTATTTTTGATGCTGATGAGGCTTTTTGTGAACTGTCTGAGAATCCTAAAGCCAAATTCAACCCTAAATCCTCTAAAGTGCATGAAATTATGGACCCTGCCCTTAGGATTTTGCACCATTTTCTTGCCCTCACGTTTGCTGCTAGATTTGGCTCTTCAGGCCAATTAACTTTGCAAGAAATTTTCCTTCTTTGGTGCATGAAATCTAAGCGTAGGGTGAATTTAGGATTTTGGGTTGCTTGAGCTATTATTCATGTTCAGAACGACTCCCGTAGCCCCATTTTAGGATCTCTGATTGCGTTGCTTGTTGTGAACCTGCGTAATATTGATTTGACCTCTTCTGGCCTTAGTGAGCCCATTGCATTTAAGGATTTAGACCCCCGTAACCTTGATGGTATGGGGCATTTATGTATCTCACATGGCATTTTGAGGTTTTCCCTAGGTACCACGGCCTCGGGAGAGAAAGTCTTTGGCACGAAGCATGGAGGAGATTTTGACTACCCCAGCCTTTCGAGGCCTCAAGACCCTGTAGTCCCTCGCGCCCCCGAAGGAGACTCCAATCGTGCCCCCGAAGCCAATCAAGCAAGCAAGGCATCCGATCCAGCGCTCTAAACACTCCTCAGAATCGAACGTCTTCTCCAAGTTGTGCTTACGGAACTTCAGGCTTTCATGACTGAAGTGGCCAGGAGCAAGCTTCCACCCTCCTGATTCCCCCCCCCCCTAAACAATTCCCGTTTCATGCCCTCGAGGAGGGCCAAAAACATTTTCGCCTAGTTTGTTTTATTTTGTACTTAATTTTAAATTCCGTTGAACTTTTGTGTGCGCCCTTCCCGCATTGAGGACAATGCGATGCCTAAGTGTGGGGAGGGAATTCTGTGTTTCTTATGACTACCTTGTGTGTTTGCTTGTTTAAATTTCTGTTCTATGCATGTCTGTGTGTTTGTGAAAAAAAAATCAGATTTTAAAATTTTTGTCAAAATTTTCACTCTGCCATTTTTTAAACCTCTTGGAATGGACACACACTTTTGATCACATATGCACAAGTATGAACCACCAGCACCTTGTCTAGACCTAGCTGTTCTTATCTTTGCCTGTTGTACCTTATATCCATATCTAGGCCTCGACACTAGTAGTCACAAAAGCACCCTGTGAGCACTTGAGCTTCCATGCCTATTTCTTTCCTTGAGTGATTAGGATGCTTTATCTAGGCACTAGTTAATCTTGCATAATATCCCTAGGTATAGGCACCATTAGAAATGGGAAAGCTTCGATTTGACAGAAAAACTTCGCATCAATGTCTCTCTCTCTTTCTTTTCTCCCCCTCCCCTTCTTCTCTTTTCATGCCCCCAACATTCCCCTTCTTTTCATATTCTTTCCTGACCATTCGATTTTTCTTGATCTTTTTCCTTGGCAGGTGAGGTAGCAATTATTGAGGGTATCGTCGAGGGCTACACATCCGAAGACAACTAGAAAGTTCAAGTGTGGGGAAGCAAAGAAAAGCTAAGACTTCATATCAAAAGCAGAAAGCAAAGGTCTAGGGCAAGAAAAAATAGAAAATCAAATATTCTCGAGCCCTAGACTATTCAAAAGAAATCTAGCCCCTAGAAAGTTTCAAGTGTGGGGAAGCCGAAGAAGTCACCATCGATGTTGGAAGCAAATCAAGGGCAAGCGCCGAACGAAAAAATCAAAAGTCTCATGCCCTGAAAGAATCAAAAGTTTATAAATGGTTTGTGCTCTCTCTATTTTAAATCAAAGAAAAACTATTCAAATTTAAAATAAAAGGAGAGGGGCATTACACGAACAAAAGAGTATCCGCATCCGAGCCTTAACAAGAAAAGAGTTTCCTGCCCTCGAAGAAGAAGACCTCCGTCTAGCCCTCGAACCATCTCGTGCCCTCGATGAAAGCTGCCTTGCCACTTCGCCTTTTTCATAAGCCAAGGAATCCTTCCAGGTTCTGTCTGGTTCCCCTCTTCTCTCTCCCTATCTTTTCTTTCCTCTTTTCATTTCCTCCACATTTCTAGCTCACTCTACTCCCTTTTTTTTTCTTTCTTTTTACTGATGCGATGCTTTTTCCGATTGTTGATTGCCTATGCATGTGTACTACAGTACTCGGATTGACATGCAAGTTTGATTTTGTGCCGTGTTATGGCCATTTAGTTGAGCGATAAACACTTAGCCTTGCTTGTGAGAGTGAGTGTAAACACGTATCTGGTGAGGATTGTTGGTTGAGGGTTTGATATGGGAAATTTTGATCTTCGGGGTCGTTACCCCTCTAGTCTGATGCAGGTGTCTTCTAAGTGAGGATAAGTGTTTGCGAAGTCTAGCTTGGTGTCGGTTTGTATTTGTGTGTGATTAACGGTGTTGTCTGTTTCTAGGGGTAGTTTTCAGTTTTGTGATTGCTCGAGGACGAGCAATGGGCAGTGTGGGGATATTTGATAGCATGTCTTTATTGTAGGTTTTTTCTCCTTATTTCGGCCTTTTTGAGGGCATGATACTTCTGATTTACCCCCTTTTTCCAATCTTTTTGCAGATCAGAGGCTAAAGGAAGAATATAGTAAAAATAAGCGTTTTTGGAAGGATTTCTGGGGTCTTGAAGATTGAGGCCTCATAGAGTAGAATGTCATCGAGCCCGTGATGCTAGCCAGACCAGTGAGCAGTTTTGTGCCCTCGACATCTCTACGCCAGATCAGAGATCAAAAGCCGAAGGACAGCACCTCTAGAGATTCGCAAGGAATCTCGAGCATTTCTAAAAGGTGTCAGCGATTCCAGAAGATTCCAGAATATTATCTGCCAAAGGGCGCAGCCCCCCTGTGTGCTGGCGTCCTCCCTAGCGCTGATAGCTTCTCTCCCTTAGCTGTATTTTGTCCCCTAGCTAGTTTTAGCTTATATAAGCTTAGCTTTAGGGTTTTTTGTGAGACGGTTGTTGTCATAGGACTAAAATACATCACTCTTCCTCTTACCCTAATTTTTAGGGATCTTACTCTCTTGGTGATAACAATCAAGACAATCCCAAGGACATTGCTGTAATTATGACCCCTGCCGAGGGCGGAATCCTATAAGCCTATCGGATATCTAAGCTATCGCTACTCGACCGTGAGGTATTTTCTAGGATGGTCGACATCAGCGGGGGGGAGGACTCACGCGTCTCTGGACGCACCGCATCATCCCATCCCAGGGGACCCATGGAGTTATCGCCCCCGACGTCATCATGGGTATCGCCCCCGGCACCCTCCTCAGAGGCATCGCCCATGACGTCATCTCAGGTATCGCTCATGACGTCATCCCCAGGTATCGCTCATGACGTCATCCAGAGCGTTATCTCACCTGGATATCGCCTTTTCCCCAGACATCGCCCCCAGCGGCCTATAAATACTCCCTCATTTTAAAACATCAAGTAAGCTGAAAAAACTGCCTACCAGTCCCTCTGCTATTTTTGAACCACTTACTGACTTAAGCATCGGAGTGTCTACGCCAGAGTCCCCCCTCCGGCGCTTTGCAGGTGGATCCGACGTCATCTACAGCGCCTCCGACTAACAGAAGGCATTGTCCCGATCGTCTCGAAGGTCGAATCTTATCACTTGGTATTTGGAGCAGCCGCCATTTTTGTAAAGGAGAAAAACCATTCCCCTTTGATTAATTAAATCATCTCTCGGTTTATTCTAATCTCTTCTCTTTTTATTTATTGCATACTTACTACTACTTGCTGTTTATATTTTATTATGAGTAGCTAAGCACCACCTTCTTAGTAAAGGGTGTTTCAAGGGTTGTAAGGTTTAGTTAAGAGGCCGAATGCATGCTTAATATATTCTCTTGCCATATTCAGTCATGTATCATTTTATTTCCATGCTTGTAGAGAAATGTTAAGGGTTTGATCAACTGTTAATGTTTCTATGTGAGTAATGTCATTCTCTTGGTTATAACTGATGTAAATCCTTGAGTTAGAGTAGACACCTAGTGGAGACATCGCGAGAGGTCTTTCGTCTAGGGGTAGATGACTGTTTAGGTTATGTGATGCGAGCTTGACACACTAAGATATCACGCTCTAGATCTGTCTTGCCTCCGCTTCGTGGGCGTTTTGAGTAATGCCTCCCTGCATCCGTGCTTGGGAGGACGGCGAAACATCTAGGCCACCTCATATGTGGAAACATGGGGTGGCTTTTATCTAAGAAGGTAAGTAGGGGATGCGATGTGGAAACGCGGTCCCTATAGCAGGTCTATGCATGAGTTTGGAATATTTGTGTACCAATGACTAACTGACCTAGAGAGCAACCCGAGAACACCTTTTGCTAAGATACCTCCTCATCATATTAATCTCTCTTACGGTCTTATTTATTTTCTTGCCCTCGAATTGCTTTTGATTATCCTGCCCTTGATAGTGTTTTGCTTTCGTGCCCTCGAAAGCTTGTTACTTTTGTGTTGCGACTTACAGTTTAATCATTAGTCTTGTTAGCTCTTGAATCTGCATCGATTAATTGCATTGATCGGTTAAACCCCCCTCCCCCCTCCCCCCAGTGTTACGATTGTTTTGGTTACTTTTCGCCTTTGATATACGTTGAATTGAGGTTTTGGTCCTTTTATCCCTGTGGTTCGACCCTGACTTGCCCTTTACACAGTTTATTTGTGCAATATAAGCATCAAAAAATAGTATATTTGAGTGACGATCACTCATCATATGTCCTAGGACATTGAGTCTTGCTAAGATTAATGCCATAAGACATTGGCAAAAATCCTCTCTTGAATTCTTCCATACTGAACCTATTCAGTACTTTGTCTATTTAAGTACTCTAACTTATCCCGATCAGCCTTTAGATCTATCTCTATAAATCTTTATCCCAAGGATATAAGCTGCCTCACCTAAGTCTTTCATTGAAAAACACTTCCTTAAACAAGTCTTGACATTCTGCAAGGTAGGAATGTCTTTTCTAATAAGTAGGATGTCATCAACATAAATGATTAAGAACACAACTACACTCTCACTATTTCTCTTATAGACACAAGTTTCATCTTCGTTCTTCATGAAACCAAACTCTTTCATCTTCTTATTGATCTTGAGAAGGTTCCTCAGGAATTGAAATGTCATTTTGTGGTTCTTAAACTTCTTCGAGATTCACTTTACTCCTAGTGATTCTACTAGAGATATACTCCTTCTATAGAAAAACTCCATTACGAGCAACAAACACCTTGTTTTGAGATGGATTGTAGAAGTAGTATCCTTGAGTTTCTTTAGAATACCCCACAAAAATACATTTATCAAATTTGGGTCCTAATTTCCAAGAGATTTGACGCTTCACATAAGCTTCACACCCCCAAACCTTGAGAAAAGACAAACTAGGTACTTTACCAATCCATATCTCTTACGATGTCTTTTCTACCATCTTAGTTGGTATCCATATTTGGTGAGGAGGTCCTTGATGTACTTTGCTTGATTGATAAAAATACCGTCTTGAGATTGTCGGATTTGAAGTCCAAGGAAGAATGTCAATTCTCCCATCATGCTCATCTCAAATTCACAATGCATACATTTTTTAAAATCCTTGCATGAAGAATCATTACTAGCACCAAAGATAATATCATCAACATAAATTTGCATAATTAACATATATTTACCATTATGTTTAGTGAAGAGTGTAGAATCAATATTTCCCATTTTAAAACCATCTTTCAACTAAAATTGACTTAAATGATCATACCAAGCTCTACGAGCTTGTTTAAGACCATACAAAGCATTTTCCAATTTAAAAACATGGTTAGGAAATTTATGATCTTCAAAACCGGGAGGTTGTTTGACATACACTTCTTCCATAATGTAACCATTTAAAAATGCACTTTTATCATCCATTTGGTATAAACTCATATTCTTAAAACATGCAAATGCTAATAACATGCGTATGGCTTTAAGTCTAGCAACAGGGGCAAATGTTTCATCAAAATAAATACCTTCTTGTTGGTTGTACCCTTGGGCCACCAATCTAGCTTTATTTCTAATGACATTTCCCAACTCATCAAGTTTGTTTCTAAAAACCCACTTGGTGCCAATAATAGTGTGGTTGCTAGGCCTAGGAATTAATTTCCAAACATGATTACGTTCAAATTGATTTTTGCATGGCAATCATCCAATTTTCATCATGTAAGGCCTCATCATACTTTTTAGGCTCAATTTGAGAAACAAAAGCATGGTGATCACACATATTTCTAAGAGAAGAGCGAGTGACAATACCTTTTGATAAGATTCGGACTGTAGGGGAAACGTGGTAGAGATTACGGCTGTTAGGAATCACTATTACGGCAATCTGCCGTACCTGCAAAGCGCCAGAGGGGGGATTCCGACAAAGACACTCCGATGCTTAAGTTAGTATGGCTGTAAAATTTGGCAGAGATTTGCGTAGAGAATCAGCTCTTACCTTTGATCTAGAAATGAGTGGTATTTATAACCGAAGAAAGAAAGGTCGTTACCCCTAGGGGTGGGCGTTATCAAGGGGAGATAACGCCCAGGATGATGTCAGCATGCGGATATCGCTGTAGAGATATCGCCCATGGGCGCTGTCGGGGTATCCTGGGATGGGATGACGTCGTGTGGGTCCCTCCCTCCACTGATGTCGACCATCCCAGGATCCTTGGCCTAACGGGGGCGGCAGCCGGGTGCCTTTTGTCAGTCCAGGTCTTCAGGGATCCGACTTTGACTTGAGGTGAGAAGACGATTATACCCTTGGTGTTTCCTTAATTGTTATCATAAGCCCAACTAAAAACGAGCCCGAGTGTTCACCAAGGGCTGCCTCTCTTGTCCTCTGGAGGAATCATTACTCCCTTTGCGCCGTGTCAGCTTCGGGAAAAATTACCGAGTTTTCCTGATTCCTTTGTTAACTCCATTGCACCGGACATACGATAGCAAAACTGGTAAGAGGGACCGACTGCTAGCGATAGCACAGGTCTTCTCCGAAGCTTCCGCTATCATCTGGAGGCGATATGTCCGTGTTTTTCCTGCACATTCTCAAATGTGGTTTTGTCACGTTAGCGAAAATAACATGTAGTGGTAAGTACTAGTTACCCTTAGGGGTATTCACCCACTCATGTCGGGGTGTTTTCGGTGTCGCCGTTTCCCTCCAAACTCGTGTGGTTTGGCCATGTGGTAAGCTGCCCGCAATATTGTCATGGTCTTACGCCATGAGCCGCTTACAGTTTGTGCGGTCTTACGCCAGAGCTACCGGCGATATTAACGCAGTTTTACACTGTTAGGAGCTACCTGTAATATCGACGCGGTTTCACGCTGCAGGCTGCCTACAAATTGTAAGGTCTTACACTCCCCGACACATATTCTATTCAAGCATCTTGGCTGTCTACCAGGAGTTCCGCGTTAGCCCTTCCCTCCAACTGCTTTGGGATAACGGTACGACTCGATTTTTGAGGTGCACGCCTTGGTGCGCAGCTATTGCTTCAGATCTATAAATGTGATCCTTTTCTGTAGATTCTTCACATTCTCTCTGCCCCTCATTTGCCATTTTCTCATGGAAGATCTCACTAGAAACTTTCTGATCTCCAAGGCCCTGACCCTCAAAAATCTTACTGAGGGTGACATCAGTTTTCTGGAAAACATGATGACGAAGTTCGGCGAGGATATCCTGGAGCTTCGGGGAATGATGACCCTGATTCAGGCCAGGATCGGGGCTGCTACCATGGAGGACTTCAATCCTATTAGGAATGTCTCCAAGTTGGTTGTCGCCATCTGCCGTATTGAGTTAGCCATTGCCATGCTGCAGTAGAGGAAGGATCTGCTGAACTGCTGTCTGAAGAGCATGAGGAGCACCTCTTTTGAGTTGACTTTGGTGGGAGAGGCCTTGAGGGATATCCCTACCCTGCTGCTGGACGACGATAATGACGCCGGGTCCCGGGCTTGAATCCTTGCCGCTCCGCTTTCTCTTTTGTTTTCCCTTTGTATATTCTATGTATGCGGACGTATCTTTAGGCCGTTAGGCCGTAATGAAACTCCTTTTCGTTATTGGCCTTGTGATTTTTTTCTTTCTTTTCAGGGCGCTAGCCCTTGCTTTAATTGAGGGCTATGCCAGCCCAACTGAAAATGAGTCTGACACTGATTAGATATTTGCAGTATTTATTCTTCTTTATCTGCCAGGTGGCGACGGTTGCTTAGGCAAACTGTTCTGCTAATCACACGTCGCCTCTCCAGCAATAATTGATTGGGCGGTTTTTTTGTGTTTCTTGATCGTCGAGAAATTTCAATAGGCGTGCTCTAAGGATTTGATTCGGTCATTATGGTTGATCTTCTCGAGATGCATTAAATTATCCTCCTCTCTTTTTGTGGAAAATCTGAAGAGTCGCACCACTTCAACTATTTATGAGGAGTTCTTCTCTTTTTCCCTATCCATCTTCTTCTTTTCAATTTTTTTTTACTGCTACTGATTCTCTCTCATGGCTGGTTCGTATGATCAGGTCTCCGACGAGCGAGAATCTCGTCCGACTCCTCCCACTACCCTAGATTCCGACAATCCCCCTTCGCCACCATACCGGAAGAGGCAGTTGCCACGTCGCAGAGGTCGGAAGAAGTCGAAGAAGAGAGCACATTTTGATACTACTGGTTGGTATCCTTCTTCCTCAGCCCTTCCAGTTTGTGAAGGCAAAAGATTGTTTCCTCCTGCTGACTGGTTTGAGGAGGAAATTCGTTCAGGCGATACCATCTCAAAGGCGGCATCCTCTGCTGTCAAAGAGGAATCGAAACCACTGATGCCGAGTCCAGGGCAAAAGGCTGACAAATCCCCTCCTTTCGCTGATGAGGAGCTTCCGCCTTCAGATAAGGAATACTGGTACTGGCCCTCTTACTGGCCTGACGATGATTGATTCCGCTCTTGGCAATCCTTTGTAGATGTTGTATTGCTTATTATGAAATGAAATGACGCTTTGGTTTTTTAATTTTGCCTGGTCGGGCGTTAACTCCTTTTTGCATGGCTATCGTTGAGGAACTAACTGTTGCTTCAATGTAACCGCTGGCAACTGATTGTCAGTAACTACCCCCTCTAAAAGATATAAATGTGCGGACATAAATATCCTTCTGAGGTTTTCACACGTGTCACTTTTACTCTGGGATGTGTCCCACTTTTACAGGCTGTTTGATTCTCGAACTCAGCCTGTAAAAGGGAACAACTGCTCTCTTTTAATATTCTTTTCCTACGCTTCTAAATTTTCCTTTCTCTCTCTAGATTTTTACTCCAAAAGAAGCTGTGACCACCGTTCATCGGCGCCGACGGTTTTGTCCACCGCCTTCTGTTCAAGGTACTTCACTTCTTTTTCTCAGATTTTCTTCTTGCCGATTCATTATGAGTACCTCTAGGATACCCAAGGATTCTCAGTGGCCTGTGGTCACAAATAGGTCTTTGAGGAGTCTCCAAATTTTCCAGCAGCCCATAGATTTAGAAATTGAGAGAACTCCCAGTATTTTTGTTGATCAAGCGGTATTGGAGGCAGAGTTGGAGGAAAATGGTATCTTTTTCCCTCCAGGTTGCTCCGTTAGAATTCCTGATGCCGGTTATCGGCTCCATGATCCTCTATCGGGGGGCCGATAGGATGTTATATTTTAACATGTTCCTTTATGGCTTTAGCTTTCCCATCTACGAAGCAGTGAAAAGATTATTAGTTCGATATGATATTAACCCAGCTCAGCTTACGCCTCCTTCTTGGTGCTGGATTTCAGCCTTCATTCGTATTTGCGAGTTGCGGGGTATCCTTGTCCCGTCTGTTAATTTATTCAGCAAGTTTTTTAGTTTTAGGTGTCGCAACTGTGTGGTAGATATCACCCCAAGATGGAACGACGCGCTGGTGCAGTCATTCTGGCAGAGATTCCGGGGCTTCGAAGAGACTGTGGCCGATTGGAAGAGCGGTTTCTTTATTGTGAATTTGCCTTCCGCCCCTGGCCCAGGGGTTTTAATCGGTGTCTTAACGACTCCATTTGGACGAACCCGTCAACAGTATCCAAGGAAGAGCTTCGACAAACAAACGTGTTGCTGGAGCTGAAATCGTCTTATCGCATTCGAGAGTTTGCCTTGCACAGGCTTATAGAGAAGTGTACTATAAGTTTCTTTTCTCTCGTTATCGCTTCAGCTAATTCACTGTTCTGATATATTTTATGGGTAGGTGACACTGGAAACCAACCGTCGAGCGATAAAGACGTTCCTCTGAATGTAACGCCGCTTCAATCACTGCTGCCATCCCCTCCGCCTGAGAGTTCCAGTCATCCTACCGCTCCTCCAAAAAGGAAAAGATTCAAGACTGTGGCCAAGCACGGTATCTCCGACCGCACTTCCCATTTTCTCGAGAACTGGTTACCCGTTCGGCAAGGAGTGACCCCGAATCGGCCTAAGACTGAAGTTTCTGACAGGGACAGCGAGTACATGGACACTGATTCGGGGCTTCGTCATGCTTCCGCAGCTCAGCGGAAGAAGCTATGAATGGGAAATAGCAACCCAATCGCCGAAACTACTTCGAACAAAGCTAGCGAAACCCCTGCTACTAGGGCTGGCTCTTTTGGTGGTGTGAGTACTTCCAAACCAGCGGTAGCAGCTGAGGCGTCAACCGACATTCCTCCTAATATTCCCGAGGTTTCGTCGGAGGTCAACCTTCCTCCTCCAACTGTCGCTCCTGACTCCCCTATCTCTTCTTTTATTCCTGATGTTGCCACCCCGAATATTGATCCTGCCGTTAATCTTGACCCTCTATTGAACGACCTTCCGCCATTATTCTGCACTTCTATCTCAGGATCTGGGGGTTCCGCTAAAAGCCGCTCTCCTCCCTTTACTGCCAATCTGTCTTCTCGAGGTCCTCAAGGAGCCACTTCCTATCGCTTGGATCTGTCTACCTTTGGCACTAGCGGACTTCGTGTACTGGGAATATCAGACCCGTTATCGGTGGGTTCGAGCCGGTGGGTTCTATTGTCAGTGCGATATTTGGCTCTACTGAAGATAGGGAGGAGATGTCAGAGCTTCCTCTGGAGGTTCATCGCGAACGCGCTTTGAATGACATGCTGGCCAGCTTTGGCATGTTGAATTACTTTCTCAACATCCAGGGTGACAAGGCTCGAGGTTCCTCCTCTAAGATGGCGGAGCTGACGCTGCTCCGAAGCGATACCAAAGCTGAGCTTGACGACTGCCGTGCTGAATTGGCCAGAGAGAAGTCGATAGGGAAAGCTAAGATAGAGCTTCTGGAAGCGGAACTGGTGGCTGCCAACAGAAGAAACTCTCTCCTCCGTAAAGAGATATCGGTCCACAACGCAAAGCTAGCGAAGGTGCCTGATGAGATGTCGCGCTGGAAGGACAAGGCGATACATGCCTTTGCTGCTGGATTCCCAGATTATTATCGCAGCAAGGCTTTCGATCCTGCCAAGATAGCTGACTACGCCTTCGAGAAGTTTAAGGATGTAGGTGCCGAGGGCAACAAAGGAGTCCTTCCGTGATGGAAACAAGGCAGCACTTGAGAGTGTTTATTTTTTCTTCCAACATTGGTTTTATTTGGCTTGTAATAACTGATAATGCTTGCATAATAACAACTGTCATTCTTCTCTAGATAACTATTAATTTGCTTCTTGGCGTTATCTCGTCGATGACGTCACCATGCTTGACCTCTTTCTGATAAAGTAATTCTACTTTTTCGGAGCATTTAATGCTTAGGATCCCCTCATTGATGTGAGCGAAGGATCATGATGGTTCAGAGACACGTGTCTGCTCATCAGGACGCTAGGGCTAGCGTGATTTGATAGGATCAAAGCATCTTCTCGCCTATCTAGGGTTGTACTCATTGCTCACGCCTGTCACGCGCGTAGCGACTGTTCCAACAGTCATTTCTTTTAGTCTCCTAGGGTTATAAAACCCAACACTCTATTTCTTTTCTCCACTTTCGGTAATCTATTTCTTTACATCTCCTCAAATCGTCTTGCGTTTCTGGTTTTCATCTTCTGGGCATTTCAATTTTCCTCTAAAAAAGGTACTTCTTTATTTCCCTTGCTGTGTTCTTCATCTTTTATTTTCTTTTTCCACCATGGCAAAAAGAAAAAATCGTGCTTCTGGGTCTATATCAGTGGATGAAGAAAAAATAGAGACCAAAGTCAGTACCATTACTTCTTTTGCTATTCTTGATAAACTGTCTGACCACGGTGCCACCCTCCCTGAGGGTTTCAAGGCTTCTGTCGCCCCTGCGTCTTTACGCCTGAATAGCGTTATGGCCGGCAAGCGCAGAATCATGTATGTCCAGATGTTCCGTTACGGTTTCTGGTTTCCGATTTACCCGTTTATCCAAGAGTTGCTTACCTCTCTGGATCTGAGCCTTGTTCAACTGGCCCCAAATGCCTACCGTGGTATTTATGCATTTCTGGAACTCTGCAAGTACAAAGGAATTGCATCTCCTTCCCTTGCATTACTGAAGTCTTTGTTCAAGATGTATAACCGTCGGGGTGTGATAGCGATATCACCCCGCTATGATGATGATTCGCTCCAAAACTTCACCTAGAAACTCCTTCATTTAGAGTCTTCCATTGATAAATGGAAAGAGTAGTTTTTTGTGGTTGAGACTCCCGAGCGTCCGGAGCCATGGTGGCTGTCTGGTTTCAACCAGGGCATTAAGGATAGGGCCTGGCGCTGCGTGGCTCTTGATGAGACGGAACAGGGCTGGTTTGATAAATTGCTCAGTCTGGATATCAGCGTTCATACCCGCCTTCTGGCTTGCGGGACCGATATCAGAGCCTGCGTTAGACGTGAGTCTCGCGTCAATCTTTGATTTTCAGTATTAGTACTAACTCTGATGCTGTCTTGTGCTTTTGCAGCAACTGATCCGGATTACGTTCCCGAGAGCGTTAGGAGGCGCCGAAAGAGACTTCGAGATAGAGAAGCGACTGCGGCTGTCAATATCGCCACCACTTCGGCTATTCCTTCTGCTACCGCTTCAGCTTCTCCCCAAACATCTTCCGCCTCAGTTGACGAGGGAACTGACACCATTCCAGTTGGTATTCCTGTCATATCAATCGCTGCCCCTCCTCCCCAGTCAGTTGCTCAAAGGGCTCCCACAAGAGGAAAGAAGAAAAGGAAGACAAGGAGCGTTGCCTCCCTTCAGCCACTAATTCCGCCTTTATCGGACGCAGCTAGCTCCTCAGAAACACCGGCCGCTGAGACGGTAACGGCTACTGCTCCCCTATACTTCTTGCGCCACTTTTTCAATGCCTTTCTGCCTTTTCTTTGGTTTTTCATTACTTTTCTTCATAGGTTACTTCTCGTGCCTCTACTCCTGTACTGCCGCGAGGTAATATGGACTTGAGGCGTATTCTTTCTCAACCAAGGAAGAAGAAGAGGTCCGATGGAGCAAGTCCAAGCCTGTCCTCGATCCAGGTGGATGTCGGGGTGGGGCCTCAAGTCGTTCTTGTTTCTTCCGCACCTCCCACAGGTCAGACTAGTAGCGTTTTTGAGAACGTAGCCATACCTGGGTCTTTTGGGACTTCTCTACCTTCGTTTGGTTTGGAAATGCTTCACTTTCCCTCCAATGCAGTCTATACTGATGAGTTGTCGGGTTTCTCATCCCATCAACCCCAAGGAGCATTCATGCCCCAGGGAGGTTCTGCTTCTAACCAGCCTCATGAGACAACCGGGTCCCAGGGAGGTTCCGCTTCCAACCAGCCTCCTTCTCCTGCTATCGTGGTTTTTGTCCCTACTGATGCTTCCATGCTTAAGCGTTTTGGGGAGGGGACAGTAGTGTCCAATCTTATGGCCGACATAAGCTCATATGACGCCACTGGGCCCATCACTCATCAGGTGGATATGACTGCGCTTAGTAATTCGGGGATTACGGTCATGGGGGGCGATAACTCGGCCATTACTACTTAATTCTTGGCTGCACACATGCTGACGTCTCCTGAAGAACGAAGTGCCTTTGCTGCTGTGGGAGACAAAGAGCAAGCCGACTTGCTGCGCTCTAAACTTTTCACTGGGTTCCTCGAATTTCATCAATACACTGAGCGCGCATCGCAACAGGCGGCTGACCTTGCTGCTTACGTAGCCCAGCTTTCGCGGGAGCAAGAGGAAAAATAGCGGCTACTGGAAGAGCGAGATAAATATATGAAGGCCCTAGAGGCAGCCAAGGAGGAGGCAAAGGAAGCGAAGTAACAACTGGCTAACTCTAATGCTGCTCTAGTGGTTGAACAGGCAAAGATTATCGCTCTCGACGGGGAGAAAACAACCTTGGCAGAAGAGAAAGCAGCTTTGGTAGAAGTGAAGGCAACACTTGAGGCGGAAACAGCGATCAAGAGTCGTTGTTATATTGAAAAGACTGCTTCTATCATGGCTAACAGCTTTGTGGAGATTCACGGGGAAGAATTTTATGACGGAGACGCTGTTTCAAACGTCTTTTATAAGAATTCTTCCGGTCTGAATGATGAGGGCTTCCACTTGGCCAGATAGAAAGGCTACCCAGAGGAAGGGATTGTCGAAGACCAGCAGTAGGCAGGGTATTATTGCCTTCCTTCTTTCTTGTGAGGATTGAGCGGTCCCCTTTTTTGTTCGCCTTTGTATATTTTTGTATCCCTTCATGGGTATTTGAACAATGACACTTCTATGATATCAGCTTTTACCGGTGCCATTTTCCTTTCCTATGTATTTCTTTTTCTTCAAATTTTTGTAGCGTGGCCTTCGTGCTCTTATCGCCCTGATCATGTTAACGGTTTTGTCATGTTCGACTTAACCGTTGTCTGGCCTCGTCAGGGGGCATATTCCTGAAAGAAGCACTCTTCTTTGATAACAATCCGCCTAATGGCAAGGGCATTTTTGCCTCTTACCCCGTATGGAAAGAAAATGATCACTATTCCTACCGCTGCGGTAGGGTCGAGGCAGTCGTCTCCACCCAGGAGACTGACACTCGGAGGGTTGACATCACATAGAAGGCCCCCGCACGGAACTTCTAGATGACCAGAGGAGCTATCTCACCAGATTGAAAACCACGCGTTGGGAGGAACGCACTAACCGTTACCTCGCCTGGGTAACAACTACCCCCATACCTACCGCCATGACCACATATCATAACACGGGCAGACCCTGACCCCCTGACGGGAACGGTTGCCCCCCAATAATCCCACTCGCGCAGAAATGCTCATTTCATCTATAAATACCTCCCCCACGAAGGAGGAAGGTAAGCGGTATTTTACTGGCCCAAGCTCTGCCAATTTGACCTAAAATACTAACTTAAGCATCAGAGTGTTTCCGCCGGAGACCCCTTCCAGCGTCTTGCAGGTACAACGGACCACCGCGGATCCTGAACTGAAGAAGCCCTTCCCCATTTTACCCTTCGGCAGTAGACAAATTCTTATCAAATTGGTGCTTTCGTTGAGAGCTTTGGTTCTATTAAGTGAGCATCTTTAATAACCAAGCTCCATTCTTCCCGAAGCTAGAAGGATTATGGCTTCAGAGTCAGATCCCGCGCTGTCCCAATCCTCCAGCATCCCGTACAGCACCCGCCGATGACTTTTTACTTTTGCTACCTCCGATATTTCTACCACAGTATAAGAAATCACTGCAGGGGGATTAGATCCTCCCTCTGGATAAATGACAGAAGCAGCTGTATTCTAGATTTGTTCCCCTTTTCCCCACATAGTGGGACCCAGCTATTATACCCCCCAAGCGAGGGGATCCGCGATAGGTGAAGCAGACAACCCTCTCGCAAACTCAATAGCGGCTCTTCGAGCCCAATTGGATCAGTTGACAAAGGTGGCCGTTGGATTTACGCCCCATGCCTCGGGACCCGGTGTGTCATCCTAGATGGTTTTCACTCCATCTATTATCAACGAATGACCGTTGTCGCCTCGGCAATCTAGAGGGCTTCCGTTTTCCCTTCCCTTGCCATCGGCCCCCACGAATGTCCCACCGCTTGCGCGCGGACCTGTTGAATTTTCTGGGCAATACAAGGGAGAAATCCCTATCCCTGAAGAAGGTCGCCGACGTGATGAATATAGAGAACACTGGGATGATAGGCGAGGCGAGATGTTCAGAGAACCATCCCCTAGATACAGTGAAAGATCCAGTAGCAGGGGGCGACGAACCCGAACTCCAAGAAGCTGCAGTTGATCTCCTAGGCGGCATCATGAATATGACCCTCATAACCCCAGATACGATGTTGAAAATCCGCTCCCACATCGACCTCGCAGAGTCCCTGACGGCAACGCGGGTCATCCGTTCAGCTATCGCGTGAGGCATCACAGGGTCCATCGGCATGTGAAACTCCCTGCAGAATCATATGATGGCACGAAAGACCCCATCTCTCACCTTAATAAGGTAAAAGACTTTGTGCAATTCCAAACCCGTAGTGATACAGCGCTATGCCAAATCTTCGTCATGACGCTGTCGGGAGTGGCACGCCTCTGGTTCGAGGGACTCCCAGCCGGATCTATTGATAACTTCCCTCAGTTGGAAAATAAGTTCAGGAGGCGGTTTAACACGACAATCCCTATCAGGAAGTCAGCTGCTGCGCTATTTGATATTCATCGCAAACCGCAGGAATCATTGAATGAGTTTTTAGGTCGATTTGATCTCGAAATGTCCCTGACGCCAGGGGTCACCATTGATTTTGCAGTAGAGGCCCTAAAACATAACTGTCGTTATGGGAAATTAAAGGATACGTTAACGGTGGACCCACCATTGACTCTGGATGCGCTAAGACTGAAAGCGCATAATTATGCGAGAATGGAAGAGGAGGAAAATAGAGAACGGATGCGGGACATACCGACATACCTATACTTGGCCCCTAACGTCCCGCATAGCAATGTCCCTGACACACGACCCAATGATGATTATAGCCAACGGAAAGAGCACACCGCCAAGGCCTCTAATCGGCAGAGAGGTATTTTTTCAAAAGGGAGACCCGGAGGGTCCCCCACTGGGAAACAAGCAGATCTGCCAAAGGGCCGGATATATGACCCTGACCTTCCTTCCCTCATACTCCCAAGGGCAGAAATCCTAGCGATAGTTCAGCAGCGAAATCTGCCCATCCGTTACCCCGCTCCCGTGAAACCAGGAGTAATCATGGGAGGAAGAGAGAACGCATACTGCAAGTTCCACAAGGTCAAAGGACACTCGACAGATGTGTGCAGAGAGCTAAAACTGGCCATAGAACGATTAGTTGAAGAAGGCTACCTCTGAGAATTCGCCACCAAGGCTAGAGAAGGGGCAAGGAACAATCCAACTGAAGTGATAACTGACCGTAGGTAAACGCCTTCTCACGCCACAGGGGTTAACGCAATTCCCCTCGGACAAAGTAAAGAGGCTCTCATTGTTCATAGCGATCAGATGCCTATGATTAATATCATCGCGGGAGGAACACCTTACTTGGAGGAAGCTATACAACAAACGGCCGGTCCCGGGGAAAAGCGCAAATGAGAGAGCGCACAGGTAAAAATGGAGGCAATAAGCGCTTTAGACAGAATGGTATTGTCCTTCTCAGAAGAAGACAAAAAAGGCATTATTTTCCCGCATAACGACGCGTTGGTAGTAACACCCGTTATCGGCAATCACGGAGTAAGAAGAACCCTTGTCGATAATGGGAGCGCGGTGAATTTATTTTCGCTAGAAGCATACAACCTGATGAAGCGCCCTGACGGTGAGCTAGCGCCTTGCAAAAGACCAATTGTTGGGATCGATGAGGTACCGATCCCGGTAGCAGGAATCACGTCATTGTCAGTATACTTCCGAGAAGACACATCCAAACGCTCTGCCTTATAATGCCATACTAGGGCGGCCGTTTCTCAATCGTTTTGGGGCAGCGATATCCCAAAAACATCTGCGGATGAAATACCCCTCATGGGACAGCGTGGTCTCGATCAAAGGAGATCAGAAGCTAGCTGCTGAATATTACCTGCTTATGACTCAAATGAGTTGTGACCGCTACCTGTGTGTGACGGACGATCCCTTCGATGATAAAGAAGAAAAGCGCACTCAGCCACTGGATAAGATGATGTCAATACCTATCGGCGAGGATAGCGAAGCGAACCTCTTGGTCAGTGAGAAACTAAGCCCCGAAGAGAATGTGCAATTAACCCAACTGCTAAGAAAATGCAAAGGAGAATTCGTGTGGAAACCGGCGGACATGCTTGGAATTTCGCGAGAGGTTGCGGAACACCGGTTAAACGTTAGCCCTGACGCCAAGCCAATTCAGCAAAAACGGCGCGTCCTCTCACCAGAAAAGATAGCAGCCATCGAGAAAGAGTTACTTAAGCTCGCGGATGCGGGATTCATCCGAGAAGTCCAATACCCGACCTGGCTAGCTAACCCTGTGTTAGTTCCTAAGCCTAACGGGGATTGGCGCATGTGCATCGATTTCACTGACCTGAACAGCGCCTGCCCCAAAGATTGCTATCCCCTTCCTCGAATCGATCAGTTGGTCGACCAAACCGCTGGATATGCCTACCTAAGCTCCCTGGACGCTAACTCTGGGTATCACCAAATTCCCATGGCCATAGAAGATGAAGAGAAAACCGCCTTCATCACCCCGAGGGCTACTTACTGCTACACTAATGCCGTTTGGGCTAAAAAATGCCGGGGCAACGTTCCAGCGCATGGCAAATAAATTTTTCGAAAAGCAAATTGGGAGAAATGTGGAGGCATACGTGGACGACATCCTAGTCAAAAGTTGAAGCTTTAAAGACCACCTAACTGACTTGGAAGAAGTCTTCGGTGTGATGGAAGAATACAAAATGAAGATGAATCCACGGAAATGCATGTTCGTGTTCCAAACGGGTAAATTCTTGGGCTACGTGGTTAGCCGGAAGGGTATCCATCCTAACCCTTCGAAGATAAAGGCCATCCAGGATATGATACCCCCTCGGACTGTCAAAGAAATACAGAAGCTCACCGGGCACATCATCGCGTTGGGACGGTTCATCTCTAAGCAGGGTGAGAGATGCTTACCCTTCTTCAAAGTCATTTGAAACAAGGCCCCTTTCGGATGGACGGAGGAATGTTAGAAAGCATTCGCAGGACTAAAAGCTTATCTCTCATCCGATCTAGTGCTAACAAGGCCTGAATCCGGCGATGAGCTATATCTATACCTGGGCATAGCTAACGAGGTAGTCAGTGCCGTCCTCGTATGAAGCGAAGGGCATATACACCGTCCTGTATTTTTCGTCAGTCACATCTTGAAAGACGCTGAGCTACGATACGCCCGCATCGAGGAGATAGCGCTTGCCCTAATACAGGCAACACGAAAGATGGACCGATACTTCCAAGCCCACCCCGTCACCGTACTCATCGATCAGTCTTTGAGAAAAATCTTTAGAAAGCCAGAGTCCTCGGGGAGAATGTTAATTTGGGCAATCGAACTCGAGCAATATGGGCTACAGTACAAAGCTAGGCCAGCTATTAAAGCCCACGCGTTAGCAGACTTCATAGCGGAATGCACATTCACAAAAGACGCGTTGATAGACCTATCAGAAGATTTATACCTCTCGTCCCCGGAAACGTACGCAGACTCATGGGTTATTCACGTGGATGGAGCGAAAAATCAAGAGTTAGCAGGCGCAGGCGTCTTCCTAGTTAGACCAAACGGCATGGAGATACGATATGCCATCAGAATCCTGTAACCGTTGTCCAACAATGCGGCTGAATACGAAGCATTACTAGCAGGACTCAGAATAGGAAACAACTTCTCCGTTGAAGCTGCGCATGCCTCGGAATCGGAACGCGACCTACGTTTAAAGATACGCGGGGATTCTAAACTAATAATGGATCAAGTTCTGGGGAACTCCCAAGCCAGAGAACCTATCATGATCCAATACTTGGCCAAAGTAAAGCATGAGCTGTCGGAAATGCAGGAAAAAGGCACCCAGGTCACCTTTGAACATATTCCCAGGGAAAATAACGAGGAGGCTGATAGCCTCGCCAAGATGGCAGCCAATTTAGAAGCCCCCATACCCAATGATGTGCACTACGGAGAACTATCCACACCCTCTTTCATGGAAGAGCAAACATCGCTTTGTGTGGAGGAGATAGAAAGCGACTGGAGAATCCCAGTGATAGAATATCTAAAACATGATAAGCTACCGGAGGAGACAGTGGAAAGGAGGAAAATCCTAAAACGGGCGGCGTGATGTACGTACTACAACGGAGAGTTGATACGAAGATGCTTCTCTCATCCATCCGCTAAGTGCATAACGGAGCAAGAAGGCCTTCATGTATTACGAGAAATTCATGAAGGGATATGTGGCATGCACATCGCCAGCGACACTCTAGCATCTCAAGTCTTTCAGTCAGGGTTCTACTGGCCCACCATTCGGAGAGATTGCCATAACTTCGTAAAAACCTGCCAGAAATGTCAAGAATATGCTAAGATCCCTCAAAAACTGGCCGTACAGATTTCAGAGATAGTCGCTCCATGCCCGTTTGCTAAATGGGGCATCGATATCTTGGGCCAGTTTCCAAAAGCCAGATCTCAATTAAAATTTGCAGTCGTGGCGGTAGACTATTTCACAAAATGGGCAGAAGCCGAAGCGTTAGCCACCATCACCACCGAGAAAATCTGGCATTTCTTTAAGCACCAAGTCATTATGCGATTCGGGGTACCGCGCATACTGGTTAGTGACAACGGAACACAGTTTATGAGCCAATTCTTCAGAAATCAGTGCGCAGAGTTTCAGATCGAACAAAGGTTCTCTTCTGTAGCACACCTTCAAACTAATGGCCAGGCCGAAGTGACCAACCGCAGTATTCTTAGCGGCATCAAAAGAAACCTAGAAGGTTCCAAAAAGAAGTGGCCAGACGAACTACCATACGTATTGTGGGCCTACCATATGACCGTCAAAGCCAGCACAGGAGAAACCCCATTCGCGTTAGCCTTTGGAACAGAAGCCGTCACACTGATAGAAATTGGCACCATAAGCCTTTGGGTGGCTCATTTCAAGGAAGAAGCTAATGAAGAAAGGTTACGCGCTAACCTTGACACGCTG
The DNA here is from genome assembly GCA_963691705.1 of Viola odorata. Lineage (NCBI taxonomy): Eukaryota > Viridiplantae > Streptophyta > Magnoliopsida > Malpighiales > Violaceae > Viola > Viola odorata. The sequence goes on from OY829544.1 coordinate 40,865,644, forward strand.
CCAGAAGCACACGAGGAGACTCTCCTAAAAACCCTTCATTACAAAAGGAAAATGGCACAATACCACAACAGGCAGGTGAGAGAACGATTGCTTAAGGCAGGGGATCTAGTGCTCAGAGACAAACGAGCAGCAGGACAACGCATGGGAAAACTTAGCCCAAACTGGGATGGGCCGTATCGTGTCACCCGCGTTGTAGGTAGGGGAGTCTACCATTTGGAAACGCTCGATGGAATGCCCCTGCAAAACTCTTGGAATATAGCTCGGCTGAAGCTATACCATACCAGAAACTAGTCCCTCTTATCCGGTAATATGAATATTATTCTAACAAAAGAATCATAAGCACTCTTTGTGTACTTTGTGGCTAAAAACATGTAGGCAAATGAAGAATGCCAGGAGTGAAAATCTTATCCTTATGATAACAATCCGCCTAACGGCAAGGGCATTTTCGCCTCTTACCCCATATGGAAAGAAAATGATCACTGTTCCTACCGCTGCGGTAGGGTCGAGGCAGTCGTCTCCACCCAGGAGACTGACACTCGGAGGGTTGACATCACATAGAAGGCCCCCGCACGAAACTTCTAGATGACCAGAGGAGCTATCTCACCAGATTGAAAACCACGCGTTGGGAGGAACGCACTAACCATTACCTCGCCTGGGTAACAACTACCCCCACACCTACCGCCTTGACCACATATCATAACACGGGCAGACCCTGACCCCCTGACGGGAACGGTTGCCCCCCAATAATCCCACTCGCGTAGAAATGCTCATTTCATCTATAAATACCTCCCCCACGAAAGAGGAAGGTAGGCGGTATTTTACTGGCCCAAGCTCTGCCAATTTTACCAAAAATACTAACTTAAGCATCGGAGTGTTTCCACCGGAGACCCCCTCCGGCGTCTTGCAGGTACAACGGACCACCGCGGATCCTGAACTGAAGAAGCCCTTCCCCCTTTTACCCTTCGACAGTAGACAAATTCTTATCAGGCCCTATCCCTTAAACCTCGTCAACATCAGTGTGGTTGGTTTCACGTCTACTTTGCCGACGAGTCATACAACTCTTTTATGCCCTTGAGTGTCACTATCTCTCGTAGTCAGAGATATCCTACACACTCTCAATTAATGTTTATTAGTAAGAAATAAGCGATAATAGACACGAGTTTCCCGTAGGAGCCGATCCGCAGCCATTCTAGGGTATCGGTGTCGCTTGTTATCGCTTTCTCAACCAGTTCACTTCACCAGGGATTCCGCATCTGGTTACTTGCTGGGATTTCATGATTTTTCGTATTTCCATGATCAGCCGGAAAGTGCCTCTTCCTAGTGAGTCGTCTGATCAGGACATGCCCTCACAAGGCTAGGATTTTTCACTTTCGGCGTTACCCTCTCATCCTGGAATCGTGCCTTCCCTTGGCGAGCCGTCTACATCAGCTCGGCTGCAAGGATAGGATTTTCACTTCCAAAATAGAGTTATTATCTCCTTAGGGTGTGCCTCTCCCTAACGAGTCGTCTCCATGAGAATGGCTGTCATAAGGATGAGGCTTTTTCACCTTCAGGAATCCTGGGGCGTGCCCTCACTTAGTGAGTCAGTGGATCCAGACCGACCATCACGAGGATAGTACTTTTCAGTCCCAGGGGTTGTTGGGGCGTGCCTCTTCTTATGGCCCACACGTGGCTACCATAAGGATAGGACTTTTCACTCCCAATGCTAAATATTAAGTGCGCCAGGGCTTACCCTCACTTAGTAAGCCGTCGGATCAGGACAGGCCATCACAAGGATAGGACTTTTCACTCCTGACGCTAAATATTAGGTGTGCCGGGGCGTGCCCTCACTTAGTGAGCCGTCAGATCAGGACATGCCATCACAAGGATAGGACTTTTCACTCTTGGCAACCTCTTTTCCGATATCGCCTGCACACACACACGTAGCCACAAAACATAAGAAAGCTCATTACTCGAGCGTTAGTAGGGGTTAGGGCTAGCGATAGTGAAAAGGTGCAGAGATAAATCAAAATCTAGCATGATATAATTTCAAACGAGCAAAATTCCAGGAGTTAGGTAAGGGGGTACCGTCGAGTGTCTCCAGATGGTACGCTCCTCTCCCGACAATACGGGTAACGCGGTATGGCCCTTCCCAGTTTGGACTGAGCTTTCCCCGGCGTTGACCAGTCGCTCGTTGATCCCTGAGTACCAGGTCACCTTCTTTTAGAAGTCGTTCTTTGACACGCCTATTATGATAACGCGCCATCTTTTGTTTATAGTGTGTCATTTTCAGGAAAGCTTCCTCTTGTAATTCGGGCAGCGCGTCAAGATTCGCACGCAACCTTTCCTCATTTAGCTCTTCCCTAAAGTAAGCTACTCGTAGGCTCATGGTACCAATTTCCACGGGCGTGACGACCTCAGTACCGAAAGCCAGTGCGAAGGGTGTTTCTCCTATGGTGGTTTTCGAGGTCATGCGGTATGCCCACATCACATATGGCAGCTCGTCCGCCCACTTCTTTTTGGATCCCTCTAGGTTCTTCTTAACACCGTTAAGGATGGCTCGGTTTGTCACCTCATCCTGACCGTTGGTCTGCGGATGAGCCACGGAAGAGAATCTTTGCTCGATTTCGAACTCCACGCATTGGTTTCTAAAGAATTGGTTGGTGAACTGCATTCCGTTATCGCTAACTAACATGCGGGGAACTCCGAAGCGCATGATAACTTGGTGTTTGAAGAAACGCCAGATTTTTTCTGTCATGATGTTGGCAACCGCCTCAGCTTCTGCCCATTTGGTGAAGTAATCTACCGCCACAACCACAAATTTTAGCTGAGACCTCGCCTTTAGAAACGGTCCAAGGATGTCAATTCCCCATTTCGCGAAAGGACAAGGAGCGATAATGTCATGAATTTGTGTGGCAGGCTGGCGATGAATCTTGGCAGGTTCGCACGTAATCATGGCAATCTTTCTGGATTGTGGGCCAGTAGAACCCCGATCTAAACACTTGCGCAGCCAGGGTTCCGTCGGATGCATACATGCCGCAAATTCCTTCGTGGATTTCACGGAGGGTATGAAGGCCCTCTTGCTCCGTTATGCACCTGGCAGCCGGATGAGAGAAACATCTTCGTATCAGTTCCCCATTGAAGTACGTGCACCGTACTGCTTGCTTGAGCACTTTTTTCTTCTCTGTGTTATCCGTTGGCAGCTCGTCATGCTTTAAGTATTTTATGACAGGAATTCTCCAGTCATTATCACCTTCTTCTACATAGAGCGTCGCCTATTCTTCCATAAAACAAGGTACGGGTAGCTCCCGGTAGTACACCCCTTTTGGTATGGACACTTCCGAGTTTGCCGCGAGTTTGGCAAGGTTATCGGCCTCGGCGTTATCCTATCAAGGAATGTGCTCGAAGCTAACCTGTATGCCACATTTCTTTATTTCTATCAACTCGCGTTTCACCTTAGCAAGGTATTGTACCATGATGAGCTCCCTAGCTTGAGAGTGTCCCAGAACTTGGTTTATTATTAACTTGGAGTCTCCACAGACTTTCAGTCGCAAGTCTCCCAACCTCCCTGAGTGATGTATTCCCTTGATGGAAATGCTCTTTCCTATCCTGAGCCCGGCTAATAGCGCTTCGTACTCTGCGGCGTTATTGGACAACGGCTGCAGGATTCGGATGGCATATCGCACATGGATGCCATGAGGCCTACTCATGAAGATTCCGGCCCCGGCAAGCTCTTGATTTTTGGCACCATCCACATGAATAACCCACAGGTCGGTGTAGGTTTCAGGGAAGGGGAGATCCAACTCTTCTTTTTCCTTTTCAGTCAATTCTGTTAACGGATCAGGCGTGAAAGTACATTCCGCGATAAAGTTCGCCAGAATTTGAGCCTTCACAGATGGTCGAGATCGATAATGCAACCCATATTGTTCAAGCTCAATAGCCCAAATCAGCATTCTCCCCGAGGATTCAGGAATATCCTTTTTAAAGGTTGGTCCGTAAGTACAATGACAGTGTGAGCTTGAAAATATCGACCCATCTTCCGCGTGGCTTGTACTAATGCGAACGCTATTTTCTCAATACGGGCGTATCTCAGCTCGGCGTCTTTCAAGATGTGACTCACGAAGTATACGGGGCGGTGTGTGTGATCGTCATCTCGCACAAGGACCGCGCTGACCACTTCGTCAGCAACCCCAAGGTATAAATACAGGATATCGCCAGGCTCTGGTCTTGTCAATACCAAGTCGGATGACAAATAGGCCTTTAAGCTTGCGAAAGCTTCTTCGCATTCCGCCGTCCATCCGAAGACGGCTTTCTTGCGTATAACCTTGAAGAAAGGAAGGCACCTCTCGCCTTGTTTTGAGATAAACCGTCCCAGCGCGATAATACGCCCGGTTAGCTTCTGGATCTCTTTTACAGTTCGAGGAGATATCATGGCCTGGATGGCTTTGATTTTTGATGGGTTAGGCTGAATGCCCTTTTGACTGACCACGTAACCCTAAAATTTGCCCGTTTGAAAGGCAAACATGCATTTTCGAGGGTTTAACTTCATCTGATATCGCCTCATTACTTCAAAGACTTCCGCCAGGTCAGCCAAGTGATCTTCGAAGCTTCAACTTTTGATTAGTATGTCATCGACATAGCCCTCTACATTTCGCTCGATCTGCTTCTCAAAGACTTGATTCGCCATCCGCTGGAAGGTGGCTCTAGCATTTTTCAACCCAAAAGGCATCGCCGTGTAGCAACAAGTGGCCTTAGGAGTGATGAAAGCAGTCTTATCTTCATCCTCCTTAGCCATAGGGATTTGATGGTACCCCGAGTTGGCATCTAATGAGCTCAAGTATGCGTAGCCGGCAGCCTGATCAACTAGCTGATCGATCCGAGGGAGTGGGTAACAATCTTTGGGGCAAGCGTCATTCAAATCCGTGAAGTCAATACACATACGGCACTCTCCACTGGGTTTGGGAACTAGGACAGGATTAGCCAACCAGGTGGGATATTGCACTTCTCGAATAAAGCCAGCGTCAAGAAGTTTCGCGACTTCTTTTTTGACAGCCGTTGCTTTTTCGGCCGAGAAAGCGCGTCGTTTCTGCTGGACCGGTCTTGCATCAGGGTTGACATTGAGTCGATGTTCCGCCACCTCTCGCGAGATACCTGGCATGTCAGATGGTTTCCATACAAACTCTCCTTTGCATTTGTTCAACAGTTGAGCTAACTGAAAGTTTTCCTCTAGGCTGAGGTTATCACTGACTAGAAATACGGTCCCGTTTACTCCGTTAACTGGGACGGGAGTCATTTTTTCTACAGGCTGAGTGCGTTTTTCATCATTTTGTTAGTATGGGTCCACCGTCACGCACACATACCTATCGCAACTCTTCTGAGTCATGAGCAGGTAGCATTCAGCCGCTAACTTCTGATTACCTCGGATCGAGACCACGCCATTCCAGGATGGATATTTTAGCTTCAGGTGCTTTTGCGATATCGCTGCTCCGAAACGGTTGAGGAATGGTCGCCCCAATATGGCGTTGTAAGGCAGATTTAGATCCACCACCAAGAAGAGAAGTTCCTCCAACCGCTTGGAGGTATCTTCCTTAAAATACACAGGCAAAGTGGTTACTCCGGTCACTGGGATGGGGACTCCATCAACCCCAATAATGGGTTTTTTGCAAGGCGTAAGCTCATTATCCGGATGCTTCAGGAGATTGTAAGCTTCCAATGAAAACAAGTTTACGGCGCTTCCGTTATCAACCAGAGTTCTTCTAACTCCATGGCTAGCGATAATGGGTGTAACCACTAGCGCATCATTGTGCGGATATACCACACCCTTCTCGTCCTCTTCAGAAAAGGACAATATCATATGATCCAGGGCGCTTATCGCTTCACTCTTGATTGGCACACCCGCTCACTTCCGCTTATCCCCTAGCGCGGGTGTCAGCTGTACAAACTCATCCAGATAAGGTGTTCCTCCAGCGATGATGCTAATGATGGGGATATCCTCATCATCGATCGTAAGCATTTCCTGGCCTCCTTCCGCAGGACCAGTGTCATAGCCTGGGGGGCGGGAAGGTGTCGCTCTACCATCAGCTACTCTGTTTGTTGGGTTACTCTTGGCTTCTTCTCGTGTTTTCACTGCAAACTCTCCCAGATAGCCTTCCTCCACTAGACGCTCTATTGCCACTTGGAGTTCTCGACATGCCTCGGTTGAGTGTCCTTTAGCTTTATGAAATTTGCAATAGGTGTTTTCTCTTCTTTCCAGGATCACCCCCGGTCTTACAGGGGCAGGATAACGGATGGGCAGGTTTCGCTGCTCCACTATTGCTAGTATTTCTGCTCTGGGTAGAATGAAGGAAGGATGGTCTGTGTCATAAACTCGCCCCTTAGGAGGATCACCCTGCCGCTGGGCTGAAGAGTCACCAGACTTTCCCTTTGAGGAGTTGCCTCTTCTCCGATTAGATGTCTTGGGAATGTGATCCTTTCGCTGAGCATAATCATCTATGAACCGATCTTTGCGAGTAGCAGGAACAGGAGTGTTATGGACTGGAGGCATAACTGGCGGCATGTTTCGAATCATGTCCCTGTTCTCTTCCTCTTCCATCCTCGTATAATTATGGGCTTTCAGCCTTAACGCATCTAAGGTTGCCGGTGGGTCTACCATTAAAGCATCTCTGAGCTTTCCATAACAGCAGTTTCGTTTTAAGGCTTCGATGGCGAAATCAACCGTTACACCTAGCGTTAGGGACATTTCAGTGTCAAAATAATAGAGGAAGCTCCTCAAAGATTCCTAAGGTTTCCAGTGTAGGTCGAACAAAGCAGCAGCTGACTTCCTGATAGGGACTGCAGTACTAAATCGGTTCCTGAATTTAGACTCCAGCTGCGAAAAGTTGTCAATAGACCCACCTAGAAGACCTTCAAACCACAAATGCACGACCCCTGATAGGGTCATTACAAATATCTGACACAAAGCAGCATCATTGTGGGTCTGGAATTGCACAAAGTCCTTCACCTTGTTAAGATGAGAGATGGGATCTCTGGTGTCGTCATAGGATTCTGAGGGGAGCTTCACATGTCTACTAACTTTGTGACGCCTTATACGCTGGCTAAAGGGGTGGCTAGAAGTATCATCAAGAATTTCCCGCGCATGCCGAGGTGGGGATATCTCCAAATCACGCCTGCGATCTCACGGATTTCGATCAGGATGCCGCCTGGGAGTCGGACTGCGGCTCCTTGGTGAGCGAGTTCGATGCCTCTTGCTGTTGGAGCTCTCACTCCCTCCAGGAGACATATCTCTATCATTTTCGCCCCTTCTACCGTCCCAACGACCTCTATCCTCCCCCCACCATTGACGCTCCTTTTGGGGAATAGGAAGTAAGGGCACTTGCGGTACATACGACTCCACTGTCCTATGGGAAAACTATACAAGACTGACTGGCGCACTCAACACAAGCAGTGTCAAAGGGACGTTCATATGCAATGGGGACGACAGTGGTCATTCTGTAATAATGGGTGGAGTGAAAATGAACTGAGATGGAGCGCCAGATCCGGAAGCGCTTGGCGTGAATCTAGCAGCCAGTTCCGTTAAATGGTCCAACTGAGCACGGAGGGCTGAAATCGAGCTCGCAAAAGGGTTATTTGCACTGTCTATCACAGATCCTCTCGACCGGGGAGTAAAATGGCTGGATCCCGCTATTTGGGATGAAAGAGTATACAGCTGGGACACAAATGTTCCCACTGCTTGATCAAGGGACAGATCTGACGTTCCTGGAAGAACTTCTTGCACCGAGGTGGAAGCATCAGACTTGGCAAAAGCGAAAAGTCACCTGCGAGTATTAAATGGAAGGCTAGGGGACTGACTCAATGGCGGATCTGAATCAGAGGCCATAATCTTCCAATTCCCAGAAGAACAGAGTTTGGCTATTAAGGATGCTCACTTAATTAAACCAAAGCTCTCAACGAAAGCACCAATTTGATAAGATTCGGACTGTAAGGGAAGCGTGGTAGAGATTACGGCTGTCAGGAATCACTGTTGTGGCAATCCGCCGTACCTGCAAAGCGCCGGAGGGGGGACTCCGGCGTAGACACTCCGATGCTTAAGTTAGTATGGCTGTAAAATTTGGCAGAGATTTGCGTAGAGAATCAGCTCTTACCTTTGATCTAGAAATGAGTGGTATTTATAGCCGAAGAAAGAAAGGTCGTTACCCCCAGGGGTGGGCGTTATCAAGGGGAGATAACGCCCATGATGACGTCAGCATACGTCAGCTGAACCGTACAGGATGATATCAGCATGCGGATATCGCTGTAGAGATATTGCGCATGGGCGCTGTCGGGGTATCCTGGGATGGGATGACGCCGTGTGGGTCCCTCCCTCCGCTGATGTCGACCATCCCAGGATCCATGGCCTAACGGGGGCGGCAGCCGGGTGCCTTTTGTCAGTCAAGGTCTTCAGGGATCCGGCTTTGACTTGAGGTGAGAAGACGATTATACCCTTGGTGTTTCCTTAATTGTTATCACCTTTGTCATTTGGATTACCTATGATTTGGTATAGTGGATGTGCTTCCATGATTTTCCAAGGTTTAGACGTTTAGGGCCCTTGATTACTTTGATTTACTACGTCATTTGCATCTTCAAGGACCTCTTCTTCCATTTCTATTTTCTTTTGATTTTCTGGACTTTCTAGTGATAGAGTGATGTCCTTCAAGTTTTCATTTGACATAGGAGGATTGACTTGAAGCCTTCTAAAAGGATTGTCTTCATCATCATCACTAGCTATCTTTTTCACACTTTCAAAAGGATTAGTTTCATCAAATACAATGTGTATGAATTCTTCTACAACTAGAGTCCTTTTATTATAAACTCTATATGCTTTGCTAGAGGTAGAATAACCAAGAAACATATCTTCATCCGACTTTGCATCAAATTTTCCCAAATTATCTTTGATGTTTAAAATAAAACATTTACATCCAAAAACCCTAAAGTAAACAATGGTGCGTTTCTTATCACGTCATAATTCACAAGGAGTTTTATTTAAGCAAGATTTTAGGCAACGTCTTTAGTAAGGAATCATAACATCCTTACCCTTACCCCCTCCTGAAAGAGAGCCACTTGGCTCCGCTACCATATCTACAGCGGATCGTCTCCGGTAAGATTCTGAATTAAGAGCTCGTATAATATCAGAATGCATCAGCTTAGAAAATATTCCAAGTGGGACTACGACTCTACCTGTCATCCAAAAGAGTTTAAACTTTTTAAAAAGACTTCCAGAGGATAAGAATAGTTGATTTTTGGATTTTATGGAGAATCTTAGGTAATAAAAACATATTAGCTTTTTTAGATTATTAAAGAGGACGGATAAGGAAGGAGGGGGGATCTCTTCTCTTCTAGTTTTTCTCCGTTTTTATGATTGTTTTTCTGCAGACTTAATTATTTTTACTCCTTCAGGATTTTATCAATTTTTATGCATCTTTTCTTATTCGATTTGAGTATGTCGTTATCTAGCTAAATCATTTATTCTTGGTAAAGACTTTAAGGATCATAATTCCATTGTTGTGAGGTCTAAACAAGCTTAATCAATCCAGAATTTCGCATTTCTTTTCTTTTTAGTTTCTTGTCAATTTATTCTTATTTAATTTAAGCCCGATCAACTTGAGTTCTAATTGGAGAAGAATTAGGCTTATAGGGGCGAGGTGTCTCTCCCCTAGGTCTAGGGAAGGTCTCTCCCTATTTTTATCAACCACTTGGTTAAATTCTATAAGTGAACCTTAGGGTTGCTAAGGAGGTTAGGGTTCTTAATAGAGAGTCTCTTTAGGAAACTTGATTAGGAGGAGAGTAGGAAGTTAAGTGAACCTAACTTCTATAGCCTCTCTGTGAAATTCAGTTTTAAAACATCTTTGCATCGATGATCAAAACATGAGCATTATGACCTAGATTGAGTCTTTACTGGGAATCTTCCATCATTTGATTTCATTCATTATTTATTTGTTTACTGTTCTTAATATAATTTGTTTTGTTAATTAGTCGTTAAAAAAACCCCCATTTATATTGGTCACTACCATCGCTACAAATTGGTCATTATAAGAAACTGGAATTAACCATAAATCCTTACGGAACGATCCTCTTGTCACTTATTACAATATTATTTTACTCCAGTGTGATAGGTTGTATTACTTTTATTTATTTTTTACAGAATCAGCAACCATCAAATCTCACACAAGAATGCATACAAACCAAGCAATTTTGAACTCTACTTGATGTGATCACGGATCCTTCCAAGGCCAATTTTGACACTCAAGACATGTTGCCTCAAGGCCCGATCACACAAAGCAAAGCAAGAAGGTTGTCCCTATGGTTTGAAGACAAAATGAGAGAGAAAGAACCTATCAAAGCTAAGGAAAAGACTGCCCACGTGACCATTCATCAAGCTAAAGAAGAATTCCTGGCGTGATTACGCTAACGTCTTAGCGTGATCATGCTAAGCTCTTAGCGTGAATCACGCTACCCACTAATGTTACCTCAGATTTTTGGGCTCTTAGCGTGATTACGCTAAGGTCTTAGCGTAATCACGCCAAGCACACTAGCTTAGCGTGATCACGCTAAGCCCTTAGCGTGAATAGTTCTTGGATCACGCTAATCTCTGATGTTATTTTAGATTTTGGCCATCTTGGCGTGATTACGCTAAGGCCTTAGCGTGATCACGCTAAGGAAAGAGTGTTTGGCGTAATCACGCTAAGCTCTTAGCGTGATCACGCCAGCCACTTCTTTAATTTTGGATTTTTGGGCTTTTCAAGCCCAATTTGAGTGTAATAGCGAGGGGTAAGGATGTGAGGTGTGCTTTATTTTCTAATAAGGTGTCTTGTACTTCGATACAAGACACGTTGCTTGGAAACTGATACTAATTCCCCTTCTTCTCTACCAAGTCCCCTTGTTTCTTTTTTGCAGGAGTATGATGATGTCTTTCCATCCGAAATGCCAAGTGGCCTTCCTCCAATCTGTGGGATCGAACACAAGATTGACTTGATACCCGGAGTGGCATTACCCAATAGGCCAACTTACCGATGCAACCCCGAGGAGACGAAGGAGCTTCAAAGACAGGTGGAAGATTTATTGCGCAAAGGCTACATCTGAGAAAGTATGTCGCCTTGTGCCGTGCCCGTGCTACTCGTGCCTAAGAAAGATGGGACGTGGAGAATGTGTGTTGATTGTAGAGCCATCAACAAGATCACCGTACGATATCGACATCCCATTCCACGCCTCGATGATATGCTTGACGAGCTAAGCGGGAGCCAAATCTACTCCAAGATTGATCTCATGAGTGGATATCACCAAATTCGGATGCATGAGGGTGATGAATGGAAGACCGCCTTCAAAACCAAACACGGTTTGTATGAGTGGTTGGTAATGCCCTTCGGTCTATCCAATGCTCCTAGTACTTTCATGAGATTAATGAATTATGTCTTGCGTGATTTCATTGGAAAGTATGTTGTAGTATACTTTGATGATATCCTTGTGTATAGTTTATCTCTTGAGAAACATGTGTTCCATTTGCGTACCATATTTGACAACTTACGCACACACCGATTATATGCTAAGTTTGTCAAATGTGAATTTTGCTTGGAAAAAGTGCACTTCCTTGGTTTTGTTGTGAGTGTAGGTGGCGTACAAGTTGATGGGGATAAGGTGAAAGCTATACGGGATTGGCCAATTCCCAACAATGTCGGTGAAGTAAGGTCCTTTCATGGCCTAGCAAGCTTCTACCGACGATTCGTGCCCAACTTCTCAACAATCGCCGCACCTCTCAACGAATTGACCAAGAAAAACGTTTCATTTGAGTGGGGGAGAGCGACAAGCCAAGGCTTTTAAGGAACTTAAGGAGAGACTCATGAAGTCCCCTATTTTGGCCTTGCCGGACTTCACCAAGGTGTTTGAGTTGGAATGTGATGCGAGTGGAGTTGGCATTGGAGCGGTCCTAACCCAAGAGGGTCGTCTCATCGCCTATTTTAGCTAGGAGATAGTGCTCCCACACCATAAGTGCCCTCACCAAAGCATAGAGCTCCTTGTCGTAATTCGGATGCATGAGGGTGATGAATGGAAGACCGCCTTCAAAACCAAACACGGTTTGTATGAGTGGTTGGTAATGCCCTTCGGTCTATCCAATGCTCCTAGTACTTTCATGAGATTAATGAATTATGTCTTGCGTGATTTCATTGGAAAGTATGTTGTAGTATACTTTGATGATATCCTTGTGTATAGTTCATCTCTTGAGGAATATGTGTTCCATTTGCGTACCATATTTGACACTTTGCGCACACACCGATTATATGCTAAGTTTGTCAAATGTGAATTTTGCTTGGAAAAAGTGCACTTCCTTGGTTTTCTTGTGAGTGTAGGTGGCGTACAAGTTGATGGGGATAAGGTGAAAGCTATACAGGATTGGCCAATTCCCAACAATGTCGGTGAAGTAAGGTCCTTTCATGGCCTAGCAAGCTTCTACCGATGATTCGTGCCCAACTTCTCAACAATCGCCGCACCCCTCAACGAATTGACCAAGAAAAACGTTCCATTTGAGTGGGGAGAGCGACAAGCCAAGGCTTTTAAGGAACTTAAGGAGAGACTCATGAAGTCTCCTATTTTGGCCTTGCCGGACTTCACCAAGGTGTTTGAGTTGGAATGTGATGCGAATGGAGTTGGCATTGGAGCGGTCCTAACCCAAGAGGGTCGTCCCATCGCCTATTTTAGCAAAAAACTCAACGGAGCCCAACTCAACTACTCCACGTACAACAATGAGCTCTATGCTTTGGTGAGGGCACTTATGGTGTGGGAGCACTATCTCTTAGCGAACCAATTCGTTATCCACACCGACCACCTAAGCCTCAAATTCCTTAAGGGTCAAGCCAAGTTGAATAAGGGACATGCCAAGTGGGTCGAATTCATTCAAGCATTTCCATATACTATCAAGTACAAACGAGGCAAGGAGAATATGGTAGCCGACGCCCTTTCTCGAAGGTATGCTCTCTTGAGTTCTCTTGATGCACAAATATTTGGATTTTCTCATTTAATTGAATTGTATGAGAATGATGAGGATTTCCGTGATATCTATATGGCTTGTGCACGTGGTTCCCAAATGCATTTCTATAAGCATGATAATTTTCTATTCAAATATGATAGATTATGCATACCACGTTCTATTATTAGAGAATTGCTTGTGTTGGAAGCTCACGGGGGAGCTTTGAGTGGTCATTTTGGCATTGCCAAAACTTTGCATGCTTTAAAATCTCATTTCTATTGGCCACGAATGAAAGTAGATGTGACTAACATTGTGAATCGATGTATTGTTTGTAAAACTGCCAAGTCCACATCTAAACATCATGCTATGTACATGCCTTTGCCCGTTGCACAACACCCATGGATAGACTTATCTATGGATTTTATTTTGGGTTTGCCTAGGTCTAGGAATGGCAATGACTCTACCTTTGTTGTGGTGGATCATTTTTCCAAAATGGCCCATTTTATATCGTGTTCGAAAACACATGATGCTCCACACATTGCCTCTTTATTTTTCCAACATGTGGTGCGATTGCATGGTATGCCTAAGAGCATTGTGAGTGACCGGGACACTAAGTTCCTAAGTCATTTTTGGCGGACTCTCTGGACGAAGTTAGGGACTAAACTCCTCTTCTCCACCACGTGTCACCCTTAAACGGATGGCCAAACGGAGGTGGTGAATAGGACTTTAGGCTCATTGCTTCGTATAATGATTGCTAAACATGGAGTGAAATGGGGAGATTGTATTGCGTTTGTTGAATTTACCTATAATAATGCTTATCATTCTTCCATTTACGGGTTCAAACCCTTAACCCCTCTTGATCTCTCACCTTTGCCCTTGAGTTCTCTTAAGTGTGTAGATGGGAATGCTAAGGCTGCAGCTGTTAAGAAACTCCATGAGCAGGTCCACAAAAGCATTGAAAGCATGAACGAAAAGGAAATGGCCAAGCCCAATAAGGGCAAGATTCCTACTTCCTTCGAACCGGGTCAATGGGTGTGGATTTAATGGAGCAAAGATCAATTCCCGCGCCAACAACAAAGCAAGTTAAGTCCACGAGGGGACGGGCCTTTTCAAATCCTCCACCGTATCGACGCCAACGCATATGTTCTAGATCTTCCAAACGAATATGGGGGGATCAACCATACTTTCAACGTGAATGATCTATCTCTCTGCCACAATGATGAAGAAAATCCTCAAGCAATGGATTCAAGGACGAATCCTTTTGAAGGGGAAGGAGTTGATGTGATCACGGATCCTTCCAAGGCCAATTTTGACACTCAAGACATGTTGCCTCAAGGCCCGATCACACGAAGCAAAGCAAGAAGGTTGTCCCTATGGTTTGAAGACAAAATAAGAGAGAAAGAACCTATCAAAGCCAAGGAAAAAACTGCCCACGTGACCATTCATCAAGCCAAAGAAGAATTCCTGGCGTGATTACGCTAACGTCTTAGCGTGATCACGCTAAGCTCTTAGCGTGAATCACGCTACCCACTGATGTTACCTCGGATTTTTGGGCTCTTAGTGTGATTACGCTAAGGTCTTAGAGTAATCATGCCAAGCACACTAGCTTAGCGTGATCACGCTAAGCTCTTAGCGTGAATAGTTCTTGGATCACGCTAATCTCTGATGTTATTTTAGATTTTGGCCATCTTGGCGTGATTACGCTAAGGAAAAAGTGTCTGGCGTAATCACGCTAAGCTCTTAGCGTGATCACGCCAGCCACTTCTTTAATTTTGGATTTTTGGGCTTTTCAAGCCCAATTTGCATGTCTACTATATATAACTCTTTTGTTTCATTTTCCTCCTTAGTTTTAGACTATGAGTGATATTTGTCAAGTGAGAATACTCCTTCTTTTGTCACCTAAGCCTTGAACTCTTCACTTATTTTCTTGAGTAAAAATCGTTGAGTTGAGATTACTCCTTCCGATTATTGCTCGGGAAAACAGCAAATTATGTCTGTAATGTTGGACAAATTTCCTTGAATGAAAGAAGGGTTTATTAATTGCCGATTTCAAGAATCGTGGATGCCAAGTGCATGGTTTGATCTTTGGATGATCGTGTGCTCAAATTGATTCTCTTGCCGATTACATAAATTCCCGGGTACATATTTCCTAAAAGCCTTAGCTATTTCTTATCTAATCTCCGCTAAATCTATTTTGTGCGTATCTTCTCTTCTTGTGATCTTGTTGTCGCTAGATAAATTCGTTCGGCTAGATCCTTCATAAGCTCCATTGTAATCCGGCTTACTTACACTAGGCGGGATCACATCACTACTGCATTGTATGGTTATAACTAGTGTTATCAGAACCGGATCGGACAGCGAACCGGAAATAAAAATTTGGTGGTTCAACCGGGTTGAACCGGGTTCGACCGGATTGTAGATGCTGGTCCGTTTTGAACCGTTCACACATTGAACCGTTCAATCTTAGATAATTGAACCGGATTAAACCGGATTGAACCGGCTGGTTTTTACTGTAGCATTTTATAATATATCAAAATTTATTATTAAAATTGAAAAAGAAGTAAAACGACGTCGTTTTGCTTTGGCTCTGATATGGGCCCGTGGGCCCTATCAAAACGGCGCTGTTTTGACACGTCGTCAAACCATCCAGTTTGATAGAAAACCGACCGGTTCGCTAAAAACCAGCCGGGTCGACCGGTCCGACCCGGGTCAGAGGCATATTCGGTCCGATAGCTGAATCGGACCGGAAAGGTGAAAATGCCCGATTGAACCGGCCGGACTGGCCGGTCCGGTTCTGATAACCAGGGTTATAACAGTTATATGTGTTCAAGGCTTAACAATGATGTCTGTTCCTTCAATTATGGTAAAATCCACTCTAGCACTGTGACTAGCTCTACCGACACCTCTACTATCACTGCCATGCGCCCTACTAGCTCTACCACTTCCTTTAGTAGAAGTTTGACCACTAACACATGATCTATTAGATGTACAATTTGACAACTCATCTATTCACAATTTTGGATTAATTACATATCAATTTTATTTTAAAACGTTCAGACGGAAATTTCTGTAGGAAAAAAAAGGATTAATTTCTCAAACAACTAATTTAACCAATCAACCCAAACAACTAAAACATTCAACTACAAAAAAAAATTATTCCTACGGAAATTTCTATAGGAAAAAAATGAAGGAAATAAAAAAAAAAACCTTTCCTACAGAAATCTCCCTAGGAAAAAAAAGGAAGCAACTAAAAAAACCATTCCTACGGAAATTTCCGTAGGAAAAGGAAATAATTATTCCCCTCACTCATTCAAGCAATCAACCCATGCAACTAATTTATTCAACTAAAAAAATCATTCCTATGGAAATTTCCGTAAGATTTAATAGTTCTAAGAACTAATTTAACCAATCAAGAAACAATTAATTTAAACAATCAACCCAAACAACTAATTTAAGCAACAACAAATTAACAAAAAGTAAATCTTCATTATTTAAATAAAATAATATTTAAATAAATAATACAACTAACTTTTGGTGTTAATGGGAGAGTGATGCAACTATTTAATTTTTCTCTATCAACAATGCGCTAGTCAACAACAACAAAAAAAACATTAGCAAAATAATTCAACACACTTCCTTAATTTCAGTACCTATTAATTAAATAAACAACTAAATTAACAAATAATTAAATTTAATTAATTAATTAATTAAACAAATAACTAATAACGCCAAAAGTTAACAAATTAACAAATAACTAAAATAAGCAAAAATTAAACAAATAACTAATAAAGAAATAATAAATAACTAATAAAGAAATAATAAATAACTAAAATAAATAAACTAATTAATTACCCAAACAAGAGGTAATGGTCGGAGCTGGTGGGTAAGTGGCCGGAGCCAGTAGGTGCGTGGTTAGAGCTGGTGGGTGCGTCGTCGGTGGGGTGAGCTACGGGCCAAAGGGAGGTGGCATCGGTGGCCGGTGGGTAGAGTGCGAGGCCGGTGTGGTGGCTGCGAGGCCGATGGTGGTGGCTGCGAGGCCGGTATGGTTGCGGGGAGAGAGAGAGACGGCGACAGAAAGAGAGAAGAGGAAGAAAAGAAAGAGAAGTGAAGAAAAGGAAAGTAATCTGCCGATTACACAAAAAATATAATAATTCGTATGATAAACAAAGTAGTTATTACATTTTAGATTAAAACTTTTCATTTCATTTTTTTAAGGGAACGAAATAGTTGGATTAATTAAAATCTGCAAGTACAAAAGGCGCGATCGCCTCGGGGCATTCCCCTATCCATACATTTCCTAAACCGGAAATCAAAGCCAATTGGCTCAACTCATGTGCGGGAACATTCGTGGTCCGCTTTGTGTGCGTAAAGGAGCAACTCCGAAACATAGATGCCAGCCATGCCACTTCCTCCAGTACCAAGCCCGTATAGTTTATAGGGAGCTCTCCGTTGGTCAGAGCCAAAATGTTCTGTAGGCAATCCGATTCAAAGATGACCCTTTCATACCCTCATTGCCTAGCCTGTGTAGCAGCATCACGAAGCGCCAAAGCCTCCGTGGTTGGCGCATCTGTCTTTTGAGGGAGAAAGAAGGCCCCCGAGAAGATTGGACCACCTCTATCATCTCGAGCTATGAAGCCCAAGCCAATCCCAGAACCCCCGATGGCTGCATCTGTATTAATCTTTACCACCCCTAGAGGGGGAGGTAACCATTTCGGATCGGTGTGCGGGCATATAGGAGAAGACATCTTCGGTGGCGGACGCCAGGCCTCCTTAAAATCTGTCAACAGCTTCCCTCCCCTAATAACCACCTCCTGGACTGTTTCGTCACGGTGACTGAAGATCTTGTTGTTCCTTGAATTCCACAACGACCAGAGGGATGATATCAATCTCTCGAGATCTGATTCATCCAGAGATGCCCTGATTGCTGTTAGCCACTCAACCCAATCTTCTCCTCGAATCCCCGGAACTCTACCCTAGAAGTCAAATTTTGCCCACACCCCAGCCGCGAAAGGGCAAGACAACAACAAATGTGGGGTAGACTCAACCTCCACGCTACAACAGGGGCACACTGGATCCACCGTCAATCCTCTCTGACCCAGGTTCACTCTGGTCGGGAGGGAGCCATTGCCCAACCTCCACATAAAGTTTTATACTTTGGAGGGATAGTCAGACCCCAAAGATATCTCCACCACCCTCTAGTTGAACCTTGGTCATCCTGAGAGATTATCGATGTGAGACTGTGGTACCCACTATGGACTAAATACCTCCCGTTTGTGGTGCCCCTCCACACTAGAGTATCATTCGCCTCATCCCGACTAAGCGGTAAGCTTAATATTTTCGATACTTCTTGTGGTAGAAAGAGTTGCTCCACAAGGTCAGTGTTCCAACACCATCTGCCCCCGTCAATCAGCTCAGCCACAGTTGCCTCCTCGCCCAGAACTGATACTGGCGTTGAGATCATTCCGTCTGCAACCGATGGGAGCCATGGGACCTTCCAGATCCGTATCCATTCTCCATTCCCCACCCGCCAAAAGCAGCCATTCTGAAGGACCTCTCACCCAGCCATGATGCTCTGCCAAACGAAACTAGGGCGATAACCCACCCCCGCTTCAAGGAAGTCTGAGTGGGGGTAATATCTAGCCTTCCAGATTTGGGAGAGCAAAGAGTTCGGGTTTTTATGTAAGCGCCACCCTTGCTTAGCAAGCAGTGCAAGGTTGAAATCCCGAACTCTCCTAAACCCAGTCCCCCCACCTCCTTAGATCTACATAGCTTATCCCAGGAAACCCAGTGCATCTTGCGTTCATCCGCGTTTCCCCCCCACCAGAATTTTCTGGTAACCCTCTCTATTTCTTCACAAATGGAAATAGAGATTTCGAAATAGCTCATCAAATATGTAGGGATGGATTGAATGACCGACTTAATCAAAACTTCCCTCCCAGTCTCTTGCAAACTTTGTCTCTTGCAAACTCTGTCTCTTGCAAACTTCCCTCCCAGTTTCTTCTCTTTACACCCCCAAGTCTCTTGCAAACTCTGTCTCGAATCGATGTGAACAAGCCCTTCTTAGCTCGCCCAAATGGGACTGGAAGCCCTAAATACTTCTCATGGGAGTCCGTTCCCACCATTCCTAGTCTCCCTGTAACTCACATTCTAGCGTTTTGGCCTACATCCTTGTTGAAGAATACCTCTGATTTATCCAAATTGACCTTCTGACCAGACGCCTCCTCATATTCCTTTAGAATCGAGCTGATGGCCTATGCCTCCTCCTCATTCGCCTTTGCAAAAATGAGACTGTCATCCGCATAGAACAGGTGGCTAACCTCTAGACTCCCATGGCAGATCTTGTAACCATGTATCCTATTAGCCGAAGTTGCAGCTTGGAGCATCGCCGATATGCCCTCTGCGCAAAGAAGGAACAAATAAGGGGACAAGGGGTCCCCCTGCCGAAGACCCCTATCGGGATAAAACGTAGGACTAGGAGTCCCGTTTAGGAGGAGGGCATAAGAGACCGAAGTAACACAACGCATCACTAGTGATGTCCATCTAGAGGAGAACCCATGCGGGACATGATTGCTTCCAAGAAATTCCACTCAACCCTGGTCTAGAACGCTTAGTATTCATCCCATGAAAGATCTCCTGGGCAATTAGGGCATTATCTGTAATGAGTCTGCCGGGAATAAAAGCACTCTGGTTTTTCGTCACTATACTCGGTAGAATCCTCTTCAGGCGATTGGCTTGCACTTTGGTAATCATCTTGAACACGACATTACATAAACTGATTGGTCGGAACTGGGAGTATTTGAAATGGTTGGCGACTTTAGGGATAAGGGTGATGAAGGTGTGATTTAGGTAACTGGGGTCCTCCCCATCATTTAAAATTCCAAGGACCGCTTTGCAAACAGGGTTTTCTAGAAAAGACCAAATTTTTTGAAAAAAGAGCGGGGGCATTCCATCCGGCCTAGGGGCCTTCGTGGGAT
Organism: Viola odorata; assembly: GCA_963691705.1. Classification (NCBI taxonomy): domain Eukaryota; kingdom Viridiplantae; phylum Streptophyta; class Magnoliopsida; order Malpighiales; family Violaceae; genus Viola; species Viola odorata. The sequence goes on from OY829544.1 coordinate 40,885,591, forward strand.
GCATCTGCTTTAAGGCTTTAAAAACTTCATCTTAAGTGAAAACCTGGTCAAGAGATGAATTCATGGAAAGGGAAACACGGGGAGAAATAATTTGTAAGACAGACGAAGAAAGGTCACTACCTCCAAAAGAGAATAAAGATTTGTAGTACTTTAGGAATGTCCCTTCTACTTCCTCACGAGATTCCCTCCAGCTACCCGAATCATCCTGAATTCTATCAATGGTATTCTTCTTTTTTCTTTGAGAATCTCGAGCATGAAAGAATTTTGTATTCCTATCACCCTCTTCGAGCCAAAGGACCCGGGATCGCTGCTTCCACATAACTTCCTCCCTATGAATTAATTCCTCAATGTCCTTACTAACCTGCTCAATTTTATCTAGGGTGGGGTCCGACACTGGTTGAACTTGTAACCAACCCAATTTCTCTCTCTTGTCAACAATGGATCTGTGGACATTCCCAATAACTGCCTTACTCCATCGCGAAAGGTTTGCCCCACAGAGCTTTAGTCGCTGGTCAAAAGAAACTCTCGTCCCCTGAAACTCAGGCCCACTCCACATTTCTTTAACGAATTCAAAACACGATTCCTCCCTAAGCCATGCCGCCTCAAAATGAAACATTTTCCCCCTCGGAAGCCTTTCAGCTTCAGGGGTCAACTTAATCAGAAGCAGTGGTCTGATCCAAAGCGGGGGAGATGTTTAACCATAGCAGCAGGGAAACCGCTCATCCACTGCTCATTGGCCAACCCTCTATCAAGTCTTTCCATTATGGTCTCATTGCCCCTCTGATTATTACACCAGGTAAACTTGGGCCCCGAGAAACCAAGGTCGATAAGGTCACAGTCGTAAAGAGTGGTCCGAAAAACTTCCATATCGGAGAAATTTTTATCTATCCCACCTAGTTTCTTATGGCCCCACAACACTTCATTGAAATCCCCAACACAGAGCCACGAAAGGGAACTCTTATGTTTAATTGATCGGAGCAAGTCCTAGGTTTTGTGTTTATCTGCAGCGCGCGACCATCCATATATGCCCGTAAGTCTCCAAGGATGGTTATCCGACAGGCCATTCAATAGTTCAATGTCAATACAGTGAGCATCACATTGTAGCACACTCACAAAGATATCCTTTCTACACATCAAAGCCAACCTACCCCTCCTAGTATTACCTTCACAATCAACAACAAGAATATAAGGAAACGACCATTTATTATTCAAATTTCGAAATTCACTTTCATACAGTTTCATTTCAGGCAGAAAAACTAAAGTAGGAAACTCTAATCCTAGCAACTTTGAAAAGTTTGCCCCTGCCTGAGGGTTCCCAAGCCCCCGACAGTTCCAAAATAAGAGACTCATGGCTCTAGCAACCACCGCCGGACTAGTAACCTTATCTGCATCCCAATGCACCGCTCGTTTCTTCCTATGCAAAACAGATGACGAACCATCACTATCTCCCTCAGCTAGGGCATCTCCCCTTCTCTTCCCAGTAACTGAGTCTCCCCTGTCCTTATACCTCGGCACACTTTTCCGAGCTGTGCGCGTCATCTTTGCAAAGCGAGCCACCCTTGGCTTGCATTGTCCCTCAATCCTGTCCACATGACTCTGAGCCCCTCCAATTAACTCAGAGGAATTAAAAATATTTCCAGTATCAGCTAAAACTGGAAGCATAGGAGAGAGAAGTTGAGTTTCTTCCTCCGGATCCTCTTCTGGGTCCTCCTCCTCTTCATCCATCAAGGCAGCACCAACTTGGTCCAATTGGCCCAGCCCATGGCCCACAGCAACTCCCAAGCCCACTGCCAAGCCAGAAAAAGACGCCTAGCTGCAACCAGCCCGAGCAATGGGCTGATCTGGAGGCTGAGGCCCAGATGTAGGAGGCGTCAAGCACGGCCCAGCCGCAAGGGGTACACACGGCCCAGGAGAAAGAGAATTGGGGGTCCTAGGCAGATAGCTGCCTTCTCCTATTGCGCGATCAAACAACCCCGGCCCAGCGACACCAGGCCCTAACCCAGTCCTACCATCTACCCGAGGCCCACTCCCCAGCAGCCCATCAGACGCCTCCAACCCAACCATGTGCCAACCAGCAGACTCCACTAGCCCAATCTCCTTCCTAGAAATATTTTGTCCAGCTGGCCTTGATCCAGCAGTCACCATGTTCCCTGTCTGATTGCGTGTCAAGGGCATCAAATTTAGTTGTAAAAAGATATAGAAAATGGGGTAGGAATACAACTTATCACTCGTCCACAAGGGACTCGTAGATTGTGATAAGAGGTTCGTCCACAGAGATCTTGGTGGTGTATTGTAGTCTTGACTCTACTTCCTCGTCACTGGAGTTGAGGGTATTTTTGTTCCTGCTATTAAGATAAACAAAGCGTAAAAGAAAAAAAATAGAATAAAGAAGCAATCTTAGGCATAAGTGAATCTTAGCTAAGATTGCTGGCTGAGATTGGTTGGAACCTTCGTGAGGTGAACTCCTGGCAAGGGAGAATCCATGAGCACTTTACTTGTTTAATCGATCATTGACTTTAGATTTTCTCCTTCCCCTTTGTAACTCTGCTATAGATTGGGAGGAACCCCTTTCCAATCCTACTTTCCTCCTATTCAAATCACTTGGAGGGTACCCCCTTTCCTAGTGATCCTGGCCAGTGGACACCTTGCTGGCTAAAGGGTTTATCCAATTGGCTGCTGGCTTGAGGCACATGCGTTATCTCAATGGCATAGGGAAAGACAGAGTCTAGGCCAAGCTACTCCCAACTCGGAGCCCTAGGTTGTCAATCTGGTTAGGCCTATATCGATTCAAGTTCACTAACCCCCGCGAGGTTAGCTACCTACTTCGTCACTTCGGTTTCTCTCGTCCCCTTAGTGACTAGCTGCAAATCCGTCGTCTTGCCTAAGATCGATCAAGTCTTAGCCTAGACGGGAACCGGTTTGTTAAAACAGAACTTGAATTGAATACAAACGAAATGATGATTAAGAACGATTCAGTCTCACGATTCACAAGTATGCTCACTCAACCCTTACCAAGAATTAGGTGTTTAGCTACTAAACATATTAATCAAGGAAATAAAAGAGTAATTGAAGAACATGAAATAGAATTAAAATCTGTGATATTCAAGAACGAATTCACAGAGCGAATGTTTACAAAACTAGAAGAAAGGAAGATGGGAGATATATCCCGTAATTGACAGCCTTCGCTAACCTTTAACAAGGTTAGAGTCCCCACCAATCACGTTCCTTTCCAAACTCCTCACTTCAAATTAACTAAAAGATAGGGATAAAAATCTCAATTGTTTAAAATTCAAAACACAAAATAAATAACAAGATAATGACTAATTGTTTTTGTTCAAATAAATACATCAGAGATTTCTTCAAACGGATGCAACAGCCAGCTGGCTTCCTGATCTGATCCGCCTTCCTAGAGTCCATGGTCAGCACGCCTCTATCCTACAATCTTAGCTTAGACATGCGGCTGAGATTGCCATTCTGTCGCTCCAGCACCAGATTCTTCCAGAACCAATCTTGCCCAAGATTCCTCCAAAAGAAGCCAAATTGACGTAAAAAGGATTATTTCTGCCACGAACAAGGAGTTTTGAAGTGGTAAAAACACATGAAATAAAGTGTCAATCAAACCTCACCACACTTAAACAATGCTTGCCCCCATGCATACTAGACTCTTAACTAAGACAAAAAGAAAGATTCAAAACAGACAAACTCGACAAGACAGTGGCAAAGTTTCTGGACAGACTACCCTTAGCCCATTTTCTTTAATATCCTTGGCCTATGACAATCAGCATACTTCTCAAAGGATCCCAACCCTTACGGGCATGGCATATTCAATACCCCAAACATCTGAATTCCACATGACCATAACATCTTTGCATTCCACAACAGACTCAACAAGACAAGACATCCACTGACTTGGGATTTTCTCCCCCTCATTCAACTGCCCAATTTCATCATTCAATTGCCTTGTCTAAAGTTTTTCTTGTGCCAGTATTGCTAAATAGTTTCTTGAATATTAATGCTTAGTGAGGCAGAAATATCAAGACATTCATTCACCTATTTTTATTTTTTTGAATTGCTCATGCTAAAGTTTCTTGAGTATTTCCACTTAGTGAGGTAGAAATATCAAGACATTCTATTCTATATTTTTTATTTATTTTCTAAGAGCATGCAATTAATCTGGGCATAAAAGTAGTTCTCCTCATTGGAGCAATTTAGCACAACACAAGGTAGTCAAACTCCATTATCCACAGCAGTTTTCCTTCGGGAGATATTAAGTATATTTGGTGAAAGCTTGCCTATTTGTTAAATCTGCTACACAATGCTAGACCTCATGATTATGTACAATAAAGATGTTCAAAGCATTGAATATGCCTTACTCATATGTTATGGGGTCACAAGGTGAAGGATGCTAAAAACCAAGGCTAAGATACTCAAGAAAACAAGCCTTAGGCATAGTCTAGATATTTCGCTGACACACAAACAAAACAGAGAACACACATTCCTAAAAACACACATATTGACAAAGAAAAAACATGTATCGGACTCTGTTTCAGACGATCTAGGCCAACTAACTTAGCCTAGATTCACAAAAAAATTCATACGATCAAAGAAGTCACACCAAAAACACATCAAAACATGTATATACAGACGAATATCCTAAAAACACCCCTCACCACACTTAGAGAACACATTGTCCTCAATGTAAATGAGAGAAAAAAGTCACACAAAAAATTTGAAAAAGAAAGAAAGAAAGACACGACCTGGGGGTATTCACTGAGATGTGGAAGGTGGAGGCTTCGGGTCTTGCACAGAAGGTGCTGGTTCTTCTTCTTCATCTGAGGCATCACTGGAGTCACTCGTGGTGCTGAAGTGGTCATTCACTTTGTTGTGAATGTGCGCAACAACTTTGTCTATGGCCTTGATGTAAGTGAAAGATCCTTCTAAGTGTGTCTGGATGAACTTGTACTTGGCGTCCTGCAGCTCCATGAACTTGTCCAGTCATTCCTTCTGTGCCAATTCAACGCTCGCAAACAGAGATTGCTGCTGATCCACAATTTGCTGCATCTATTTTTGAGAGGAGTCTTGAAAGTCATGAAACAACTTCTGATTTGTCGTGAAAGCTTGGAGCTGGATCTGCACCAGCTCCAGGAATCTATTGGCCCATTTTGGAAGTCTAGGGTGGTCAGGATCAATGCCGAGGCTATTGCTCTGCTCAGGTCTCTGGTCATCTTGCCCAAGATTGGGCTCCTCTGCTGCACCGTCAATCTGAATTGGCTTAACCTTGAAGTTCCCGTTGATCCTCTTCCCACAGAGGTGATCTGCTGTTGGGGTAAATCCTGTATTAAAATAGAGATAGTCTTTTTCCTCGTGGAAATGACCCATTTGGTCAAAAGCCTTAAGATCCATGATCTTAATGGCACAGGATTTATATAAATTTAAAGCAGATAAATCTATACCCCTAGCAGTGGTAGTCAAATGGGAAATTAGAGTTCCAAAAATCATTCTAGGAAGAGAATCACATGCTTTTATCTGCCTAGTAATCCAATAGCCAAGATTGACTCTTTTCTCATGCAGCATGCACCAAAGCAAAAATGTCTCAAGTTTTGAAATATTACCCGAGACTGTGGTCTTGGCTGAGAGATTGATTGAAAGGATCCTTTGGAGAATCCTCAAAGTAGGATCTCGGATCTGGTGAGCCTTTGAATTTTTATTTAACTTAGCAGCATGGTCACCAATCAATTCTCCATAGGTCGCTGTCTTATCCCAATCTGGGGGATAATCAGTCAGGGCGTTCGCATACTCATAAAACTTGAGGCCATCCACAGTCACAAAACCAAGCAAAAGGTTAAAATCATCAATCGAAAAGTGACACCATTTATCAAGCAAACGAAAGTGCACAACATCAGTGGCACTCAGATCAGGAAAAGCTCTACCATTAGCATACAATCTCTCCTGATCTAACCAAAAAGAGGAATGAAACTCTAAACACAGTTCAGCATAAACGGGCATGTGAAGATAGAAAAAGCAATCCCACCTAAGATTGGATATAAACTGCCTAACTCTGTTACCCACCCCCAATTCATCAAGAAATGAAAAATCAAGGACAGCAAAAGAAGTGACCTCACAGGCATGCTTTTCAGTTAATTTAGCCCTAAAATCAGGAGTATCAGGCCTCAAACAGCCTTTCAAAGAGTTCAAGGGCGGAAGGGTGATTACCTTGGCAGTCTTGGCCGCAGGCTTGGCCAAGACTGCAACCGCATCAGCATCAGAGTCTGTGCCAAGATCGGCCTCATCTACTTTCTTCTTGCCCTTGGCAGCCGCAGATCGCGTCCTCTTGGCTGGGGCAGATTCAACACTCACATCTGCCTTCCTCTTCCCCGATTTCTTTGATTTGGCTGAGCCTTCCTCTTGCACCTCGGATCTAGCCGGCTTGCTAACCCTAGATTGGGTTTTGGGCTCGTTGTTGAGGTCAATCTTCTTTTTGGTTGGTAGGGAGACTTGGAGGGATTCAGAGGAAGCGACTGTAGTAGGAGTGGAGAGGATTTGCTTCAGAGAATCAAAGGCGACTGCGTCCATGGACATTGATAACAATCGAGATAGTCCTAACGGTCCTACTGCACAAACGGTTCTTATCAGAACAGATCCCTCTGAGCTCCATAAGGATATCCCTGTATCGCCTAAGGATCAGCGAAGGATTCCTAGGATGGTCGACTTCAGCGCGGGGGGGGGGGACTCACGCAATTCTATACGCACGGCGTCATCCCATCCTAGGGACCCACAAGGTTATCGCTCCCGGCAGCCCCATCAGACATCGCCCGTGACGTCATCCACTGATATCGCCTGTGACGTCATCATCAAACGGCGCCCTTTTTGATATCGCCAGGTATCGCTGTCCAGATCTATAAATACCCCACCATTTTTCACAATCAGGGTAAGGTCGCTCACCTAGAGAAACCTCTACTGCTCTTAAAACCCGAACTAACTTAAGCATCGGAGTGTCTACGCCGGAGTTCCCCCTCCGGCGCCTTGCAGGTACACTCGCCGCCATTCACCACCATTCCGATCGCACACGACGCAGAATCTCACAAGATTGACATTGAATCTTATCAAATGGTGCTTTCATTGAGAGCTTTGGTATGTTAAGTGAGCGTCCTTAATAGCCAAGCTCCGTTTAGTCGGAAGATTGGAACGGTCATGATCACAGGATCGGAGTCGATCCGATCATCATCCTCTAATATCCCTTTCCAAATCCGCAGGCGGCTTTTTCCCTTTGCTACTGCTGATCTCTCTATGACGACACAACCAATTATTTTAGGACCTCTGGACCATTCGGCTGGAATTGCTGGAGGAGTGGTCTCCTCGCTAACAGACATTTTGTCATCCCAGATGGCGGGATCCGACTTCTCCACTCCTCTTTCGAGAGAATATACACTCAACCGTGAACATCCTTTTGCAATGGAAATAGCGACCCTTTGTTCTCGACTGGAATATTTGACTGAAATGGCCGCAAGAGTCACTCCAGGTGCTTCTGGATCTGGTCACCCTCCTCGCATCATGTTTACTCCATCTATTGTCCCTGATCGACCTGTGTCACCGTTGTTTTCAGAAAACCTCCAGATGCCTTTACCTGATGGAAATCCTCTGAGTAGTGCTGGGCAGCTTGCTCAAGGAAGAGTAGAGGCTTATGTACCGCAAAGGGCGCAAGGTCTCCTCTTACAAGGAGACAGGCAACTTGAGGGGGTTAGGAACCGGTGGGACGGACGGAGGGAAGGAGTCCACAGAAATTTATCTCCTTAATACAGTGACAGGTCCAGTAGCCGGAGGTATCGAAGTCGTTCGCGCAGGAGTCGCAGTCGATCTCCTAGGCGACATCTTACTCCAGAACCGCGAGATAGAGGGCGTCAAGCTGACATGTCTCCCCCGCGTCAAGCGCGTGAAATTCTTGATGATACATCGGGCCACCCATTTAGCCGTCGCATAAGGCGTCACCGAGTCAGTCGACGTGTAAAGCTTCCCACTGACACTTATGATGGTACGAAAGATCCTACCTCACATATCAATAAAGTGAAAGATTTTGTTCAGTTTCAGACCCACAGCGATGCGGCACTATGCCAAATATTTGTTATGACGCTATCGGGCGTTGCGCGTCTCTAGTTTGAAGGTCTCCCTGGTGGATCCATTAGTAATTTCTCACAGTTAGAATCTAAATTTCGGAGCAGATTTAGCACCGCAATTCCAATCAGAAAATCTGCCGTCGCGTTATTTGACATACAGCGAATGCCTTAAGAATCCTTGAAGGATTTTCTCAGCCGCTTCGATCTGGAAATGTCCTTAACGCCGGGCGTTACTATCGATTTTGCTATAGAAGCTCTGAAAAGAAATTGCCGTTATGGAGAACTGAAAGACGCACTTATAGTGGACCCTCCATTGACTTTAGACGCGTTGAGACTTAAAGCCCACAATTACGCGAAAATGGAAGAAGAAGAAAACAGAGATCGAACGTACAGTGTACCGCAGGGGGCATCTCAAATCACTGCTGCTCCTGCGAAGCCTCTACCCGACGACCATTTTATCGATGATTACGCTAGGCGGAAGGATCATATCCCCAAGACCTCTGACAGACAAAGGGGCAATTTTCTGAAGGGAAAAACCAGTGGCTCCCCCACTCGGCGGCGCGGGGATTCTTATAAAAATCGAACGTACGACCCAGATTTTCCTTCCGTCAATGTGCCAAGGGCCGAAATTCTAGTGATAGCGGAACAACGAAACCTTCCCATCCGCTACCCCGCGCCTGCAAAACCAAGAGTGTTTTTAGGGAGAAGAGAAAATGCTTATTGTAAATTTCACAAAGCCAGAGGCCATTCCACGGAGGCGTGTAGAGACTTAAAAGCGGTGATAGAACGATTGGTTGAAGAAGGATATTTGGGAGAATTCGCCACCCAGATAAGAGAAGATGCCCGCAATAATCTCAGGAAAAGGACGGCGGATGAACGACCCGTTCCTCCTCACGACCAGCAAAAGGATAATATTCCCGGAGGGAAAGATAGGGAAGCTCTTATGGTTGATGACGAGTATATCCCCATGATTAATATCATTGCGGGAGGAACTCCCTATATGAACGAGTCAGAGCAGCTGACATTCCCGAAAGGAGACAAACGCGCACAAGATGGCACGATGAAAAAAGGAGATGCAATAGGCATTTTAGATCGAATGGTATTGTCCTTTTCTGAAGAAGGTGAGAAAGGCGTCGTCTACCCACACAATGATGCTTTGGTAGTTACGCCCGTCATCGCTAGCCATGGAATCAGAAGAACTCTCATTGATAATGGGAGTGCGGTGAATCTCTTTTCGCTGGAAGCCTACAATCTCATGAAACGCCCTACTAATGAGCTAACACCTAGTAAACGGCCTATAGTCGGCGTTGATGGAGTTCCAATCCCTATTACGGGGATGATTACCCTGCCTATATATTTCCGAGAAGACACCTACAAGCGATCAGAGAACTTGTTATTCCTTGTCGTGGATCTGAATTTGCCCTACAATGTCGTACTCGGACGACCTTTCCTTAACCGCTTTGGTGCAGTGATATCTCAGAAGCATCTGAAGATGAAGTACCCCTCCTGGGATGGGGTGGTAACCATAAAGGGTGATCAAAAACTAGCAGCTGAATGCTATTCGCTCATGACCCAAAGAAGCTGCGATAGGTACGTGTGTATAGCGGCAGACCCCTATGAACAAAGCGATGAGAAGCGTGCCCAACCTCTGGACAAGATGGTGCCCGTTCCAGCGATCGGAATAGAGGAGGCAAGTTTCCTGATTAGTGAAAAACTTAGCCCAGCGGAAAACCTCCAACTGGCCCGGCTACTGAACAAATGCCAAGGAGACTTCGCGTGGAAACCCGCGGATATGCTAGGAATATCGCGTGAAATCGCCGAACATCGGCTCAATGTGGACCCAGAGGCCAGGCCAGTATAGCAAAAGCGGCGCACGTTCTCTAATGAAAAGGCGTTGGCCGTGGATAAAGAGGTAGCGAAGCTCCTCGATGCAGGATTCATTCGTGAAGTTCAATATCCCACCTGGCTAGCGAACCCCGTTCTTGTCCCTAAGCCCAATGGGGATTGGCGCATGTGCATCGACTTTACTGATTTAAATGATGCCTGCCCTAAAGATTGTTACCCGCTTCCTCGAATAGATCAGTTGGTTGATCAGACTGCTGGATACGCTTATTTAAGCTCACTGGATGCCAACTCCGGATACCATCAAATTCCCATGGCCCGGGAAGATGAAGAAAAGACTGCGTTTCTCACTCCAAAGGCCACATACTGTTACACGGCGATGCCGTTCGGATTGAAAAATGCCGGGGCAACGTTCCAACGAATGGCCAACAAAATATTTGAAGAACAAATTGGGAGGAACGTAGAGGCGTACGTCGATGATATATTGGTAAAAAGTATGAGTTTTCAAGATCACCTACGAGACTTAAAGGAAGTCTTTGATGTAATGAAAAGGTATCGCATGAAGCTGAATCCCCAAAAATGCATGTTCGCATTCCAAACGGGAAAATTCTTGGGCTACGTCGTTAGCCAAAAGGGTATTCTGCCTAACCCTTTGAAGATCAAAGCGATACAAGACATGATATCGCCCAGAACCGTCAAAGAAGTACAAAGACTCACAGGGCGAGTCATCGCCCTTGGACGATTCATTTCTAAGCAAGGAGAGAAGTGTCTCCCTTTTTTCAAAGTTATACGGAAAAAAGCTTCATTCGGGTGGACCCCTGACTGTGAGGAAGCATTTATCGGCCTGAAAGATTATCTGTCGTCTGATTTATTATTGACAAGGCCCGAGGCAGGCGATACCTTATATTTGTATCTTGGCACTGCAGACGAAGTGGTCAGTGCCGTCCTTGTTCGCGACGACAACCACTCTCATCGCCCAGTCTATTTTGTGAGCCACGTTCTTAAAGATGCGGAATTGCGGTACGCCCGAATCGAAAAGATAGCGTTCGCTCTTATACAAGCCACCCGCAAAATGAACCGATACTTTCAGTCTTATTCCGTCATCGTACTCACAGACCAGCCTTTAAAAAGGATCTTTCGAAAGCCTGAATTTTCCGGAAGGATGTTGATCTGGGCACTCGAATTGGAACAGTATGGATTGAGGTATCAGTCTAGACCGTCTGTAAAGGCTCAGATCCTGGCTGATTTCATAGCGGAATGCACCTTTACAGAGGATCCTTTAGAAGGCGTACCTGAAGCGGAATGGGGCGATATGGATCTCTCATTCCCGGAAACCTATACGGATCTCTGGATCGTCCATGTAGATGGGGCTAAAAACCAAGAGCTGGCTGGAGCTGGAATCTTTATAAATGGGCCGCATGATATGCAAATACGATACCCCATCCGAATCCTACAGCCGTTATCTAATAACGCGGCAGAGTATGAGGCGTTGCTAGCTGGGCTCAGAATTGGAAAAGAGCTTTCTTCTAAAGGAAGGCATGATACTGGAAGAACAGGAGACCTGCGTCTAAAAATCTGTGGTGATTCCAAGTTAATAATGGACCAGGTCTTGGGGCACTCTCAGGCCCGAGAACCCATCATGATTCAATATCTCGCCAAAGTGAAGCGAGAACTGTTGGAAATAAAGAAAGAGGGCATGCAAGTCAGCTTTGAGCATATTCCCTGGGAGGAAAACGCTGAACCAGACAACCTAGAGAAATTGGCCGCAAACCCGGAAGCGTTCATACCCAAGGACATATATTATCGTGAGCTATCGGTACCATCCTTCATGGAGGAGCAAGCGTCTTTATGTGTGGAGGAACGTGATAGCGATTGGCGAATTCCCGTAATCAAATACTTGAAACACGAGGAACTGCCTGAGGATACCATTGAAAAGAAGAAGGTACTGAAATAGGCAGCCCGCTGTACGTACTATGACGGGGATTTGGTTCGAAGATGTTTCTCTCACCCTGCCGCCAAATGTATAACTGGGCAAGAGGGTCTTCACACCTTGCGCGAAATCCATGAAGGAGTGTGTGGTATGCACGTGTCAGGCGATACCCTGGCGGCACAAGTCTTCTGGTCCAGATTCTATTGGCCCACCATTCGAAGAGAGTGCCAGGAGTTTGCTAAAATTCCTCGGCGACCTGCCACCGAAATATCTGAAATTATCGCCCCTTATCCTTTCGCCAAATGGGGGATCGATATCCTAGGTCCATTCCCAAAGGCAAGGTCCCAACTGAAATTTGTGATAGTGGCGGTAGACTATTTCACTAAGTGGGCAGAGGCTGAAGCGGTCGCCACAATCACGGCAGAAAAAACTTGGCGTTTCTTTAAACATCAAGTTATCATGAGATTTGGCGTACCTCGTGTCCTCGTCAGCGACAATGGGACGCAGTTCACTAGCCAATTCTTTCAAGACCAATGCTCAGAATTCGGAATCGAGCAACGTTTTTCCTCCGTAGCTCACCCGCAAACTAATGGGCAAGCGGAAGTGACCAATCGGAGCATCCTCAGCGGTATTAAGAAAAATCTAGAAGGGTCTAAAAAGAAATGGGCCGATGAGCTACCATACGTGATGTGGGCATACCGCATGACCGTTAAGACTAGTACCGGGGAGACGCCCTTCGCGTTGGCCTTCGGGACCGAAGCCGTCACACCAGTAGAAATTGGAACCATGAGCCTACGGGTGGCCCACTTTCGTGAGGAACTAAATGAGGAAAGGTTACGAGCTAACCTGGATGCGTTACCAGAAGTCCTAGAAGAAATCCTTCTGAAAACACAACATTATAAACGAAAGATGGCCCGATATCATAACAGGCGCATCAAAGAGCGATTGCTGAAAGCTGGTGACCTGGTGCTCAGAGACAAGCGAGCGGCAGGACAACGAATGGGGAAACTCAGTCCGAACTGGGAAGGACTATATCGTGTCACCCACGTTGTCGGGAAAGGAGCCTATCGTCTGGAGACATTCGATGGTACACCCCTATCCAACTCTTAGAATATCGCTCGCTTGAAGCTATATTATGCTAGAACTTAATTTTATCTGCACCTTTGATTTATGCCGACCCTAACCATGACTAACGCTCGATGAGAGAGCTTTCGTGGGTTGTTGTGGTTGCTCTTGTGCAGATAAAAAGGGGGTATCTTGGGGAAGTGAAAAGTCCTATCCTTGTGATGGCCGGTCTTGATCAGATGGCCCACTAAGTGAGGGCACTACCCAACATACCTTGAATAGCGTCAGATTGAAAGATCCTAGGTGCCCCCGGGGGTGAAAAGTCCTACCCTTGTGATGACCGATCTTGATCAGACGGCTCATTAAGTGAGGGCACCACCCGGTATCTTTGGGAGTGAAAAATCTTTTCCTTGTACGGACCGTTCTCGTGGAGACGGCCTATCAAGAAGAGACGCCCCAAAAAAATAGAAACTCCGTCTAGAAACAAGACTCCTATCTTAACGGCTGGGCTGCTGCAGCCAGGCCATTAAGGAAGGACACGGTTCTAGACGCGAGGGCAACGCCCAAAAGTGAAAATTCCCTGCCGCTTTAGCCTGGCGAAAGCCTTCCTCGTTAATGTGCCCTGATCTTCGTTTAAAGGCGGCAGAGACCTCATCGGATTTGTATGCGTCGACCCCGTGGACTTCCTCAAAACAATCAACTAAAGTGATGGCAGTCTGTTCGACATGCCACATGCTCTTATCGGCTGACTCTTCCTCTAGGGCAGCTTTCTCCTTGATCAGAGACGATCTCTCATTCTCCCAGGATAATTTCTCATTCTCCAAAGCGATGACTTTGGCCTTTTCCGCTGCTAAGGCGGCAGATTGCTCTTTTTCTTGCTCCCGATGAGCCAACAATAAATTTGTGTGCTCCTCCAGCCACTTTTTCTTCTCATCCCGCTCCCGCTCCAATTCCTTCAAAGTGGAGGAGAGGGAAGCGGCTTGACTTCGCACTTCCTCCGCCCAGTAATGGAAATACATCATGTTGGTAAAAAGAGAAGAGCGTAGGAGTTTTCCCTGTCCAGCACAGACCTCGAAAGAAAAGCTGCCCGTTCTGGCGCAGACGCCAATACTTGAGAAGCTAGAAAAGCCGTAACCTCATCGGGGCCGTCACCCCCTAACGCGGTCAAAGCAGTATTCCGGAGATCGAATAATCCAATTTGATGGGTCACCGCAGCGGGCCCACTCAGCGAACCGAGATCTACTACACAGTTAAAAGTGGGTCCTCCTTCACCAAAACGGTCCCGGAGGGGGATACACGAAGGAAGAAAACCCAAGGAAAAGGGAGCGCGGACCTGTGACGATGAACCTCCTGAAGCGATATAAACGCCATGAGGCTGATAGCCGGAGAAATCCTGTGAGACATCCTGGTATCCCATATTGGACAGATACACATGAGCGGAACCGCCGAAAGAATGGGGAGAAGCCTCCAAGGTATCGCTAGTGCCCAGATTCCCCAAAAATCCTGAAGGATTTTCTCCCTGAGGAGCAGCCGTCGAGTCAAACCCATCCACAGACCTATTCTCTACCCCGGTAGTAAAGGAAGAGGGGTTTCCGCCCTCGTCTCCCAAGCGCTGTCTCTTCCTGGAACCGGTCAGCGCATAACTCAACTCCATGTTGTCTGACGGAGGAGCGAAGGTAGCAACGGTGATAGTGTCCTGCCAAGAATATAATTCAAAATACAGAAAGAAAAGAAGAAAGAAATTAAACAACAACAGAAATGGAAATGTAGCCTATGACGGCTAGAAAGTACCCTTACCGCAGCAGTGTTGGAAGGAGGCGCTTCTGAAGAGCCTGCCGCGTCCGGAGAAGGTGTGAGAGAGGCAACTCTTCTTGTTTTTCTCTTCTTTTTTCCTTTAGCAATGGCCTTAGAGGCCTGGGAAGAAGAAGAAGTTTGAGCAGGAGGAGCAGCGACGGTCACGAGGGGAACGCCCGAAGGAATGTCGGCCGAAGAGGACACTTGGACAACGCTCGCGGAAGCGGCCGGAAGTTTGGTGGGATTATCAGTTGCTTCCGTGGAAGCGTCTCTCTTTTTCCTCTCTCTCTTGAGCCCTCCTCAAACGTCTCCTTACGCTCTCGGGTTTATAGTTGGGATCCGTAGCTGCGAAAGCACAAAATAACGTCAGCGTTAGTAACAGTAACAACAAAGAAAGGAGTAACGTAACACTCACATTTAACACAACCACGAATGTCCATTCGACAAGCCACTTGGTGAATGTGAACGCTGATTTCCAGTTTGAGTAATTTGTTTAACCAGCCTTGTTCACGCTGCGGAAGGGTCTCTGGCTGGCTCCAAGCGGTGTCATCCACGTTTTGGTTAAACCCAGATCGCCACCAGGAACAAAGATCTTCAGGAATATCTACCACAAAAAACTCCTTTTTCCAGCCATCAATGGAAGACTCGATATGGAGGAGTTTCCAAGTAAAGGACTTAAGAGAGTCATCCTCGAAGAGGGGCGATATCGTTATCACTCCCCGGCATTTCATCAGCTTAAAAATAGATTTAAGCAGCAGAAGGGAAAGGGAAGTAATTGTTTTGTATTTACAGAGCTCCAAAAAAGCATAAACACAACAATATGCATTTGGGGACAATTGGACCGGAGACAGATCGCCGGCAACAAGCAATTCCTGGACAAAAGGGTCAATGGGAAGGCGAAAACCATAACGGAACATCTGCGCATACATGACCCTACGAGTGCCCGTCAAAACGCTGTTCAAACGTAGAGACTCGGGGGCAACACTGGCCTTATAATCATCAGGGATGATAGCATTATGGGCGGCCAAATGCTCACGAAGAGCGGCCTCAGAGGTGATAACACTGGCCGTAATATCCATCCTTTTTTCATCGGCAGATTTCGACTCAGAACGGCGAGTCTTAGCCATGGCAGAATTAAAAAGCTAAAAGACGAAGAAGACGATGGAGGAGAAAGAAAATACCTTCAGAGAAAAGCACTTCGAAGAGCCCTGGATAGTGGGGAGAAAATGAGACGGATGAAAGAAAATATGGGAAAAAAGGATGGTAAAAGAAAACGAAAAGCATAAATATTGGGTTTTATAACCCTAATAATTAAACGAAACGACGGATGCCACAATCGTTGCGTGGAAGCGGCACAAGGAATAGACTCAGGTAATGAGTACAATCCTAGAAAAGCGTTACAACGCCTCGATCTAGGCAAAGTTTTCAAGCACGCTAGCTCGTAGCACCAGAAGAAATAGACACGTGTGTCTGTACAATCGCGAATTTCCTTATGAAAGGAGGGCAAGCATTAAATGCTATGAAAAGCGGGCACCGTCTCTTGGAAAAAACAAGCATGATATCGCGAGAAAGGAGATAGCGGAAGAAGACATTAATTAAAAGGGCAGCATTGAATCAACGCGGAAGGGGGAATGAAGTTCAAAAAAGTAATAAAATGCAAATGTATCGTCGCATAACAGGGCGTTATTACAAGACAAAAGAAATGAATAAACAGAAAGTCTTCTAAATGAAACAATCCCGTTCAATCATGGGTCCTTGCAAGCATCGCGGTCATCATCCCTTCGTCCTCCCACAGAAGAAGAAAGATTTCCCTCACATTCCCTCAAATCCTTCAATCTCTTGGAAGCGTTATCGGCCAACACTGACGGGCTAATGGTTCCCTGACGATAGAGATTCATAAACTCGGAGAGGCAGATATCCATGGTCTTGTCTATCTTCGAGGGTACTTTGTCCAAATCTGCATCGCGAGACGCTATCTCTTCGGGAAGGAAGACATTCTTCCTATCAGCCACCACCAATTCCGCCTCTAGAAGGTTTATCTTAGCCTTCCCCTTTGATTTTTCTCGAGCAAGCTCAGCACGACAGTCGTCCAATTCCGCCCGGGTTCGCTCTTGAAGCTGTGATAGCTCCGTCACCTTCATCAAGGCGATATCCAGTTCCCCTTTTACATCAAAAGAAGGGGGAACCTTATCCCGCTGATCATCGAAAAAGTAATTCAGCTCACGAAAGCAGGCCAACATGTCGGTCAGAAGACGCGAATGCCGTACGTCAGGAGAATGCCGCAAGAACTCTTCCTTGTCTTTTGAAAAAGCAAACATTTGTCCCACTATCGGGCCCACTGGCTTTTCTCTTGAGGATGGATCCGATATCCCTAAAGCACGAAGACCGTCGGTGCCAAGGGAAGACAAGTTCAACTGATATGCGGCAGGGCCTTGAAAGCCTTGAGGTGACAGATTGGCGATATAAGGGGGACATCAATTTTTCACGGAATTACCAACGCCCGAAATCGAAGAAAGATACAAAAACTCAGGCTTCTGCGGGGGATAGGTAGGAGGAGCAATCGGATTTGGAACTGGTAAACTCACATTCGGAATAAAGGAGCGAATTGGAGAAGTAGAACCGCCAGACGCCAGAGACGGCCCCATTGCTGCTGAAGCCTCATGAACTTTGGGAGGAATGGCAGAGGACACCTCGGTAACTTCCGTCGTCGGCAAAGGACCCGTAATGCTCGGAGCGTTAACCTCCTCGGTGGGAACCCCGTTGACTTCCTCCGCGGAAGGAATTGGCGGGTCAGACTTCTCTTTGAGAACTCTCTTCACGAGACGCTCGGTTTCGGCAGCGATCTCGTCGCTATCATCCTCGGCTGACTCCGCCGCAGGACCATTTTTTCTTGACCTAAGCGTCCTCCGCCGGGCAAGAGTAGCATGACGCAGCTCGGGACCGGCATCCATGCTTCCGCTATCGCTGTCGACCTCTTCAACCGCAGGGTTATTCAGGGCCGCTCCCTTACCGCAAGGCGGCAGCCAATTCTCCAAAAAACGAGAAGATCGGGTGGAGGCACTGCGTGTCACGACAGTCTTGTTTCTCCTTCCTCGCGGCAGAATAGGCGGACGACTGAAGCCTTCCAGGGGAGGAGAAGGAGGTAACGTCTGAAGCGGCACTACGTTCAAAGGGGCGTCGTTTTCTCCAAATGAGCGTCCCTCAGCGTTACCTGCCGATAAAATGTTTTAAATATAACAAGAAAGTCAGGGCGATAAGGTGATAAAAGAAAAAACTCACCAACGGCACACTCTGACAGAGGCCTGAACCGAGCAAATTCTCGAATATGGAAAGGCCCTTCTATCTCTATTAGAGCGTTAACATTAGATACATCCATACTGGACAACACATCTGGTTTTTGCCAAGCGACACCAGTGATCACTCGGTTGAACCCACCGCGCCAGTACCGAGAGGGTAAGCGAAGGGTGAAGAAGCCGTTTTTCCAGTTGGCCACGTTCTCTTCGAAGCCTTGAAAGTTCCGCCAGAAGAACCGAATGACATCCTCATCCCATCTAGGGGTAATATCGATCAAGCAGCCGCGGCACCTTAAGATAAAAAATGTATGAAACAGATCGAGCGATGGAGCGAAAATACGCTTCATCTCACACGAACGAAGAAAGGCGTAAAGCCCACACCAGGAGGGGGGAGTTATTTGAACGGGATTAAGATCATGATGATTGAGCAGCTTCATCAGAGAAGTATGAAGTGGAAGACGAAACCCGTAGGTAAACAACTTGAAATAAACCAGCAGGAGCGTCCCCCACATGGCGTCCATAAGCCGGGTATCCTTCAGAGAGATAAAGGGGTGATATCCCGTAGGAAAAGTGATACCATGTTCCTCTAACTCAGCCCGCAAAACTTCATTACAATCAAAGATACTACGAGCTTTCCTAACCTCGGGATCTAAGGGATTCTCGGTGGTTGCTGAGGATGTAGTATAAGACATAATGGACTGGAAATGTAAAATTACGGCGATAGAAGAACAAAATACTTGGAGCAGAGAACCAGTGAATCGACCGTCGGCACCGGCGAGCAATTGCAGAAAAATCTCTCGAGAAGAAAGAAACACAGAAGAAAGGAAATACGAAGAATTTCGAAATATCAGCAGAAAAGTGTTAAAATAGAAGAGCGAATCCCTTTTAAAGGAAAAACCTAAAAAAGGAACAGCCTGTGAAAGCAAAACACGTGCAAAGTGAAAAAGGACGCGTGGACAGTCATCAATGCCTTTTGGAAGAAGACAGTTGCTGACCGAAAACCGAAAAGCGGTTGCGCCCCAGCGAAAGGCTTACTCCCGCGATAATCCTGGAAACACAAAAAAGGAAAGCGTCGGAAGAACGAAAGAAAATAAAAGCTTTATTATTTTAAGAAGTCATGCGGCATCTACAAAAAAAGGCGCGCTACGCCCATCTATTCCCCATCAGACCAGGAGATGCCGTAGCAGTAGACCACATCATCCTCATCCTCACCAGCGAAAGGAAAAGGTTCTTCAACCTTTTCCCCCACGAGAGCAGATGACTGATCTGACTTCTCCTCAACAGGCGGCGGCATCATCCCCACAGCCGAGCAGGCAGAAGGAGCCACTTGCGGTGACTCGCGAGGAGGACAGGATGTTTCCTTCCCCTTCGAAGAAAAAGTGGCCAGAGCGTCATAGAATGATTTAGAAGCCTTCGCAGCCTCCTTCCTCCGCTTCTTGCGGCACCGTCGGCGAACGGGCGGCCTCCAGGGGGGCGACGGAGGAGGATCATCCGAATCAGGAGAGGTCGGAGGAGTTGGTGGAGAATCCCGTGCAAACGTATCTAAGAAATGAGAATTGGCCATGAGATTAACACTGTTGGAAAGAAAAACGACGACAAGATAAATGATAATGAAGGAAGGAAGATCCCCTTTTAAATAGCCAGAAAACGGGGGAAAAAAGGATCTTTTAATCTTCTAACCCGACTCTTGAGAAAAGACACGTGTACATCCTGAAGTACAAAAGTGGATTTGCAGTCAAGCCTGTTGAGATTTTCCCCTGATCGAGGAAAATCGCAAATTTGCCCAATCAGTTGCCAGGGCAACAGCGGCTTGGATTTAATGCAGAGTAGCCAAATAATAAGAACCTAGTGGCTGAACCGTTTTCAGTTGGGCTGAGAATATCTTCATTGAAAAATGACAAAGAGAGCAATAAAGAAGAAGAAGAAGAACAGTCGCAAGACGACATGATAAGAACTGTTTATTCATTATGACCTAATGGCCGGAAGGTACATGAACAAGAGGGAAAAGAAAAGGGTACAAAGGGAGCCACCGCTATCAGGCATCAGAGCCAGCGTCCTCAGGCACTTCAGGAAGGTCCCTCAAGGAATCTATGACCAGGAGCAGATCATGGGAAGTGGCTCTCATTCCCTTCAGGCAGCACCCCAGCATATCTTTGCGCTGCTGCAGCATGGCAATCACCACTTGGATCCGAGCGATGGAGGCAGAAAGTTTCGATACGCTCTCCAAAGGACTGAAATCCTCCAGAGAGGTGGCCCCCAGCCTAGAGTGAAGCGGGGTCAGCATCCCTTGTAACTCCAGGATGTCCTCAGAAGTCTTGACCAACATGTTCTCCAGGAATCCGACGTCACCATCATTAAGGTTCTTGAGAGAATGACCTTTGGAAAGGAGGAAATTCTTAGTCAGATGATCCATGATGCGTGTTGGAAAAGATGAGGAGAACGTGGGTGGAAAAAACTCCCTGATTTATAGGCCCCAAGAGGGAGGTTTCGGAGGAAAGGACAATGGGGTCCTCAAAAGACGAGCCGACCCGATAACCGCAAGGGCTGATGAGCCCAAAAGTGGAAGGAAAGGGTAATGTTCGTATACTGTCCGCAATACAGATATCGGCAGGAATGCGAGACAAGGTCTGGAAAAACACCGAAATACACGATATCACGGGTGGCCATCACGTAAAGGCCATATGGCTACCGGTATCCACAGTGTAAGGCCGCGTTGATGTCGCAGGTAGCCCTAGATGCGTAAAACCGCGCTGGCATCACAGGCATCTGGTGGTATAAAGTCGCGCTAATCATAGGCAGCTGATGGCGTAAAGCCGCGTTGATACCGCTGTTTCCTTGAGCGTAAAAGAAAGATTGGGCTCGTATTGACCTCAAACCTCTGTAAGTACACAAGTTTACTAACCTTTATATACGAATATATCTCCTTCCTATGTTTGCAGAACACTTGGAAGGACAATGGACCTGGAATATATGCCAGTCCCCGGTATGACTTGGTCGAATATCCTGGACAATATTATCGGTGACCCGACAACAGCTCTTTCACAACTCGAATAAGCTGAGGCTTCTTAAGCCCCCCTCGAGGGGCCAATCAGAGTAATACCGCCAGGCGGAGAGTAATGACCTCGCAACTGCAAGGGTGATAGGGGCATCCCTCCGGGACGAATCTTTAGATAAGAACAAAAGTCGGAGTCAGCTTGCCCAGTATCCTCAGGCTCAATCTCCAGCTCATTACTTGAGTCTTATCGACGTTGAATAATCCAAGAAGCTCGGAGACCCTGCGAACTTATCACCTCGCGACAAAAACCTTCATTCAAGATGACAGACATGGACAACCCTTGGTAAACACTCGGGCTCGTTTTCAGTTGGGCTTATGATAACAATCGAGATAGTCCTAACGGTCCTACTGCACAAACGGTTCTTATCAGAACGGATCCCCCTGAGCTCCATAAGGATATCCCTGTATCGCCTAAGGATCAGCGAAGGATTCCTAGGATGGTCGACTTCAGCGGGGGGGGGGGGGGGACTCACGCAATTCTATACGCACGACGTCATCCCATCCTAGGGACCCACAAGGTTATCGCTCCTAGCAGCCCCATCAGACATCGCCCGTGATGTCATCCACTGATATCGCCTGTGACGTCATCATCAAACGGCGCCCTTTTTGATATCGCCAGGTATCGCTGTCCAGATCTATAAATACCCCACCATTTTTCACAATCAGGGTAAGGTCAAGCTCACCTAGAGAAACCTCTACTACTCTTAAAACCCGAACTAAGTTAAGCATCGGAGTGTCTACGCCGGAGCTCCCCCTCCGGCGCCTTGCAGGTACACTCGCCGCCATTCACCACCGTTCCGATCGCACACGACGCAGAATCTCACAAGATTGACATTGAATCGTGGGTTGGAAGTAGTAGAGTGGAGAGATTTTAGCTGAGATGATTTGAGAGATAAGAGGGAGAAGGCGAGATTTTAGGGATTTTGTGTTTGTGGGAGGTAAGGAGACTGATTCTTCAAAGATAACTATTAATTAAAATTTGGAAATAATCAATTTCCAAATCATAATTAATAATTTCAAAAATATGACCGTTATCCTTTCTTTTTCTCTCCTTTAAACACACTACCTTCTCTTTTCTTCCCTTTTCTCCGCATGTCAATCAGCCCAAGGCTGAATAAAATGTGGCTAAGATCAAATATACTCCTTACCACACTTAAATTCTCAAAATCACTCCTGAAATTTTCCACAAACTCCCTGAAAATTTCAGCAAGATAAAATCAATTAGTGGTACTGGCAAAATTTGAACAATAAATTTATTCAAGAGAACTAAAAATAAAAGGTATGGGTTGCCTCCCATGTAGCGCCCTAGTTATAGTCCTAGGCATGACTTTGTTGTTCTTTTAATGAATCTCAGGTGGGGAAATCAATTAGTGGTACTGGCAAAATTTGAACAATAAATTTATTCAAGAGAACTAAAAATAAAAGGCATGGGTTGCCTCCCATGTAGCGCCCTAGTTATAGTCCTAGGCATGACTTTGCTGTTCTTTTAATGAATCTCAGGTGGGGCTTCAATCGCCTGATTTTCCTGAAACGTTGGAAATCCTTCTAGGAATGGTTTGAGTCGCTGTCCATTGACCTTGAACACAATCCCTGTCTTTTCATTCTTAATATCCACTGCACCATGAGGGTAGATATTAGTGATAACATATGGACCCTCCCATTTGGTTTTAAGCTTACCTGGGAAGAGCTTAAATCGTGAATTGTAAAGAAGGACTTTTCCCCAAAGTTGGAGGTCATTCTCAACAATCTTGCTGTCATGGTATGTCTTCATCCTGATCTTAGCTAAGAGCTGGTTATCATATGCTTGATTCCTCAATTCTTCTATTTCATGGATTTGGAGTTTCCTTTCCTCACCTGCTTGGTCGTACCTTAGATTGCATTTTCAAATTGCCCAATAAGCTCTATGTTGCATACCTACTGGCAGGTGACAGGCTTTCCCATACACCAATTTGTAAGGAGTTATTCCTATGGGGGATTTGTAAGCAGTCCTATATGCCCATAGCGCATCATCCAACCTTTGGCTCCAATCTCGTCGATCTAAGCCAACGGTCTTAGCTAAGATCGATTTGACTTCTCTGTTTGACACCTCCGCTTGGCCATTTCACTGAGGGTGGTATGCAGTAGAGACTTTGTGGGTTACACCATACTTCCTAAAAAGAGAAACAATAATACTATTGCAAAAATGTGTGCCTCGGTCGTTAATGATCCCCCTAGGCACGCCAAATCTGTTCAAAATGTTAGTTTTCAAAAATAAAACAACAGTTCTAGCATCATTGGTCCTAGTTGCCTTAGTTTCTATCCATTTAGACACGTAATCCATAGCAAGCAATATATATTGTTTTCCATCCGACATAGGAAATGGTCCCATGAAATCAATGCCCCATAGATCAAAAATCTCACAATTTAATATAACATTCATGGGCATTTGATTTCTAGCGCTTATGTTTCCTATCGTTTGGCATTCAGGACATGTCTTACAAAATATATAACTATCATGAAATAGGATGGGCCAATAAAATCTCGACTCTAGGACTTTTAAGGTTGTCCTCATAGCTCCAAAATGTCCACCACATGCATAAGAATGATAAAACCTCAAAACCGATGGGATTTCAGTTTTAGGAATGCATCTTCTAATCAACTGATCAGATCCGATTTTCCAAAGATAAGTGATAACAATTAAGGAAACGCCAAGGGTATGTTCGTCTTCTCACCTCAAGTCAAAGCCAGATCCCTGTAGACCTTTACCGACGACGGCACCCGGTTGCCGCTCCCGTAAGACTGAGGATTCCGGGATGGTCGACATCAGCCGGGGGGGACCCACATGGCGTCATCCCATCCCAAGAAACCCCGATAACTACTCATTGGTGATTTCCCACTAGCGATATCCGAGGGACCACGCAACGTCTCATTGGCGATATCCCGCTAGCGATATCGAGTCCGGCTGACGCATGCTGACATCATCCTGGGCGATATCTCCCCATGATAACGCCCACCCCTGGGGGTAACGACCTTTCTTTCTTCGGCTATAAATACCCCTCATTTCTAGATCGAGAGTAAGATCTGATTCTCTACCCAAAATCTCTGCCAAATTTCACAGCGATACTAACTTAAGCATCGGAGTGTCTACGGGTCTCCGGCGCTTTGCAGGTATGACGGACTACTGCTACAGTGATTCCAGACAGCCATAATCCAGATCCCGCTTTCCCAACAGTCTGAATCTTATCAAATTTGTGCTTTTATTGAGAGCTTTGGTTTTAATTAAGTGAGCATCCTTAATAGCCAAGCTCTGTTCTTCTGGGAATTGGAAGATTATGGGTTCTGATTCAGATCCACCATTGACTTAGTCCTCTAGCCTTCCATTTGATACCCGTAGGCGACTTTTCACTTTCGCCACTTCTGATGCTTCCACCTCGGTGCAAGAAGCTCCTCCAGGAGCGTCAGATCTGTCCCTTGAGCAAGCAATGGGAACATTTGTGTCCCAGCCGCATACTCCTTTATCTCAAATAGCGGGGCCCAGTCATTTCAATCCTCAGTCAAGGGGATCCGTGATAGACGGTGCGAATAACCCTCTCGCGAGCTCGATTTCAGCCCTCCGCGCCCAGTTGGACCATTTAACGGAACTGGCTGCTAGATTCACGCCAAGCGCTTCCGGATCGGGCGTCCCATCTCAGTTCGTTTTCACTCCACCCATTATTACAGAACGGCCGCTGTCGTCCCCATTGCATGTGAACGTCCCTTTGACGCTGCCTGTGTTGAGTGCACCAATCAGTCTGGTATAATTTGCTCATAGGACGGTGGAGCCGTATGTATGACAAGTGCCCATAATTCCTATTCCCCAAGAGGAACGTCAAGGGCGTGAGGAGGATAGAGGTCGTTGGGATGGTAGAAGGGGCGAAAATGATAGAGATATATCTTCTGGAGGGAGTGAAAGATCCAGCAGTAGGAGGCATCGGACTCGCTCACTAAGGAGCCGCAGCCCGACTCCCAGGCGACATCATAATAGAGATCCGCGAGATCGTAGGTGTCATTTAGAGGTATCCCCACCTCGGTATGCACGGGAAATCCTTGATGATACTTCTGGCCACCCCTTTAGCTTGCGCATAAGGCGTCACAGAGTTAGTAGACATGTAAAGCTCCCCTCAGAATCCTATGATGGCACTAGAGATCCCATCTCTCACCTTAACAAGGTGAAGGACTTTGTGCAATTCCAGACCCACAATGACGCTGCTTTGTGTCAGATATTTGTAATGACCCTGTCGGGGGTAGCACGCTTATGGTTCGAAGGTCTTCCGGGTGGGTCTATTGATAGCTTCTCGCAGCTGGAATCTAAATTCAGGAGTCGATTCAGTACTGCCGTCCCTATCAGGAACTCTGTCGCTGCCTTGTTCGACCTACACAGGAAACCTCAGGAATCCTTGAGGAGCTTCCTCCATTATTTCGACACCGAGATGTCACTAACACCAGGTGTAACGGTCGATTTCGCCATCGAAGCCTTAAAGCGAAATTGTTGTTATGGAAAGCTCAGAGATGCTTTAATGGTTGACCCTCCAGCGACTTTAGATGCATTAAGGCTAAAAGCCCACAACTATACGAGGATGGAAGAGGAAGAGAATAGGGACATGATTCGGAACATGCAGCCAGCCATGCCTCCAGCTCATATTCTAGCTACTTCTGAAGATCGGTTCATTGATGATTATGCTCAGCGAAAGGATCACATCCCTAGGACATCTAACCGGAGGAGAGACAACTCCTCAAAGGGAAAATCTAGTGACTCCTCAACACAGCGGTAGGGCTATCCTCCTAAGGGACATGTTTATGACTCAGATCTTCCTTCCTTCGTTCTACCCAGGGCTGAAATATTAGCAATAGTGGAGCAGGGAAACCTGCCCATCCGTTATCCTGCCCCTGTAAGACCGGGGGTAACCCTGGAAAGAAGAGAAAATGCCTATTGCAAATTTCACAAAGCTAAAGGACACTCAACCGAGGCGTGACGAGAACTCAAAATGACAATAGAGCATCTAGTGGAGGAAGGCTATCTGGGAGAATTTGCCGTGAAAACACGAGAAGAAGCCAAGAGTAACCCAACAAATAGAATAGCCGATGGCAGAGTGACACCTTCCCACCCCCCAGGCCATGACACTGCTCTTGTGGGAGGAGGCCGGGAAATGCTCACGATTGATGACGAGGACGTCCCCATCATTAACATCATCGCTGGAGGCACACCTTATTTGGATGAGTCCGCACAGCTGACACCCGCACCAGGAGATAAGCAGAAGCGGGCAGGCATGTCAATAAAGAGTGAAGCGATAAGTGCCTTGGATCGTATGATATTATCCTTTTCTAAAGAAGAAAAAAAGGGTGTGGTATATCCGCACAACGATGCGTTAGTGGTTACACCCATTATCGCCAGCCATGGAGTTAGAAGAACTCTGGTTGACAACGAAAGCGTCGTAAACTTGTTCTCACTGGAAGCTTACAATCTCCTGAAGCGTCCAGACAACGAACTTACGCCCTGTAAAAAACCTATTATTGGGGTGGACGGAGTCCCTATCCCCGTGACTGGAGTAACTACCTTGCCGGTATATTTCAAGGAAGATACCTCCAAACGATCAGAGGAACTTTTATTCTTGGTGGTGGATCTAAATCTGCCTTATAACGCCATATTAGGTCCCCATTCCTCAACCGTTTCGGAGCGGCGATATCTCAAAAACATCTGAGGTTGAAATATCCTTCTTGGGATGGTGTGGTCTCCATCCGAGGTAATCAGAAGTTAGCGGCTGAATGTTACCTGCTCATGACTCAGAAGAGTTGCGATAGGTACGTGTGCGTGACGGTGGATCCGTATGAACAAAATGATGAGAAACGCACTCAGCCTGTAGATAAAATGACTCACATCCCGGTTAACAGAATAGATGGGGTCGTATTTCTGGTCAGCGATAATCTCAGCCCGGAGGAAAACTTTCAGTTAGACCAACTGTTAAATAAATGCAAAGGAGAGTTCGCATGGAAACCCTCTGACATGCCTGGTATCTCACAGGAGGTGGCGGAACATCGACTCAATGTCAACCCTGATGCAAAACTGGTCCAGCAGAAACAACGTGTTTTCTCGACCGAAAAAGCAATGGCTATCGAAAAGGAAGTCGCAAAACTTCTTGACGCTGGCTTTATTCGAGATGTGCATTGACTTCACAGATTTGAAAGACGTCTGCCCTAAAGATTGTTACCCACTTCCCCGAATTGATCAGCTGGTTGATCAAGCTGCCGAGTACGCATACTTGAGCTCGTTAGATGTCAACTCAGGGTACCACCAAATCCCCATGGCCAAGGAGGATGAAGAGAAAACTGCTTTCATCGCTCCGAAGGCCACTTACTGCTACACGGCGATGCCGTTTGGGTTAAAAAATGCTGGAGCTACTTTCCAGCGAATGGCGAATCAAGTCTTTGAGAAGTAGATCGGACGAAACGTAAAAGCATATGTCGATGACATACTAATCAAAATCCAAAGCTTCAAAGATCACTTGTCTGACCTGACGGAAGTCTTTGAAGTGATGAAGCGATATCAGATGAAACTGAACCCTCGAAAGTGCATGTTCGCCTTTCAAACGGGAAAATTTTTGGGTTACGTGGTCAGCCAAAAGGGCATTCAACCCAACCCGTCAAAGGTCAAAGCTATCCAAGACATGATATCTCCTCGAACTGTAAAGGAAATACAGAAGCTAACAGGGCGCGTTATCGCGCTAGGACGGTTTATCTCTAAACAAGGAGAAAGGTGCCTCCCTTTCTTCAAGGTTATACGCAAGAAAGCCGTCTTCAGATGGACAGCAGAATACGAAGAAGCATTCACGAACCTGAAGGCCTACCTCTCGTCTGACTTCTTATTGACAAGACCAGAGCCTGGCGATATCCTGTACTTATACCTTGGGGTTGCTGACGAAGTGGTCAGTGCGGTCCTTGTGCGAGATGACAATCATACGCACCGCCTAGTATACTTTGTAAGCCATATCCTGAAAGATACCGAGCTAAGATACACCCGAATTGAGAAAATAGCATTCGCCTTGGTGCAAGCCACGCGGAAAATGGATCGATATTTTCAAGCTCACACCGTCATTGTGCTTACGGATCAACCTTTAAAAAGGATATTCCGGAAGCCTAAATCCTCAGGGAGAATGCTGATTTGGGCTATCGAGCTTGAGCAATATGGCTTGCACTATCGATCCCGACCGTCTGTGAAGGCTCAAATTCTAGCAGACTTTATCGCGGAATGCACCTTCACGCCGGATCCAATGACGGAGTTGACTGTAAAAGAAAAAGAAGAGTTGGATCTCCCTTTCCCTGAAACTTACACTGACCTGTGGGTCATACACGTGGATGGTGCCAAAAATCAAGAGCTTGCCGGGGCCGGAATCTTCATGAGTGGGCCTCACGGCATCCATGTGCGATATGTCATCCGAATCCTGCAGTCGTTGTCCAATAATGCTGCAGAGTACGAAGCGCTGTTAGCCGTGCTCAGGATAGGAAAGAGCATTTCCATCAAAGGAATACATGACTCTGGGAGGTTGGGAGACTTGCGGCTGAAAGTCTGCGGAGACTCCAAGCTGATAATAGACCAAGTGTTGGGACACTCTCAAGCTAGAGAGCCCATCATGGTGCAATACCTTGCTAAAGTGAAATGCGAGTTGATAGAAATAAAGAAATGTGGCATACAGGTTGGCTTCGAGCACATTCCTCAAGAGGATAACGCCGAGGCCGATAACCTCGCCAAACTCGCAGCAAACCCAGAAGCGTCCATATCGAAAGGGGTGTATTATCGGGAGCTACTCGTACCTTCCTTTATGGAAGAACAGGCGACGCTCTATGTGGAAGAAAGTGAAAATGACTGGAGAATTCCCGTCATAAAATATCTGACACACGATGAGCTACCGGCGGATAACGCTGAGAAGAAGAAAGTGCTCAAACAAGCGGCACGGTGCATAAACTTTAACGGGGAGCTGATGCGGAGATGTTTCTCTCATCCGGCTGCCAGATGCATAACAGATCAAGAGGGCCTTCATACCCTCCACGAAATCCACGAAGGAATTTGTGGCATGCATGCATCCGGCGGAACCCTAGCTGCGCAGGTTTTTCGATCGGGGTTCTACTGGCCTAGTATCCGGAAAGACTGCCATGGTTACGTGCGAACCTGCCAAAAGTGTCAGGAATTTTCTAAGATTCCTCGACAACCCGCCACCCAAATTTATGACATCATCGCTCCTTGCCCTTTTGCGAAATGAGGAATTGACATCCTTGGACCATTTCCAAAGGCAAGGTCACAGTTAAAGTTTGTGGTTGTGGCAGTAGACTACTTTACCAAATGGGCGGAAGCTGAGGTGGTAACCAACATCACGACCAAGAAAATCTGGCGTTTCTTCAAACACCAAGTTATCATGCGTTTCGGAGTTCCCCGCGTGCTAGTCAGCGATAACGGAACACAATTCATCAGCCAATTCTTTAGAGACCAATGCGAGGAGTTTGGAATCGAGCAAAGATTATCTTCCGTTGCTCATCCGCAGACCAATGGTCAGGCTGAGGTGACAAACTGAGCCATCCTTAACGGTGTTAAGAAGAACCTAGAAGGATCTAAAAAGAAGTGGGCAGATGAACTACCGTATGTGATGTGGTCCTACCGCATGACCACAAAAACCAGCACAGGAGAGACACCATTCACACTAGCTTTCGGCACTGAGGCCGTCACGCCCATGGAAATTGGTACCATGAGCTTACGAGTGGCTTACTTCAGAGAAGAGCTGAATGAGGAAAGATTGCGTGCGAATCTTGACGCACTGCCCGAATTGCAAGAGGAAGCTCTCCTAAAAATGACACACTACAAATAAAAAATGGCGCGTTATCATAATAGGCGTGTCAAAGAACGACTTCTAAAAGAAGGTGACCTGGTACTCAGGGATCAACGAGAGCCTGGTCAATGCCGAGGGAAGCTCAGTCCTAACTGGGAAGGGCCATACCGTGCTACCTGTATCGTCGGGAGAGGAGCGTACCATCTGGAGACACTCGACGATACCCCCTTACCTAACTCCTAGAATATCGCTCGTTTGAAATTATATCATGCTAGATTTTGATTTATCTCTGCACTTTTACTAACGCCAGCCCTAACCTATGCTAACGCTCAAATAATGAGCTTTCTTGTGTTTCGTGGTTGTGTGTATATGTGCAGGCGATAAGAAAAATGGAAAGAGGTTGCCAGGAGTGAAAAGTCATATCCTTGTGATGGTCGGTCCTGATCCACCGACTCACTAAGTGAGGGCACGCCCTGGCACACCTAATATTTAGCGTTAGGAGTGAAAAGTCCTATCCTTGTGATGGTCTGTCCTGATCCGACGGCTCACTAAGTGAGGGCACGCCTTGGTGCACCTAATATTTGACGTTGGGAGTGAAAAGTCTTATCCTAGTGGTAACCACGTGTGGGCCATAAGATGAGGCACGCCCCGACAACCCCGGGAGTGAAAAGTCTTTTCCTTGTGACGGTCGGTCCTGATCAGATGACTCACTAAGATGAGGCATGCCTCTGGAGGTAAAAGCCCGATCTTTATCCCGACTGTTCTCGTGGAGACGGCTCGTTAAGGAAAGGCATACCTCAAGGAGATAATAACTCCATCTTGGAAGTGAAAATCCTATCCTTGCGGCCGGACTGATGTAGTCGGCTCGTCAAGGGAAGGCACGATTCCAGGATGAGAGGGTAAAGCCGAAAGTGAAAAATCCTAACCTTGTGATGGCCTGTCCTGATCAGACGGCTCACTAGGAAGAGGCACTTTCCGGTCGATTGTGGAAAATATGAAAAATCATGAAATCCCAGTGAGTAACCAGATGTGGAATCCCTGGTGAAGTGAGCTGGTTGAGAAAGCGATAACAAGCGACACCGGTACCCTAGAATGGCGGCGGATCGACTCCTACAGGAAACTCGTGTCTGTTATCGCTTATTTCTTACTAATAAACATTAATTGAGAGTGTGCAGGATATCTCTGACTACAAGAGATCGCGACACTTGAGGTGATAAAAGAGTTGTATGACTCATCGGTAGAGTAGACATGAAGCCAACCACGCTGATGTTGACGCGGTTTAAGGGATAGGGCCTAAAAACCCTATTCGTTATCTCCTTTGATCAAGGAAAGAAGAATGCTTCTTTCAGGAATGTGCTCCCTGACGGGGCCAGACAGTGGTTAAGTCGAACATGACAAAGCCCATTAACATGATCAGGGCGATAAGGGCACGAAGGCCACGCTACAAAAATTCAAAGAACAAGAAATACATGGGAAAGGAAAATGGCACCAACAAAAGCTGATATCATAGAAGTGTCATTGTTCAAATACCCACAAAGGGACACAAAAATATACAAAGATGAACAAAAAAGGGGTAACGCTCAATCCTCACAGAAAGAAGAAGGCGACAACACCCTGCCTACTGTTGGTCTTCGGAAATCCCTCGCTCTGGGTAGCATTCGATCTGACCAGGCGGAAGCTCTCGTCATTTAGATCGGAAAAATTCTTCAGAAAGGCGTTAAAAACAGCCTCACCGTCGTAAAATTCTTCCCCATGAATCTCCACAAAATAGTTAGCCATAGTAGAAGCAGTCTTTTCAATGTACCAGCGACACTTGATTGTTGTTTCCACCTCAACCATTGTTTTCTCTTCTACCAAGGTTGCCTTCTCTCCCACCCAAGCTGCTTTCTCCCCCTCAAAAGCGATAATCTTTGACTGCTCAACCGCCAAAGCAGCATTGGAAGTGACCAACTGTTCCTTTGCTTCCCTTGCCTCCTCTCTGGCTACCTCCAGGGTCGTCATATATCTGTCTCACTCCTCCAGCAGCCGCTATTTTTCCCCTTGCTCCTGCTAAAGCTTGGCTACGGAAGCAGCAAGGTCAGCCGCCTTTTGCGACATGCGCTCAGTGAAGTGATGAAATTGGAGGAACCCAGTGAATAGTTTGGAGCGCAGCAAGTCGGCTTGCTCTTCGTCTCCCACAGCAGCAAAGGCGCTTCGTTCCTCAGGAGATGTTAGCATGTGGGCAGCCAAGAACGAAGCAGTAAAGGCTGAGTTATCGCCCCCCATGGCCGCAATCCCCGAACTACGAAGCGTAGTCATGTCCACCTGATGGGTGATGGGCCCAGTGGTGTTATATGAACTCACGTCGGCCATAAGATTGGACACTACTGTCCCCTCCCCGAAGCGCTTAAGCATGGAAGCATCGGAAGGAACAAAAACCACAGCGGTAGGAGAAGGAGGCTGGTTGGAAGCGGAACCTCCCTGGGGCCGAGCCGTCTCATGAGGCTGGTTCGAAGCGGAACCTCCCTGGGGCACGAATGATCCCTGGGGCTGATAGGAGGAGAAACCCGACAGCTCATCAGTATGGACCACGTTGGAGGAATAGTGAGGTACTTCCGAGCCGAACGAAGGTGGAGAAGTCTCAAAAGGCCCAGGCATGACCACTCCCTCAAAAATACTACCGGTCTGGGCTGGGGGAGGTGTTAAAGAGTCAAGGATGATTTGAGGCCCCTCCTTGGCATCGGCTTGACTTGAGGACCGGCTCGCACTTGCTCCAGTGGACCTCTGTCAGAATACGCCTCAAGTCCATATTGCCTCATGACAGTAAAGGAGTAGAGGCACGAGAAGTAACCTATGAAGAAAAATAATGAAAAACAAAAGAAAAGGCAGCAAGGCATTGAAAAAGTAGAGCAAGAAGTATAGGGGAGCGATAGCAGTTACCGTCTTAGTGGCAGGTGCTTCCGAAGAGCCGACCGCGTCCGAAGAAGGCAGAATTAGTGGCAGGAGTGTGGCAACACTCCTTGTCTTCCTTTTCTTCTTTCCTCTTGTGGAAGCCCTACGAGCAACTGACTGAGGAGGAAAAGCAGCGATTGATACGACAGGAATACCAACCAGAATGGTATCGGTTTCCTTGTCAACTGAGGCGGAAGATGTTTGGGGAGGAACCGAAGCGGTAACAGAAGGAGCAACTGAAGTGGTGGCGATATTAATAGCAGCGACCGCTTCTCTATCTCGAAGTCTTTTTTGGCGCCTCCTAACGCTCTCGGGAACGTAATTCGGATCAGTTGCTGCAAAAGGACAAGACAGCGTCAGCGTTAGTACTAATACTGAAAGTCAAAGACTGATGCGATACTCACGTCTAACGTAGGCTCTGATATCGGTCCCACAAGCTAGAAGGTGGGTGTGAACACTGATTTCCAGACTGAGCAACTTATCAAACCAGCCCTGTTCCATCTTGTCAAGAGCTACGCGGCACCAAGCCCTTTCTTTGACGCCCTGGTTGAAACCAAACCGCCACCATGGCTCCGGAAGCTCAGGAGTCTCAACCACAAAAAACTGCTCTTTCTATTTATCGACGGAAGACTCCAAGTGAAGGAGTTTCCAGGTGAAGTTCTGGAGCGAATCATCATCATAACGGGGTGATATCGCTATCACACCCCGACGGTTATACATCTTGAACAAAGACTTCAGTAATGCAAGGGAAGGAGATGCAATTCCTTTGTACTTGCAGAGTTCCAGAAATGCATAAATGCCACAGTAGGCATTTGGGGCCAGTTGAACAGGGTTCCGATCCAGAGAGGTAAGCAACTCTTGGATAAACGGGTCAACCGAAAATCGGAAACCATAACGGAACATCTGGGCACCATGATTCTGTGCTTGCCAGTCATAACACTATTCAGGCGTAAAGACGCAGGGGCGACAGAAGCCTTGAAACCCTCAGGGAGGGTGGCACCGTGATCGGACAGATGTTTATCAAGAATGGCAGAAGAAGTAATGGTACTGACTAAGGTCTCTATTTTTTCTTCATCAATTGATTTAGACCCAGAAGCACGAGTTTTTCTTTTTGCCATGGTGGAAAAAGAAAATAAAAAGATGAAGAACACAGCAAGGGAAATGAAGAAGTACCTTTTTTAGAAGAAAATTCAAGTGCCCAGAAGATGAAATCCAAAAGCGCAAAATGATTCAAGAAGATGTAGAGAAACAGATTATCGAAAGTGGAAAAAAGAAGTAAAGTGTTGGGTTTTATAACCCTAGGAGGCTAAAAGAAATGACTGCTGGAACAGTCGCGACGCGCGTGACAGGCAAAAGCAATGAGTACAACCCTATAAAGGTGAGAAGACGCTTTGATCCTATCAAATCACGCTAGCCCTAGCGTCCTGATGAGCAGACACGTGTCCCTGAACCATCATGATCCTTCGCTCACATTAATGAGGGGATCCTGAGCATTAAATACTCGGAAAAAGTAGAACTACTTTATCAGAAAGAGGTCAAGCATGATTACGTAATCAACGAGGTAATGCCAAGAAGCAAATTAATAGAGCAGAATGACAGTCATTATTATGCAAGCGTTATCAGTTATTACAAGCCAAGTGAAACCAATGTTGGAAGAAAAAATAAACACTCTCGAGTGCTGCCTTGTTTCCATCACGGAAGAACTCTTTTGTTGCCCCCGGCACCTACATCCTTCAATTTCTCGAAGGCGTAGTCAGCTATCTTGGCAGGATCGAAAGCCTTGCTACGGTAATACTCTGGGAATCCAGCGGCAAAGGCCTGTATCGCCTTATCTTCCTAGGGCGACATCTCATTGGGCACCTTTGCTAGTTTCGGATCGCGGGCCGATATCTCTTCACTAAGGAGAGTGTTTCTTCTGTTGGCAGCCACCAACTCTGCTTCCAGAAGTTCTATCTTGGCCTTCCCTATCGACTTCTCTCTAGCCAATTCAGCACGGCAGTCGTTAAGCTCAGCTTGGGTATCATTATGGAGTCGCGTCAGCTCCACCACTTTAGAGGGGGAACCTCGAGCCTTGTCACCCTGGATATCGAGAAAGTAATTCAGCATGCGAAAGCTAGCCGGCACGTCATTCAAAGCACGTTCGCGATAAACCTCCAGAGGAAGCTATGACGTCTCCTCCCTATCTTCAGCAAAGCCAAATATCGCACCTACAATAGAACCCACCGGCTTGCTTCACGATAGCGGATCCGATATTCCCAGTGCGCAAAGTCCGCTGGTGCCAAAGGTAGACAGATCCAAGCGATAGGAAGTGTCTCCTTGAGGACCTTGAGAAGACAGATTTGCGGTAAAGGGAGGAGAGCGACTTTTAACGGAACCACCAGCTCCTGAGATAGAAGTGCAGAATAATGGCGGAAGGCCATTCAACAGAGGGTCAGGAGTAATGGCTGGTTCAAGATTCGGGGCAGCAACATCAGGAATGAAAGAAGAGATAGGGGAGTCAGGAGCGGCAATTAGAGGAGGAAGGTTGACCTCTGACGAAACCTCAGAAACATCAGGAGGAACGTCGGTTGACGCATCAGCTGCTACCGCTGCCTTGGAAGTACTCGCACTGCCAAAAGAACCAGCCCCAGTAGCAGGGGTTTCGCTAGCTTTGTTCGAAGTGGCTTCAGCGATTGGGTTGCTATTTCCCATTCGTAGCTTCTTCCGCTGAGCTGCGGAAGCATGACGAAGCCCAGAATCAGTATCCATGTCCTCACTGTCGCTGTTGGGTACTTCAGTTTTAGGACGATTCAGAGTCACTCCTTGCCGAATGGGTAACCAGTTCTCGAGAAAACGGGAGGTGCGGTTGGAGATACCGCGCTTGGCGACAGTCTTGAATCTTTTTCTTTTTGGTGGAGCGGCAGGGTGACTGGAACTCTCAAGTGGAGGAGAGGGCGGCAGTGACTGAAGTGGCCTCACATTCAGAGGAACGTCTTTATCGCTCGACGGTGGGTTTCCAGCGTCACCTACCAACAAAACATATCAGAACAGTGAATTAGCTGAAGCGATAATGGGAGAAAAGAAACTTACTTATAGTACACTTCTCTATAAGCCTGTACAAGGCAAACTCTCAAATGCGATAAGATGATTTCAGCTCTAGCAGCACATGCGTTTGTCGAAGCTCTTCCTTGGATATTGTTGACGGGTTTATCCAAAGAGAGTCGTTAAGACACTGATTGAAGCCCCTGGGCCAGAGGCGGAAAGGCAAATTCACGATGAAAAAACCGCTCTTCCAATCAGCCATAGTCTCTTCAAAGCCCTGGAATTTCTGCCAGAATGACTGCACCAATGCGTCATTCCATCTTGGGGCGATATCTACCACACAGTTGCGGCACCTAAAACTAAAAAACTTGCAGAATAAATTGACAGACGGGACAAGGATACCCCGCAACTCGCAAATGTGAATGAAGGCATGAATCCCACACCAAAAAGGAGGCGTAATCTGAGCCGGGTTAATGTCATATCGAACCAATAAAATTTTCACTGCTTCATGGATGGGAAAGCGAAAGCCATAGAGGAACATGCTAAAATATACCATCCTATCGCCCCCCGATAGAGGGTCATGAAGCCGATAACCGGCATCAGGAATTCTAACAGAGTAACCGGGAGGGAAAAAGATACTATTTTCCTCCAGTTCTACCTCCAAAACCGCTTGATCAACAAAAACACTAGGTGTTCTCTCAATTTCTAAATCTATGGGCCGCCGGAAATTCTGGAGACTTCTCAAAGACCTATTTGTGGCCAGAGGCCACTGCGAATCCTTGGGTATCCTAGATGTACTCATAACGAATCGACAAGAAGAAAATATGAGGAAAAGAAATGGAGTACCTTGAACAGAGGGCGGTGGACAAAACCGTCGGCGCCAATGAATGGTGTTTGTAGCTTCCTTCGAAGTAAGAATCTAGAGAGAGAAAGGGAGAAAATTTTGAAGTGCAAGCAAAGAGTATTAAAAGAGAGCAGTTGCTCCCTTTTAAAGGGCTGAGCTTCTGCTTGAATTTCTTCATCCACATCGACATCCTCATCCCCAAATGAATGATTACGTACCTCCTGGTCTGATTTCGCACCCTTTCGTTCAGGCAGAACACTTCCACTCCTAAGGTGAATAGCACTTACGTTGTGCCTAGGGTTATCCTCGATCGTGGAAGGTAATTTTCCATTTGTTCCTGGCTGCTGGATTTGTTGGGTGAGCTGGCCTATTTGTTTCTGCATCTCAACAATACTAGACTGAGTAGCTTTTTGCATTTCAGCAAGGCTAGATTGAGTTGCCTGCATGAATTTTTGCAATGTGTCTTCTATAGGAACTCCGGTAATCTTAAGCGGTTGAGGTGTAGGAGGTAACACTAGGGCATTTGATTGATTTGCTCCAGGTGGTCTGGGTACGAAGTGTTGGAAATTTATGGGAGATTGTTGTGGCTGTTGTTGGTATTGTTGTTGATTTGGTTGGCTAGGCTGAGTTGTATCTTGTCTCCACATTAGATTTGGATGTTGTCTCCACGGGTATTGGTTACTCTCATGTGGGAATTTAGGTTTGATAAGAGTCCGGTAGATACTGAGCAGGATCGGCCTGATCTGGGCTGGTCGGGAACACTGTACTGGGGTCTTCGTCACCTGCAAAGCGCCGGAGGGGGTCTCCGGCGTAAACACTCTGATGCAAAAGTCAGTGTGAGTAGTCAAAATGGCAGGGGTTCAGTACGCTGTCTTAGGCTTACCTCTTGTCTAAAAAGGTGGGGGTATTTATAGGCAAAGGAAGGAGTGTACCGACAAGGGGTAGGAGTTATCCCTGGTGGGTGCCGCTGGGGTTATAGATATCGCTGGGGTGGCAGGGAGTGATGTCATGCGGGATGACTTCATGCGGAGTGACGTCATGCGGAGTGACGTCATGGATGACCTGGGATGGGATGCCGCCGTGCGGATGTCGCATGAGAGCCCCCCCGCTGATGTCGACCATTCCAGGGTCGGCCGCCAGGCTAAAGGCGGTAAGAACAGGGTCTCGTTTCCCTCGGTGGGTACAGTATGCTGGCCGAGTCACCCAGTGGGGTAGTGGAGATGCCGCTTCTGTGGTATCGATAGTTATCATATGCCCAACTGAGAACGAGCCCGAATGTTTACCAAGGGCTATCGCCGCGTCTTCCGTCTTGCCTCTTCAGAGGTTTCCGCATTAATGAGGGCTCGACAGTCGATAAAGGTATATTTTCAGAACACCTTTTTTTCCTGAGTCTATAAATAGGCCTTTCATTTTGCACTTGTTTCCATAACTCTCTCAACCTTCTTCACATCTCTCTTCGATTTTCCTCATCTCTTTTCCTTCAATGGACGAGATCACCAAGAACTTTCTGCTATCCAAAACCCATACCTTGAGAAATCTGACCCAGGCTGACATCGATTTTTTGGGGTCGTTGAGCACCAAGACTTTGGAGGATATCTTGGAGCTCCAGGGAATGTTGACTGCAAGCTAGACAGGTTGCTGTTACCATGGAGGACTTCAATCCCGTGGAGAAAGTGGTGAAGCTGTCAGCGGCTGTCTCTCAAATTCAGCTGCTTATGACAATGTTGCAGCATAGGAAGGACTTGCTGGGGTGCTGCTTGAAGGGCATGAGGGCCTATTCTTCTGAACTGACTGCTCTTGCGGATCCCCTGAGGGAAATTCCTTTCCTGGAATGGGAGGATGATGACGCTGGGTTGAATGCCTGACCAGCGATGGGAATCCTCTTGGCGTGTCTTTCTGTGCTCCTCTGGGGCCACCTTTTGTAACCCCGGGCCGTTAGGCCTTTTTGTAATCTCGGGCCGTTAGGCCCTTTAAATAAATAAATATGTTTTTCCTTATTAGCTTGCCGCGCTGTCGATGTTTTTCTTCTTTCTCATGTCGTCTTTCTTAAAAAACAACTTCTATTCTCACTGATTGTGAGCTTGGTGTCCCTTGGGATCCCATAACTTTATTTGCCTACCTAGCTCATAATGACGATTCTCTCACGTCCCAACCGTTCTGAATATATTTTGCGCCATTTTTCAGTGTTAACGGATTGGGCAACGGTTTCGGTGCCTTTCGGTTAGTGTAGACTTTCGACAGTTGCGAAGTCAGATCTTTCCCCCAATAGTCATTATCCCTGATAGTATTAATTGTCCTCGATAATACGCGAAAAGGCAGGCACGCTTCCTCACCTCGGCTATATAATGGGGCTCTTCCTTTCTTTTCCCTGTTCATCTCTTCTTTTCTCCTTTCTTCTTACTCTTACTGATATTTCCATGGCTGACTCCCGTTTTTTGTATATTGCTGCCCGTGATTCTCCTCCGACCCCTCCAACTTCTCCTGACTCTGACAATCCTCCTTCCTCACCTTATTGGAGGCCTGCCAGACGTTCTGCAAAGTGTCAGGGTCGCAAGAAATCAAAGAGAACAAAGAAACAATCTTTTGAATCCTTCTTTGCCGACTTTGAACCTCACTATCTCTCGCTACGGCAAAAGGACGAAGCGTCACCATCTGTTCCTTGTCCTTTTCCCAAGGATAGGACTTCTGTGCAAGATGCCGCTCCAGGACTGGTTGCCCCGACCCTGGAGGAAGGCTCCCGCGCCGCTTCAAAAGAGGAAACTGCCCCCACGACAGGTTCCGTGGCTAGGCTTGGTAAAAGACCTTTCAGGATTGACGAGCTCTTTCCTTTCTACAATAGTGGTTCACCATCGTCTCCGGAGGATTATGATTATGTCTACGACATACACTGGGCGGACGAAGACTGACAATGCCGTACTCGTTGTAGATGCCGCTGGCTTTCTCTTTCAGTAAATAAAATAGAATAAAATAAAATATCATTTGCCTTTTTCTTTTCGCTTTTGGTATAATGCCGCTCTATGGGATAAATGCCGCTGGACAGCCAATTACTGCTTCATACGACCATTTTTCTGGGGTTTCTTGTAATTAACGAGCCTTTCTTTTGCGAAATTCAAGGCGAACGCTTGACTTTAAGTTTTCTGTCAGGGTCTTTCCACGTGTCCTATTTGTCCCATACGTGTTCTGCTGTGATAGGTTGCCCTTCTGCCTGACTTTTCCACCGTCTCTTTTAAAAGGAAAAACGCTTCTCCTTTGTACCCTTTTGCTTCTTTTTATACTTCACAAATCTCTTCGTTCTTCGCTCGCTCCGAGGAAATTCTCTCGTTCGCATCCAGATGATTCGCCTATTAATTTCAGTCTTCTCTCTCAAGGTACTCTGCTCGATCTTGCTTTGATTTTCCTTTGCTGCTTTATCTATCATGCCTCGCACGAGATCTCAATCTAGTTCTTTAGTTACCCCTAGGCCAATTTCTCGGTATCCTGAGCTTGAAAACACCCCTAGCATCTTTACTTGCCCTATTGTCTTACGCCTTGAACTGGAAAGCAATAACATTACCTTCCCCCGCGGTTATCGTCCCACTATTCCTTCTGACACTATGAGGCTTCATAGCCGGCTCTGGAAAACTCATAGGATTCTTTATTTTAAAATGTTTCAATATGGGTTCCGCCTCCCAGTTCATGACACGCTAGAGCGTGTGCTGCGCGAGCACGGGCAAAAGCCTGCGCAGATCACCCCTTCCTCATGGAGTTGCATCTACACCTTCCTTCGTGCCTGCGAGTTAAAAGATATACTTGCTCCCTCTGTCGCTTTATTTCGCAAGTTCTTGACTCTGGTTTTTCGCGACGGCTTCATTAATATTATTCCAAGGTGGGATGACGCCCTAGTGAGGCCTTTTTGGCAAAAAATTCAAGGATTTGAGGAGAACATTTTCTTCGTTGTCGAATTACCCTCTCGCCTGTGGCGTTCTGACTTCAACCTGGAGGTAGTTGATTGGGTGAAGCCAGCGCCTCTGTCTAGGGAAGAGTTGGGTCAGGCCAACGCTTTACTGGAGATAGAGTCCTCTTTCCAGATCCGAAACTTTGCTTTGTACAGGCCTTTAACTGAGTGTACCATAGGTGAGCTTTTGAGCTTCGCCGCTGCCTTACTTACCCCATGTTTACTAACATAACTTTTCATAGGGGAGACTGTCGCTCGCCCGTTCTCCAAAGGTGACGCCTCTCACAAGGTTGTCGCGCCTTCAACGACTGCTCCCTCTACTTCCGCTGGGGTTCGAGCTGATCACCGTATGCCCATAAAGAAAAGATCTTTAGATGAAATTCTTTCCAAGGAAAGCGGTTCCCCCCTCCGCACTTCCCGCTTCGTGGAGAACTGGTTACCCAGTCGGAAGAAGAGGTCCGGGTCTGGTTCGCTAGTGACTGAGATAAAGATTTTCTCCTACGGAGTCGAGGACATGGAGGACATGGACACGGAACTGAGCCTCCGCCAGGCTTCCTCTGCTCAACGGAAGAAACTAAGGGAAGCGAGCGAAGCTCAAGTGACAAGGATGGCTGCTCTATCTCCTTCTGCCAACACTACAAATACCATCGCTTCCCAGACTGTCGTTTCTCCCGACACCACTAAGGAGGGTGCTGCTTCACTGGGTGGCACTTCCTCGACTCTGGGGTTGGCTGCCCCCAACAAGACCTCCCCTGCCGCTGTGATGCCGCCGCCATCTGCTGCAGATTCCACTCCTATCATGGAACCTCCACACTAGCCCATTGCCCCCTGTATTCCTAACGTGCCTCCATCAGTCCCAAGTGGACCTGGTTCTTCTCACTCTCCCCCGAAGTCCCCTTTTCCGTTGTTCCTTACTTCAATTCGAGACGTTGGGGGCTTAGGCGGTATCTCTGCCCCTTCCTTTGTTGCTGATCTTTTCCCTAACGGGCCTCAAGGGGCCTCTTCTCACCGGCTAAATCTGTCAAAATTTGGGACTGACGTGTTCCGCGCCCTGGGTATATCAGACCCCTTGTCGCAAGATCAGCCCACGACTATCTTGGCCTGTGAAATGTTTCGCGCCTCCGAGGACGAAAGTAGGCTACTGCAGCTTCCTCCTAAGGTTCAGTATGTGCGCGTCATGAACAACTGCCTTACTGCCTTTCGACAACTTCATTACTTCATCAAGGCTCGTGGTACACAATCTCAAAACTCTGGTGCCCTAGCAAAGGTAGAGGAGCTGTCGCGACTCCACAAACGCGCTCAAGCCGAACTGCGCGAGTGCCGCGCTGACCTCACTGGGGAAAGGTCTAAAGGAAAAGCCCAGGTTGAAGCTTTGGTGGCTGGCTGGTGGCTGAAAGAAAGAAGAATTCCTTCCTTCTTGAGGAGATATCATCCCGCGATGCCGACCTGACGAAAGCTTCCACAAAGGTGGCCTGGTGGAAGAAGAAGACTGAACAAGCCTTTATTGCTGGGGTCACAGATCAGCACTGCGGTAGGGCCGCTGATCCCGCTGAGGTCGTCAGGTATGCCTCCGCGAGGATGAAAGAGATTGATGAGAGCCAAGAGGGTTTACTCTCCTCCGAAGAGGAGTAATAAGTTAGTGCCTGGGGAGGGCCCATTTGATGCCGCTTGATTGGGTGTGTCGCTTCTTTACTTACTCCGTTGTTGTATTATTTTTCCCATTTGGACTTTGACGTCGCCTCCTTGCTTGTAATAATCAACAAATCTTGTAATCTTGACCAAATAATACGTGTTTCTTAACGATGTCGCCCTTTATCACTTGCCGCTTGACTACTTTTTTCTTCGCACTTCGCCTCTTGCGTGTCGTGGCATTGCGACTTGCCGCTCATTTTCACTAGGTTTGACTGCACCCTTTTTCAGAGCATTTAATGCTCTGACTCCTTTTACTTGATACGGACGAGACAGTCATGATGCTCTGAGCCCACGTGTCATCAAAGGGGAGCGCTAAGGGAATAGCGGGCTGAACATGTCTTTTCGCTCCTTAGGGATTGTACCCGCTTCCGCGCCTCTTGTCCTTGACACGTTACACACCACGATCGCTTAACCCGTCGTTCCCTTTAATCCTTAGGGTTATAAAAACCCTCACGTGCTCTCTTCTTATCTTTTGTTACCTTTCTCTTTGGAAAATGAAAAGAAAGAAAAGAAAACACAATTCCTCTTCTTCCTCCTACGATCCGTCGTCGCCCGGGTGCTTCGATCTTCCTCTCACAAAAGGTACCTTCCTATCTATCCTTCGTTTAACCTTGCCCATGGCTCGTAATCGCCACTATTCCCGCTCTGCTGGGGAGGGGGATATTGATACTACTATTTCCACCATTGCTTCCACCGCCATCCTTCGACGGCGCCTGCGGAGTTATAATGCCACTCTCGACCAGTTGGAGGGGTATTCTACTGAAGTTGCCCCAAAGTCGCTTCGCCTTAATAGCGAATTATCTATCAACCGTAGGGTTCTTTATGCTAAGATGTTTCATTATGGTTTTCGACTGCCTCTAGATCCTTTAATCGCCGAGTTACTCCCTGAATTCGATTTAAATGCTGCCCAGTTGAGTCCAAATGCCTATTGTGGCATTTATGCTTTTATAGCCCTTTGTAGATACATAGGAAATGAATCTCCTTCTTTGTTGTTGCTGCGCTCCCTTTTTGAATTATACCACCATAACAATGGCATCATAGCGATATCGCCTCGCTATGATGTGGAAGCCCTAAACCCCTTTACCTGGAAGTTGCTGTTCCTCGAATCTTCTGTTGACGCTTGGAAAAAAGGATTCTTCATCGTCAATCTGCCCGAGCCCTTGTGGCGGAGTGGGGTTAATCTAGTCATCAGAGATGTTGCCTGGGGTGGCAGGCCACACTTAGGA
The DNA here is from genome assembly GCA_963691705.1 of Viola odorata. NCBI lineage: Eukaryota > Viridiplantae > Streptophyta > Magnoliopsida > Malpighiales > Violaceae > Viola > Viola odorata. The sequence goes on from OY829544.1 coordinate 40,929,160, forward strand.
CCAGTTGACCAAGGCTGGCTGGACAAGCTACTCAACCTGTCGGGGATTCCTGGGGTTCGCACTCGCGAACTTGCGTGCCGGGGCGACATCCGGGATTGCATTCAAAGTGAGCACCGTCCCTTCATTCGCTGCTCCCCGTCAGTACTAACTCTAACGTTCTTTTCTTATTTCTACAGATCCTCCTGCCGGGTGGAAACCTGAGTGCATCAAGAAAAGAGAAAGGAGAGCTCGGCAGAAGAAAGAAAAAGAGGCTCTTTCTGCCGTCTCGATCGGTGCTGCTACGGACACCACGCACGCGTCCACTTCTACGCCTGAGTCCTCTTCTCTTCCTCGAGCGGAGGCTACTGCCACATAAACTATTGAGCCAATTTCCTCCCCCAGCATTGTTCCTACTCGAGCGTCGTCTTCTCGTCCTCCCCTTGCCAAAAAGAAGAAGAGAACTCTTCGCCTTCGCGTTATCGCTCCTACCCGTCCTCCTGTTCAGGTGGTTTTTACAAACTTTTCTCCGTCTATTTATTTCGTTCGTTTCTTAGTTCCTCCTTTTTCTTTCGCGCGTAAGATACCGTTGTTGTTACCTCTTCTGCTACTCCTTCGCGCGACGGCATGGACTTGTCAGGCATTCTTGGCCCCAAGCGACCGCGTCCCAATGAAGACACCCCTTCCACGGATGACTTTACTTCCGGCCAGGAAAGGCAGGGCGGCGTCACCAATACCGGCCCCTTGGAGGGTAATCAAGGCTCTGGTCCGCTAGGGAACGGGGCTACCTCTGCGCCGCTTCACTCTTCTTTTGTCGCGTCATCTCCTCCTCCTGGCAATCCCTTGGGCTTTCTGGAGGATCTTGTAGAGGAGGACTTTCCATCCCTACCAACCGTCGGTTTCAATATTGACGCTGGAGCATCTAATCATTCCCCTTCGTCCCCTCCTGATGTCTTCTTCGTTCCTGCTGCTGTTCAAACGATCTCTCCTTTTCTTCCCCCCATGGACACTCCGAGCATGGTGGCTGACCTAAGCACTATACTCTCTAGCGGAGCCGCCACCCATCAGGTTGATTTAAGAAACATTCGCCAGCGCGGGTTCCCAGCATTAGGAGGCGACAGCTCCCTAGTGACATCCGCCTATCTGGCAGGACATCTGTTGTCGGTTGAGGAGGAGGAGCAGGCCTTCCTCTCCGTTGCCGAATGTGAGCAACTGCAGCGGATAAGGACCCAACTATTCTCTGGCTTTCAGGATTTTTATTACTGGTCCAGGAATCTGACGAGACGAATGAGCTCTCTCCACTCTTCCTCCCAGGAATGGCGCACCGCTAATCACCAGCTCTTAAAAGAAGTCAACAAGTACCAAGGGGAACTTAATAAGACTCAGGAAGAGCTGAGGAAGTGTGTTGAAGAGCGACAATGTGCGGAAGCCAGTTTAGCAGTTGCGAGAAAGGAGCTGGAAGAGGCCAGAGGACGCGAGGCCACAAGGGATGCCGCCCTTCAAGCGGAGTAGGGTAAGAATGTTGTGATTATGGAAGAAACGGTAGATAAATGTAAATGGTTTCTGGAACAAACTGCGGGCCTCATGGCCGACTGCTTTATTGAGCGTCATGGCCGCAATCAGTTCGACGTTAATGCCATCATCCGCCTCTTCAAGCAGAAGTCTGGGTTCCTCACGGAAGAGGGCTACCGCCAAGCGAAGAGGCCACGACATGACGAGGGGGACGGCAGCTTGCCCAGGCCGTAAATGTTACTTCTCTTTTTTGTCCATCGAGCACCCTCACTTCTTTGCCCTTTCTGTGTTTTTAGGGCCTTTTGCTTAAACAAGTCTCCCCTCTTGTATAAACAGTTTGCACAATTTGCCGTCATTTTACTTTATCAATGATCTTTCTCAATTTGCTTTCATTAGCCCTTCTTTCAAAACTTGTTGCCACCGTTGAACTGATGTTGCCTGCGCCTTCGAACCTCCCTTGTGGAGTCGCAACACGCAATGTTGTCAGGCGTTTCTCTCCGCGCGATAGGGTAGATCTGATCTTCACCATTATCTTGTACCGTGCTTTAAGACAACGGGATCTCCCCTTTGGACGCTTTGCCTTTCCGCAGCGTCATTATTTTCTCAAGTGCTTCATCACTTTCACGCTTTACTAAATTTTCTGCACATTTTTACTTATAACTTTCGTTAGTAGCGACATACTCCAAAAGGTCTTAGTTACCTTGGGTCATTGCCGCGCGTGCTCCCGACTCACTTAGCGCGATCCCTCCGAGATGTCGCTTGTGCTGATTTTTCTGCACATTTTCACTTATCATTTACATTAGTAGCGACATCTGCTAAAATATCTTGATTACCTTGGGGTGTGGTCGCGTATTTCTCCAACTCACTTGGCGCGATCTCCCCCGATGTCGCTCGTGTCACGTACTCATCCAGCCAAACTTCACCGGGTTTGTCCCTTCCGGTTACTAGCTGGGGTACCGTGACTTCTCACATTTCCTCAATCGGCCGGGAAGTGCCACCTCTCAGTGCGCCACCTGATCAGGGCCGGCCATCACGAGGATAGGACTTTTCACTTCCTCAGCGTTGTCCTCGCACCTCGGAATGTGCCCCTTCTTAACGAGGTGCCTATGTTAGCGCTACCATCGTAAGGATAGGATTTTCACTTGCGAGGTAGAGTTTTTATCTTCCCTAGGGTCGTGCCTCACTTAATGATCATTCGCCTTTGTGAGCACCGACTGTCACAAGGGTGGGACTTTACACCCCCAGGGGAGTCGGGGCGTGCCCTCTCTGGGTTTCCCCAGGATAGGATTTTTCACTCCCGACAGTGCTGGAGCGTGTCTCATCTTAGCGAGCCGCCTGATCAAGGCCGGCCTCACAAGGCCAGAATTTTTCACTTCCAGCACCATATATTTCTAGGATCGCCGGGGCGTACCTCGTCTTGACGACCTATCTGTATTAGCCCATTCTGCCCCAAGGCTAGCATTTTTCACCCCCGACATCCTCCGCGCGATAGGGTAGATCTGATCTTCACCATTATCTTGTACCGTGCTTTAAGACAACGGGATCTCCCCTTTGGACGCTCTGCCTTTCCGCAGCGTCATTATTTTCTCAAGTGCTTCATCACTTTCACGCTTTACTAAATTTTCTGCACATTTTTACTTATAACTTTCGTTAGTAGCGACATACTCCAAAAGGTCTTAGTTACCTTGGGTCATTGCCGCGCGTGCTCCCGACTCACTTAGCGCGATCCCTCCGAGATGTCGCTTGTGCCGATTTTTCTGCACATTTTCACTTATCATTTACATTAGTAGCGAAATCTGCTAAAATATCTTGATTACCTTGGGGTGTGGCCGCGTATTTCTCCAACTCACTTGGCGCGATCTCCCCCGATGTCGCTCGTGTCACGTACTCATCCAGCCAAACTTCACCGGGTTTGTCTCTTCCGGTTACTAGCTGGGGTACCGTGACTTCTCACATTTCCTCAATCGGCCGGGAAGTGCCACCTCTCAGTGCGCCGCCTGATCAGGGTCGGCCATCACGAGGATAGGACTTTTCACTTCCTCAGCGTTGTCCTCGCACCTCGGAATGTGCCCCTTCTTAACGAGGTGCCTATGTTAGCGCTACCATCGTAAGGATAGGATTTTCACTTGCGAGGTGGAGATTTTATCTTCCCTAGGGTCGTGCCTCACTTAATGATCATTCGCCTTTGTGAGCACGGACTGTCACAAGGGTAGGACTTTACACCCCCAGGGGAGTCGGGGCGTGCCCTCTCTGGGTTTCCCCAGGATAGGATTTTTCACTCCCGACAGTGCTGGAGCGTGTCTCATCTTAGCGAGCAGCCTGATCAAGGTCGGCCACACAAGGCCAGAATTTTTCACTTCCAGCACCATATATTTCTAGGATCGCCGGGGCGTGCCTCGTCTTGACGACCCATCTGTATTAGCCCATTCTGCCCCAAGGCTAGGACTTTTCACCCCCGACATCCTCCTTTTCCTTGTTATCTACACATCACACAGACAACCAACAAGGAACAAGAAATATTTCCACAACAATTGTTAGACCATGCCCAACGGCATGTCAAATTCATAATTTCAATTTCCAGACCATGCCCAACGGCATGTCAAATTCATAATTTCAATTACTAGACCATGCCCAACAGCATGTCAAATTCATAATTTCAATTTCCAGACCATGCCCAACGGCATGTCAAATTCTATATCATAACATAATTTCAATTACTAGACCATGCCCCACGGCATGTCAAATTATATCACAACATAATTTCAATTACTAGACCATGCCCCACGGCATGTCAAATTCTAGCATGATATAATTTCAATCGAGCAATATTCCAAAAGTTAGGTAAGGGAGTACCGTCAAGCGTTTCGAGGTGATACGCCCCCTTTCCGATAACACGAGTGACGCGGCATGGGCCTTCCCAGTTTGAGCTAAGTTTCCACATTCGTTGCCCTGTCGCTCGTTTGTCCCTGAGCACCAGGTCTCCCGCCTTGAGCAGCCACTCCTTAACATGTCTGTTGTGATACCGCGCCATTCTTCTTTTGTAGTGCATTGTTTTCAAGAAAGCTTCCTCGTGCGCCTCAGGCAGCATATCAAGGTTAGCTCGCAACCTCTCCTCGTTTAATTCCTCCTTGAAATATTCCACCCTTAAGCTTGGGGTGCCGATTTTGATAGGCGTTACTGCTTCGGTACCAAAAGCCATCGCAAAGGGCGTTTCCTCCGTACTAGTTTTAACGGTCATGCGGTAGGCCCACATTACATAGGGTAGCTCGTCTGGCCACTTCTTTTTCGACCCCTCAAGATTTTTCTTAATACCACTCAAGATGCTTCGGTTGGTTACCTCCGCCTGGCCGTTAGTCTGGGGATGCGCCACAGAGGAAAACCTCTGTTCGATCTGGAATTCTTCACATTGCTCTTTGAAAAAGTGGCTGGTAAACTATGCCCCGTTGTCACTGACTAGCACGCGAGGCACCCCGAAACGCATGATAACTTGGTGCTTAAAGAAGTGTCATACCTTCTCCGTCGTAATACTGGCTACCGCTTCCGCTTCTGCCCATTTGGTGAAGTAGTCCACTGCCACAATTACAAATTTCAGTTGGGACCTCGCCTTAGGAAAAGGGCCTAAAATATCGATTCTCCACTTGGCAAAAGGACAAGGTGCTACGATCTGAGATATTTCAGTGGCGGGTCGTCGAGGGATTTTGGAAAATTCTTGACACTTATGGCATGATTGCACAAAGTTGTTACAATCCCTGCGAATAGTGGGCCAATAGAATCCTGACCGGAATACCTGCGCGGCCATGGTACCACCTGACACGTGTATGTTGCAGATCCCTTCATGAATCTCACGCAAGGTATGGAGGCCTTCTTGTTCCGTTATACATTTTACGGCTGGGTGCGAGAAACATCTCCGAATTAACTCCCCGTCATAATAAGTGCACCTTGCCGCTTGCTTCAGTACTTTTTTCTTCTCTGCACTGTCGCTTAGCAACTCGTCGTGCTTCAAAAAACTTATCACAGGGACCCTCCAATCCTTTTCAATCTCCTCCACACATAGCAATAGTTGTTCCTCCATGAAGGACGGTAATGACCTTTCCTCATAGTACACGCCTTCTGGTATGACAACCTCCTGATTGGCTGCCGCTTTGGCAAGATTATCCGCCTTGGTATTGTCCTCCCGCGGAATGTGTTCGAAAGTGACACACACGCCGCTTTGTTCAATTTCTACCAACTCCCTTTTCACTTTCGAGAGGTATTGTGCCATGATCGGTTCTCTAGCTTGGGAGTGTCCCAAGACTTTATCAATTATCAACTTGGAGTCCCCTCGTATTTTCAACCGTGGGGCTCCTGCTACCAGGTCGTTCTCAGCTTTGGTGAAGAGATTTCTTCCTACTCTAAGCCCCGCCAATAACGCTTCATACTCTGCTGCGTTGTTGGACAATGGTTGTAGGATTCTAACGGCGTGCCGCACCTGCACATCGTGTGGCCCGATCATGTATATGCTAGCTCCTGCCAGCTCTTGATTTTTGGCGCCATCCACATAGATGACCCATAAGTCTGCAGGGGCTTCCGAGGATAGGATCTTTGCATCATTCTCTTCCTTCTCGAGCGGCTCCAACGCCTTGTCCCTAGTAAAAGTACACTCGGTGATAAAATCTGCCAAAACCTGAGCCTTTACGGATGGCCGAGCTTTGTACTGTAATCCATACTGCTCCAGCTCAATTGACCAAATCAACATCCTCCCCGAGGATTTTGGTTTCCTAAAAATCCTTCTCAAAGGCTGATCCGTGAGCACGATGACTGGATGGGCCTGAAAGTATCTGTCCATCTTTCGTGTGGACTGTATCAGGGCGAATGCCACCTTCTCAATGTGGGTGTATCGCACCTCGGCATCTTTTAACACATGACTAACAAAGAAAACGGGTCGGTAGGCGTGATTATCCTCCCGGACCAAAACGGCACTGACCACTTCATCCGCGATGCCGAGGTATAAGAATAGGGTGTCGCCCGGTTCCTGTCGTGTTAGCACCAAGTCGGACGATAAGTAAGTTTTCAAACCCACGAACGCCTCTTCGCACTCTTGTGTCCATCCGAAAGGAGCTTTCCTGCGTATGACTTTAAAGAACGGCAAGCACTTCTCGCCCTGCTTAGAGATGAACCGTCCTAGAGCAATGACACGTCCTGTTAACCTCTGAACTTCCTAGAGGGTTCGCGGCGATACCATATCATGGATAGCCTTAATCTTTGACGGGTTCGGCTGGATGCCCTTTTGGCTTACCACATGCCCCAAAAATTTTCCCGTTTGAAATGCAAACGCGCAGTTGTGAGGGTTCAATTTTATCTGATATTTCCCCAATGTGTCAAACACTTCCTACAAATCGGCCAGATGGTCGCTGAAACTTCTGCTTTTGACCAATACATCATCTACGTATGCTTCTATATTTTTCCCGATTTGCTTTTCGAACACTTTGTTGGCCATACGCTGGAAGGTTGCCCCCGCATTCTTTAAACCAAACGACATTGCCGTGTAGCAATAGGTGGCCTTCGGAGTTATAAATGCCGTCTTTTCCTCATCTTCCTTGGCCATAGGAATTTGGTGGTATCCAGAATTGGCGTCCAAGGAACTCAAATACGCGTACCCTGCCGCTTGATCGACCAGCTGATCAATCCGGGGAAGCGGATAACAGTCCTTAGGACAAGCGTCATTCAAGTTAGTGAAATCAATGCACATGCGCTAGTCTCCGCTGGGCTTGCGGACTAGGACGGGGTTGGCCAACCAAGTGGGGTATTGAACTTCTCGAATGAATCCTACGTCTAACAGTTTCGCTACCTCCTTATCAATCACCACCGCCTTTTCCACGGAGAATGCTCGCCGCTTCTGTTGAACTGGCGTGGCGTGCGGGTCAACGTTGAGTCGATGTTCAGCCACTTCCCTGGACACGCCAGGCATGTCCGCCGGTTTCCACGCAAACTCTCCTTTGCACTTGTTTAACAGCCGGGCTAATTGTGCGCTCTCCTCAGGGTTCAACTTTTCACTGGCCTGGAAACTCGCCTCACCATTGCCTTGGACGGGGATGGGTACCATCGCATCCACTGGCTGGGTTCACCTTTCATCCCTTTGCTCATAGGGATTCGCTGCCACACACATATTGATCACAGATTTTTTGAATCATTAGTGAATAACACTCGACGGCTAGCTTTTGATCGCCCTTGATCGATACTACTCCTTCCCAAGAGGGGTACTTCATCCTGAGATGTTTCTGAGATACCGCCACCCCAAAGCGATTGAGGAATGGCCGCCCTAGAATGGCATTATACGGTAGGATGAGATCTACAACCAAGAACATCAACTCTTCTGATCGTTTCGACACGTCGTCTCTGAAATACACAGGCAGCGCTGTGATTCCAATTACAGGTATAGGCATGCCGTCCACTCCAATAATTGGTTTCTTGCAAGGTGTGAGTTCACTGGCAGGGCGTTTCATGAGATTATATGCTTCCAACGAAAATAAATTTACCGCACTGCCGTTATCAATGAGGGTCCTTCGTACCCCATGGCTCCCAATAACCGGTGTGACTACTAGCGCGTCATTATGAGGGAAGGCAACGTGATACGATCCTTGTTCCTGAGGATGCGTAACACCAACTGTGATCTTTGTTCAAAGACGGATTTCCTGCGGAATAGAATGAACTGATAGATAACTCGACAAGTACGAGCTTAGACCACTAGCTAACCTGTGCTAAGTGCCCTAATCGATTTCAAGTCAAGGGTCTTGAATCGGGTTCTTAGGACTAGACTCAACAATGTGAGAATCACACTAAGATAAACGAGACAATAATGCAATTCCAAGATTTACTTGTATAAGACTCAAGTATTGCGGACTCAAGAATAACAAGGTTCAACCAACTTGAACAAGGGGCGGAGATTGAAGAGATTAACTCAATTTATCAAATAACAGCCCCTTTCTAAGGAGGCCCAAAGGCTCCTTATATAGGTTACAAATAAACCCTAATTCCAAAAGAGGAATATTACATAAAGTAGATACTTAACTAATGAACTAAATGTCTATTTAATTAATTAGCTAAACAAGGTAAAAGCAATAAACGCGTGCAGCTTCTGGACAACAGAAACGGACAAGTGCCGATAGAGGTAGGGACCAATCGGGCAGGAGCCGTTTCATTCAAGGGCAGATAGGTGCCAAAACGGACACGCGGAAATGTTGAAGCAAACGGCAACGGATGAGTCAAAACGGTAAGTGCCGTTTTGAGAGAAACGGACGCGTGCCGATAGAATGGTCAAATGCCGTTTGACCAATGCCGATTGTGCCAGTTGATCAAGTGTCGTTGTGCGCATAACGGTCAATTGCCGTTTGACCCACGTCATCATCGGTCAAGGCAAAAGTGAGAAGATTCACTATCTTTGCCGTCTTCTCCCTAAGTGCAGTCCTCTCACTTGTCATCTCAGATTCTAGCTCTTTGTGGATGAGGGATGACAATCGGTCTTGAAGTCGGTGGGCTCTGGCTCGAGTCATTGGACCAGCTGGTGGTAACGGTAACTGGATGCGTGGATTCGCATCATTCCCTCCCCCTTCGGAAGGATTCGTCCTCGAATCCGTATCGGCATCATCCGCAAGTCCATACTCGTCATCTGCATCAAACAAAACTAAGTCAGAAACATTGAAAGTGGAGCTAACGGCACCATACTCACTCGGCAACGCCAGTTTATAGGCATTGTTGTTGATCTTCTCAACAATCTGAAACGGTCCGTCTCCTCGAGGTGATAGCTTGCCGCGGCGTTGGTCAGGAAAACGCTCCTTGCGCATATGCAACCAAACCCAATCGCCAACCTGAAATGTCACTAGCCGTCGGCCCTCATTCCGTTTCTGCACAAGCTTCTCATTCATACGCTCAATGTTCTGTTTTGCCTTAGCATGTAATTGCTTGACAAAATCAGCCTTCTGTTCACCATCTAAACTTACAACATCACTCAACGGTAAAGGAGTTAAATCCAAAGCAGTTCTAGGATTAAAGCCATAAACAAGCTGAAACGGTGAGTAATGAGTAGTAGAATGAACAGCACGGTTGTAAGCAAATTCAATAAACGGTAAATGATCAACCCAAGTAGAAACATACTTACGAACTAAGGTGCGCAAAAGGGAGCCAAGAGTCCGATTTACCACCTCTGTTTGGCCATCCGTTTGTGGGTGATAAGAAGTAGAATATAACAATTTAGTACCAAGTTTCTTCCACAAGACACGCCAAAAATGGCTAAGAAACTTAGTATCCCTATCACTCACAATCGTCAAAGGAATTCCATGCAAACGTACTACTTCACGAAAGAATAAATCAGCAATCTGAGTAGCATCACACGTAGTAGAACATGGAATAAAATGGGACATTTTCGAAAATCTGTCCACTACAACAAAAACAGAATCCTTACCGTTTTTAGACTTAGGCAGTCCGACAACAAAATCCATGGATAAATCGGTCCAAGGATGAGAAGGAACAGGTAACGGCATGTACTCTCCATGACCAACAGACTTAGATTTGGCTCTGCGGCAAACTAAACATCTAGCGATGATGCGCACAACATCACGCTTCATGTGAGGCCAATAAAACTGATCATTCAAAACATCTAAAGTCTTAGTCACGCCAAAGTGGCCCATCAAACCACCACTATGGGCTTCATGCACAAGTAATTCACGAAGAGAGCAATGAGGAATACACAAATTTTTACCCCGAAATAAATACCCCTCATGCTTATAGAATTTAGAACCAGAAATAGAAACACCATGCATATAGATATTACCAAAATCAGAATCGGTAGCATAGAGTTCTATGATGTGCGAAAATCCAAGCAACTTAGCATTAAGAGAAGTAATTAACACATACCGTCGAGATAGTGCATCGGCAACAATGTTCTCTTTACCTTGCTTGTACTGAATATGATAAGGGAAAGCTTCAATAAATTCCATCCAAGCGGCATGTCTCCGATTTAGCTTCCCTTGTCCCTTGAGGTACTTTAAGTTCAAATGATCAGTGTGGATGATAAACTCTCTCGGCATCAGGTAGTGTTGCCATGTTTCCAATGCGCGAACAAGGGCATAGAATTCCTTGTCATATGTCGGGTACCTGAGCTGAGCATCCTTGAGCTTCTCGCTGAAATAGGCAATCGGCCGTTTCTCTTGCATCAGCACGGCGCCTATTCCTAACCCGCTGGCGTCACACTCTATCTCAAACGCCTTAGTGAAATCGGGCAAAGCTAGTACTGGAGCGGTACAAAGTCGTTCCTTGAGGGTAGTAAACGCCTCTTCATGTGGTTGTTCCCATCGGAAGGCAGTATTCTTCTTTGTTAGATCATTCAATGGAACAGCGATGGTGCTAAAGTCCTTCACAAAGCGCCGATAGAAGCTTGCCAAGCCATGGAAGGATCTGACGTCACTAACGGTCTTGGGCGTTGGCCACTCCTGAATCGCGCGGATCTTTTCTTCATCCACTTTAACGCCATCTGTACTCACAATAAAACCAAGAAAACCAACTTGTTCTATAGCGAAAGAACACTTGCTAGGTTTAGCAAATAATTTCTGTTCACGAAGTGTTAGAAAGACTTCCCTAAGATGTAAAACATGCTCATCAACGGATTTGCTATAGATTAAAATGTCATCAAAATAAACTACAACAAATCGGCCAAGTAAGTGCCGAAGTACATGGTTCATTAACCTCATAAAGGTGCTAGGAGCATTAGTTAAACCAAACGGCATAACCATCCATTCATATAAACCGTACTTTGTTTTAAAAGCAGTTTTCCATTCATCCCCTTCTTTCATGCGAATTTGGTGGTATCCACTCATTAAATCGATTTTAGAAAATATTTTGCTGCCACTTAATTCGTCTAACATATCATCTAAATGAGGAATAGGGTGACGATACTTTACAGTGATTTTGTTGATTGCCCGGCAGTCAACACACATTCTCCAAGTTCCATCCTTCTTCGGGACTAGAATGACGGGAACGGCACATGGGGATAGACTCTCCCGAACGTACCCACGCGCAAGCAAATCGTCCACTTGCCGTTGTAGCTCCTTGGTTTCCTCAGGATTGGATCGGTAAGCAGGCCGATGTGGAATTGCCGATCCAGGGGCAAAGTCTATCTGATGTTCAATGCCTCGAATCGGAGGTAAACCACGTGGTATCTCCTCGGGTAGAACATCTTCAAATTCCTGCAAGAGAGAAGAAACACCAATCGGAACGGTAGGCTGCCGATCCGTTGTACTCGTTAGCAAACAGTAAGAACGGAAACGGATGAGAAAAAGGGAACGGCTTTTGCCAAAAGATTTTTGAGAAGAAACGTTTTCCTCAACTTCGCTCCCCTTGGCATATACACTCAATTTCTTTTTATTTGCCTCTCCTTTTCTCTCAATGCCACTCTCAGCACGCTTACTCTTTTCATGCGAATGTTTACTCTCTCCCTCTGCATGCTTGCTGTTTTCATGCGAATGTTGAAGGCTCACACACTCATTATTTTGCTCTTTATGTATCACTCTCAAGCCTTCTTTTTCCTTCTCAAGCTGTTTGGCAATTTCATACTCAACATGGGACTTAGCAAGCCATTGCTGATCTTCAAACACTTCAGCTTGGGTTAACGGTGCCAAGGTGAATTTCTTGCCATCCTTTACTATCCTGTAGAGATTGCGCTTCCCTTCATGATTCGCCTCTCTATCAAACTGCCATGGTCAGCCAAGGAGTATATGGCTAGCTTGCATCGGCACAACATCACAGAAAACTTCATCATTGTATTTGCCGATCCTAAACTTAACAAGTACTTGTTTGGTCACCTTAATACCGTTAGCATCCGTCATCCAATGTAGATGATACGGTTTCGGATGCTTCAATGTTGGCAAGGCCAACTTGTAGACCATCAACGCACTGGCACAGTTTGTACAGCTGCCGTTGTCAATAATAATGGAGCATCCTTTGTTATCAATCACACCTCGGGTGTGAAACAGATTGGTCCGTTGCTCCTCATCACACACTTCTTCGGTGGTCTGGACGCTCAGGTTCCGTCGGACCACCAGTAACCGAACCTGCTCTCTCTCCTGATAGTCACTATCAAAATCGGGACTGCTATCGGTCTCGGGTGCCGATTGTGCTGGCTCATCGTCCGATTCCTCCTCTCCATTCGGCCGGATGATAAAGACTCTCCGATTTGGGCATTCTGATTTCTTATGCCCTCGACCGTTGCATTTGAAACACACAATGTCTTTAGTGGCTGGCCGATCCACTGGTGGAGTGTAAGGTTTCGTAGTTGCCGTTTTGGAAGGGATAACGGCACTGGAAGGATTCTTTGAAACGGTAGGAACCGTTCTATCGTCCTTACTCCAAGATGACTTCTTCCAAGTTGTAGAACCGGTAGGCCTAGAAGAATTCTTAGCCTTCCGATGTTTCTCAATCTTTTGAGCCATGTGAAGCATCTCCTCGATAGTGTTGTATTGCGTCAGCTCCAAAGCATCGGCAATATCTGCGTTCAAACCAGCACTGAACCTAGCCATCGTTACCTCAGGTTCCTCAGTAACCTTTGCCTGTGCTAAAGCAATCTCCATCTCATTGAAATAGGCTCCAACACTCTTGCTGCCTTGCTTTAAGGTCTGAAGCCGTTGATGAAGCTGACGGTGAAAGTGAATCGGAACAAACCGTTGTCTCATCGCCTGTTTCATCTCGCCCCAATTATCAATCGGACCAGCATATACGGCTGCTCTCTTCAGGTTGAGCTGCTCCCACCAATGACTAGCGTAGCCACTGAATTCAACGGCTGCCAGCTGAACCTTTTTACTCTCCGAATAATTGTGGCATAAAAAGATAGCGTCTATCTTCCGTTCCCAAGTCAGGAATGCATCAGGGTCATCGGTACCCTCAAACGGCGGTATCTTCATTTTGATGCTACTGATATTAGCATCCAATCGGTCATCTTCCCGTTCTCTTCTACCAACCCGTTCTCCTCGTCTTTCCCCTCTCGGACCATCCCGAGCATATATATATCCTTCTCCTCCGTCAGGTTCCTCTTCTAGATCGGGTTGTGGAATTTGTGGTCCACGTCTAGCGAGTCGTCTGGGAGGAACGTTGACCATGTCACGCTGCCGATTCACTTCACGTGGTCGACGGGCGTTGTCATCCTCGTCGGACGGTTCTGTTATATGTCCATCGGCTCTGTCATCAGCTGCTCTATTCACTGCTCTCGGATTTGGGTTTAAAGTAGCTAACGCTTCGACTCTAGCCATCCTTGCATCGGCAGTTAGTTGCCGTTCTGTCATGGCTCTAAGTTGTTCCGTTATGTTGGCTAACATAGCCGACAGATCGGGTTGTGCTCCTTCTTGAGACATCTTTAAGTGCCTGAAATTCACAACACAAAAGAAAACGTAAAATTGCACTAACCTAGCGCTCCCTCACGTGTTTACTCTCATGTTTAAACACTCTAATAATCTCACAAAAATCACACAAAATCTCCTGCAATGTTCAAGCGTTAGTGAGACTCAAGAATCCAATGGAAAGCTGCCAAGAAGACTCTCAAGAGACAACTAGCTTCAAACAAAACGGGATACTTGGTATTTGAGTAATTGCAAGATCAATCAATTAAACAAATATCAAGTGGAGTGGAAGACAATATTAAAGAATCAAAGAAAAGCTTTATTTGACTCGAACGACTCAAACAAAAGTAATCCTCAATCTATGGTATATTTGGTGCATGGGTGAGAGAATAAAGTAAGTTTTGCCTTTAATAAGTGGAAGACAAAAACAGAGAATATTCCTATGGGAAAAGGTAGTGGGTGCGGGACAAAACAAAGTGGAAGGATGGGTTGCCTTCTACTTTTCAGAACACTTTTGTGCAATGCTAAAAGTATGCTTAATAAAATATTTGCACATGCAATCCCAATAAGCTTGACAGATGTGGGATCGGTCAACAAACAACAAAATTTAATTTTCCTATCACTGGAATGAATCAAATCAGGTGTTTGTACCAACTTATAATCAATCTTTTTTTTTTTTATCCTGAATGCACAAAACCCAGTCTTAGTAGAATGCTTGTAACTTTCGTTTCAGATGTCCAAATCACTCGATTCCTTTTGATTCGGAATCTACACAGATATAGCTTTCTAACGACACCAATATCACCCAATTCGGATACCAACTGATACGTTAAAACAATTTTGACAACTGACCAGAATTTGCACATATACTAACCAAGTACAGCAAGGAAATCGGTTCTGGAATGGAGTAGAAAGATTTACCGATTTCAACAATGAAAACTTGAAACAAAGAACGATACTTACCAATCTTTGAACGCCTTAAGCTCCGCTACCAACTGATACGATCCTTGTTCCTGAGGTTGCGTAACACCAACTGTGATCTTTGTTCAAAGACGGATTTCCTGCGGAATAGAATGAACTGATAGATAACTCGACAAGTACGAGCTTAGACCACTAGCTAACCTGTGCTAAGTGCCCTAATCGATTTCAAGTCAAGGGTCTTGAATCGGGTTCTTAGGACTAGACTCAACAATGTGAGAATCAAACTAAGATAAACGAGACAATAATGCAATTCCAAGATTTACTTGTATAAGACTCAAGTATTGCGGACTCAAGAATAACAAGGTTCAACCAACTTGAACAAGGGGCGGAGATTGAAGAGATTAACTCAATTTATCAAATAACAGCCCCTTTCTAAGGAGGCCCAAAGGCTCCTTATATAGGTTACAAATAAACCCTAATTCCAAAAGAGGAATATTACATAAAGTAGATACTTAACTAATGAACTAAATGTCTATTTAATTAATTAGCTAAATAAGGTAAAAGCAATAAACGCGTGCAGCTTCTGGACAACAGAAACGGACAAGTGCCGATAGAGGTAGGGACCAATCGGGCAGGAGCCGTTTCATTCAAGGGCAGATAGGTGCCAAAACGGACACGCGGAAATGTTGAAGCAAACGGCAACGGATGAGTCAAAACGGTAAGTGCCGTTTTGAGAGAAACGGACGCGTGCCGATAGAATGGTCAAATGCCGTTTGACCAATGCCGATTGTGCCAGTTGATCAAGTGTCGTTGTGCGCATAACGGTCAATTGCCGTTTGACCCACGTCATCATCGGTCAAGGCAAAAGTGAGAAGATTCACTATCTTTGCCGTCTTCTCCCTAAGTGCAGTCCTCTCACTTGTCATCTCAGATTCTAGCTCTTTGTGGATGAGGGATGACAATCGGTCTTGAAGTCGGTGGGCTCTGGCTCGAGTCATTGGACCAGCTGGTGGTAACGGTAACTGGATGCGTGGATTCGCATCACAACGCCCTTCTCATCTTCTTCCAAAAAAGATATTACCATTCTGTCCAGTGCATCAATCGCTCCCTTTTTTACAAGCTGGCCTTCCCGTTTCCGCTTCTCTCCTGACGCGAGTGCTACTGGGGTAATCTCGTCCAGGAATGACGTGCCACCAGCGATAATGTTGATGATGGGAATGTCCTCATCATGCATCATTAGCGCTTCTTTCCCCCTTGTGCTAGAAGTCCCGCTGCTCCCAGGGGGAGGAAGCAATTGATGGTCACCTGGTGCCCCGTACGAGGGGTCGCTCCTGGTTTCTTCTCTCATTCGAGTGGCGAATTCTCCAAGATAGCCTTCTTCCAACAGACGCTTTATTGCTAACTTCAATTCCCTACATGCCTCTGTAGAATGCCTCTTGACCTTATGGAATTTGCAAAAAGCATTTCCCCTTCCTCCTATGACCACCCCTAGCTTCATAGGGGCTGGATAGCGGATTGGCAGGTTCCGCTGCTGAATAATGGCTAAGATTTCCGCTCGGGGGAGTGTAAGGGGAGGAAGGTCGGGATCGTACATTCGACCCTTAGGGGGATCCGCCTGTCGCTGAACATTCAGACCGTCGCCTCTCCCTCTAGAGAAATTACCCTTCTGGCGATTCGACGCCTTAGGGATGTAATCTTTCCGCTAGGCGTATTCCTCACCTGGACGGGTATCGTGGGTCATACTGGCTTGAGCCGCGAGAGTAGGAGGGGCGTTCTGGGGCATATCCCGTATCCTGTTTCTATATTCCTCTTCTTCCATTCTCGCATAATTGTGAGCCTTCAATCTTAACGCATCTAAAGTCGTTGGGGGGTCCACCATCAGCGTATCTCTCAGCTTCCCATATCCACAATTCCGCTTCAAAGCTTCTATAGCAAAATCAATAGTAATACCAGGTGTTAACGACATTTCCATGTCAAAGCGACCAAGATAGCTATTCAGAGACTCTTCTGGTTTTCTACATATATCAAACAAGGCTGCGGCAGACTTCCGAATAGGGATAGCTGTGCTGAAGCGACTCTTAAACTTGGCCTCTAGTTGTGGGAAATTATCAATTCATTGAGCGGGAAGTCCTTCAAACGAGAGGCGAGCTACTCCTGACAATGTCATAACAAATATTTGACACAACGCCGCGTCATTGTGCGTCTGAAACTGGACGAAATCCTTCACCTTATTAAGATGTGAAATGGGGTCTTTGGTGCCGTCGTATGATTCCGTGGGGAGCTTAACATGTCGGCTGACCCTGTGGTGCCTTATACAGTGGGTGAAAGGATGACCAGCGGTGTCATCCAAGATCTCACGATCATGACGAGGAGGAGACATGTCCAGGTGTCACCTGTGCCCTCGAGGCTCCGGGGTACGATGCTGCCTGGGAGACCGGCTACGGCTCCTAGGCGAACGGGTTCGACGCCTCCTAATTCCTGATCTTTCACTCCGCTCTATAGATACCTCTCTACCAGCTCCCTCTCTCCTGACGTCCCAACGCTCTCTATATTCATCTAGCGGTCGCTCTACTTGAGAGACAGGAATCTGCGATATCCGCGGTATGTAACGCTCCTCCGGTCCGTCTGCCAGTTGCGCAAAGCTGAATGGCATGCTTATCGCAGGTGAGGTCAGAGGGACACTCACTTGGCGTCGAGGCGATACTGGTCGATCGGTGACAATAGACGGAGTGAAAATAACTCGAGAAGACACACCTGATATCGCAGTGCTAGAAGTGGGGCCTGCAGCCATCCCAATTAAGTAATCCAAGTGGGCACGAAGAGCTAACATCGAGCTTACCGACGGAGTAGTAGGGCCATCCATCCTAGAACTCATAGGTGGACGGGTGGAGGGGTGGAGTGACTAGATCCGCCCACGTGGGAAAATGGGGCGCCCATTGAGGAAATGAGGGAACCCATTTGATGAAACGGGGTGCCCGTTTGAGAAAACAGCGTGCCAGCTGTCAGTCCGAAAAGAAAGTCTGTCTGCGCAGAGGAAGTTTCACGTGATGTGACAAATGCACTGGACGAAGACGTGGAAAAAAGTTCCCTATGCGCGTGAACACCACGAGTATGAGGGGGTGTGGATTCTGAATCTGAAGCCATGATCGTTCGACTCTCAGGAAGAACAGAGCTTGGTTACTAAGGAAACTCACTTAATTAACCAAGGCTCTCAATGAAAGCACCATTTGATAAGAGTCCGGTAGATACTGAGCAGGATCGGCCTGATCTGGGCTGGTCGGGAATACTGTACTGGGGTCTTCGTCACCTGCAAAGCGCCGGAGGGGGTCTCCGGTGTAAACACTCCGATGCCAAAGTCAGTGTGAGTAGTCAAAATGGCAGGGGTTCAGTACGTTGTCTTAGGCTTACCTCTTGTCTGAAAAGGTGGGGGTATTTATAGGCAAAGGAAGGAGTGTACCGACAGGGGGTAGGAGTTATCCCTGGTGGGTGCCGCTGGGGTGATAGATGTCGCTAGGGTGGCAGGGAGTGATGTCATGTGGGATGACGTCATGCGGAGTGACGTCATGGATGACCTGGGATGGGATGCCGCCGTGCGGATGTCGCATGAGAGCCCCCCCCCCGATGTTGACCATCCCAGGGTCGGCCGCCAGGCTAAGGGCGGTAAGAACAGGGTCTCATTTCCCTCGGCGGGTACAGTATGCTGGCCGAGTCACCCAGTGGGGTAGTGGAGATGCCGCTTCTGTGGTATCGATAGTTATCAAGGTTATCCATTAGGTTGTCCTTGATTGTAGCCGTGCGCTGCATTTACTGGGATTGGGGCTGGATCGCCCGGTTGTTATACCATGTAACAACTATGGGTTGGGTGATCTAGCTGTTGGCAAATCCCGCAAATGGAGGGCATAGGATTGGCTGCTGCTACTGTAGTTTGTACCTGAGATGTGGTACCTATAGAAAGATTCATCAAAATGTTAGTAATCTTATCAAGCTTGTTTTCCACATTTATAGCATTCAAAGAAGAAGGTGTAGAATTTCTCTCGGATAAGGCGTTGTTTTGGTTGTTGTCAACCATTGTTTGGAGAAGTAGTTTTTCTCTTGTTGGTGTAAGATCTTGAAGTGCTCCTCCAGTGGCTGAATCTAGCCTCTCCTTATCCTTTACACACATTCCATCATAGAAGTATTGGATTAGGAGATGATCTGTCACCCTATGGGTAGGGCAAATGTCTTGAAGGTCTCTAAACCTTTGATGATACTCGCTCAAACTCTCTCCACCCCTCTGCTGAACGGAAACTAAACTCTTTCTTGTTGCCCCTGTCTTTGTCGCATTCCAATATTTATTTAGGAAGACAGCAGACATGTCCCCCCATGTTGTAATGGTGTTATGGGGCAAGCTATAGAACCAATTCTTAGCTGAGTCTTCGAGAGACCAAGGAAATGACTTCAGTTTGGCCCTCTCGATTGTTACTCTTACCGGTTTGAGGGTATCACATTGGAGGTGAAGGTTCCTCAAATGGTTATACGGATTCTTGTTTGAGTGGCCATGAAACTTGGTTAAGTTGGCAATGATGTTTGTCTTGATGGACCAATCATTAGCCATCGGGGGTAGATTAATACAGGAGTAGGTCACTCATTCTACCCCCCTGTTTTGTTCCCACATCATCTGTTCTTCTTGGTTTTCCTCCATGGTTGGTATTGGGTTTTCAGCTGGGCTTGAATCTTGGCCTAGATTGATGCTGGGACCAGATTCTGTTTGCGTCCCTGAAAATTCACCGTTAGTCTTTCTCTTGGCTTTCTTTCTGTTTTGTGCTTCAGCTTTTGTAAGTTCTGGATTCAAAGGTAGTAAGTCTTCCTTTGAGGACCTGGTCATCTACTGCAAAAGACAAAAATAAAAACAAAACTACAAGAAACACCGTCAAAAGATCCCCGGCAGTGGCGCCAAAATTTGATTGCGTGTTGAGGGCATCAAATTTAGTTGTAAAAAGATATAGAAAATGGGGTAGGAATACAACTTATCACTCGTCCACAAGGGACTCGTAGATTGCGATAAGAGGTTCGTCCACAGAGATCTTGGTGGTGTATTGTAGTCTTGACTCGACTTCCTCGTCACTGAAGTTGAGAGTATTTTTGTTCCTTCTATTAAGATAAACAAAGCGTAAAAGAAAAAAATAGAATAAAGAAGCAATCTTGGGCATAAGTGAATCTTAGCAAAGATTGCTGGCTGAGATTGGTTGGAACCTTCGTGAGGTGAACTCCTGGCAAGGGCGAATCCGTGAGCACTTTACTTGTTTAATCGATCATTGACTTTAGATTTTCTCCTTCCCCTTTGTAACTCTGCTATAGATTGGGAGGAACCCCTTTCCAATCCTACTTTCCTCCTATTCAAATCATTTGGAGGGTACCCCCTTTGCTAGTGATCCTGGCCAGTGGACACCTTGCTGGCTAAAGGGTTTATCCAATTGGCTGCTGGCTTGAGGCACATGTATTATCTTAATGGCATAGGGAAAGACAGAGTCTAGGCCAAGCTACTCCCAACTTGGAGCCCTAGGTTGTCAATCTGGTTAGGCCTATATCGATTTAAGTTCAGTAACCCCCGTGAGGTTAGCTACCTACTTCGTCACTTCGGTTTCGCTCGTCCCCTTAGTGACTGGCTGCAAATCAGTCGTCTTGCCTAAGATCGATCAAGTCTTAGCCTAGACGGGAACCGGTTTGTTAAAACAGAACTTGAATTGAATACAAATGAAAGGATGATTAAGAACGATTCAGTCTCACGATTCACAAGTATGCTCACTGAACCCTTACCAACAATTAGGTGTTTAGCTACTAAACATATTAATCAAGGAAATAAAAGAGTAATTGAAGAACATGAAATAGAATTAAAATATGTGATATTCAAGAACGAATTCACAAAGTGAATGTTTACAAAACTAGAAGAAAGGAAGATGGGAGATATATCCCGTAATTGACAGCCTTCCCTAACCTTTAACAAGGTTAGAGTCCCCACCAATCACGTTCCTTTCCAAACTCCTCACTTCAAATTAACTAAAAGATAGGGATAAAAATCCCAATTGTTTAAAATTCAAAACACAAAATAAATAACAAGATAATGACTAATTGTTTTTGTTCAAATAAATACATCCGAGATTTCTTCAAACGGATGCAACAGCCAGCTGGCTTCCTGATCTGATCCGCCTTCCTAGAGTCCATGGTCAGCACCCCTCTATCCTACAATCTTAGCTGAGACATGCGGCTGAGATTGCCATTCTGTCACTCCAGCACCAGATTCTTCCAGAACCAGTCTTGCCCAAGATTCCTCCAAAAGAAGCCAAATTGATGTAAAAAGGATTGTTTCTGCCACGAACAAGGAGTTTTGAAGTGGTAAAAACACATGAAATAAAACATCAATCACTATCCCAGACTCCAACACGTCCTTGCCACGATCTGCAAAAGAGTGGACAGATTGCAGGAGGTGGCTTTCAAACCTGCTGAAGACATGCCCACCTCCTTGCAATTTTTCTAGCAACCCTCCCTCAATAACCACCCTTTTCAACCGTTCAACAACGTGGTCAACCATGGAGTCGCCCCCACTGCCCCTCTCCCCGCGAATCAAGGCACTGCCTCTCTGCACCGGCCTAGACGACTAGCTTTCCACCGGAATTACAATATTCCGGCTGGTAACCGACTTTCCAGAGATGGAATTATTCCGAAAATCCCCACTGATCAAGGTCCTCCAGGGCTCACTCCCTTGGTGTTTAGGCCTAAAGAATTGCTCGTATAGAAAAGGATCTTTCCCGAGAGGGTCAGAGCCAAAACAGGATTTACAATTTTGATGGACGTGCCCTAGTACACCACAGAAATAGCACGCATTTGGCAGCCTTTCATATTCAACATTAATGACAATTTCTCTTCCCAACGAGTTCAGAAATTTTACCTCAGTCACTAGAGGAAGATCCACATTGATGGAAACACGCGCTTTCACCCAACCCCTTAATTGCCTGAGATCGGCCTCATCCATCGAGATAAAATAACCCAGCTTGTTTCCCATAATCCGAATGTTTTCTTTGGTACGGAAATTCAAAGGAACGTCATGAAATCGAACCAAGAAAACTGACATATTCAGCTCTACCTCCTGGAATTGCTCATCCCCAGTAACTCTTTTAAGCACCACTAAACTTCGATTCCACAACCAAGGGGTCTGATCAAGCACCCATTCCAAATCAGCCTCCAATTCAAACTGGAACAAAAACAGGTTCGATGCTACCTTCATGACCTGAAGTTCCCCCATAAGGCACCACAAAGCCATCATGCGATTGATGAATGCCCCAGCAGCCCCCGGAATAAAACCCCGGTCCCCAAAAATCTTCCCGAGAAGGAAGAAACAGTTAAGCTCCACCATATTTTCCATAACCAAACACTCAGAAACAACAAGTTCCGACACCTCCCCACCCGATAAACCCGACCTACCCACTCTCTCATCGGACATCCCGACGAAATTTTCAATTATCTTAAGGAGGAAGCGAGTAAATAAGAGATTGAGAGAAAGAAAGAAGGTGACAGAGGGAGAAGAGAAAGATTGCGATGCGAAAGAAGCGTACTGCACAGTGGCGGAGTCTCTAAATACCATCTTATGGGAAGGAGTTTAGATGATCTAGAACTCTAGGCTGGTTGGGAGATGTGGGATTTAAAAAGGAGTTTGAAGGCTAAATCAAATTTAAGCAGATTATAGATTTGAAAATCATAAACCTGCTGGATAGATAAGCATAAAATAAAATAATTCTCAAAATAAAAAGGTAAAAGATTAAAAAGGAGACTTACATGAAGCCAAAAAATTAGTTGATGAGGAGGACCTCGGCCACCAAGGCTGCTGAATCTCACAAGGAGATACTCAAGATTTTGCAATGTTTCTGGGATGGTTGAGGAAAAACGGTTGTTGCTATTAATTTTTAGTGATATTCAAGTGATACATATTATCTATCTTCTTCTAAAACTCAATTCGTATGAATAAAATGTTATATACTTAAATGATGGTTTAAATCCAAAAAAGGCACCTGTACATGAATTGATTGACTCATTTCGCACTTCTACTTAAAAAATGGTTTAAAAGGCACCTGTACTTCTTACGTATGACACATTTGGCATCTCGCACAAATGGCGTCACCATTCCTCCGTTATCCGCTGACGTGGCATGCCACATCAGCATATGTTAATTATATTTTCTTTTTCTTTTTCTTTTTCTTTTCTTTTTCTTTTCTTTCTTTTTCTTTTCCTTTTTCTTTTCTTTCTTTTTCTTTCTTTCTTCTTTCTCTTCTTCTTCCTCTCTTCTTCTTCCACGGTAGCCACAAATCCCACTCCTATCCTCCTCATAATCAATTAAAATCAATTAATCAATAACCACCATTTGATTCAAATCTAATCAAACATGCAAAATATTAAATAATTAGTGAACCCTTTTAGCATGATTAAATCAAGAAACAATCAATTTGTGAAAAAATAAGAACGGATCCGGATTCGTTTATACAAAACCCAGATTCGTTCATACAGGATCCGGATTCGTTCATCACGACCCGGATCCGTTCATCACCACCCGATCCGGCCCCAACACAGGCATCACCCATTCCCTCCACTTCAAATCGCCGAATCACCACATCAACCATCCACCCTCCGGCCAACCACCAAATCCATCTCCCTCGCCGATCAGCCACGATCCACCCATCACAACTACCCAATCACCTCCCACAACCTCCAACTACAACCATCGCACCAACCGCCACGATCCACCCACCACCACCACATCATCACTGTCACACACCCATCACCATCTCACCATCGACGCTGCCCAAAAAAAAGGGGGGAAGGAAGAGCAGTGAAAGAAAAGAAAAGAAAAAGCAGGAAAGAAATAGAATAAGAAGAGTGATGGCTTTGAATGAGAAAAGAAAATAGAGAGAAAATGGTGCAGAGAAGGGAAGAAAAGAAAGTAAAAGAAAAAGTAAAAATAGATGTCGGGAAAGGAAAAATGAAAAGAAAGAAAATAATGAAAAAGGAAAAGGCCCACGTTGCCCAACACCACGCTAGAAGAAGAAGAGAGGAATAAGAAGAGAAAGAAGAAAAAGAAGAAAGAAAAAAAGAAAAAAAAAAGAAAAGAAAAGAAATGAAATGATGTAATTAACATATGCTGATGTGGCATGCCACGTCATCATATTGATGACGTTGCATGCCATGTGGAGTGCCACGTCAGCGGATAACGGAGGAATGGTGACGCCGTTCGTGGGAGGTGCCAAATGTGTCATACGTAAGAAGTACAGGTGCCTTTTAAACCGTTTTTAAGTAGAGGTGTCAAATGAGT
This sequence comes from Viola odorata, assembly GCA_963691705.1. Lineage (NCBI taxonomy): Eukaryota > Viridiplantae > Streptophyta > Magnoliopsida > Malpighiales > Violaceae > Viola > Viola odorata. Next base: position 40,953,265 of record OY829544.1, read on the forward strand.
CAATCAATTCATGTACAGGTACCTTTTTTGGATTTAAACCCTTAAATGATAATTTTCATTTAATACACATGTAGAAAAAATCGGTAAAAAATTAATTTTATCATCTTTATGCATTTAAAATAGTTTTTAATTTGCTCGATCACTACAAGAAATTTGGTTATCATTGACCAAACATGTAGAAAAACTTCGTATGTTTTAGAGATTGTATTTTGAACGATTTGAATCTGATTAAGTATCAGTTTGTTTTCCATTAATTATATGACATTTCTCTCGTCAAACATTTTGTATAAAAACTTATACAACATATATGAAAATATGTAATTCAATCATTAACCAAATAAGAATATTCAAAAATTGTTAACTTTAGTCGATAGATGTTCTCCTACATAAGTTAGTACGTACACTTAACGATAACGTTACTCACCGAAAAATTATACTCCCTCCATTCCTAATTACTTGACACTTTTCTGCGGATTGTTACTATTTGGGGTATTTGTCGTTTTATCTTTTTCGAAGCATATATTTTTTGCAAATGATAATTTTTTTTTTAATCAACCCAATTTGATGATGGTGTAGTAATTTTAGTGAAAATTAGAAGAAAAAATGAAACAATGAGGAATAAAATAAGTCTGTAAATCAACAGCTTACGCTTTTCTACTATTCTAAAAAGTCAATTAATTAGGAACAGAGGGAGTACATGACATATATGTAACAATAGTATACTCGATAGTTTAACAAGTTTACAAAATTCGTTGCTCGAACTAGAAGCTTTTAGTAAGGTCACGTTGATGACTTATATAATGACTTATTTCATTAGTTTCTGTAAGTCATCAACATGAACTTACAAAAATTATTGAACTAAGTCATCAACATGAATTTACTACACTACAAATATTCACATAAATATAATAATTACTAGATTGTATAATGCTCGAACTAAATATTAGTTAGTATATATAACATTTACTTACTCAATAGACGTATTTATAAATATAAATATTAAACAAAATATCTAAAACAAATTCACACTCGATGAGATCAATGTAAAATGTATATTATTCATTTTAAAATTAGTTAATTAATGGGGTATTTAATTACTATTGATTAATTGTATAAGTTATTCAATCTTCTATTTAAAATGTATGTTTTATAATAAATAATTTAAATATAACTACTAATAAAAATGTCTCATTCGTGACGACAATCTCCATCGGAAAGAATAAAGATCCATTTTCGACGACGTGCACCCTAAACCCTAGACCACAAACCCTAAGACCTAAATGGTAGATGGCAATTTACGACGGAGTTTTTCGTCGAAAATAGCAAAATCCTTTTTCGATGGACATCTCCATCGAACATTGGTAATTCGAAGAAAGAAGGCGTCGAAACAGGGAATATGGTTCCGACCCCTATGTCAGTCTAAAAAGGAAGAAGTGTTCCATTTTTTACGGACATATCCATCAAAAATTGGTCATGTATTTCGACGGAAGAAGGCATCGAAATAGGGAATATGGTTTTGACGCCTATGTCGGTCGAAAAAGGAAGTGTTCCGTTTTCGACGGACTGGACCGTTGGAAGTACCTCATGTAATTCAACTGAAATAGGTGTCGAAAATATATTCCTTTTTTTGACGTTTGTTTCTGTCGAAAATACCGTAAGTGCTTCGATGGATTTATTCCAAAAAATTATGAAAAAATCGATCAGGCAATTAATTGTATTTCGAAATTGTAATTTAATTTAATTTTACACTAAAAATATACATTATGATAAGATCCGAGATCTCTTCGGGTCGGAAACGGTTGCTACAGCTAGTCGGAGGGGAAGCGATCGGCGTCGGAGGTACCTACAAAGCGCCGGAGGGGGACTCCGGCGTAGACACTCCGATGCTTAAGTCAGTTCGGGTTTTCAGAATGGTAGAGGTTCTCCAAGATGATCTCGATCTTACCTTCTGTTTGGAAAGATGGGGGTATTTATAGGTCGAAGTTGGCGATACCTGACAGCGATAAGGGTGCAGCGATAAGCATCGTCCGAAGATATCGCTTCCAGCGATAATAGGTAAGCCATCGCGGGCGATAATCACGTAAGGCATATCAGGAGCGACATCCTCTCCGTTCCCCTAGGATGGGATGACGCCGTGCGCGTAAAGATGCATGAGATCCCCCCCGCTGAAGTCGACCATCCTAGGAAACGTCCGCCGGCCCGGGCGATAGGTTGGTTTTTCAGGGAAGCGTATAGAAACTCGTCAAGGATAGATGCCGTAGCTACAATATTGCCGTCAGGAGCAATCCAATTGTTATCATAAGCCCAACTGAAAACTAGCCCGAGTGTTCACCAAGGGCTATCCATGTCTGATATCTTTAGATAGGGGTTTGCTCTGTCATGAGGCGATATTTCCACAGAGGGCTTGAGCTTTTCTTTATTGTTCAAAGGTTGATCAATCCCAATGCGGAACGAGGGCTTAGATCCACAACTTTCCACCAACTCGGTCAAGTTCGTCCTTGTTTCTTGTCAAAAAGACCTGTCTCCTCGAGACATTAAGAATTCTACTAGGAGGCCGCAGGGGCGCTCGTGATTCTGAAGGCTTTACTTTTATTCAGCGATACTGGCCCATTTGGCCTTTCAATAGGACTTATGAAGTCTCAGCTTTGTTCGAGTCATGGAAGGACCGTCAATAGGTCGCATGCGATATCGTCGCGTATATTCAACCAGGCCGTACCATGGGCTGGCATATATTTCGGGTCTATCGTCCCTCCAAGTGTTCTGCAAAGACATAGAGGAGATAGAAACTTATATAGAAGTTAGCAAACTTTATACTTACAGAGGTTCGAGGTTACACGAGCCCGATTTTTCTTTTACGCTCGAGAAAACAGCGGTATCAGCGGGGCTTTATACCATTAGCTACCTTATGATTAGCGCGGCTTCATACCACCAGACGCCTGTGATGTCATCGCGGTTTTACTCATCTAGGGCCACCTGCGACATCAACGCGGCCTTACACTGTGGATACCGGTAACCTTATGGTTTTAGTGTCAGGGCTACCAGTGACACCGTGCCTCTCAACGTTTTTCAGACTCTGCCTCGTACTCCTTCCAGTATCTGTATCGTGAACGTCACCCGTCCCTTTCGTTCTACGCTTATCAATCTTCGAGGTTATCGGGGTGGCTCGTCTTTTGAGGACCTCAATTTCTTTTCCCAAGGCCTCCCTTCACTGGAGCCTATAAATCGGAGAGCTTTCTCCACCCACGTTCTCCTCATCTTTATCAGCTAGCATCATGGATCATTTGACTAAGAATTTTCTTCTCTCCAAGGGTCATTCACTCAGGAACCTCAACGACGGTGACGTCGGTTTCCTGGAGAACATGCTGGTCAAGACTTCTGAGGATATTCTGGAGCTGCAAGGAATGCTGACTCCGCTTTATTCCCGGCTGGGGGCCATTTCCCTGGAGGACTTCAGTCCTTTGGAGAGCGTATCAAAGCTGTCCGCCTCCATCGCTCGGATTCAGGTAGTAATCGCCATGCTGCAGCAGCGTAAGGACATGTTGGGGTGCTGCCTGAAGGGGATGAGGGCCACTTCCCATGATCTTGTCCTGGTCATGGATTCCTTGAGGGACCTTCCTGAGGTGCCCGAGGATACTGGTTCTGACACCTGATAACGGTGGCTCCCTTTGGGCCTTTTTCTTTTCCTCTTGCCTTGTAATTGTATCTTTCGGCCGGTAGGCCATAATAAATAAATCGTTTCAATCATTCCGCCTTGTAACTGTTCTTCTTCTTTACTGCACTCTTTGTCATGTTCCAAGGAATATTCTTAGCCCAACTGAAAACAGTCTTGCCATTGGGCGGTTTTTCGGTTGATCGTTCTGCCTTAACTCCGCGCCGTCCTCATTATAACAACTGATCAGCAGATATTGGCATTATTCTTGATTTGCGCGAGATTTCAACAGGCATGACTGCAAATCTACATTGGCACTTCAGACTGTACACGTGCCAATCTTCAAGAGTCGGGTTGGAGGATCGAAGAGTCTCTTTTCTTCTTTTCCCGGCTATTTAATGAGGCTTTTCCTCCTTCATTCTTATCCATTTCTTTCTCCTTTATTTTTCTTCGTTATAGATCCTCTGCGAGTCTCATGGCTGATTCTTATTTGCTAGGTATGGCTTCGGGGAATTCACCGCCAACTCCTCCGACTACCCCTGACACAGATAATCCTCCCCCATCGCCTCCTTGGAGGCCGGTTGTCCGCCGGCGAGGTCGCAAGAGGCGGAGGAAGGAAGTTGAACAACGAAGGAAGGAGGCTGCCAAGGCCTCTAAGTCATTTTTCGACTCTCTGGCTTCTCTGGCTAGGGAGGAGAAAAAATCGTTTCCTCTTTTGAGTGATTCGCCTCCGTGGGTTCCTTCTGCTGGTTCAGCCGTTGATGCAGTATCGCCAAGCATTAAGGAGAAAACAACCGGGTCGACTAATGCCGCTAGAAAGAGGGTCGGTGAGTCTTCTCCCCCTGCTGTTGTGGATTCACCCTTCTGGGGTGGCGATGACGAAGAGGACGTAGTCTACTGCTACGGCATTACTTGGTCCGACGGTGAAGAGTAGGGCCTAATCCTTCTTTTTGTAGATGCCGTATGGCCTTCCTCATAATAATGAATGATGGTTTTACTTCCTTTTCGCTTCTCATCGCTTACTTATTGTTTCTTTCTGAGCGTTCCGGGTTATCGCGGAAGCGTCCCTTTCGCTACGGGTAACTGCCTTCAACTTCTAATCGGTAACTGTCTTCTTTCGGAAGGCACAAATGACTATCCACGTGTCTTTTTCTGTTCTGTACGTGTTTCATTTTTACAGGCTGTCTCTTCTTTAGGCTTTCCTTTATAAGGAAATCATCTCTCTCTTTTACTGCTTTTGCAAATATTTTGAGTTTCTGCACATTTTCTCTCTCTTCTGCACTTCTTTTCTTCGAGAGGTTTTACTGCGACCGCTCACTGGTGCCGGCGACCGGCTCACTGGCTTTTTGCTCCAGGTATTTACTCTTTCTATCGCCGTAGATTTACTTTCCCTGTCCCTTATGTCTTCAACTGTTGAAAACCCCATAGATCCTGAAGCTAGGAGAACTCGCAGCATATTCAATTGTAATGAGGTTTTGAGGGTTGAATTAGAGGAGAGTGGTATTACTTTTCCCACGGGTTATCGCCCTTTTGTCTCTTTGAAGGACACTCGGCTGCCTGACGCCATGTGGGGAACATTCCGGTTAGTTTATTTCAAGATGTTTACTTACGGATTCCATTTCCCACTCCATACTTCTCTGTTGAAACTGCTAGATCATTACGACCTTAATCCCGTCCAGATTACTCCACCCTCTTGGTGTGGTATTTACGCTTTCCTTCGTTCATGCGAGATGAAGCGTATATTTGCTCCATCGCTTGATCTATTCCGCACATTCTTTGTCTTGAGTTGTCGCGACTGCCTGGTAGATATTACCCCCAGATGGGATGATGTCATTATGCAACTGTTCTGGCGGAACTTTCAAGGTTTTGAGGAACACGTAGATGACTGGAAGTCTGGCTTTTTCACCCTTCGTTTGCCGTCACGACTCTGGCGCGGGGGTTTCAATCGAAAAATCAATAGTGGCGTTTGGAAAAGACCGGAAGCGCTGTCAAGCCAGGATGTTTCCAACGTTAGCGCCTTGTTAGAAATAGAAGGGTCTTTCCGTATCCGGGAGTTTGCTCGGTTCAGGCCCTTGTCAGAGTGCGTTGTGGGTGAGTTTCCTTTTTCTTCTTTATCGCTTCAATCTTCTTAATTTGCTAATATGTTTTGTTGGCAGGTAACGCTGAGAGTAGTTCTTCTGGGGAAAGTGACGCCCCTTTGAACGTAACACCTCTCCAGTCGCTGCCTCCTTCTCCTCCGCCTGAAAATTCCCGCCGCCCACCCATTCCGCCTGGAAGGGAAAGGACTAAAACCGTCACAACTCGCAGAGCCTCCACTCGACCTTCTTGTTTCCTTGAAAATTGGCTTCCGTCCCGTGGCAAGAGGGTAGCTCAAGGCGATCCTGTGTTTGAGAAAATCGACAGCGATAGCGAGAGCATGGACACTGGTCCTGAATTACGTCATGCTACTATTGCTCAAAGGATGAAACTTAGGTCGCGGAGGAATGATGACACGGCGGAATCGGCCGAGGACGATAGCGAAGAAATTGCAGAAGAGACGGAGCGTCTCGTAAAGAAGGTTCGCACAGAGAAAACTAACCCCCCAGTTCCTCCTTTGAAAGGAGTTAACACGGTCCCCCCCGAGAATATTAACGCTTCTCATGCCGCGAGTACTTCGCAAGTGGTGAAAAATATCAAAGCTATCAGGGTACCTTCCGCCGTTTCTATCGAAAACAATGAGACCTCGGCAGTCGCGACCTCTCCTTTGTCATCGGGCCATCCTGCTTCCCCGATAGGTTCTTTTATCCCAGAGGCAACCCTACCGGTTTCGAATTTAAGCGTTCCTCCTGAACTTCTCCCACGGAAGCCTCCCCTTTTGTTTCTGTCTTCAATTTCGGGCGTTGGTGATTGCGCAAAAAGTTGTTCCCCTCCTTATATTGCCAACCTTTCTCCTCAGAGGTCCCAGGGCCCCACTGGATATCAGCTGGATTTGTCTTCTTTCGGCACTGACGGGCTTCGTGCCTTAGGAATATCGGATCCGTTATCGCGAGAAGAGCCCGTGGGTCCCATAGTGGGACAGATGTTTACTTCTTCCAAGGACAGGGAAGAGTTTTTACAGCATGCTCCCGAGACACGACAATCACACCTCATGAACGACATGCTGGCTAGCTTTCGGAAGTTTCATTATTTTCTTGAAGACCAGCGTAACAAAACTCGACCCTCTTTGGATTTGCAGGATCAATTAGACGCGGCCTTGGCGAAGGCGAAGGAGCTATCGCAGTTGCAAGAACGAACTCGGGCGGAGTTGGAGGATTGTCGCGCTGAACTTTCTCGGGAGAAGTCGAAGGGGAAAGCGAGAGCAGAGCTAATGGAGGCGGAACTGGTGGTGGCTGATAAAAAGAACGTCTTCCTTCGTGAAGAGTTGTCATCTCGTGATGCCGATTTGGCCAAAGTTCCTTCGAGGATAGCCTGGTGGAAGAATAAGACCATCGAGGTTTGTATCACAGGATTTGTGGATCTCCATATCCGAGGCGCCGTCGATTCATCCATGCTGGCCGATTACGCTTCCCAAAAAATTAAAGATCTTAGTGAAGGCGAAAGGGGTTTTCCTTCTTCTGGGGAAAAGCAAGGGAATGATGACGGCGAGGCATGCGATGACTCTTAATTGATCCATTGAAGAACATTGCTATTTGTTTTCCATGTCTTGTAATAACGTCCTATCTCGCGGCGATATCGGTACATTGCTCTTCGGGCGATATCTTATTTTATTTCGCTCTCTTGTACTGTCTTGAGAACTGTTCTTTTATTCAACGCCGATTTGTATCATTTCCTTTCTTGTGATATCGCTTTTGCTTTTTATCAAAAAGTCACATCTACTTTCCAGAGCATTTAATGCTCGCGACCCTTCCGTCGGTGCGCGGGAAAAGTCATGATGGTGCAGACACACGTGTTCGTTTCTTCTGCCTCTCCACCTTAGCGTGTTTAGAAATTTTAACAAGATCGAAGCGCTTGTCGCGCTTCTTCTAGAGTCGTACTCATTGCTTGAGTCTTATCCCTCATGCTGTTTCGACACAACGACTGCAGCATCCGTCGTTTCCTTTTAATTACTAGGGTTATAAACCCTCTTTATTTCTTCCCTTTTCTTTTTCACTCCACTTTTTCATATTATCTCTCGGCCGTCTTGCCCTTCTCACCTCCATTCAAGGCTTTCAAAGTTCTTTCCTTTCAAAGGTACTTCCCTTCCTTTCCCTCGTCTTCTTCATTTCTATTTCCTTAGTCCTGCCATGGCAAAGACTCGCCGTTCTGAGTCAAAATCCATCGATGAGAAGAAAATGGATACCACGGTCAGTGTTATTACCACGGAGGCCATTCTCCAGGAGCATTTGGCTACTCACGGTGCCGTTATTCCTGACGGTTGCCAAGCTGTTGTTGCCCCTAGGTCAGTTCATTTAAACAACGTTCTGACCGGCAATCAAAGGGTGTTATATGCCCAGATGTTTCGCTACGGTTTCCGGCTCCCTATCGATTCTTTCGTCAAGGGTTTGCTTATTGCTGGCAATTTCAATCCTGCCCAGTTAGCCCCAAATGCATATTGCTGTGTTTATGCTTTTTTGGAACTCTGTAGATATAAGGGGATCACTTCCCCTTCTCTTTTGCTGCTTAGATCCCTTTTTAAATTGATGAAGTGGCGGGGTGTGATAACCATATCGCCTCGCTTTGACGATGATTCTCTCAAGTCTTTTACTTGGAAGTTGCTCCATATTGAGTCTTCTGTTGAGGCTTGGAAAAAGGAGTTCTTTCTGATAAATTTTCCTGACGCTCCTGGTCCCGAGTGGCATTCTGGGTTTAATCAGGACGTCCAAGATGGCGTTTGGAGTCGACCAGGGACACTTCCCGCTCGTGAACAGGGATGGTTAAACACCTTACTCCAACTGGAGATCAGCGTTCATATTCGACTCACGGCCTGCAGAATGGCCATTCAGGAGTGCGTTAGACGTGAGTATCGCGCTACCTTTCCCTTTCATCACTGATACTAACGCTGACGTTATTTTGTGATTTTGCAGCGACGGATCCTGATTATAAACCGGAAAGCGTAAGAAGACGCTTAAGGAGAGCTCATAATAGAGAAGGAAGGGAAAAGCTCGATTCAGAGGCCACTGATAATCCTTCTGAGCTTCCGGCTACTTCCGCGAATCTCGCTCAAGTATCCTCCTCCTCAGTTGGCGAAGGGGATACCGACATCCCTGAAGGTGTTCCCATCGTGACCGTTGCTGCTCCCTCGTCTTCTCAGGCTCCTAAGGCCATTGCCAGAGGAAAAAAGAAGAAAAGAACACGGAGTATCGCCACTCTTACTCCTTCTCCCGACGCTGCGGGTTCTTCTGAGGCACTACCTTCCCTCAACACCGCTACCGTAAGCGTGTTGTGCCTCAATATCTTTCGTTATTTGATCTATTTTCCTTTTTTCTCAATTTGTACTCCTTGCAGGAGGCCGTTGTAGTTACTGCTTCCGCTCCTTCAGGCGATATGAATCTCTCTTATGTGCTGAGGGGTTCCGCGAAGAGGGCCCGGATAGAAGGCGAGGATGAGAACATACCCTCCTCTAACATCGCGGGGGAAGGTGGTTCCGTTAACGTTCCTAATTCCGCAGTGGTTCCTTCAGGTGGACATTCCGCGGAAGTTTTGGGGGACCTAGGAGGTGCGGACCCCTTTGGTGCTTCGCCCAGTTCCTTTGGTGGGCCTGTGCATCATTATTCCTCTTCTTTAGGCTATCAAGACGTCTTGCAGGACCTTTCGGGCTATCAGCCTCATGGTACCTTCCTGCCCCCGGGCAGTTCTTCTTCACAGGTTCGCGCCCCTGGTCCTCTGGCTTTCGTTCCCTCTAGCGTTCCTTGGCGGCAACGCTATAATGAAGCTGGAACCTCTTTCAATTTTGCGGCGGATCTTTGTCCATTAAACGGGCTCGGTGAAGTGACCCATCAGGTTGAGTTGTTCGACTTCCGTACCCGTGGTTTGGCAGCCATCGGGGGCGATGGTTCAGATGAGGTTTCTGCGCTGCTGGCTTCTCAAATTCTGGCCTCATCTGCAGAACGGGAAGCTTTCCTTTCCCTGGCGGAAGATGACCAAGTGAACTCTTTCCGTGCTAGCCTTTTCTCCAATATGATGAAATTTCACTACTGGGCGGAGGAGGTGAAGCATCGGACTGTTTCCCTCCGTTCTGTTTCGGCGGAGCTGTCCAAGGAGCAAGATGAAAAGAAAAAGGTGTTGGCAGATCGTTCCAAGATACTGCTGGCTCACCACGAGTTACAGAAACAGCATTCCGCTCTGGAAACGGCTTTGTCAGAGGAACAGGCCAAAGTGACTGCTTTGGAGGGTGAGAAGTCCTCTTTAGAAAAGGAGAAGGCAGCTTTGGCGGATGAGTCAGTTGATATGGGCTGGTGGCATGCTGAACAGACCGCCCGTGTTCTAGTTAAGTGTTTCGAAGAAATTCATGGGGTGGATGCGTACAAGGGCGAAGATGTCGCGAAAGCCTTTCTACAAAGTTCTGCCCATATCAACGAGGCAGGCTATCGCCAAGCCAAGGCAGCGGGTTGGAAACGAAAAGACCCCGAGAGCTGATGTGTCGCGATATTTTGCCGTTCCCTCCAGCGATCAAATATCGCTTGGCTTTTGTCTTTTGCCTTTGCAGCATAAATATTTTGAACAGTGAATCTTTGTAAATCCTTGAGATGCCTTTAATATTTCTAGACAATTCCTTTATCGGTGTTCCTCTTTTATTTTTCTCATCGCGAGACTTCTCTCGTCACTGAGGTTGCCTTATCCTCACGGTGCGTTTACTTTCTTGAGCAGATCCTTGGTATTTATACCAAGATGACCAAGATCTATGTCAGTTTGGCCTTTCGATAAGCCTATCGGTATCATGACCACCGCTCCTTCCGCTGCTCAGAAGTATTCTGCACATTTCTAATTGTAGATCGTCAATAACAAAACGAGATTTGAGAGACAGTGATTACCCGTAGGAGCCTGTTTGCTGCCATCATTGGGCTTTATCACGGAACCCGTTTCGAATCGCGTTGTCCCTCGGCTCTATACTTCGCCAGGGATTACTCATCCGGTTACTAGCTGGAATTATGCGATCCTTCACGTTTCCCTTATCTCTCGTTCGGCCTTTCTAAGTGCCTCATCTCGTGAGCTGTCGGATCTAGACGGCTATCACAAGGCTAGGGAATTTTCACTTTTATAGGCGTTGTCCTCTCGTTTAGAACCGTGTCCTTACTTAATGGTTTAGCTGCACCAGCCCAACCGTTAAGATAGGATTCTTGTTTCTAAACAGAGTTTCTAACTCTTTGGGGCGTGTCTTGTTTTGATGTACCGTCTCCACGAGATCGGTTATCATTAAAGAACTTTTCACTCCCAAAGATACCGGGCAGTGCCCTCACTTAGTGAGCCATCTGATCAAGATCGGTCATCACAAGGATAGGACTTTTCACCCCCGGGGGCGTCAAGGATCTTTCAATCCGACGATAATCAAGGATACACTGGGGTCGTGCCCTCACTTAGTGGGCCATCTGATCAAGACCGACCATCACAAGGATAGGACTTTTCACTCCCAGGGTACCCCCCTTTTTATCTGCACAAAAGCAACCACAAACCCACGAAAACTCTCCTATTGAGCGTTAGCCACGGTTAGGGTCGTTATAATCCAAATAGTGCAGATAAAATTAAACTCTAGGATAATATAACTTCAAACGAGCGATATTCCAGGAGTTGGATAAGGGCGTACCGTCAAGTGTCTCCAGGCGATAGGCCCCTCTTCCGACAACGTGGGTTACGCGATACGGTCCTTCCCAGTTAGGACTAAGCTTTCCCATACATTGTCCGGTTGCTCGCCTGTCTGGGAGCACCAGGTCACCGTTTTTCAACAATCGCTCTTTGACCTGCCTGTTATGATAACGGGCCATTTTTCTTTTGTAGTGTTGCGTTTTCAGTAGGACTTCTTCTCGAACCTCTGGTAACACGTCCAGGTTAGCACGTAACCGTTCCTCATTTCGTTCCTCACGAAAGTGAGCCACCCGTAGGCTCATGGCCCCAATTTCCACTGGCGTAACGGCTTCAGTTCCAAAAGCCAACGCGAAAGGCATTTCTCCAGTGCTAACTTTTTCGGTCATGCGGTATGCCCACATCACGTATGGCAATTCATCAGCCCACTTCTTCTTAGACCCCTCTATGTTTTTCTTAATACCGCTAAGGATGCTCCTATTAGTTACCTCTGCTTATCCGTTGGTTTGTGGGTGAGCCACGGAAGAGAATCTCTGCTCAATCCCGAATTCTGAACATTGGTCTTTGAAGAATTGGCTGGTGAACTGGGTCCCGTTATCATTGACAAGGATACGAGGCACCCCGAATCTCATGATAACTTGATGTTTGAAAAAACGCCATGTTTTTTCTGCCGTGATTGTGGCAACCGCTTCAGCTTCCGCCCACTTTGTAAAATAGTCCACAGCCACTATCACAAATTTCAGTTGGGACCTTGCCTTTGGAAATGGACCCAGGATGTCAATCCCCCATTTGGCAAAAGGGCAAGGGGCGATGATTTCCGATATTTCCGTGGCCGGACGTCGAGGAATTTTAGCAAACTCCTGACATTTGGGGCAAGCTTGCATAATTGTAGCAATCCCTTCGTATGGTGGGCCAGTAGAATCCTGATCTGAAAACTTGTGCCGCCATGGTGCCGCCTGACGCGTGCATTCCGCATATCCCTTCGTGGATTTCGCGTAAGGTGTGAAGGCCCTCTTGTTCGGTTATACATTTGGCGCCGGGGTGAGAAAAACATCTTCGAATTAGATCCCTGTTATAGTACGTGCAACGAGCAGCCTGTCTTAATACTTTCATCTTTTCAGCGTTACCGTCAGGCAGCTCTTCGTGCATCAGGTATTTTATTACTGGAATCCGCCAATCATTCTCGAGCTCATTCACACACAAAGAGGCTTGTTCCTCCATGAAGGACGGCACCAATAGCTCACGATAATACACATCTTTAGGTATGGATGCTTCAGGATTCGCGGCCAGCTTGGCAAGGTAATCGGCTTTAGCATTTTCCTCTCGGGGAACGTGCTCGAAGCTGACTTGCATGCCCTCTTTTTTTATTTCCACTAGTTCTCGCGTTACCTTAGAGAGGTATTGCACCATAATAGGTTCTCGAGCCTGAGAGTGTCCTGAGACCTGGTCAATTATCAGTTTGGAGTCTCCACAAATTTTTAGACGCAGATCTCCTGTTTGGCCGGTATCGCGCCTTCCCTTTGAAGAAAACTCTCTTCCTATTCTGAGTCCAGCTAGCAACGCCTCATATTCGGCTGCGTTATTGGACAAAGGCTGCAAGATTCGAATAGCATACCGTATATGCATATCGTGCGGCCCGTTTATGAAGACTCCGGCCCCCGCCAGTTCTTGGTTTTTGGCTCCATCCACATGAACGATCCAAAGATCCGTATATGTTTCTGGGAATGGGAGATCCATATCGTTCCATTCCGCTTCAGGTACACCACTCAAAGGGTCCTCTGTGAAAGTACACTCTGCTATAAAATCAGCAAGGACCTGAGCCTTTACGGATGGCCGGGACTGGTACCTCAAACCATATTGTTCGAGTTCTAGGGCCCAGATCAGCATTCTTCCTGAAGATTCAGGCTTTCGAAATATCCTCTTCAAGGGTTGGTCTGTAAGTACAGCGATAGGATAAGACTGGAAGTATCGGTCCATCTTGCGGGCGGCTTGTATAAGGGCGAACGCTATTTTCTCAATACGAGCATATCGCAGTTCCGCGTCCTTTAAGACATGACTCACGAAGTAAACTGGGCGATGAGTGTGGTTATCGTCACGAACAAGGACGGCGCTGACCACTTCGTCCGCCGCGCTCAAGTATAAGTATAGGGTATCGCCGGACTCGGGCCTTGTCAATAATAAATCAGATGATAAATAGTCCTTTAAGTCCACAAATACTTGCTCACATTCTGGGGTCCACCCAAATGTGGCTTTCCGTCGTATGACTTTGAAAAAAGGGAGGCACTTTTCTCCTTGCTTGGAGACGAATCGTCCCAGAGCGATAACGCGCCCCGTTAGCCTTTGCACTTCCTTAACGGTTCTCGGCGATATCATATCATGTATAGCTTTAACCTTAGAAGGATTAGGCTGGATACCTTTCTGGCTAACTACGTAGCCCAAGAACTTACCCGTCTGGAATGCAAACATGCACTTCCGGGGGTTTAGCTTCATGCGATACCTTTTCATCACATCAAAAACTTCCTTTAGATCCTGCAGGTGATCCTGAAAATTCGCACTCTTCACCAGTATGTCGTCAACATATGCTTCCACATTTCTCCCTATTTGTTCCTCAAAAATCTTATTTGCCATTCGCTGAAACGTGGCCCCCGCGTTCTTTAGTCCAAATGGCATCGCTGTGTAGCAATACGTGGCTTTAGGAGTAAGGAAGGCGGTCTTCTCCTCATCCTCTAGGGCCATGGGGATTTGATGATATCCGGAATTGGCGTCCAATGAGCTTAGATATGCGTATCCAGCGGTTTGATCAACCAACTGATCTATGCGAGGAAGCGGGTAGCAATCCTTAGGACAAGCGTCGTTCAAGTCGGTGAAGTCAATGCACATACGCCAGTCTCCATTGGGTTTAGGAACAAGAACCGGGTTGGCTAACCAAGTGGGATACTGTACTTCGCGAATGAAACCCGCGTCAAGGAGCTTTACAACCTCCTTTTCCACAGCCGACGCTTTTTCGGTGGAGAACGCCCGTCGTTTTTGCTGAACTGGCTTGACGTCAGGGTCAACGTTAAGCCTGTGCTCGGCTATTTCTCGTGATATACCTGGCATATCGGCGGGCTTCCATGCGAAATTTCCTTGGCATTTGTTCAACAGCCGTGCCAGTTGAAGATTTTCCGCTGGGCTGAGCTTATCGCTGACCAGGAAGCTGGCTCCCTCTTTTCCTATCACTGATACGGGTACCATCTTGTCAAGGGGTTGAGCGCGCTTTTCATCACCCTGCTCGTAGGGGTCTGCCGCTATACACACGTATCTATCGCAGCTTGTCTGGGTCATGAGCGAATAGCATTCTGCCGCCAATTTCTGATCACCTTTTATCGATACCACCCCGTCCCAGGAGGGGTATTTCATCTTTAGATGTTTTTGTGATATCGCCGCTCCAAAGCGATTGAGGAAATGCCGTCCGAGTATGACGTTATAGGGCAGATTCAGATCCACAACAAGGAACAACAAATTCTCTGACCGTTTGTAAGTGTCTTCTCGGAAGTATACGGGTAAGGTGATTACTCCCGTAACAGGGATAGGGGTCCCATCCACTCCGACTATGGGTCTCTTACTAGGCGTTAACTCATCGTGGGGGCGTTTCATGAGGTTGTAAGCTTCCAGCGAAAAAAGGTTCACGGCACTCCCGTTGTCCACAAGAGTCCTTCTTATACCATGACTGGCGATGACAGGTGTGACTACCAAGGCGTCATTATGGGGGTAGATAACGCCTTTTTCATCCTCTTCTGAAAAGGATAAGATCATGCGATCAAGTATGTCTATCGCTCCACCTTTCTTTGTCATGCCGTCTCGCTTACGCTTTTCCCCTTTCGCCACCATCGACTGTTCTGATTCATCTGCGTAGGGGATCCCTCCCGCTATGATATTGATTATGGGGATGTCGTCACCATCTATCGCGAAGGTTTCCACACCCTTTCCTTTGGGAGCGTTATCCGGCTGTGGGACTGGAGGGGGCCTTGGTCGTTCGTCTGCCGCTCTTCTTATCGGATTGTTTCGGGCATCTTCCCTTACTTGAGTCGCAAATTCTCCGAGATATCCTTCCTCCACCAAGCGTTCTATCGCCCACTTTAATTCTCTGCAAGCCTCTGTGGAATGTCCTCTGGCTTTATGGAATTTACAGTAAGCGTTTTCTCTTCTGCCTAAAAGCACTCCAGGTTTCGTGGGTGCAGGATAACGGATAGGAAGATCTCGCTGTTCCGCTATCGCCAAGATCTCCGCTCTTGGTACATTCAAGGAGGGAAAATCCGGATCATACGCCCGATTTTTGTTAGCGTTCCCTTGACGCTGATGAGGGGAACTACCTTGTTTTCCTTTCGAGGAATTTCCTTTTTGCTTATCGTAGGTCTTTGGGATGTAATCTTTCCGTCGAGCGTAATCATCAGTGTAATGATCGTCAACCAGAGGATTTGCGGGAGCGGCAGGGATATGAGGTGCCCCAGGCGGCATATTAAGTGTTCTATTTCTATTTTCTTCTTCTTCCATTTTCGCATAATTATGGGCTTTAAGTCTTAGTGCGTCCAAGGATATTGGAGGATCCACCATCAATGCATCTTTCAGTTTTCCATAATGGCAGTTTCTTTTCAGAGCTTCTATGGCGAAATCAACGGTAACGCTCGGCGTTAATGACATTTCCAGATCGAATCGGCTGAGGAATTCTTTCAATGTCTCTTGGGGCTTCCGCTGTATGTCAAATAACGCTGCGGCAGATTTCTGAATTGGAATTGCTGTACTAAATCTGCTCCGAAATTTGGATTCCAACTGTGCGAAGTTACTAATGGATCCGCCAGGAAGACCTTCAAACCAAAGACGAGCAACTCCCGATAAGGTCATAACAAATATCTGACATAAAGCCGCATCACTGTGGGTTTGAAACTGGACGAAATCCTTCACTTTGTTGATGTGCGAAATAGGATCTTTAGTACCATCATAAGTATCAGCGGGAAGCTTCACTCGCCTGCTGACCCTGTGACGTCTTATACGACGACTGAAAGGGTGACCTGAGGTATCATCAAGAATCTCACGCGCATGACGTGGGGGAGATATGTCTCCTTGTCGCCCTCCTTCCCTTGGTTCAGGTATATGATGTAGCCTGGGAGACCGACTGCGACTCCTGGGAGAACGACTTCGATATCTTCTGCTACTGGATCTTTCACTGTATACGGGAGATAAACTCCTGTTTGTTCCTTCCCTCCGTCCGGCCCAACGGTTCCTCAACGCCTCAAGCTGCCTGTCTTCCTGCAGAAGAAGTCTTTGCGGTATTTGTGGTACATAAGCCTCTACTCCTCCTTGAGTGAGCTGTACGTGACCAACCGGGGGATTTCCTACGGATAAAGGCACTTGGGGGTTCTCTGGAAACAACGGGGGCAAAGGTCGATCAGCAACAATAGATGGTGTGAACATGACGCGAGGAGGAACGCTAGATCCAGAAGCACCAGGCGTGACTCTAGTGGCCATTTCAGTCAAATATTCCAAGCGGGAACGAAGGGCCGCTATTTCCATAGCAAAGGGATTTTCATTGTTAAGCACAGATCCTTCCAAAAGAGGAGTATAAAGATCAGATCCCACCGTCTGTGATGAAGAAATGACCGTCTGTGAGGAGATAGATCCTCCGGCGATCCCGACCGAGAGGTCCAGAGGTCCCGAGATAGTTGATTGTGTCGTCATAGAGAGGTCAGCAGTAGCAAAAGGAAATAACCGCCTGCGAGTTGAGAAAGGAATATTGGAAAATGTAGACCGGTCTGGCTCCGATCTGGCTGTCATAACCGTTCCGATCTCCCAACTAAACAGAGCTTGGCTATTAAGGACGCTCACTTAATACACCAAAGCTCTCAATGAAAGCACCATTTGATAAGATCCGAGATCTCTTCGGGTCGGAAACGGTTGCTACAGCTAGTCGGAGGGGAAGCGATCGGCGTCGGAGGTACCTGCAAAGCGCCGGAGGGGGACTCCGGCGTAGACACTCCGATGCTTAAGTCAGTTCGGGTTTTCAGAATGGTAGAGGTTCTCCAAGATGATCTCGATCTTACCTTCTGTTTGGAAAGATGGGGATATTTATAGGCCGAAGTTGGCGATACCTGACAGCGATAAGGGTGCAGCGATAAGCATCGTCCGAAGATATCGCTTCCAGCGATAATAGATAAGCCATCGCGGGCGATAATCACGTAAGGCCTATCAGGAGCGACATCCTCTCCGTTCCCCTAGGATGGGATGACGCCGTGCGCGTAAAGATGCATGAGATCCCCCCCGCTGAAGTCGACCATCCTAGGAAACGTCCGCCGGCCCGGGCGATAGGTTGGTTTTTCAGGGAAGCGTATAGAAACTCGTCAAGGATAGATGCCGTAGCTACAATATTGCCGTCAGGAGCAATCCAATTGTTATCATAAGCCCAACTGAAAACTAGCCCGAGTGTTCACCAAGGGCTATCCATGTCTGATATCTTTAGATAGGGGTTTGCTCTGTCATGAGGCGATATTTCCACAGAGGGCTTGAGCTTTTCTTTATTGTTCAAAGGCTGATCAATCCCAATGCGGAACGAGGGCTTAGATCCACAACTTTCCACCAACTCGGTCAAGTTCGTCCTTGTTTCTTGTCAAAAAGACCTGTCTCCTCGAGACATTAAGAATTCTACTAGGAGGCCGCAGGGGCGCTCGTGATTCTGAAGGCTTTACTTTTATTCAGCGATACTGGCCCATTTGGCCTTTCAATAGGACTTATGAAGTCTCAGCTTTGTTCGAGTCATGGAAGGACCGTCAATAGGTCGCATGCGATATCGTCGCGTATATTCAACCAGGCCGTACCATGGGCTGGCATATATTTCGGGTCTATCGTCCCTCCAAGTGTTCTGCAAAGACACAGAGGAGATAGAAACTTATATAGAAGTTAGCAAACTTTATACTTACAGAGGTTCGAGGTTACACGAGCCCGATTTTTCTTTTACGATCGAGAAAACAGCGGTATCAGCGGGGCTTTATACCATTAGCTACCTTATGATTAGCGCGGCTTCATACCACCAGACGCCTGTGATGTCATCGCGGTTTTACGCATCCAGGGCCACCTACGACATCAACGCGGCCTTACACTGTGGATACCGGTAACCTTATGGTTTTAGTGTCAGGGCTACCAGTGACACCGTGCCTCTCAACGTTTTTCAGACTCTGCCTCGTACTCCTTCCAGTATCTGTATCGTGAACGTCACCCGTCCCTTTCGTTCTACGCTTATCAATCTTCGAGGTTATCGGGGTGGCTCGTCTTTTGAGGACCTCAATTTCTTTTCCCAAGGCCTCCCTTCACTGGAGCCTATAAATCGGAGAGCTTTCTCCACCCACGTTCTCCTCATCTTTATCAGCTAGCATCATGGATCATTTGACTAAGAATTTTCTTCTCTCCAAGGGTCATTCACTCAGGAACCTCAACGACGGTGACGTCGGTTTCCTGGAGAACATGCTGGTCAAGACTTCTGAGGATATTCTGGAGCTGCAAGGAATGCTGACTCCGCTTTATTCCCGGCTGGGGGCCATTTCCCTGGAGGACTTCAGTCCTTTGGAGAGCGTATCAAAGCTGTCCGCCTCCATCGCTCGGATTCAGGTAGTAATCGCCATGCTGCAGCAGCGTAAGGACATGTTGGGGTGCTGCCTGAAGGGGATGAGGGCCACTTCCCATGATCTTGTCCTGGTCATGGATTCCTTGAGGGACCTTCCTGAGGTGCCCGAGGATACTGGTTCTGACACCTGATAACGGTGGCTCCCTTTGGGCCTTTTTCTTTTCCTCTTGCCTTGTAATTGTATCTTTCGGCCGGTAGGCCATAATAAATAAATCGTTTCAATCATTCCGCCTTGTAACTGTACTTCTTCTTTACTGCGCTCTTTGTCATGTTCCAAGGAATATTCTTAGCCCAACTGAAAACAGTCTTGCCATTGGGCGGTTTTTCGGTTGATCGTTCTGCCTTAACTCCGCGCCGTCCTCATTATAACAACTGATCAGCAGATATTAGCATTATTCTTGATTTGCGCGAGATTTCAACAGGCATGACTGCAAATCTACATTGGCACTTCAGACTGTACACGTGCCAATCTTCAAGAGTCGGGTTGGAGGATCGAAGAGTCTCTTTTCTTCTTTTCCCGGCTATTTAATGAGGCTTTTCCTCCTTCATTCTTATCCATTTCTTTCTCCTTTATTTTTCTTCGTTATAGATCCTCTGCGAGTCTCATGGCTGATTCTTATTTGCTAGGTACGGCTTCGGGGAATTCACCGCCAACTCCTCCGACTACCCCTGACACAGATAATCCTCCCCCATCGCCTCCTTGGAGGCCGGTTGTCCGCCGGCGAGGTCGCAAGAGGCGGAGGAAGGAATTTGAACAACGAAGGAAGGAGGCTGCCAAGGCCTCTAAGTCATTTTTCGACTCTCTGGCTTCTCTGGCTAGGGAGGAGAAAAAATCGTTTCCTCTTTTGAGTGATTCGCCTCCGTGGGTTCCTTCTGCTGGTTCAACCGTTGATGCAGTATCGCCAAGCGTTAAGGAGAAAATAACCGGGTCGACTACTGCTGCTAGAAAGAGGGTCGGTGAGTCTTCTCCCCCTGCTGTTGTGGATTCACCCTTCTGGGGTGGCGATGACGAAGAGGACGTAGTCTACTGCTACGGCATTACTTGGTCCGACGGTGAAGAGTAGGGCCTAATCCTTCTTTTTGTAGATGCCGTATGGCCTTCCTCATAATAATGAATGATGGTTTTACTTCCTTTTCGCTTCTCATCACTTACTTATTGTTTCTTTCTGAGCGTTCTGGGTTATCGCGGAAGCGTCCCTTTCGCTACGGGTAACTGCCTTCAACTTCTAATCGGTAACTGTCTTCTTTCGGAAGGCACAAATGACTATCCACGTGTCTTTTTCTGTTCTGTACGTGTTTCATTTTTACAGGCTGTCTCTTCTTTAGGCTTTCCTTTATAAGGAAATCATCTCTCTCTTTTACTACTTTTGCAAATATTTTGAGTTTCTGCACATTTTCTCTCTCTTCTGCACTTCTTTTCTTCGAGAGGTTTTACTGCGACCGCTCACTGGTGCCGGCGACCGGCTCACTGGCTTTTTGCTCCAGGTATTTACTCTTTCTATCGCCGTAGATTTACTTTCCCTGTCCCTTATGTCTTCAACTGTTGAAAACCCCATAGATCCTGAAGCTAGGAGAACTCGCAGCATATTCAATTGTAATGAGGTTTTGAGGGTTGAATTAGAGGAGAGTGGTATTACTTTTCCCACGGGCTATCGCCCTTTTGTCTCTTTGAAGGACACTCGGCTGCCTGACGCCATGTGGGGAACATTCCGGTTAGTTTATTTCAAGATGTTTACTTACGGATTCCGTTTTCCACTCCATACTTCTCTGTTGAAACTGCTAGATCATTACGACCTTAATCCCGTCCAGATTACTCCACCCTCTTGGTGTGGTATTTACGCTTTCCTTCGTTCATGCGAGATGAAGCGTATATTTGCTCCATCGCTTGATCTATTCCGCACATTCTTTGTCTTGAGTTGTCGCGACTGCCTGGTAGATATTACCCCCAGATGGGATGATGTCATTGTGCAACTGTTCTGGCGGAACTTTCAAGGTTTTGAGGAACACGTAGATGACTGGAAGTCTGGCTTTTTCACCCTTCGTTTGCCGTCACGACTCTGGCGTGGGGGTTTCAATCGAAAAATCAATAGTGGCGTTTGGAAAAGACCGGAAGCGCTGTCAAGCCAGGATGTTTCCAACGTTAGCGCCTTGTTAGAAATAGAAGGGTCTTTCCGTATCCGGGAGTTTGCTCGGTTCAGGCCCTTGTCAGAGTGCGTTGTGGGTGAGTTTCCTTTTTCTTCTTTATCGCTTCAATCTTCTTAATTTGCTAATATGTTTTGTTGGCAGGTAACGCTGAGAGTAGTTCTTCTGGGGAAAGTGACGCCCCTTTGAACGTAACACCTCTCCAGTCGCTGCCTCCTTCTCCTCCGCCTGAAAATTCCCGCCGCCCACCCATTCCGCCTGGAAGGGAAAGGACTAAAACCGTCACAACTCGCAGAGCCTCCACTCGACCTTCTTGTTTCCTTGAAAATTGGCTTCCGTCCCATGGCAAGAGGGTAGCTCAAGGCGATCCTGTGTTTGAGAAAATCGACAGCGATAGCGAGATCATGGACACTGGTCCTGAATTACGTCATGCTACTATTGCTCAAAGGATGAAACTTAGGTCGCGGAGGAATGATGACACGGCGGAATCGGCCGAGGACGATAGCGAAGAAATTGCAGAAGAGACGGAGCGTCTCGTAAAGAAGGTTCGCACAGAGAAAACTAACCCCCCAGTTCCTCCTTTGAAAGGAGTTAACGCGGTCCCCCCCGAGAATATTAACGCTTCTCATGCCGCGAGTACTTCGCAAGTGGTGAAAAATATCAAAGCTATCAGGGTACCTTCCGCCGTTTCTATCGAAAACAATGAGACCTCGGCAGCCGCGACCTCTCCTTTGTCATCGGGCCATCCTGCTTCCCCGATAGGTTCTTTTATCCCAGAGGCAACCCTACCGGTTTCGAATTTAGGCGTTCCTCCTGAACTTCTCCCACGGAAGCCTCCCCTTTTGTTTCTGTCTTCAATTTTGGGCGTTGGTGATTGCGCAAAAAGTTGTTCCCCTCCTTATCTTGCCAACCTTTCTCCTCAGAGGTCCCAGGGCCCCACTGGATATCAGCTGGATTTGTCTTCTTTCGGCACTGACGGGCTTCGTGCCTTAGGAATATCGGATCCGTTATCGCGAGAAGAGCCCGTGGGTCCCATAGTGGGACAGATGTTTACTTCTTCCAAGGACAGGGAAGAGTTTTTACAGCATGCTCCCGAGACACGACAATCACACCTCATGAACGACATGCTGGCTAGCTTTCGGAAGTTTCATTATTTTCTTGAAGACCAGCGTAACAAAATTCGACCCTCTTCGGATTTGCAGGATCAATTAGACGCGGCCTTGGCGAAGGCGAAGGAGCTATCGCAGTTGCAAGAACGAACTCGGGCGGAGTTGGAGGATTGTCGCGCTGAACTTTCTCGGGAGAAGTCGAAGGGGAAAGCGAGAGCAGAGCTAATGGAGGCGGAACTGGTGGTGGCTGATAAAAAGAACGTCTTCCTTCGTGAAGAGTTGTCATCTCGTGATGCCGATTTGGCCAAAGTTCCTTCGAGGATAGCCTGGTGGAAGAATAAGACCATCGAGGTTTGTATCGCAGGATTTGTGGATCTCCATATCCGAGGCGCCGTCGATTCATCCATGCTGGCCGATTACGCTTCCCAAAAAATTAAAGATCTTAGTGAAGGCGAAAGGGGTTTTCCTTCTTCTGGGGAAAAGCAAGGGAATGATGACGGCGAGGCATGCGATGACTCTTAATTGATCCATTGAAGAACATTGCTATTTGTTTTCCATGTCTTGTAATAACGTCCTATCTCGCGGCGATATCGGTACCTTGCTCTTAGGGCGATATCTTATTTTATTTCGCTCTTTTGTACTGTCTTGAGAACTGTTCTTTTATTCAACGCCGATTTGTATCATTTCCTTTCTTGTGATATCGCTTTTGCTTTTTATCAAAAAGTCACATCTACTTTCCAGAGCATTTAATGCTCGCGACCCTTCCGTCGGTGCGCGGGAAAAGTCATGATGGTGCAGACACACGTGTTCGTTTCTTCTGCCTCTCCACCTTAGCGTGTTTAGAAATTTTAACAAGATCGAAGCGTTTGTCGCGCTTCTTCTAGAGTCGTACTCATTGCTTGAGTCTTATCCCTCATGCCGTTTCGACACAACGACTGCAGCATCCGTCGTTTCCTTTTAATTACTAGGGTTATAAACCCTCTTTATTTCTTCCCTTTTCTTTTTCACTCCACTTTTTCATATTATCTCTCGGCCGTCTTGCCCTTCTCACCTCCATTCAAGGCTTTCAAAGTTCTTTCCTTTCAAAGGTACTTCCCTTCCTTTCCCTCGTCTTCTTCATTTCTATTTCCTTAGTCCTGCCATGGCAAAGACTCGCCGTTCTGAGTCAAAATCCATCGATGAGAAGAAAATGGATACCACGGTCAGTGTTATTACCACGGAGGCCATTCTCCAGGAGCATTTGGCTACTCACGGTGCCGTTATTCCTGACGGTTGCCAAGCTGTTGTTGCCCCTAGGTCAGTTCGTTTAAACAGCGTTCTGACCGGCAATCAAAGGGTGTTATATGCCCAGATGTTTCGCTACGGTTTCCGGCTCCCTATCGATTCTTTCGTCAAGGGTTTGCTTATTGCTGGCAATTTCAATCCTGCCCAGTTAGCCCCAAATGCATATTGCTGTGTTTATGCTTTTTTGGAACTCTGTAGATATAAGGGGATCACTTCCCCTTCTCTTTTGCTGCTTAGATCCCTTTTTAAATTGATGAAGTGTCGGGGTGTGATAA
The DNA here is from genome assembly GCA_963691705.1 of Viola odorata. Classification (NCBI taxonomy): domain Eukaryota; kingdom Viridiplantae; phylum Streptophyta; class Magnoliopsida; order Malpighiales; family Violaceae; genus Viola; species Viola odorata. The sequence goes on from OY829544.1 coordinate 40,977,130, forward strand.
CCATATCGCCTCGCTTTGACGATGATTCTCTCAAGTCTTTTACTTGGAAGTTGCTCCATATTGAGTCTTCTGTTGAGGCTTGGAAAAAGGAGTTCTTTCTGATAAATTTTCCTGACGCTCCTGGTCCCGAGTGGCGTTCTGGGTTTAATCAGGACGTCCAAGATGGCGTTTGGAGTCGACCAGGGACACTTCCCGCTCGTGAACAGGGATGGTTAAACACCTTACTCCAACTGGAGATCAGCGTTCATATTCGACTCACGGCCTGCAGAATGGCCATTCAGGAGTGCGTTAGACGTGAGTATCGCGCTACCTTTCCCTTTCATCACTGATACTAACGCTGACGTTATTTTGTGATTTTGCAGCGACGGATCCTGATTATAAACCGGAAAGCGTAAGAAGACGCTTAAGGAGAGCTCATAATAGAGAAGGAAGGGAAAAGCTCGATTCAGAGGCCACTGATAATCCTTCTGAGCTTCCGGCTGCAATCCAATTGTTATCACATTACATTAACAATTTTATACAAAATGACTATAATTAAGGTAAAATTTTATAAATAAGGTAGTCATCAAAATTGACCGATTACACCAAAATATAATACTACTAATTATTTAAACATATAACGTCATATTACATAATCTTCATCGTCGTCGTCACCCGTACTAGCATAATCATCATTGTCGTCATCAATCTCATAATCCTCATCATCTGCATCTTCATCATTATTATTGGCATTTCCTATTATAAGATCATTAGGATGAACTTCTTTATATAGGTTGGAGTCGACAATTATAGATTGAATGTTATCCCTAATAATAGACACTGGAGTTGGCGGAATAACGGTTTCAGTTTGAAAAACTTCTTCAACAACATCATATTCATTTTGCTCTGTTATCTAAATAGTACTTCGAGGAGCTATGTTGCACACCGCCAACTATCCTTCTAGAGCCCTTATTTAGATGGGTACATAACATACCAAATTTGTTGACACTACCAAGGATATACAATGGATTTGTATTCATCAAATTCTCCTCACGAACCTTGACAATTTTGTTGATTTTCTCTATTCTAATAGTGTCAAATCAATCACATTTGAACAAAACAACCTTGTTTCCCGTACCGGCATAAGGAACTTCTAGGATTTCTCTTATAATGCCATAATAGTCCTGATCAAACTCATTATAGCAACCACCTTTCACAGAAACACCACAATTTTGAGTTTTTCTTCCGCCTCCATAACTAGATGTATGAAACTTATAACCATTTACTAGAAACTCATTATGCGATATTGTTTCTATAAGGGCCGAGAGACAAACATCATATGTCCTTGCTCGCATTTTGAACCTATACTTCATTTGTATATAATACTCACATGATTTGGAAGCCATTTGACAAGTTCCGCATCGCGAGCATGTTGAATATCTAGATCATTCATCCAGGGGTTTCCATGTCGCTTCGCTTGGCAGTATTGCCTAGGAAAATAAGATTTATCATTAAGAAAGCTTAAAGAAAGAAAGTTATTATAAAAGATTTGTTGGTGTACTTACTCAATGAATGGTTCAACCTTATCACAGTTAATTAAAACGTAGAGTGCAGCTTGATTTCTTTCTTCATCTACTAACCATCTTCTCTTCTCGGCTCCGCGTAATGCTTGACTAGGTTTTTGGAATATGCTTAACCCGTCTCTCCTTTCGACTTGTCCACCATCATCATTTCTAGGTATACGGTTGAGGTTGGTGGGGACATTGAATCTAAAATAAATTAACAAAAAAGTTGCAATTTCTTGAGTGGAATAAGCCACCACAATTGATCCCTCCACTGCAGCTCTATTTTTCACCTTTTGCTTTAAATCGTGTAGTTGTCTAGTAAGTAAATACTAAATTAGTATTCATGACTTTAAGAGATATTAACTACAGTGACTTCATATATAGTTACCTCTCATATGGGTACATCTAACGGTATTGGACAAGGCCATCAATTTTTGCCTCGAGGGGTAGGTGAATAGGCAAGTGCTCCATTGAGTCAAAGAATGCCGGAGGAAAATTTTGTTCGAGCTTACAGATGGTCTCGATTATGTTTTTTTTTCCACACCGTCATGTCCTCAACCCTTAGAGTCAGTGAATAAACATCCTGAAACATGTGAGATAACTTAGTTATTGCTTCCCACATGGGTGTCGAGACCATGCCACGAAGTGCAATAGGTAACACTCGTTGCATGAACACATGACAATCATGACTCTTCATGGCATAGAATTGACCGGACTGAATGTTGACCAACCGGCCAAGATTTGATGCATACTCGTTAGGGAACTTTAATAGTTGGAGCCACTTACAAAATTGTTTCTTTTGATCGGTTGTAAGGACGTATGATGCTTTAGACTTCACCACACGCCCACTGATAACCATTAAGGCAATCCTAAGGGCATTTCTGTAATTATGACCCCTGCCGAAGACGGAGTCCTACAAGCCTTATCGGACATCTAAGCCATCGCTACCAGACCTTGAGGTGTTTTCTGGGATGGTCGACATCAGCGGAGGGGGAGGTCTCAAGCGTCTCTGGACGCACGGCATCATCCCATCCCAGGAACCTATAGAGTTATCACCCCCGACATCATCATGGGTATCACCCCGACACCCACCTCAGAGGCATCGCCCCTAACGTTCCCTCAGGTATCGCCGATGACGTCATCCCCAGGTATCGCTCGTGACGTCATCAGGAGCGCCGTCTCACCTGGATATCGCTATTTCGACCAGATATCAGCTCCAGCGGCCTACAAATACCCCTTAATGTGAAACATCAAGTAAGCCAGAATTTACTCACTAGAACCTCTGCTATTTTTGAACCGCTTACTGACTTAAGCATCGGAGTGTCTACGCCGGAGCCCCCCCTCCGGCGCCTTACAGGTGAGTTCGACGACAACTACAGCAACTCCGACCAACAGTAGTCATCATCCCAATCGTCTCAGAAATTAAATCTTATCAAATTAGTGCTTTCATTGAGAGCCTTGGTGCATTAAGTGAGCATCCTTAATAGCCAAGCTCTGTTCTACCCAGAGATCGGAACAATCATGACTTCTGAGTCGGAGCAGACGCGACCCCCATCCTCTAATATTCCTTTTCCAATTCGTAGACAGTTATTCCCTTTTGCTACAACCGATCTTTCTGTGACAGCACAACAAATCAGTTCAGAATCTCTAGATCCTTTGACCAGGTCTGCAGGGGAAGCCCTTTCCTCGCAGGCGACCATTTTGTTATCCCAAATGGCGGGATCCAGCTTCTCTAGTCCTGCTCCGAGGGGATTTGTGTTAAATAGTACAGAACACCCTTTTGCGAGTGAAATAGCGGCCCTTCGTGCTCGGTTGGACTATTTGACGAAAATGGCTGTCAGAATGACACCTGAAATCTCTGGGTCGAGTGTCCCTCCCCGTGTCATGTTCACACCATCTATTGTCACCGAACGGCCCTTGTCACCGTCATTACAGGAAAACCTCCGGTCAACTGTACCTATACCTGATCCCCCGATCAATTTTGTGCAGCTCACTCAAGGACGAGTGGAGCCTTATGTACCGCAAGTGCCCAAGGTCCCATCCCTCTGGAGGATCGGCACCTCGAGGAGGCCAGAAACCGTTGGGACGGTCGAAGAGAAGGAATGACTAGAGATTTATCTCCCGAGCATAGTGAAAGATCCAGTTGCAGGAGATATCGAACTCGCTCGCCCAGGAGCCACAGTCGGTCTCCTAGGCGACATCCCACACCAGATCCGCGGAATCGGAGGCGTCCTGCGAAAATATCTCCCCCACGCCATGAGCGTGAAATCCTTGATGACACATCAGGTCATCCATTTAGCCATCGTATAAGACGCCATAAGGTCAGTCGGCATGTGAAGCTTCCCACTGAGACTTATGATGGCACCAGAGATCCCATTTCCCACATCAATAAAGTGAAGGATTTCATGCAATTTCAGACGCACAGTGATGCGGCGTTATGCCAAATATTTGTTATGACATTATCAGGAGTCGCACGCCTCTGGTTCGAGGGCCTTCCTGGCGGATCTATCAGCAATTTCGCACAGTTGGAATCCAAGTTCCGGAGCAGATTCAGTACAGCGATTCCAATTAGGAAATCTACTGCCGCGTTATTTGACCTATGTCGAAGGCCTCAGGAAACTCTGAAGGAATTTCTTAGTCAATTTGATCTGGAAATGTCACTAACGCCGGGCGTTACCATTGATTTTGCTATAGAAGCCTTGAAGAGGAACTGCCATTATAGTAAATTGAGAGATGCTCTAATGGTGGACCCTCCAGCGACTCTAGACGCATTAAGACTTAAAGCCTATAATTACGCGAAAATGGAAGAAGAGGAAAACAGAGATAGAACCTATGGCATGCCGCCTGAGGCACCTCTGATTCCCAACGCTCCTGCAAATACCATTCCTGATGACCGCCTCACCGACGAGTATGCTTGGCGGAAAGATCATATTCCCAAAACCTCCAGTGGGCGGAAAGGTAACACTTCAAAGGGAAAGCCTGGCAGTTCCCCATCTCAGCGCCAAGGAGATTCTTCTAAAGGTCGGGCATACGACCCTGATTTCCCTTCCCTTAATCTACCAAGGGCAGAGATTTTAGCGATAGTGGAACAGCGAAACCTTTCCATCCGTTACCCTGCGCCTGTGAAGCCCGGAGTGGTTCTAGGGAGAAGAGAAAATGCTTATTGCAAGTTCCACAAAGCCAGGGGGCATTCTACAGAAGTATGCAGGGACTTAAAATCAGCAATAGAACGTTTGTTGGAAGAGGGTTACTTGGGAGAATTCGCAGCCAAAGTAAGAGAAGACGCCAGAAATAATCCCACGAAAAGGGTCGCAGATGACCGACAAGTACCCCCTCGCGTCCCACAAAAGGATAATGCTCCCGGAGGAAGAGGTGAGGAAACTTTCGCGGTAGACGATGAGAACTTCCCTATGATTAACATCATAGCGGGAGGGACTCCTTACATAGATGAACCAGAACCACCGACGACGGCGTTAGGAGAAAAACGCAAGCGAGATGGCGCGATAAAGAAAGGTGAAACAATAAGCGTCCTAGATCGCATGGTATTAGCCTTCTCCGAAGAGGACGAGAAAGGCGTTGTCTATCCGCATAATGATGCATTGGTGGTTACGCCCATCATTGCCAGTCACGGAGTCAGAAGAACTCTCATAGATAACGGAAGTGCTGTGAACCTCTTCTCGTTAGAGGCCTATAATCTCATGAAACGGCCCGACAACGAATTAATACCTTGCAAGAAACCCATAATTGGGGTGGATGGGGTCCCAATCCCAGTCACAGGGATAACTACTCTGCCCGTATACTTCAGAGAAGACACCTCCAAGTGGTCAGAGGATCTGTTATTCCTTGTCGTGGACTTAAACTTGCCCTACAATGTCATACTCGGATGACCTTTTCTCAACCGCTTTGGAGCGGTAATATCTCAGAAGCATTTGAAGATGAAATACCCCTCCTGGGACGGAGTGGTAGCGATAAGGTGCTCGTACCAGTAATCGGCATAGAAGAAGCAGACTTCCTAGTCAGCGAAAGGCTGAGTCCAGAGGAAAACCTTCAATTGGCCCGGTTATTGAACAAGTGTCGAGGAGAATTCGCATGGAAACCCGCCGACATGCCAGGTATATCACGCGAAATAGCAGAACACCGGCTCAATGTTGACCCTAGCGTCAAACCGGTCCAGTAAAAGCGACGCGCATTTTCTATGGAAAAAGTTTTAGCCGTCGATAAAGAAATAACGAAGCTCCTTGATGCGGGGTTCATCCGCGAAGTTCAATATCCTACCTGGTTAGCCAATCCAGTTCTCGTTCCTAAGCCCAACGAAGATTGGCACATGTGTATTGACTTTACTGATCTGAACAATGCTTGCCCTAAGGATTGCCACCCGCTTCCTCGAATTGACCAATTAGTCGATCAGACTACCGGGTACGCGTATTTGAGTTCACTTGACGCCAACTCTGGATATCACCAAATTCCCATGGCTGCGAAAGATGAAGAAAAGACTGCCTTCATCACTCCTAAAGCCACCTACTGTTATACGACAATGTCGTTTGGGCTGAAGAACGCAGGGGCGACATTCCAACGTATGGCAAACAGAATATTCAAAGGACAGATAGGAAGGAATGTGGAAGCATACGTTGACGATATATTGGTAAAAAGCACGAACTTTCAAAATCACCTGCGGGATCTAAAGGAAGTTTTTTATGTAATGAAAAGGCATCGCATGAAACTGAACCCCCAAAAATGCATGTTCGCATTTCAGACGGGAAAGTTCCTGGGCTACATAGTCAGCCGAAAAGGAATTCAGCCTAATCCCTCAAAGATTAAAGCCATACAAGACATGATATCTCCAAGAACCGTTAAGGGGGTACAAAGGCTGACGGGGCGCGTTATCGCCTTAGGGCGATTTATTTCCAAACAGGGCGAAAAGTGCCTCCCTTTCTTCAAAGTCATACGCAAGAAAGCACCGTTCGGGTGGACCTCAGAATGTGAGGAGGCATTCATCAGCCTAAAAGATTACCTATCATCCGACCTACTGCTGACAAGGCCGGAGCTGGGTGACACTTTATATTTATACCTCGGCGTTGCCGACGAAGTGGTTAGTGCCGTCCTCGTTCGCGACGATAGCCATGCGCACCGCCCCGTATATTTTGTAAGTCACGTTCTGAAAGATGAGGAGTTGCGATACGCCGAATTGAGAAAATAGCGTTCGCACTCATACAAGCCACTCAAAAAATGGGCCGATACTTCCAGTCCTACCCTGTTATCGTGCTTACAGACCAACCTCTAAAGAGGATATTTCGAAAGCCTGAATCCTCGGGAAGAATGCTAATCTGGGCTCTCAAACTCGAGCAATACGGGCTGAGGTATCAGTCTCGGCCATCTGTGAAGGCTCAAATCTTGGCAGATTTTATAGCGGAATGCACCTTTACAGAAGATCCGTTAACAGATGTCCCCGAAGAGGAATGGGGGGATTTGGATCTCCCATTTCTGGAAACTTATACGGACCTCTGGATCATTCATGTAGATGGGGCTAAAAATCAAGAATTGACTGGAGCAGGAATCTTTATAAACGGGTCACACGATATGCGAATACAATACGCTATCTGTCGCACCCCCTTTTTTGGATTTTATCCTAATGCGATGAAATTTGGGACGAGATGTGAGACGAAATTGGACCCATCTCACATGATACTAATGAAGTCGCCACCCTAATTTGTTTCTAGGTTTAGGAAACCTAAAGTCATGGCATAAAAATCAAAAGCTAAGGCAAAATGGGTCTGAACCCGAGAACGGTGGTTCGGGGTCGTGTTACGGACTCGGGAAGGTGTTAGGCACCCAAGTCTCATCCTAAAAAGGTTACCGGATGAAGAGGTGTTTTAAATTATGTTTGAAAAATAAAAATTCTTAATTTAGTGATCATGCCCAATGGATAAATTGAATTTTAAATATCATGCATATGAATATATATGCGGAAAGCGTGAAATAAATAAAAGGGAAGAAACGTTTACTTGATTAAGGGGTACGGGCGCTTGGCCTCTTTTTTTTACCGGAGTTATCGGCACGGGGAGAGGATAACGTTGAATGATTAAATATTTGGCAATTTCTGTACGTGAGCGAAAAAAAGATTAATTTGGATGAACAGAATAATTATCTAAGCATGCACAGCGGGCAAAAATAAACAAGCATACAAAAAATAAATAAACAGTACAAGTGCGGAAAATAAATAAACGGTACAAGTGCATAAAAATAAATAAACAGTACAAGTGCGGAAAAAATAAATAGACAGTACAAACGTACGAAAATTAGATATGCAAGTACGAAAATTAAATAATTAAAGCATACGAAAATTAAACACGCAAGCATACGGAAATTAAATAAGCAGTGCAAAATTAAATAAACAGTACAGGCATGCGAAAATTAAATGTGCAAGTGCGAAAAATAAATAAATAGTACAAGTGTGCGAAAAATAAATAGTGCGAGTGCGAAAATAAATAAACATGCAAGCATACGAAAGGTCGGTACGAAAATAAATAAATAAATACGATGGGCTAAATAATTGGACTAGGCCCAGGAATTGGGCCCACTAGTTGGGCCCATTAAGCAAACCCTCACTAGGCCTCTCCTGCTTGGGCCGAAACAACCCTCTTTCTTTCCATTTGCATGACCAATCCAACACCAACCCAACACTGTTCATCATCTCCTCCCTTTGTCCGCATCTCCTTCTTCCTTGAAGGACAGACACACAGCAGGGCACGGCGCAAGGCGGCAGACCAGCGGCTCCGGCGACTGAAGCAGGCGACGGCAGCAGGTGACGGCAGCGGCGTGGCAGTAGCACCATCTTCTCCTTCGGCGGACCAACGGTATCGACGAGCGGACCAGTGGCAGTGACGGACAACTAAGCAGCAGCAGAGAGATGGAGAGTCACGGCAGCGCAGCAACGTCCCGGCGAGGCAGCATGGAAGCTCGGCAGCGCAGCAGCTCGGCAGTGGTGACACCGACGACATCAACAGGTGAGGACGACGGCGATGGAGATGAGGGCAGTGGTTTCCATCAGTAGCTCCGATGAGCATCCAGCGGCCACTCCGACAGCAGCATAATAGCCATGGCACGACAGCAGCTTGGTTGCGCGGCAGCGATGGAGGGCAAGGTGATGATCGCTGCGTTTTTTCTCTCCCTCTCTCTCTCTCTCTCTGCCCCCCCTTTTGCTTCTGGCTCTGAGCTTCCATTTAATGAAGCTTGAGGCGGTGGAGAGGTGAGGTAACCGAGGATGACAAGAACAATGAGCAGTGGCGTGGCTTGAGGAAGAACGTGACGCTCGAGGAGGAGAACAGTAAGGCGGTTGGTTCATGCACGCCTACGTGGAAAATAGGATGGCCATTGATCTTAGTTGACTTCAAAAGTCAACTAGATCAATGGTAGAGATGAAAAACTTGATATATTAATTAACTATTCAGTTCAAGGCAATGGTACGAGTAATTTTGCGAGAAAATAAATATAAACTTGAACCGAAAATGTTAAAACATAGAATAAAATAAACTAAGATAAATAGCATACAGTAAGCGATGAAAAGTTTGCTATATTGCTCGATAAAAAATATTCCCTTGTAAGTAATAAAAATTCGAGCGTAACAAAATGCTAAAATAAAAATTGAACGAAACGCAAAGAGATAGCGCGAGATAGAAAAACAATAAAAATAAGTAGCTAATGAGCGAAATTGTTCGACCCTTGGTTTTGAGAATTTGACTCGGGAACCGATACGGGTTCGAACGAAAAAAGTGATAAAAATGCGAAAAAAGTATGAAATAAAATTTAAACGACATTAAGTGTAAAAATGAACATCAGATTGACGTAAATAAATGGAAGTACGATTTTAGAAAATTGATGATAGAAATGCGAAAGATGAAAAAATTAAAATCCAAAATCGGGTAGCAACACTATCCGAATCCTGCAGCCATTATCCAATAATGCAGCAGAATATAAGGCATTACTAGCCGGACTCCGGATAGGGAGAAGCCTTTCTTCCAAAGGTAGGCACGATACCGGAAGAACAGGAGACCTGCGTCTAAAAATTTGTGGTGACTCCAAACTAGTAATCGACCAGGTCTTGGGGCGCTCTCAAGCTCGGGAGCCCATCATGGTCCAGTATCTCGCCAAAGTGATGCGGGAGCTATTGGAAATAAAGAAAGAAGGCATGCAAGTCAGTTTTGAGCACATACCCCGAGAGGACAACGCCGAAGCTGACAATCTTTCCAAGCTGGTTGCAAACCCGGAAGCATCCATACCCAAAGGCGTATATTACCGAGAATTGCCTGTACCCTCCTTCATGGAAGAGTAAGCGTCTCTTTGTGTGGAAGAATTCGAGAACGACTGGCGGGTCCCCATAATCAAATACTTAAAACACGAAGAACTGCCTGACAATATCGCTGAAAAGAAAAGAGTGCTGAGACAGGCAGCTCGCTGTACGTATTATGACGGGGACTTGGTTCGAAGATATTTTTCGCACCCAGCCGCCAAATGTATAACGGAGCAAGAAGGTCTTCACACCTTACGCGAAATTCATGAAGGGTATGCGGTATGCACGTGTCGGGCGGCACCCTGGCCTCACAAGTCTTCAGATCTGGATTCTACTGGCCCACCATCCGGAGAGATTGTCACAACTATGTGCAAACTTGCCCGAAATGTCAGGAGTTCTCTAAAATTCCTCGACGTCCCGCCACTGAAATATCTGAGATTATCGCTCCTTGTTCTTTTGCTAAATGGGGGATCGATATCCTGGGCCCGTTTCCAAAGGCAAGGTCCCAACTAAAATTTGTAATAGTGGCAGTGGACTACTTTACGAAGTGGGCAGAGGCTGAAGCGGTCGCCAACATCACGGCGGAAAAAACTTGGCGTTTCTTCAAACACCAAGTTATCATGAGGTTTGGCGTACCCCGTATCCTAATCAGCAATAACGGGACACAGTTCACCAGCCAATTCTTCAAAGACCAATGCTCAGAATTCGGGATAGAGCAACGATTCTCTTCCGTGGCTCACCCCCAAACCAATGGACAGGCAGAAGTGACAAATCGGAGCATCCTCAGTGGCATTAAGAAAAACCTTGAGGGGTCTAAAAAGAAATGGGCTGACGAGCTGCCATACGTGATGTGGGCGTACCGCATGACCGTTAGAACCAGTACTGGGGAAACACCTTTCGCATTGGCCTTCGGAACCGAGGCTGTTACGCCGGTAGAAATCGGTACCATGAGCCTGCGAGTGGCTCACTTTCGGGAGGAGCTGAATGAGGAAAGGTTACGAGCTAACCTTGACGAGTTATCGGAGGTCCGAGCAGAAACCCTCCTGAAAACGCAACACTACAAACGAAAGATGACCCGTTATCATAACAGGCGCGTCAAAGAACGGTTGCTAAAGACAGGCGATCTGGTGCTTAGAGACAAGCGAGCGGCTGGTCAACGTGTGGGGAAGCTCAGTCCAAACTGGGATGGGCCATATAGCGTTACCCGAGTTATCGAAAAAGGAGCCTATCATCTGGAGACACTCGATGGTACTCCCTTATCTAACTCTTGGAATATTGCTCGTTTAAAATTATATTATCCTAGAACTTGATTTATCTGCACCTTTGACTAATGCCAACCCTAACCTTAGCTAACGCTCGGTGAGAGAGCTTTCTTGGGTGTTTGTGGTTGCTTTTGTGCAGATAAAAAATGGGGGATCCTGGGAGTGAAAAGTCCTATCCTTGTGAATGTCGGTCCTGATCAGATGGCTCACTAAGTGAGGGCATGACCCAGCATGCCTTGAACTAGCGTTGGGATTGAAAGATCCCTAGCGCCCCCGGGGAGTGAAAAGTCCTATCCTTGTGAATGCCGGTCCTGATCAGATGGCTCACTAAGTGAGGGCACAACCCGGAATCCTTGGGGAGTGAAAAGTCCTTTTCTTGTACTGACCGTTCTCGTGGAGACGACTCATCAAGACAAGGCACGCCCCAAGGAAATAGTAACTCTGTTCTAGAAACGAAAAGTCCTATCTTAGTGACCGGACTAGTGTAGTCGGTCCATCAAGTGCGGGCATGATTCTAGACGCGAGGACAACGCCTGAAAGTGAAAAGTCCTATCCTTGTGACAGCCTGTCCCGATCTGACGGCTCACCAAGATGAGGCACTTTCCAGGCCGATCGTGGAAAGATGGAAACGCAAAGAATCGCGAAATTCCAGCTAGTAACTAGACGCGTAATCCCTAGTGAAGTAGAGCTGACGGAAAAAGCGAATCACGCGGCTTCCATACTAACGCCCTGTGACGGCAGCGGAAAGGCTCCTATGGGTAATTACTATCTCTTGTAACCCGTTATGCTACTGATGGTTTACAATTGAGAATGTGCAGAATATTTTTCGAGCAAGCGGAAAGATTGACGATTGCACAAGTGGCGATACTATGAGGCTCACCGGGAAAGCCAACCCGATACTGACCTCAGCGATATCTATTGCTGAAACGCCACGAGTCTGCTTGAGAAAGTAAACCCATTATGTTATCAGGGCGATAACGGCGTTAAGGGAGCTATCGAAAGTGAAAACTAAAGGAAAGACAGTGATAAGATTATAAACTGTTTGAACATATAAAAATGCCTTTGAAGGGTCACAAGTCCCAAGGCCAAAACAATAACGCAGCGGAGGCGAAAAACAAAAAGCCTGTTAATTCCCAATAAGTACGAAAGAGGCGGCAAGGCTTTATGATACGTCAGCCCTCGGGGTTCCTCCGTTTCCAGCCCTCTGCCTTGGCTTGGTGATAACCCGCTTCATTGAGGTCGGCGGACTTCAGTTTGAAAGCCCTCGTGACCTCCTCACCCTTATACGTGGCCATTCCATGGACTTCCTCGAAGCAATCAACCAAAATAGTAGCAGTCCGCTCAATGTACCACAGACATTTATCGGCCGACTCCTCTTCCAGAGCGTTCTTCCTTTCCTCCAGGGCAGTTCTCTCCCTTGTTAAGGATGACCTCTCTTCCTCTAAGACAGCATTCTTGGCTCTTTCCGCTGTTAAGGCAGCATCAAGGGTGGCCGTTTGCCCCTTTAGCTCTTGCTGGGTCAGCAATAGTTGTGCGCGTTCCTCCAGCCACTTCTCCTTTTCATTTCGCTCTCGCAAAAGTTCAGACAAAGAGGCGGTAAGAGAGACAGCCTGACGCTGCGCGTGCTCGGTCCAGTAATGGAACTTCACAAAATTGGCGAAGAGGCTAGAGCGCAGCGAATTCGCCTTGTCATCATCAACCTTGGAGAGGAAAGCTTCCCGTTCAGCAGCGGAGGATAATATCTGAGCAGCCAATAAAGCGGAAACCTCGTCCGAGCCATCGCCCCCAAGAGCCGCTAAACCTGTATTGTGAAAATCATACAAGCCAACCTGGTGAGTCACAGTGCTGGACTCACCCATCGGGCTTAGATCTGCAGCAAAATTGAAGGCGGTGCCCCCTTCGCCGGAACGCTGCGACAAGGGAACGCTTGAAGGGACAAACGCCAAGGGAACAGGAGGATGAACCTGTGTAGAAGGGGCCCCTTGGACGAGGTAGGAATCGTGAGGATGATAGCCCGAAAAGTCCTGCAAACCCTCTTGGTAGTCCAAGTTAGGACCATATGAGTGAATAGGCCCGCCGAAAGAATTGGGCGAAGCCCCGAAAGACTCCGCCGTACCCATATTAACTTGAAATTCAGATGGGTTATTCTGAGGTGCATCCATAGAAACAAAGGCCCTATCAGGCCCGACTTCCGTGGCAGCAATAGTAGAAGATAAGCTTCCACCCTCGCCCTCCGACCGAGATCTCTTCCTGGAACCACCCAGCACATAACCCATGTCCATATCGCCTACGGGAGATGCGGAAGTAGAAACGGTAACAGTATCCTGCAAAGAACTCAGTACAAAGTACCAGATGAGAGAAACAAATGGAATGGTAACAAACGTCAATACACAGCATATCACAACTAAAAAGCACACTCACGACAGAAGTGTTCAGAGGAGGTGCTTCCGAAGAACCTGCCGCGTCCGAAGAAGGAGTGAGAGCGGCAACACTTCTTGTTCTTTTCTTCTTTTTTCCTTTGGCAAGGGCCTTAGGAACTTTAGAAGGAGACGGCTGGGCAGGAGGGGCAGCGACGGTCATGATGGGGATACCTGAAGGAATGTCGGTATTTCCCTCACCAGCCGAGGAAGAGGATACTTGAGCAAGGCTCACGGAAGTAGTAGGCAGTACAGTAGGGTTATCAGTAACTCCCGTGGAGGCTGCCCTCTCTTTTTCTTCTCTCTCCTAGGCTCTTTTCAGTCGTCTCCTAACACTTTCAGGCTTGTAATCAGGATCCGTCGCTGCATGGCCACAAAATAACGTTAGCATTAGTATCGACGGTAATAAGGAAAGAAGCGACACGACACTCACGTCTAACGCAGTCCTTGATATCAGCCCCGCATGCCACATAACGAATATGAACGCTGATTTCCAGTTGAAGCAATTTGTCTAGCCAGCCTTGTTCCTGCTGAGGAAGGTTTTTCAGCCGGCCCCAGACCTTATCTTTGATGTCTTGGTTAAACCCAGACCGCCACCAGGGACCAGGAGCTTCAGGAAGATTTATCACAAAGAACTCCTTTTTCCAGGCATCGATAGAAGACTCAATGTGAAGGAGTTTCCAAGTAAAAGACTTGAGTGAGTCATCGTCATAACGGGGCGATATTGTTATCACACCCCGACACTTCATCAACTTAAAAACCGATTTAAGCAACAAAAGAGAAGGGGAAGCAATCCCCTTATATTTGCAAAGTTCCAGAAAGGCACAAACGCAGCAATAGGCATTTGGGGATAATTGGACGGGATTCAAATCACAGGCGACAAGCAATTATTTTATGAAAGGATCGATGGGAAGCCGGAAACAATAACGGAACATTTGTGCGTACAGAACCCTACGTTTGCCCGTCAAAACGTTGTTCAAGTGTAACGATTCAGGGGCAACAGTGGCCTTATAACCATCAGGGATAATCACATTATGAGCGGCTAAGTGCTCATTGAGAGCGATTTCAGAGGTGATACTACTAACCGTAATATCTATCTTTTTCTCATCGACGGACTTCGACTCAGGGCAGCGAGTCTTGGCCATGGCAGAAAATAAATAAAAAAGTAAAGACGAAGAAGACGAGGGGAGAAAAAAGGAGATACCTTTAGGAGAAGAGCACTTCGAGAGCCTTGAATGGTGGAAGGACAACAAGACGACTAGAGAGAGTATAAAGAAAGTAGGATGGTAAAAGTAAGAAAAGAAATAAGTATTGGTTTTATAACCCTAGTGGTCAAAGGAAATGACGGACGCTGCAGTCGTTGCGTGAGAGCATCGCAGGGAAAGGACTCAAGCAATGAGTACAATTCTAGAGAAGCGCAGCAACGCTTCGATTTTGTTAAAATTCTGAAGCACGCTAGCCCTAGGTGTCCTAAAGAACGGACACGTGTGCTTGAGTCACCACGATTTTTCTCGCGCATTAATGAGAGGATCGTGAGCATTAAATGCTCCGAAAAGCAGAAAAGATTTTCTGGAATAAAACAAAAGCGATATGGTAATAATGGAGATAACGCGGGAAAATGAAACAAGGGTCAGTTATTATCTAAGAATGAAGTACAGATATCGTTGCGCGATAAGGCGTTATTATAAGACAAAGAAAGCAAATAAAAAGGAAAACCCTTCGAAAGGTCAGCCTTGATTAATCATGGCCTAGTGCGGATATCGCAGCGGCCACTTCCTTATTCCTCCCCGAAAGAAAGAAAATCTCCCTCGCCTTCGCCTAAGTCCTTTAACTTTTTGGAGGCGTAATCTGCCAGCTTAGCTGAATCAACAGTCCCCTGGCGGAAGAGATCTGTAAATCCGGTAATACAGACCTCCATGGTCTTGTTTTTCCACCAAGCTATCTTTGAAGGTACTTTGGCCAGATCCGCGTCACGGGACGATATCTCTTCGCGAAGGAAAGAGTTTCTTTTGTTAGCCGCCACCAATTCCGCCTCCAGCAATTCTACTTTAGCCTTCCCTTTTGATTTTTCTCGCGCGAGCTCGGCGCGACACTCGTTCAGCTCTGCCCAGGTTCGATCTTGAAGCTTGGACAGCTCTGTTACCTTCGCCAAAGCAGCATCTAGTTGTTCCCTCGAATCGGGAGAGCGCCGAACCTTGTCGCTCTGATCCTCGAAAAAATAGTACAGCTCGCGGAAGTTGGACAACATGTCGTTCAGAAGGCGTGAATGCTGAACCTCAGGGGGGTGTCACAGAAACTCTTCCTTGTCCTTCGAAGAGCTGAACATTTGACCCACTATAGAGCCTACTAGCTCATCTTGCGATAGCGGATCCGATATCCCTAAAGCGGGAAGCCCTGTAGTCCCAAAGGATGACAGATCCAGCAGGTATGCGACATTTCCTTGAGGACTTTGAGGGGAAAGATTGGCGATATAAGGAGGAGAACAATTTCTTGCGCAATTACCAATGCCCGAAATTGAAGAAAGGAATAAGGGCTGAGGCTTCCTCAGGAAAGAGTCAGGAGGAACAATGGGGTTCAAAACTGGCACGGTCACATCCGGAATACAGGAAGAGATCGGAGAATCAGGGCCACCAGGCAGCAAGGGTGGGTCCACCGCCGTTGAAACCTCATCAGTTTTGGAAGGAATGGCCGAAGACACCTTGACGACCTCCGCTGCTTGCGAGGTACTCGCGACATGAGAAGTGTCCACCTTCACGGTAGGGACTGCATTAACCTCCCTCAAGGGAGGAATTGGTGGACTAGTCTTCTCTTTCCGAATTTTCTTTTAGAGACGCTCCGTCTCGGCAGCTATCTCTTCGCTATCATCATCGGTCGACTCCACCGCGGAATTATTTTTTCTCGCCCTAAGCTTCATTCGTTGGGCAAGAGTGGCTTGACGTAGCTCGGGACCGGTATCCATGCTGTCACTATCGCTGTCGACTATTCCAGTCTCAGAATGACTCGGAATCACTCCCCTACCCCGAGGCGACAACCAATTCTCAACAAAACGAGAAGGTCGAGCGGAAGCACTACGCGTCACGACGGTCTTAGTTCTCCTTCCCCTCGGCGGAATAGTCGAACGGCTGGAGCTCTCAGGTGGCGGAGAAGGGGGCAATGTTTGAAGCGGCACTACGTTCAGAGGGATGTTATTTCCTCCGGAAGAACAACCCTCAGCGCTACCTGCCAGCGAAAACATATTAATATAACGAGCAAATTGAAGCGATAACGTGGCCAAAGAAAAACTCACCAACGGCACACTCTCTCAAGGGCCTAAACCGAGCAAATTCCCGAATGCGGAAAGGCCCTTCTATCTCTAACAAGGCGTTAACATGGGACACGTCGATACTAGACAGCACTTCTGGTTTTTTCCAAGCGGCACCGGTAATCTCTCGGTTAAAACTCCTGCGCCACCAGCGAGATGGCAGGCGAAGGGTAAAGAAGCCATTTTTCCAGTGGCCCACGTTGTCCTCAAAACCTTGAAAGTTCCGCCAGAAAAACTGCACGATGGCGTCATTCCATCTTGGGGTGATATCCACCAAGCAGTCGCGGCAGGTCAGGCTGAAAAACGTGCGGAACAGATCGAGGGAGGGAGTGAAAATATGCTTCATCTCGCACGCCCGAAGGAAGGCATAAATCCCACTCCAGGAAGATGGAGTTATTTGAACAGGATTCAGATTGTAATAATTTAGCAGCTTCATCAGAGAAGTATGGATCGGAAGATGAAATCCGTAGAGGAACATCTTGAAATAAACCACCCGGAACGTTCCCCATATGGCATCATGAAGCCGGATATCCTTCGTAGGGATATAAGGGCGGCAGCCCAAGGGAAAGGTGATATCGTTCTCCTCTAGCTCTCCTCTCAAAACCTCACTACAATAAAAAATACTACGAGCTCTTCTAGCCTCGAGATCTATGGGATTCTCAGTGCCCGCAGCGGCTCTAATATGAGACATAAGGGACTGGAAAATTAAACTACGACGAGAAGGGAATAAAATACCTGGGGCAGGAAGCCAGTAAACAGGCCGTCGGCTCCGGCGAGCAGTTGCAGAAACTCCTCTTGAGTAGGAAGAAGCACAGAATAAAGAGAAAGTGCGAAAAATTTTAAAGTATTGGCAAAAATAATAAAAGAGAATAGCAGTTCCCTTATAAAGATCGAACTTGAAGAAAAAATAGCCTGTAAAAGTGAGACACGTGTGGAGCAGAAAGCGACGCGTGGACAGTCATTTATGTCTGTAGGAAAAGACAGTTACTGAAAACCAAAAGACGGTTGCCCCCAGCAGTAACTATCCCCCCGCGACAACCCTTGACGCTTGAAGAAATAACGCGTGAAGGCGATAGGGGCACAAAAGAAAAAGTGAAGCGTTATCTTATTCATTTTGAATAGCCATACGGCATCTACAAAGAAGCAAGACAAACTAAACTAATCACCATCAGACCAAGTGATACCATAGCAATAAACTACATAATCATCTGAGAACGATAGCTCCCTACTGATGGGAGGGAAAGGCTCATCAACCCTTTTTCCTATGCGTATCATTGATCGACCTGACTCCTCCTCAAGGCTGACATCACCATTTCCTCGCCCCCGCTGGCAGAAAGAGCCCTCTTTGGCGAATGGTGAGAAAGGAAAGATGGTTTTTCCCCTTTTGGACAGAAGGGGCGGAAGAAATAGAAAGCATTTCAGGCACCTTTAAGGAATTTTTCCTTAGCCTTTTGCGACCCCGCCGGCGGACGAACGGTCTCCAGGGGGTGGCGGAGGAGGATTGTCCGAATCTGGTGAAGTCGGAGGAGTTTGCGGAGAATCCCGCGCAGCAGTATCCAAAAATTGAGAATCAGACATGAGATCACAGGCAACCTGTCAAGAGAAAAGCAAACAAGAAGATGAATGGAAATAGGGGGAAAAAGAATCCCATTAAATAGCCAGAGGAGGGGGAAAAGCTTTTAATTATCCGACGCGACTCTTGAGAATCAACACGTGTACAACCTGGAGTGCCAATCTGGATTTGCAGTCACGCCTGTTGAAATCTCCCACAGATCGAGGAAAACTGAAAATTAGCCCAATCAGTTGACACTGAAGCGGCGGCGTGGCATCAATACAGAACTGTTAGCGAGAAAATCGTCATGAAAAAACCGTATAATAACTGACTAATTTTCGATTGGGCTTGGGAAGCCGCCAACCAAAAAGAGACAAATGACGCGTTGAAGAAGAAGAATAGTGGCAAGCGGCGTAATAAAGACATTTTATTTATTATGGCCTAACGGCCGAAAAGTACAGTTGCGTAAAATAGAAGAAAAAAAAAGGTTCAAAGGGAGCCACCAACATCAGGCGTCAGAGCCAGCATCCTCGGGTACCTCGGGAATGTCTCTCAGGGAATCCATGACCAGAGTGTGGTCAGCAGAAGTGACCCTCATTCCCTTCAAGCCGCACCCCAGCATGTCCTTGCACTGCTGCAGCATGGCGATCACCACTTGAATCCGAGCGATGGAGGTGGCTAGCTTCGACACGCTCTCTAAAGGATTGAAGTCCTCCAGAGATGTAGCTCCCAGCTTGGAATGGAGTGGGGTCAGCATCCCTTGTAACTCCAAGATGTCCTCGGAGGTCTTGACTAGCATGTTCTCCAGGAACCCGACGTCACCATCATTGAGGTTCTTGAGAGTATGGCCCTTGGAAAAGAGAAAATTTTTAGTCAGATGATCCATGATGCAAATTGCGAAAGAAAAAGATGAGAAGAGCGTGAGTAGAGAAAGCTCTCAGATTTATAGGCTCCGAAAAAAGGGCCTTCGGGAAAAAGGAGGTCCTCAAAAGACGAGTTGTCCCGTTACCCTCGAAGACCGATGGACCTGAAGCGGAAACGAGGGTCGACGTTCATATACTGCTAACGACGCAGATATTCGAGAGGAGCACGAGATAGAATCCTGGAAAACACCGAGGAACGCGACATTACAGGTAGCCATGATATAAAAGTCGTACGGTTGTAGGTATCCACAGTGTAAGGCCGCGTCGATGACGCAGGTAGCTCCTAGCAGTGTAAAACCTCGCCGATATCGCCGGTATCTAATGGTATAAAGCTGCACAAATCGTAGGCAGCTGATGGCATAAAACTGCGTCAATATCGCTGTTTCCATGGGCGGAGAGGAAAGAAAGAACCCGCGTGTTCTCAAAATCCCTGTAAGTACAAAGTTTACTAATGTCTCCGTGAAATACCTATCTCCTATACTTGTTTGCAGTTCACCCAAAAGGTTGATGGACCCGAAATGTATGCAAACTTACCTCAATGGTATGAACCTGGTCGCAGTCCGCGGCGACGTCGAAAGTGGTCCGTCAGTAACTCTCCTACAGTACGGACGAGTTCGCAACCTTCTAAGCCCTGCCGATGGACCAGGCAGGATAATATCGCTAGGCGAAAGTGACGCCCTAACGGCTATAAACGGGGTAGCGGCATCTCTCTCTGATTCCTTGATACCCCATGAGGATAGGTCTCTAGACAGGAATGAAAACCGGAATCCGCTTACTCGGAGGAAAGCTCCAGACTTAGGCGCTGTATGTCGTTAAACCAAACCTTATCAAATTTATTAAAATAGGCAAAGAAGCTCGGAGACCTCACAAGTATATCATCATAAGGAGGAAGGGACCCTCTCCTAAGATTCCAGACATGGACAGGGAACTACAGCCCTTGGTGAACACTCGGGCTCATTTTCGGTTGGGCTTATGATAACCATTAAGGCAATCCTAAGGGCATTTCTGTAATTATGACCCCTGCCGAAGACGGAGTCCTACAAGCCTTATCGGACATCTAATCCATCGCTACCAGACCTTGAGGTGTTTTCTGGGATGGTCGACATCAGCGGAGGGGGAGGTCTCACGCGTCTCTGGACGCACGGCATCATCCCATCCCAGGAACATATAGAGTTATCGCCCCCGACATCATCATGGGTATCGCCCCGGCACCCACCTCAGAGGCATCGCCCCTGACGTTCCCTCAGGTATCACCGATGATGTCATCCCCAGGTATCGCTCGTGACGTCATCAGGAGCGCCGTCTCACCTGGATATCGCTATTTCGACCAGATATCGCCTCCAGTGGCCTACAAATACCCCTTAATGTGAAACATCAAGTAAGCCAGAATTTACTCACTAGAACCTCTGCTATTTTTGAACCGCTTACTGACTTAAGTATCGGAGTGTCTACGCCGGAGGCCCCCCTCCGGCGCCTTGTAGGTGAGTTCGACGACAACTACAGCAACTCCGACCAACAGTAGTCATCATCCCGATCGTCTCAGAAATTAAATCTTATCACCCACTAAGATTTCTCTTAAGGTGGAGGTTAGGTCGATTAATAATTTCATTCAAGTTCATTCGAGCTTGGGCAGTGTCTTTTGTCTTCCCGGGAACATCCATCATAGTATTGAATAACTCAAATATATTTTTTTCAATATGCATGACATCCAAATTATGACGGATGAGATTGGTTTTCCAATAAGGCAATTCCCATAACATAGTTATTTTGAACCAATGATGTGTATCACCAAAACCAGGCATTGGATTTTGTGAGAACTTGCCATAAATATATTTCAAGAGTGCAGCAACCTCTTCCAAAATTTCCTCACCAGTTTGAAAATGAGGCGGGGGCCTCTCATCGATTGTATTTCTCCATAAATTATTTTCTCTATAATAGTATTCATGCACGATAGGGAAAAATCATCGATTATAATCAAACCAGTAAGGTTTTTTAATATGCTTCAATCCAAATCATTTTGTCTCCTTCGCACAATATGGACAAGCTAAATAACCTAGCCTTGTAAAAGAACTTAGATTTTATATCTTTACCTTGAAATAAGATTGTGTTGGATGTGGTTGAGTCAAGAAAAACTAAATATTGTAAGGTTTGAGGGTTGAACCAATAAGATTCCTTAGTGCATATAAAGTTTTTGTTAAAAATCTTAAAGGAGAAGCATTTAGGTAGTGGACTACCTCTTGGATTGTAAGAGGGAATCACTATAAATATTGTGTTAGCTTCTCTTCCTTTTCAAAACATTTTCACCCCCTCACCCCTTTAAGCTTATTGGTGTCTCACAAACGAGATTACTTTCTTACATAAAAGATAATATAAATTAAGGGTACTCAAGATAGACATTATTTTTCAAAAATGTTTATGCAACCCCCTCCGATCTTGGAAATCTTCTCCAACCTAGGAAAAGTAGGAGAAGCTCTCCATAATTTAAAAGAAATTCGAGGAGAATCTTCCTTTAAAATGGCATAAGTTGTGTAACTTAACTTGTCATTTCTAGGGGTGGGGGAAACATACTTGTAAGTTCTACATGTTGGGCTTATCGGGGGAAAAAAAAGTTCTATCTATTGGGCTTAACTTCCGTAAGAGGGAAATCCACACTTTCCTTTATTTTATTAGCTGTTACTCATTTTGTCTCAAATTAAATATTTTTTTTGGTATTTTATACATACTAAGGAAACTACTTTTCATACTTTTTAAATTTATATTTGACAATAGTACTCTCTTCTCTAATTCTAATTTATATACTTTATTACTTTCATAATCATCTCTTTTGAATAATAAAAGGTAAGTTGAAAAAGTTAGGCAAAAAGTCATTTATAAAGTAATGAAACATCATTTAATTTGAGACTGTCGCACCCCCTTTTTCGTTGAAAATGAGTTTAGGTTCGGGACGGATGCTAAGCATAAATGGATGCCTCACATAATGCAATGAAGTCTCCACCCTCTTTTCTAAGGTTTAGGGAACCTAAGCGTCATGGCATACAAAAATAAAAAACTAAGGCAGTCTAAACCAAAGAACGAAGGTTTGAGGTCGTATTATGGACTCAGGAAGGTGTTAGGCAGCCGAGTCACATCCTTAAAAAAGGTTACCGGTTATAAAGTTGATAGATGTTACTATGTTCAATTATACGAAAAATGAATAAACCATCGAAGCATGTCAACCAATCTCGCGCACGGAAACGGGCCAGTTTCTAACCATTTACAAGGTAAACGATAGTAAAGTGTCGACCGAAATCCTGTTACGAAGATTAGGCCACTTTCCGATTACTTAAACATTTTTGACCCACGATTTGGGCCCTCAGAGGTATTCATCGCTTTAATAATTTTGTTATTTCTTATCGGGACAGTCGGGGCTGTTTACTAAAGCGAGAGCCCTCTTTATCATCATCGGGTCATGCATGATTAATTAATTAATTACTACGTGATCCTAACATGGATAATACTAGCATGATGTTAATTTAATGAATGCAAATAACTGTGTGGGATCGAAGCCACCACGCTCATGTATCAACGCAAATGTACAATTAATTTCATGGTATAAACAAAGCAAGTGCTTTAAACAAGTAAGCTAATATGATACAGGTTTTTTAGCATTTTATCTAAATAACATGCATATAAATAATATTTGCGGAAAAACATTAAATAAATAAAAGAGGCTAGAAAGTGTACTTGCGTTGCGTGAACTTGATCAACCTTGCAAATTGAAAGTGTTAGCGATGGTTTGAAAATAATAAATAATAAAGAGCGCATGCAAATATTTGTTTAATTTATGACAAGTAAGTAATTAAATAAATAAAACATGGCATAACAAATAAACAAATCATTTAAAACATGCAAGCATTTAATTAAATAAACTTGGTAAGCGACTCAACGAATTATTTATAACATACGAGCATACGAATTTTTTTTTACGATAATTAGGCATGACATAAAGAAACAATTTATCGCATACGAATCATGTGAACAATTCATACAATATTTAAAACATGAAAATAAAATAAACACATCGCATACGAGCATGTAAACAATTCATACGATATTTAAAACACAAAAATAAAATAAACATATCGCATACGAGCACGTAAACAATTCATACGATATTTAAAGCACGAAAATAAAATTAACACATCGCATACGAAATTTAAAACACGAAAATAAACATACGAATATTTTACGAAAGTTGACGAAAATAAATGGGTCGGGCCCCACATTTCAGATTTTTGGACATTAAAAAATGGGCTTGGCTCAAATTTTAATTTAAAACAAAGATGGGCCAAAGCCCATCACCTTTCTTTCTTTTCTTTCCTGCCAACAGACCCTCTTCTTCCTCTCTTCTTCTTCAACGTCGTCGGCTGCCATGGCCGGCGACCAAGCTGAAATTCATGCCATAAAACTCGACCAAACCAACCCAAATAAAACCAGTAGCAACTCAGCAGTTCAAGGCAACGAAAATAGCAAGCAAGTTCACGCAAAAATAGTGGAAATTTCACATGAAATAATAAGCTAATTAATATGCATATATGACTATTAATTACTCGAAGCATCATGTCATTAAATTGAGGCTAAGAGGACGTAATTAACATGAAAGCTAAACATATGAGGCCAGTTTTAACAACTTATTCATGCATTACAAGCAAAAACGAAAATTAAAGAGAAAACTATAGGAAAATGCTTACCTCTCCGGGAGACCAAAATGCCAAGAAGGTAGTGCAAGAAATGGAGATTAAGAGGAGATTTTTGTGCCCTTGATACCTTGCTGATCGTTCTCTATTTATAGGGGAGAAAAAAGTTGGAGTCGGTTTGCATGTATGGCTGCAAATGGACGGTGGAGGAGGAGGAGAATGATGATGATGTCTAGGCTAGAATAGTGAGCTAGGGTAGGGTTGTGTGTGGCCAAGAGTGATCGGATGGGAGGTTGTACTGATCTAGGTGAGTTGGCGCTGAGTTGGAGGGTGAGGATGAATTAAATGGCATTTATGTAGAGTTTATCCTATTTTTAGGTACGAACGGGATATTTTTGGTACGAGCGAAATCGCTCAAAAATAAAAATAAATCCGAACCGAGGGAGGCATGATGTTTAGGAAAATAAGACGAGAAAACTAGTATACAGTAAATAAACGAGAAGTTTGATTTAATGTATTTATTTTCTCTTTCGAAAATGTCAAAACATTCGAACGCAAAATAAATGTCCTTACGATAAAAATTGAACTAAACTGAATGAGGTGGCATGAAAGAGAAAAATAGTACGTAATTATCAATTGAAGAGATTACGCGCCCGATCTATGGTCCGAGAAAACTACTCGAGGCTGATAGAAGTTCGAGCGTAAAGACAATTAAAAGTATGAAAAAATTGAAAGTGCCCGAAATGACACGGAATATTAAACAAACTAGCCTAGGACCAAGAATCAATATAAATTTGACCTAGAAGAGCTATTAAATGTGATAAGCGTAAAAATGCGTAAAGTTGTGTCGAAAAGTCAAAAATCGGGTAGCAACAGTTGCCCCCTCTTTACTGTCTGATCAAAAATGCAGTGTAACTAAGATTTTTGATTAGCAGTAAAGACGGTTGCCCTAAGTACTACCACAGTTTTGGAAATCATGGAGACTTACCTGGGAGTGGGGTGAGCTGTAAATTCTAGCCCGAGCGAGGCTATCGCTTTGCGAGATGTTGGTACGAAAAATGAGACTGCATGTCTATGCGAGGCTATCGCTCTCCGGGTATTGGTGTTGAAGAATATAAAAGTGTGTCCGTGCGACGCTATTGCTCTCCGGATGTTGACGTGGAAAATGTAAATGTGTATCCGTACGAGGCTATCGCTCTCCGAACGTTGATGTTGGAAATGTTGATGTAGGTTCGTGCGAGGCTATCGCTCTCCGAACATTGACGTGGAAAATATTGATGTAGGTTCGTGCGAGGCTATCGCTCTCCGAACATTGTTGGAAAATGTTAATGTAGGTTCGTCCGAGGCTATCTCTCTCCAAACGTTGAAGTGGAAAATGTGAATGTAGGTTCATGCGAGGCTATCGCTCTCCGAATGTTGTTATAGAAATGTGGATATAGGTTCGTGCGAGGCTATCACTCTCCGAACATTGACGTGGAAAATGTTGATATAGGTTCGTGCAAGGCTATCGCTCTCCGAACATTGTTGGAAAATGTTAATGTAGGTTCATGCGAGGCTATCGCTCTCCGAACGTTGACGTGGAAAATGTGAATATAGGTTCATGCGAGGCTATCGCTCTTCGAATATTGTTGTGGAAATGTGAAAGGCATGTTCGTGCGAGGCTATCGCTCTCCAAACGTTAACGTGGAAAATGTGAATGTAGGTTCGTGCGAGGCTATCGCTCTTCGAACGTTGTTGTGGAAATATAGAAGGCATGTTCGTGCGAGGCTATCGCTCTCCGAACGTTGACGTGGAAAATATGAATGTAGGTTCATGCGAGGCTATCACTCTCCGAACATTGTTGTGGAAATGTGGAAGGCATGTTCGTGCGAGGCTATCGCTCTCCGAACGTTGATGTGGGAAATATTGATATAGGTTCGTGCGAGGCTATCGCTCTCCGAACGTTGTTGGAAAATGTTAATGTAGGTTCGTGCAAGGCTATCACTCTCCGAACATTGGCATGAAAAATGTTGATGTAGGTTCATACGAGGCTATCGCTCTCCGAACATTGTTGGAAAATGTTAATGTAGGTTCGTGCGAGGCTATCGATCTCCGAACGTTGACATGGAAAATGTGAATGTAGGTTTGTGCGAGGCTATCGCTCTCCGAACGTTGTTGTGGAAATGTGGAAGGCATGTTCGTGCGAGGCTATCGCTCTCCGAATGTTGACGTCGAAAATGTGAATGTAGGTTCGTGTGAGGCTATCGCTCTCCGAATGTTGTTGTGGAAATATGGAAGGCATGTACGTGCGAGGCTATCACTCTCCGAACATTGACGTGGAAAATATGAATGTAGGTTCGTGCGAGGCTATCGCTCTCCGAACATTGTTGGAAAATGTTAATGTAGGTTCGTGCGAGGCTATCACTCTCCGAACATTGACGTGAAAAATATTGATGTAGGTTCATGCGAGGCTATCACTCTCCGAACATTGTTGGAAAATGTTAATATAGGTTCGTGCGAGGCTATCGCTCTCCGAACGTTGACGTGGAAAATGTGAATGTAGGTTCGTGTGAGGCTATCGCTCTCCGAACGTTGTTGTGGAAATGTGGAAGGCATGTTCGTGCGAGGCTATCGCTCTCCGAACGTTGACGTGGAAAATATGAATGTAGGTTCGTGCGAGGCTATCGCTCTCCGAACGTTGTTGTGGAAATGTGGAAGGCATGTTCGTGTGAGGCTATCGCTCTCCGAACGTTGACGTGGAAAATGTGAATGTAGATTCGTGCGAGGCAATTGCTCTCCGAACGTTGTTGTGGAAAATGTAACTATACGACCGTGCGAGGCTATCGCTCTCCAGACGTTGGTGCTGAAAGTAACTACACGACAGTGCGAGGCTATCGCTCTCCGGACACTGGTGCTGAAAGTAACTACACGACCGTGCGAGGTTATCGCTCTCCGGATGCTGGTGCTGAAAGTAACTACACGACCGTGCGAGGCTATCGCTCTCCGGACGCTGGTGCGTATGGATTGAAATGGACTTGAACATGAGGAAGCGTGATTGATAGCACGTTTCATGGTCATGATTTTACCTTCTTTTCTAGCCCTTTCGGGGGCTTGCTTCCACTATTTGACCCTTATTCCAATCTTTATTGCAGATCAGCGTCAATAGAAGGAAAAGATACAAAAGAAGCATTTTTGGAGTATTTCTGAGGATTTCAAGCTTCAAGGCCTAGAAGATTAGAATGTCGTCGAGCCCTCGAAAGCTAACCAGACCAGTGAGCAGTCTCTAGCCCGCGATATCTCTGCAAAGCCAAAGAGACGAATCTCCAAAGATTCTCACGGGATTTCTTACATATCTAGAAGATTCCAGAATATTCCAGCATGCTCCATGTGCTGTCACCTTCTCCCCTTAGCTGGAATTTGTCTTCTTGTGGGCTAGGCCCTATATAAGCCTCTAGTTTTAGGGTTTGGACACACAACATCACATCTTGTAAATATTTTTCCACTGTCTTCTTTTGGGAGCCGCCTCCTTTTCTCTCCTCCCTCTTTTGGGTGGTGGCTGAGGCATCCATTTCCAGCAGCCATTGAACTTAACCGAAGCTTTGCTCCGGCCGGTAACATTTATAGTTTTCTTGTTCTTGTTCTTCTTCTTTTATGCAATCTTCCTTTTCCTATTTTGTTTACTTGTTTTGTGGTATGAGTAGCTAGATTCTCCCTTCTTAGCAGAGGTATTTTGAGGGTTGTATGGGTAGTTAAGAGGCCTAGTTGTGTTTAATATATTCTTATAGTTGTATTCGATTGTTTATCGGTTTCTTGTTAATTCGTCTAGGGCCAGATTAGTAGTTTGGCCAACTAATATCTAGACCTAGATGATTACTGTCATTCTCTTGGTTATAACTGACGCGAAGCCTTGAGATAATAGTAGACACCTAGGGGAGACAGCGCGAGAGGTCTTCATCTAGGGGTAAACAACCGATTAGGGTATGTGATACGAGTCTGACAAGCTGAGCTATCACGCCCTAGATCTGTCTTACCTCCCCTTCATGGGCGTTCTGAGTTTGGCCTCCCCGCATTCGTGCCTGGGAGGATGGCGGAACGTCAAGGTCACCTCATATGTGGAAACGGGGGGTGACTTTTATCTAAGAAGGTAAGTAGGGGATGCGGTGTGGAAACGCGGTCCCTATAGCATGTCTATGGCATAGGAATAGAATATTTCTGCGCCGATGATTATCTAGCCCTCGAGGTCAAGAGAATTTCATGCCCTCGACGCAGCCCGAGAAAACCCTTTGCTAGGAATCTTTCTTATCTTCTCTTCTGATTTTATTGCTTTTAGTTTCTTCTCTTTTGACTTTATTTCTTTATTTGACTTCTGTTTGCATGTCGTGCCCTTGATTGTGTTTGCATGTCTTGCCCCTAATTGTGTTTTGCTTTCGTGCCCTTGATTTCTGTTTTTATTAGTTAACTTGTTAACAGCCATCTCTATCTTGGCTAACTAGATTAACCAACCAACCCCCCCCCCCCCCCCCATTGTTTCTTTTATTGTTTTACTTTAATTCTGGTCTTGTCTAGTGTATGTATTCACCTTTCTCTGTGGATCGAACCTCTTGCCACTGTCTTCAATCCTTTTTGTTGCATGTGATAAGTTGTAATTATTTGATCATGTCGTCGACAAGCACGCCATCAGTGATCCACCACACGAATTTGATTTGGTAGTGGTAACGTACTCTATTCGATGTTGATTGGATTTTTGACGAAAATCTGCGACGAGGGCATTACAACGACTTCTTCATCGAAGACTCATTTTGTGGCATGATTCCCTCAATGTGTATTTGTATCCTACAAATAGGAGAGAAGAAAACACGAAGCAGCAACAGATAGAAAAAGAGATCAAACGGCCTATGTGAGAAATATCAAATATTCCTACATTTAACCCATGGCTTGCCCCCAAGTTTTTTGTTTGGAATGAAAATGATTTCTTTGTTTAAGAAAATAAATTCAAGCATTATTTTAGATAAAATGTTCGTCCAATTTTCGTTATATGAACATGATTGATTCAAGTCTAGATAACGTCTGCGTCTTGTTCAGGAAATAACGACCTCAAGAACAAGACTTTCCCACGACATGTAGACGTAAGCAACCCTTACCGGATATTAGTGTTTGCGCTCACGCTCAGAAACAGAACTATGTGTTTACACTCCTAAAAATGCAATAAACATAGCACAAAAGTTAGATTTGCAATGTCAATCCGAGTGAAAGATGCACATGCATGGGCCTACTAATAATCAAAAGGACTTTGCGAGGGAGAAAAAGAAGAAGAGGAATTTGTAGAAGAAAGTGTTGTGTGTTTTTTTAGCGAAAGGTTTTAATGAGTTTTGTGCTCGACGACTAATTGTGATGAAGACAAATTGTGATGAACGATTCTCGACGGTTCGATTGTGGCGAGAGCAAAGTGCACAAATCCTTGAATCTTTGCTGGAGATGTTCCTTCTGGATTATTTTGAGGGCATCATGCCCAAGTTGCGATGATTTTTTTAAGATTATTTTGTTGTTGATGGTTGACCATTTCTTTTTAAGTGTTTGCTTCTGCTGTTGTTTTGTTGATTGTGTTCTTTGAACACTCTTTTTTCATATATATTTTTTTTATTTGTTTTGTTTTGTTATTTTTTGTGTTTTTTTTTTTTGTTTTTGTTTTGTTTGTTTTTTTTTTGTTTTTGGTTTGTCATCCTCTCTATCTTTAGCAGAAGCCTCCAAGTCTTGTTTTATTTGGCCTTCTTCTAACGTTGATTTGTCAGTGATCCCCTAAGGGCTCCCTTGTCATTCCCTTACTAACGTGTAACTCCAATTCAGCGGTCCCAGTCGAGCACTAACTCACTTGGGTAAAAGGCTTTTAGGTGTTTGATAGAGTTATACATGGTGTACAAGTGTGTGTTTTGAGGGCAAAAAGTTAAAAAAATGAAAAAAATGTGGAAGAAGAACAAAAGCAAAGTCCAATGTCATCTTACTGCTATCCCATGTCTGATGGTTCATGTAACCTGGATATTATGCAAATCTAACTAACACCTAGTTTAGCATTTACACTCATGAAAGAAATAAGGCGTGAAGGTCCAGAATACTTACGGGGATATGTTTGTGATTACTTACGTCTAAACATGTCATGGATATAAGAGTTAACAGACAAGATCATGTATGTTTATATAATTTCTAATGAGCGCACAAGTTAACCGTGAATTAATAAAAATGATGAATATGCTTGATCTAAGGAATGTTCAAAAACGTATGATTTTCATCAAGCAAAGTTTTATTTATAATCACAAGAACCAAAAGCTTTTAAAGATATCAAAAGTTGCCCCCCTGAAAAGACTTACATAAGGATCGTAGAATAGCAAAAATAGAAAGCAAAAGAAGGGAAACAGACTTCCCTTGATACCTACAGCAGGGGACGCCAGAGAGGATTATTCAAAAGTTGGTAGGAGGAGGGTTGGCGTTGGCATTAGGTCGTTTGGTTAACCCTTCAAAAGAGATCCATCCATTCTTGATCAAGTGGTGAACCTTTCCTCTTAAGGGGAAGCAATTTTCTATCGTGTGACCCTAAGCTCCAGCATGGTACTTGATAAGAGTCTGGGAGATACTGAGCAGGATCGGCCTGATCTGGGCTGGTCGGGAACACCGTACTGGGGTCTTCGTCACCTGCAAAGTGCTGGAGGGGGTCTCCGGCGTAAACACTCCGATGCCAAAGTCAGTGTGAGTAGTCAAAATGGCAGGGGTTCAGTACGCTGTCTTAGGCTTACCCTCTTATCTGAAAAGGTGGGGGTATTTATAGGCAAAGGAAGGAGTGTACCGACAGGGGGTAGGAGTTATCCCTGGTAGGTGTCGCTGGGGTGATAGATGCCGCATGAGAGCCCCCCCGCTGATGTCGACCATCCCAAGGTCGACCGCCAGGCTAAGGGCGGTAAGAACAGGGTCTCGTCTCCCTCGGCGGGTACAGTATGCTGGCCGAGTCACCCAGCGGGGTAGTGGAGATGCCGCTTCTGTGGTATCGATAGTTATCATATGCCCAACTGAAAACGAGCCCGAGCATTTACCAAGGGTTATCGCCGCGTCTTCCGTCTTGCCTCTTCAGAGGTTTCTGCATTAATGAGGGCTCGACAGTCGATAAAGGTATATTTTCAGAGCACCTTTTTTCCTGAGTCTATAAATAGGCCTTTCATTTTGCACTTGTTTCCATAACTCTCTCAACCTTCTTCACACCTCTCTTCGATTTTCCTCATCTCTTTTCCTTCAATGGACGAGATCACCAAGAACTTTCTGCTATCCAAAACCCATACCTTGAGAAATTTGACCCAGGCTAACATCGATTTTTTGGGGTCATTGAGCACCAAGACTTCGGAGGATATCTTGGAGCTCTAGGGAATGTTGACTCCCCTGTAGGCTAGACAGGCTGCTGTTACCATGGAGGACTTCAGTCCCGTGGAGAAAGCGGTGAAGTTGTTTGCGGCTGTCTCTCAAATTCAGCTGCTTATGACAATGCTGCAGCATAGGAAGGACTTGTTGGGATGCTGCCTGAAGGGCATGAGGGCCTATTCCTCTGAACTGACCACTCTTGCGGATGCCCTGAGGGAAATTCCTTTCTTGGAGTGGGAGGATGATGACGCTGGGTCGAATGCCTGACCCGCGATGGGAACCCTTCTGCCATGTCTTTCTATGCTCCTCTGGGGCCAACTTTTGTAACCTCGGGCCGTTAGGCCTTTTTGTAATCTCGGGCCGTTAAGCCCTTTAAATAAATAATATGTTTTTCCTTATTAGCTTGCCGCGCTGTCGATGTTTCTCTTCTTTCTCATGTCGTCTTTCTTAAAAAACTTCTATTCTCATTAATTGTGAGCTTGGTGTCCCTTGGGATCCCATAACTTTATTTGCCCACCTGGCTCCTAATGACGATTCTCTCACATTCCAACCTTTCTGAATATATTTTGCGCCGTTTTTCAGTGTTAACGGATTAGGCAACGATTTCGGTGCCTTTCGGTTGGTATAGACTTTCAACAGTTACGAAGTCAGATCTTTCCCCCAATAGTCGTTATCCCTGATAGTATTAATTGTCCTCGATAATACGCGAAAAGGCAGGCACGCTTCCTCGCCTCGGCTATATAATGGAGCACTTCCTTTCTTTTCCCTGTTCATCTTTTCTTTTCTTCTTTCTTCTTACTCTTACTGATATTTCCATGGCTGACTCCCGTTTTTTGTATACTGCTGCTCGTGATTCTCCTCCGACCCCTCCAACTTCTCTCGACTCCGACAATCCTCCTCCCTCACCTCACTGGAGGCCTGCCAGACGTTCTGCAAAGTGCCGGGGTCGCAAGAAAACAAAGAAACAATCTTTTGAATCCTTCTTTGCCGACTTTGAACCTCACTATCTCTCGCTGCGGTGAAAGGATGAAGCGTCACCATCCATTCCTTGTCCTTTTCCCAAGGATAGGACTTCTGTGCAAGATGCCGCTCCAGGACTGGTTACCCCGACCCTGGAGGAAGGCTCCCGCGCCGCTTCAAAAGAGGAAACTGCCCCCACGATAGGTTCCGTGGCTAGGCTTGGTAAAAGACCTTTCAGGATTGACGAGCCCTTTCCTTTCTACAATAGTGGGTCACCATCGCCTCTGGAGGATTATGATTATGTCTACGACATACACTGGGCGGATGAAGTTGTACTCGTTGTAGATGCCGCTGGCTTTCTCTTTCAGTAAATAAAATAGAATAAAATAAAATGTCATTTGCCTTTTTCTTTTTGCTTTTGGTATAATGCCACTCTATGGGATAACTGCCGCTGGACAGCCAATTACCGCTTCATACGACCATTTTTCTGGGGGTTTTTGTAATTAACGAGCCTTTCTTTTGCGAAATTCGAGGCGAGCGCTTGACTTTAAGTTTTCTGTCAGGGTCTTTCCACGTGTCCCGTTTGTCCCATACGTGTCCTGCTGTGATAGGTTTCCCTTCTACCTGACTTTTTCACCGTCTCTTTTAAAAGGAAAAACGCTTCTTCTTTGTACCCTTTTGCTTCTTTTTATACTTCACAACTCTCTTCATTTTTCGCTCGCTCCGAGGAAATTCTCTCGTTCGCATCCAGACGATTCGCCTATTAATTTCAGTCTTCTCTCTCAAGGTACTCTGCTTGATCTTGCTTTGATTTTCCTTTGCTGTTTTATCTATCATGCCTCGCACGAGATCTCAATCTAGTTCTTTAGTTACCCCTAGGCCAATTTCTCGATATCCTGAGCTTGAAAACACCCCTAGCATCTTTACTTGCCCTATTGTCTTAAGCCTTGAACTGGAAAGCAATAACATTACCTTCCCCCGCGGTTATTGCCCCACTATTCCTTCTGACACTATGAGGTTTCATAGCCGGCTCGGGAAAACTCATAGGATTCTTTATTTTAAAATGTTTCAATATGGGTTCCGCCTCCCAGTTCATGACACGCTAGAGCGTGTGCTGCGCGAGCACGAGCTTAACCCTGCGCAGATCACCCCTTTCTCATGGAGTTGCATCTACACCTTCCTTCGTACTTGCGAGTTAAAAGATATTCTTGCTCCCTCTGTCGCTTTATTTCGCAAGTTCTTGACTCTGGTTTTTCGCGACGGCTTCATTAATATTATTCCAAGATGGGATGACGCCCTAGTGAGGCCTTTTTGGTAAAAATTTCAAGGATTTGAGGAGAACGTCGAAGACTGGAAGAGCGGTTTCTTCATTGTCGAATTACCCTCTCGCCTGTGGCGTTCTGACTTCAACCTGGAGGTAGTTTATTGGGTAAAGCCAGCGCCTCTGTCTAGGGAAGAGTTGGGTCAGACCAACGCTTTACTGGAGATGGAGTCCTCTTTCCAGATCCGAAACTTTACTTTGTACAGGCCTTTAACTGAGTGTACCATAGGTGAGCTTTTAAGCTTCGCCGCTGCCTTACTTACCCCTTGTTTACTAACATAACTTTTCGCAGGGGAGACTATCGCTTGCCCGCTCTCCGAAGGTGACGCTTCTCACAAGGTTGTCGCGCCTTCAACGACTGCTCCCTCTACTTCCGTTGGGGCTCGAGCTGATCACCGTATGCCCATAAAGAAAAGAGCTTTAGACGAGATTCTTTCCAGGGAAAGCGGTTCCTCCCTCCGTACTTCCCGCTTCGTGGAGAACTGGTTACCCAGTCGGAAGAAGAGGTCCGGGTCTGGTTCGCCAGTGACTGAGATAAATATTTTCTCCTATGGAGTCGAGGACATGGAGGACATGGATACGGAACTGAGCCTCCGCCCGGCTTCCTCAGCTCAACGGAAGAAACTAAGGGAAGCGAGCGAAGCTCAAGTGACAAGGATGGTTGCTCGATCTCCTCCTGCCAACACTACAAATACCGTCGCTTCCCAGACTGCCGTTTCTCCTGACACCACTAAGGGGGGTGCCGCTTCACTGGGTGGCACTTCCTCGACTCTAGGGTTGGCTGCCCCCAACAAGACCTCCCCTGTCGCGATGATGCCGCCATCTGCTACAGACTCCACTCCTGTCATGGGACCTCCACACTCGCCCATTGGCCCCTGTATTCCTGACGTGCCTCCATCAGTCCCAAGTGGACCTGGTTCTTCTCACTCTCCCCCGAAGTCCCCTTGTCCGTTTGATAACAATCGAGATAGTCCTAACGGTCCTACTGCACAAACGGTTCTTATCGGAACGGATCCCCCTGAGCTCCATAAGGATATCCCTGTATCGCCTAAGGATCAGCGAAGGATTCCTAGGATGGTCGACTTCAGCGGGAGGGGGGGGGGGGACTCACACAATTCTATACGCACGGCGTCATCCCATCCTAGGAACCTACAAGGTTATCATTCCCGGCAGCCCTATCAGACATCGCCCGTGACGTCATCCACTGATATCGCATGTGACGTCATCATCAAACGGCGCCCTCTTTGATATCGCCAGGTATCGCTGTCCAGATCTATAAATACCCCACCATTTTTCACAATCAGGGTAAGGTCAAGCTCACCTAGAGAAACCTCTACTACTCTTAAAACCCGAACTAACTTAAGCATCGGAGTGTCTACGCCGGAGCTCCCCCTCCGGCGCCTTGCAGGTACACTCGCCGCCATTCACCACCGTTCCGATTGTACACGACGCAGAATCTCACAAGATTGACATTGAATCTTATCAAATGGTGCTTTCATTGAGAGCTTTGGTATGTTAAGTAAGCGTCCTTAATAGCCAAGCTCCGTTTAGTCGAAAGATTGGAACGGTCATGATCACAGGATCGGAGTCGATCCGATCATCATCCTCTAATATCCCTTTCCAAATCCGCAGGCGGCTTTTTCCCTTTGCTACTGCTGATCTCTCTATGACGACACAACCAATTATTTCAGGACCTCTGGACCATTCGGCTGGAATTGCTGGAGGAGTGGTCTCCTCGCAAACAGACATTTTGTCATCCCAGATGGTGGGATCCGACTTCTCCACTCTTCTTTCGAGAGAATATACACTTAACCGTGAACATCCTTTTGCAATGGAAATAGCGACCCTTCGTTCTCGGCTGGAATATTTGACTGAAAGGGC
Organism: Viola odorata; assembly: GCA_963691705.1. Classification (NCBI taxonomy): domain Eukaryota; kingdom Viridiplantae; phylum Streptophyta; class Magnoliopsida; order Malpighiales; family Violaceae; genus Viola; species Viola odorata. Next base: position 41,012,631 of record OY829544.1, read on the forward strand.
CGCAAGAGGCACTCCCGGTGCTTCTGGATCTGGTCACCCTCCTCGCATCATGTTTACTTCATCTATTGTCGCTGATCGACCTGTGTCACCGTTGTTTTCAGAAAACCTCCAGATGCCTTTACCTGATGGAAATCCTCTGAGTAGTGCTGGGCAGCTTGCTCAAGGAAGAATAGAGGCTTATGTACCGCAAAGGCCGCAAGGTCTCCTCCTACAAGGAGACAGGCAACTTGAGGGGGTTAGGAACCGGTGGGACGGACGGAGGGAAGGAGTCCACAGAAGTTTGTCTCCTGAATACAGTGACAGGTCCAGTAGCCGGAGGTATCGAAGTCGTTCGCGCAGGAGTCACAGTCGATCTCCTAGGCGACATCTTACTCCAGAACCGCGAGATAGAGGGTGTCAAGCTAACATGTCTCCCCCGCGTCAAGCGCGTGAAATTCTTAATGATACATCGGGCCACCCATTTAGCCGTCGCATAAGGCGTCACCGAGTCAGTCGACGTGTAAAGCTTCCCACTGACACTTATGATGGTACAAAAGATCCCATCTCACATATCAATAAAGTGAAAGATTTTGTTCAGTTTCAGACCCACAGCGATGCGGCACTATGCCAAATATTTGTTATGACGCTATCGGGCGTTGCGCGTCTCTGGTTTGAAGGTCTCCCTGGTGGATCCATTAGTAATTTCTCACAGTTAGAATCTAAATTTCGGAGCAGATTTAGCACCGCAATTCCAATCAGAAAATCTGCCGCCGCGTTATTTGACATACAGCGAATGCCTCAAGAATCCTTGAAGGATTTTCTCAGCCGCTTCGATCTGGAAATGTCCTTAACGTCGGGCGTTACTATCGATTTTGCTATAGAAGCTCTGAAAAGAAATTGTCGTTATGGGAAGCTGAAAGACGCACTTATGGTGGACCCCCATTGACTTTAGACGCGTTGAGACTTAAAGCCCACAATTACGCGAAAATGGAAGAAGAAGAAAACAGAGATCGAACGTACAGTGTGCCGCAGGGGACATCTCAAATCACTGCTGCTCCTGCGAAGCCTCTACCCGATGACCATTTTATCGATGATTACGCTAGGCGGAAGGATCATATCCCCAAGACCTCTGACAGACAAAGGGGCAATTTTCTGAAGGGAAAAACCAGTGGCTCCCCCACTCGGCGGCGCGGGGATTCTTATAAAAATCGAACGTATGACCCAGATTTTCCTTCCCTCAATGTGCCAAGGGCCAAAATTTTAGCGATAGCTGAACAGCGAAACCTTCCCATCCGCTACCCCACGCCTGCAAAACCAGGAGTGTTTTTAGGGAGAAGAGAAAATACTTATTGTAAATTTCACAAAGCCAGAGGCCATTCCACCGAGGCGTGTAGAGACTTAAAAGCGGCCATAGAACGATTGGTTGAAGAAGGATATTTGGGAGAATTCGCCACCCAGATAAGAGAAGATGCCCGCAATAATCTCAGGAAAAGGACGGCGGATGAACGACCCGTTCCTCCTCACGACCAGCAAAAGGATAATATTCCCGGAGGGAAAGATAGGGAAGCTCTTACGGTTGATGACGAGTATATCCCCATGATTAATATCATTGCGAGAGGAACTCCCTATATGAACGAGTCAGAGCAGCTGACGTTCCCGAAAGGAGACAACCGCGCACGAGATGGCACGATAAAAAAGGAGATGCGATAGGCATTTTAGATCGAATGGTATTGTCCTTTTCTGAAGAAGATGAGAAAGGCGTCGTCTACCCACACAATGATGCTTTGGTAGTTACGCCCGTCATCGCTAGCCATGGAATCAGAAGAACTCTCATTGATAATGGGAGTGCGGTGAATCTCTTTTCGCTGGAAGCCTACAACCTCATGAAACGCCCTACTAATAAGCTAACACCTAGTAAACGGCCTATAGTCGGCGTTGATGGAGTTCCAATCCCTGTTACGGGGGTGATTACCCTGCCTATATATTTCCGAGAAGACACCTACAAGCGATCAGAGAACTTGTTATTCCTTGTCGTGGATCTGAATTTTCCCTACAATGTCGTACTCGGACGACCTTTCCTTAACCGCTTTGGCGCAGTGATATCTCAGAAGCATCTGAAGATGAAGTACCCCTCCTGGGATGGGGTGGTAACCATAAAGGCTGATCAAAAACTAGCAGCTGAATGCTATTCGCTCATGACCCAAAGAAGCTGCGATAGGTACGTGTGTATAGCGGCAGACCCCTATGAACAAAGCGATGAGAAGCGTGCCCAACCTCTGGACAAGATGGTGCCCGTTCCAGCGATCGGAATAGAGGAGGCAAGTTTCCTGATTAGTGAAAAACTTAGCCCAGCGGAAAACCTCCAACTGGCCCGGCTACTGAACAAATGCCAAGGAGACTTCGCGTGGAAACCCGCGGATATGCCAGGAATATCGCGTGAAATAGCCGAACATCGGCTCAATGTGGACCCAGAGGCCAGGCCAGTACAGCAAAAGCGGCGCGCGTTCTCTAATGAAAAGGCGTTGGCCGTGGATAAAGAGGTAGCGAAGCTCCTCGATGCAGGATTCATTCGTGAAGTTCAATATCCCACCTGGCTAGCGAACCCCGTTCTTGTTCCTAAGCCCAATGGGGATTGGCGAATGTGCATCGACTTTACTGATTTAAATGATGCCTGCCCTAAAGATTGTTACCCGCTTCCTCGAATAGATCAGTTGGTTGATCAGACTGCTGGATACGCTTATTTAAGCTCACTGGATGCCAACTCCGGATACCATCAAATTCCCATGGCCTGGGAAGATGAAGAAAAAACTGCGTTTCTCACTCCAAAGGCCACATACTGTTACACGGCGATGCCGTTCGGATTGAAAAACGCCGGGGCAACGTTCCAACGAATGGCCAACAAAATATTTGAAGAACAAATTGGGAGGAACGTAGAGGCGTACGTCGATGATATATTGGTAAAAAGTACGAGTTTTCAAGATCACCTACGAGACTTAAAGGAAGTCTTTGATGTAATGAAAAGGTATCGCATGAAGTTGAATCCCCGAAAATGCATGTTCGCATTCCAAACGGGAAAATTCTTAGGCTACGTCGTTAGCCAAAAGGGTATTCTGCCTAACCCTTTGAAGATCAAAGCGATACAAGACATGATATCGCCCAGAACCGTCAAAGAAGTACAAAGACTCACAGGGCGAGTCATCGCCCTTGGACGATTCATTTCTAAGCAAGGAGAGAAGTGTCTCCCTTTTTTCAAAGTTATACGGAAAAAAGCTTCGTTCGGGTGGACCCTTGACTGTGAGGAAGCATTTATCGGCCTGAAAGATTATCTGTCGTCTGATTTATTATTGACAAGGCCCGAGGCAGGCGATACCTTATATTTGTATCTTGGCGCTACAGACGAAGTGGTCAGTGCCGTCCTTGTTCGCGACGACAACCACTCTCATCGCCCAGTCTATTTTGTGAGCCACGTTCTTAAAGATGCGGAATTGCGGTACGCCCGAATCGAAAAGATAGCGTTCGCTCTTATACAAGCCACCCACAAAATGAACCGATACTTTCAGTCTTATTCCGTCATCGTACTCACAGACCAGCCTTTAAAAAGGATCTTTCGAAAGCCTGAATTTTCCGGAAGGATGTTGATCTGGGCACTCGAATTGGAACAGTATGGATTGAGGTATCAGTCTAGACCGTCTGTAAAGGCTCAGATCCTGGCTGATTTCATAGCGGAATGCACCTTTACAGAGGATCCTTTAGAAGGCGTACCTGAAGCGGAATGGGGCGATATGGATCTCCCATTCCCGGAAACCTATACGGATCTCTGGATCGTCCATGTAGATGGGGCTAAAAACCAAGAGCTGGCTGGAGCTGGAATCTTTATAAATGGGCCGCATGATATGCAAATACGATATGCCATCCGAATCCTACAGTCGTTATCTAATAACGCGGCAGAGTATGAGGCGTTGCTAGCCGGGCTCAGAATTGGAAAGGAGCTTTCTTCTAAAGGAAGGCATGATACTGGAAGAACAGGAGACCTGCGTCTAAAAAGCTGTGGTGATTCCAAGTTAATAATGGACCAGGTCTTGGGGCACTCTCAGGCCCGAGAACCCATCATGATTCAATATCTCGCCAAAGTGAAGCGAGAACTGTTGGAAATAAAGAAAGAGGGCATGCAAGTCAGCTTTGAGCATATTCCCCGGGAGGAAAATGCTGAAGCAAACAACCTAGCGAAATTGGCCGCAAACCCGGAAGCGTTCATACCCAAGGACATATATTATCGTGAGCTATCGGTACCATCCTTCATGGAGGAGCAAGCGTCTTTATGTGTGGAGGAACGTGATAGCGACTGGCGAATTCCCGTAATCAAATACTTGAAACACAAGGAACTGCCTGAGGATACCGTTGAAAAGAAGAAGGTACTGAAACAGGCAGCCCGCTGTACGTACTATGACGGGGATTTGGTTCGAAGATGTTTCTCTCACCCTGCCGCCAAATGTATAACTGGGCAAGAGGGTCTTCACACCTTGCGCGAAATCCATGAAGGAGTGTGTGGTATGCACGTGTCAGGCGATACCCTGGCGGCACAAATCTTCCGGTCCGGATTCTATTGGCCCACTATTATGTGCAAGCTTGCCCTAAGTGCCAGGAGTTTGCTCAAATTCCTCGGCGACCTGCCACCGAAATATCTGAAATTATCGCCCCTTGTCCTTTCGCCAAATGGGGGATCGATATCCTAGGTCCATTCCCAAAGGCAAGGTCCCAACTGAAATTTGTGATAGTGGCAGTAGACTATTTCACTAAGTGGGCAGAGGCTGAAGCGGTCGCCACAATCACGGCTGAAAAAACTTGGCGTTTCTTTAAACATCAAGTTATCATGAGATTTGGCGTACCCCGTGTCCTCGTCAGCGACAATGGGACGCAGTTCACCAACCAATTCTTTCAAGACCAATGCTCAGAATTCGGAATCGAGCAACGTTTTTCCTCCGTAGCTCACCCGCAAACTAATGGGCAAGCGGAAGTGACCAATCGGAGCATCCTCAGCGGTATTAAGAAAAATCTAGAAGGGTCTAAAAAGAAATGGGCTGATGAGCTACCATACGTGATGTGGGCATACCGCATGACCGTTAAGACTAGTACCGGGGAGACGCCCTTCGCGTTGGCCTTCGGGACCGAAGCTGTCACACCAGTAGAAATTGGAACCATGAGCCTACGGGTGGCCCACTTTCGTGAGGAACTAAATGAGGAAAGGTTACGAGCTAACCTGGATGCGTTACCAGAAGTCCGAGAAGAAATCCTTCTGAAAACGCAACATTATAAACAAAAGATGGCCCGATATCATAACAGGCGCATTAAAGAGCGATTGCTGAAAGCTGGTGACCTGGTGCTCAGAGACAAGCGAGCGGCAGGACAACGAATGGGGAAACTCAGTCCGAACTGGGAAGGACCATATCGTGTCACCCACGTTGTCGGGAAAGGAGCCTATCGTCTGGAGACACTCGATGGTACACCCCTATCCAACTCTTGGAATATCGCTCGCTTGAAGCTATATTATGCTAGAATTTAATTTTATCTGCACCTTTGATTTATGCCGACCCTAACCATGACTAACGCTCGATGAGAGAGCTTTCGTGGGTTGTTGTGGTTGCTCTTGTGCAGATAAAAAGGGGGTATCTTGGGGAAGTGAAAAGTCCTATCCTTGTGATGGTCGGTTTTGATCAGATGACCCACTAAGTGAGGGCACTACCCAACATACCTTGAATAGCGTCGGATTGAAAGATCCTAGACGCCCCCGGGGGTGAAAAGTCCTACCCTTGTGATGACCGATCTTGATCAGACGGCTCATTAAGTGAGGGCACCACCCGGTATCTTTGGGAGTGAAAAATCTTTTCCTTGTACGGACCGTTCTCGTGGAGACGGCCTATCAAGAAGAGACACCCCCCAAAAAAATAGAAACTCCGTCTAGAAACAAGACTCCTATCTTAACGGCTGGGCTGCTGCAGCCAGGCCATTAAGGAAGGACACGGTTCTAGACGCGAGGGCAACGCCCAAAAGTGAAAATTCCCTAGCCTTGTGATAGCCGTCCTGATCCGACAGCTCACTAAGATGAGACACTTAAGGGCCGATCATGAAAACAGGGAAACGTAGAGAATCGTGAAATCCCGGCTAGTAACCAGATGTGTAATCCCTGGCGAAGTATAGAGCTGATAGCGAAAGCGATTCTCCACGGGTTCCAGAGTAACGCCCTATGATGGCAGCGGAAAGGCTCCTATGGGTAATTACTGTCTCTCGTAACATGTTTTTGTTACTGATAATTTACAATTAAGAATGCGCAGAATACTTTTTGGGCAACAGAAAGAGCGAGGATCTCATGAGAAGAGATACCATCAGACTCATTAGGAAAGCTAGCCCAAGGTCGAGTTCCGTGATTTTGACAGGAACGCTAAGGGTCTGTTCGGGAAAGAAAGCGCATGGAATAAATATGGCGAAGATAACGCCAAAGGAGTTCGCAAACAGACAACTAGACAAAAAGAAGGTCAGCGATAAAGTTGTTCGAACATATCAAAATATTTAAGGGGGGCTACTGTCGCGCCCCGAAAATTAAAAATTCGCGAGTGTGCAACGAAATTTGGGACCTTACAATGCTCAGCGTAAACAGACGCCTCGCAACATGCAATGAAGTCGCCACCCTAATTTGGTCGCTAGGTTTTAGGGAACCCTAATCGTCATGGCATAGGAAATATAATAAGTAAAAAAACTAAAGGCACAAAAAAAGGGTCTGGACCCCAGACGAAAGGTTCGGGGTCGTATTATGGTCTCGGGAAGGTGTTAGGCACCCGAGTCACATCCGAAAACGGTTACCGGTTGATGAGAGAGGTGTTTTTTAAAAGTGTTTGATAAAATGCGTTTTATTTTGAAAAGGCCCTCAGAGGAATCGTCACTTTAGCCTTTTTCACAATCGGGACCGTTCAAAAATAATAAAAAAGATCTTTCGGACGGGGTTACCGTTTATCCAGATCAGTCTATTATTCTTGACTGTAACGTGATGGGACTGAATTTTCTGTAAGACTGAATGAGCGCCCTCTTATTTCATCATCGGGCCATGCATGATTAGATTGATTGCTATGTGAATCTATCATGGATTGCTAACAGAGTACCATTTTTAAATGATTGGTTTTGAAGTGGAAAACTGATGTGGGATCGAAAGTCCCCATGTACATGCAGTCAATATATGCGAGAATTTAAAATCACATGAATATGGCATTTGGAGCGACTCTTTAAACACATTGTTCATGTGGGTTGATTTTAATTCTAACAGTTCTATATATCATGCGTATGATTGATATTGACGAAAAAGCGCTAAATAAATAAAAGGGATTGAAAGGCGTACTTTCGAGCGAAGCTTGAAATTAAAACCTACAAGGTGAAAGTATTAGTGATAGCTTGAGAAGGAAGTAAACAATTTTATGAGTGCGAAAATTTAAATGACAGTTGATTGCACACGAGAAATGATGAATTTCGCGTATACGAAAGTGAGCTGCTGAGTTTGATAAAAATGATGACAGTTGTTTGTATGCGAAAAATGATGGATTTTTCGCATACGAGAATTTAAATGCGGAGCTGATTTGCGTGCGAAAAATGGTTGATTTTACGCATACGAAATTTAAATGTTGGGTTGATCGTATGTGAAAAATGATTGATTTTACACATACGAGAATTTAAATGCTATGGTGATTGCATTCGAAAAATGATTGATTTTCCGCATACGAGAATTTGAAAGCTACGTGATTGCATGTGAAAAATGATTGATTTTAAGCATACGAGAATTTAAAAGCTACGTGATTGCATGCGAAAAATGATTGATTTTTAAGCATACGAGAATTTAAAAGCTACGTGATTGCATGCGAAAAATGATTTATTTAACGCATACGAAAATTAAATGCTGAGTTGATTGCATGTGAGAAATGATGAATTTAACGCATACGAAAATTAAATGCTGACTTGACGAAAAATTAAAGAGTTGATGATTTTTGGTGCCTGCGAAATCGATGTTAATAATCGTTCGAAGATAATTAAAACAATGAATAAAAGTAAAGCAAATGAACATGCATTTAAATTTAAACAAGTAAATAAATAATTAATTAAACATGACATATGACATAAATTAAATATTGTATACAAGCTATCAATTAAATATGGCATACGAGCTATTAATTAAATAAACACGAGAAAAGAACTCGAACAGTTGACGAAACTTTTAATGGGTTGGGCCCATGTGCATGCTGAATTTTAATTTAAAATGGGCTAGGAATAAATCCTAGGCCCATGACTAAAATGGAAATGATGGGCTTGGCCCATATTTATTTTTAAACAAGAAAGAAGGGGCGGGCTTGGCAAGCCCGTGTCCCTTCTCCTTTATGAACAGTAGCCATGCTACTGTTCATCTTCTTCCTTGCGCCGGCCTACTGCCGGCCACAAGGAAGACCGCCGGCCACCCCAAACACCGGAAACAGACGCACAGAACGCGGCCGGACTGAGGGGCGAGCAAAACCCGATAAGAATTTATCAATTCCATCCACAAACAATGAGCAATTTGGCACTTGAATATACGTATGCATTAAACCCGAAAATTCACTATTAATTACACAAGGCAGCATGCGTCTAAATTGAAGCAAGCAAAACGTTCATTACTTGAAAACTAAGTGCTTAAAACTGATTTGAGCAATTTATTGATTGATTAAGGGGGAGAACGAAAATTTAAAGAGAGAGGCTAGAGAGAGAAAGCTTGAAAAAAACTTACAGTGCTTGCTTCCTTTTGCTGGGACTGATGTTGAGGATGAAGGGGTGTCTTGATGCCTGTCTTTTGAAGGGTGAAGGGCAGGGTATTTACAGGAGGAGGCTGGGCGAATGTGTGGTGAATTTGGCGAGCGTGGTCGAGGGTGACGAGGCGGATCACGGCGAGTGAGAGTGACTGGGCATGGTGACGTCTTCTCTTCTGGAAGCAATGACGTAGCTTGATTCTAGAACCATGACGAGGGTCGTTCGAATTTGGAAGAGAAAATAGCTTGCTCAAGCTTGCTGGACAGAAAAGAGAATGGATGCATGCCTTAATTCCATGACCGTTGGATGGTTGACTAAGGATTTAGTCAACCAATCCAACGGTTGATTAAAAGGAAGGAATAAAAAAATGCTTTAGTAATTAATATGGGCTCGATCTATTTTCACGCCAATACTTGAGAAGCTAGAAAAGTCGTAACCTCATCGTAGCCGTCACCCCCTAACGCGGTCAAAGCAGTATTCTGGAGATCGAATAATCCAATTTGATGGGTCACCGCAGCGGGCCCACTCAGCGGACCGAGATCTACTACACAATTAAAAGTGGCTCCTCCTTCACTAAAACGGTCCCGGAGGGGGATACGCGAAGGAAGAAAACCCAAGGAAAAGGGAGCGCGGACCTGTGACGATGAACCTCCTGAAGCGATATAAACGCCATGAGGCTGATAGCCGGAGAAATCCTGTGAGACATCCTGGTATCCCATATTGGACGGATACACATGAGCGGAACCGCCGAAAGAATGGGGAGAAGCCTCCAAGGTATCACTAGTGCCCAGATTCCCCAAAAATCCTGAAGGATTCTCTCCCTGAGGAGCAGCCGTCGAGTCAAACCCATCCACAGACCTATTCTCTGCCCCGGTAGTAAAGGAAGAGGGGTTTCCGCCCTCGTCTCCCAAGCGCTGTCTCTTCCTGGAACCGGTCAGCGCATAACTCAACTCCATGTTGTCTGACGGAGGAGCGAAGGTAGCAACAGCGATAGTGTCCTGCCAAGAATATAATTCAAAATACAGAAAGAAAAGAAGAAAGAAATTAAACAACAACAGAAATGGAAATGTAGCCTATGATGGCTAGAAAGTACCCTTACCGCAGCAGTGTTGGAAGGAGGCGCTTCTGAAGAGCCTGCCGCGTCCGGAGAAGGTGTGAGAGCGGCAACGCTTCTTGTTTTTCTCTTCTTTTTTCCTTTGGCAGTGGCCTTAGAGGCCTGGGAAGAAGAAGAAGTCTGAGCAGGAGGAGCAGCAACGGTCACGAGGGGAACGCCCGAAGGAATGTCGGCCGAAGAGGACACTTGGACAACGCTCGCGGAAGCGGCCGGAAGTTTGGTGGGATTATCAGTTGCTTCCGTGGAAGCGTCTCTCTCTTTTTCCTCTCTCTCTTGAGCCCTCCTCAAACGTCTCCTTACGCTCTCGGGTTTATAGTTGGGATCCGTCGCTGCGAAAGCACAAAATAACGTCAGCGTTAGTAACAGTAACAGCAAAGAAAGGAGTAACGCAACACTCACATTTAACACAACCATGAATGTCCATTCGACAAGCCACTTGGCGAATGTGAATGCTGATTTCCATTTTGAGTAATTTGTTTAACCAGCCTTGTTCACGCTGCGGAAGGGTCTCTGGCTGGCTCCAAGCGGTGTCATCCACATTTTGGTTAAACCCAGATCGCCACCAGGAACAAAGATCTTCAGGAATATCTACCACAAAAAACTCCTTTTTCCAGCCATCAATGGAAGACTCGATATGGAGGAGTTTCCAAGTAAAGGACTTAAGAGAGTCGTCGTCGAAGCGAGGCGATATCGTTATCACTCCCTGGCATTTCATCAGCTTAAAAACAGATTTAAGCAGCAGAAGGGAAGGGGAAGTAATCTTTTTGTATTTACAGAGCTCCAAAAAAGCATAAACACAACAATATGCATTTGGGGACAATTGGGCCGGAGATAGATCGCCGGCAACAAGCAATTCCTGGACAAAAGGGTCAATGGGAAGGCGAAAACCATAACGGAACATCTGCGCATACATGACCCTACGAGTGCCCGTCAAAACGTTGTTCAAACGTAGAGACTCGGGGCCAACACTGGCCTTATAATCATCAGGGATGATAGCATTATGGGCGGCCAAATGCTCACAAAGAGCGGCCTCAAAGGTGATAACACTGGCCGTAATATCCATCCTTTTTTCATCGGTAGATTTCGACTCAGAACGGCGAGTCTTAGCCATGGCAGAATTAAAAAGCTAAAAGACGAAGAAGACGATGGAGGAGAAAGAAAATACCTTCAGAGAAAAGCACTTCGAAGAGCCCTGGATAGTGGGGAGAAAACGAGACGGCTGAAAGAAAATATGGGAAAAACGGATGGTAAAAGAAAACGAAAAGAATAAATATTGGGTTTTATAACCCTAATAATTAAACGAAACGACGGATGCCATAGTCGTTGCGTGGAAGCGGCACAAGGAATAGACTCAGGTAATGAGTACAATCCTAGAAAAGCGCTACAACGCCTCGATCTAGGTAAAGTTTTCAAGCATGCTAGCTCGTAGCGCCAGAAGAAATGGACACGTGTGTCTGTACAATCGCGAATTTCCTTATGAAATGAGGGCAAGCATTAAATGCTCTGAAAAGCGGGCACCGTCTCTTGGAAAAAACAAGCATGATATCGCGAGAAAGGAGATAGCGCAAGAAGACATTAATTAAAAGGGCAGCATTGAATCAACGCGGAAGGGGGAATGAAGTTCAAAAAAGCAATAAAATGCAAATGTATCGCCGCATAACAGGGCGTTATTACAAGACAAAAGAAACGAATAAACAGAAAGTCTTCTAAATGAAACAATCCCGATCAATCATGGGTCCTTGCAAGCATCGCGGTCATCATCCCTTCGTCCTCCCACAGAAGAAGAAAGATTTCCCTCACTTTCCCTCAAATCCTTCAATCTCTTGGAAGCGTTATCGGCCAACACTGACAGGTTAATGGTTCCCTGGCAATAGAGATTCATAAACTCGGAGAGGCAGATATCCATGGTCTTGTCTATCTTCGAGGGTACTTTGGCCAAATCTGCATCGCGAGACGCTATCTCTTCGCGAAGGAAGACATTCTTCCTATCAGCCACCACCAATTCCGCCTCTAGAAGGTTTATCTTAGCCTTCCCCTTTGATTTTTCTCGAGCAAGCTCAGCACGACAGTCGTCCAATTCCGCCCGAGTTCGCTCTTGAAGCTGCGATAGCTCTGTCACCTTCATCAAGGCGGTATCCAGTTCCCCTTTTAAATCAAAAGAAGGGGGAACCTTATCCCGCTGATCATCGAAAAAGTAACTCAGCTCACGAAAGCAGGCCAACATGTCGGTCAGAAGACGTGAATGCCGTACGTCAGGAGAATGCCGCAAGAACTCTTCCTTGTCTTTTGAAGAAGCGAACATTTGTCCCACTATCGGGCCCACTGGCTCTTCTCTTGAGGATGGATCCGATATCCCTAAAGCACGAAGACCGTCGGTGCCAAGGGAAGACAAGTTCAACTGATATGCGGCAGGGCCTTGAAAGCCTTGAGGGGATAGTTGGCGATATAAGGGGGACAACAATTTTTCACGGAATTACCAATGCCCGAAATCGAAGAAAGATACAAAAACTCAGGCTTCTGCGGGGGATGGGTAGGAGGAGCAATCGGATTTGGAACTGGTAAACTCACATTCGGAATAAAGGAGCGAATTGGAGAAGTAGAACCGCCAGACGCCAGAGATGGCCCCATCGCTGCTGAAGCCTCATGAACTTTGGGAGGAATGGCAGAGGACACCTCGGTAACTTCCGTCGTCGACAAAGGACCCGTAACGCTCGGAGCGTTAACCTCCTCGGTGGGAACCCCGTTGACTTCCTCCGCGGAAGGAATCGGCGGGTCAGACTTCTCTTTGCGAACCCTCTTCACGAGACGCTCGATTTCGGCAGCGATCTCGTCGCTATCATCCTCGGCTGACTCCGCCGCAGGACCATTTTTTCTTGACCTAAGCCTCCTCCGCTGGGCAAGAGTAGCATGACGCAGCTCGGGACCGGCATCCATGCTTCCGCTATCGCTGTCGACCTCTTCAACCACAGGGTTATTCGGGGCCGCTCCCTTACCGCAAGGCGGCAGCTAATTCTCCAAAAAACGAGAAGATCGGGTGGAGGCGCTGCGTGTCACGACAGTCTTGTTTCTCCTTCCTCGCGGCGGAATAGGCGGACGACTGAAGCCTTCCGGGGGAGGAGAAGGAGGTAACGTCTGAAGCGGCACTACGTTCAAAGGTGCGTCGTTTTCTCCAAAGGAGCGTCCCTCAGCGTTACCTGCCGATAAAATGTTTTAAATATAACAAGAAAGTCAGGGCGATAAGGCGATAATAGAAAAAACTCACCAACGGCACACTCTGACAGAGGCCTGAACCGAGCAAATTCTCGAATACGGAAAGGCCCTTCTATCTCTATTAGAGCGTTAACATTAGATACATCCATACTGGACAACACATCTGGTTTTTGCCAAGCGGCACCAGTGATCACTCGGTTGAACCCACCGCGCCAGTACCGAGAGGGAAAGCGAAGGGTGAAGAAGCCGTTTTTCCAGTTGGCCACGTTCTCTTCGAAGCCTTGAAAGTTCCGCCAGAAGAACCGAATGACATCCTCATCCCATCTAGGGGTAATATCTATCAAGCAGCCGCGACACTTTAAGATAAAAAATGTATGAAACAGATCGAGCGATGGAGCGAAAATACGCTTCATCTCACACGAACGAAGAAAGGTGTAAAGCCCACACCAGGAGGGGGGGTTATTTGAACGGGATTAAGATCATGATGATTGAGCAGCTTCATCAGAGAAGTATGAAGTGGAAGACGAAACCCGTAGGTAAACATCTTGAAATAAACTAGCCGAAACGTCCCGCACATGGCATCCGTAAGCCGGGTATCCTTCAGAGAGATAAAGGGGCGATATCCCGTAGGAAAAGTGATACCATGTTCCTCTAACTCAGCCCGCAAAACTTCATTACAATCAAAGATACTACGAGCTTTCCTAACCTCAGGATCTAAGGGATTCTCGGTGGTTGCAGAGGATGTAGTATAAGACATAATGGACTGGAAAAGTAAAATTACGGCGATAGAAGAACAAAATACCTGGAGCAGAGAACCAGTGAATCGGCCGTCGGCACCGGTGAGCAATTGCAGAAAAATCTCTCGGGAAGAAAGAAGCACAGAAGAAAGGAAATACGAAGAATTTCGAAATATCAACAGAAAAGTGTTAAAATAGAAGAGCGAATCCCTTTTAAAGGAAAAACCTAAAAAAGGAACAGCCTGTGAAAGCAAAACACGTGCAAAGTGAAAAAGGACGCGTGGACAGTCATCAATGCCTTTTGGAAGAAGACAGTTGCTGACCGAAAACCGAAAAGCGGTTGCGCCCCAGCGAAAGGCTTACTCCCGCGATAATCCTGGAAACACAAAAAAGGAAAGCGGCGGAAGAACGAAAGAAAATAAAAGCTTTATTATTTTAAGAAGCCATGCGGCATCTACAAAAAAAAGGCGCGCTACGCCCATCTATTCCCCATCAGACCAGGAGATGCCGTAGCAGTAGAACACATCATCCTCATCCTCACCAGCGAAAGGAAAAGGTTCTTCAACCTTCTCCCCCACGAGAGCAGATGACTGATCTGACTTCTCCTCAACAGGCGGCGGCATCGTCCCCACAGCCGAGCATGCAGAAGGAGCCTCTTGCGGTGACTCGCGAGGGGGACAGGATGTTTCCTTCCCCTTCGAAGAAAAAGTGGCCAGAGCGTCATAGAATGATTTAGAAGCCTTCGCAGCCTCCTTCCTCCGCTTCTTGCGGCACCGTCGGCGAACGGGCGGTCTCTAGGGGGGCGATGGAGGAGGAGCATCAGAATCAGGAGAGGTCGGGGGAGTTGGTGGAGAATCCCGTGCAAACGTATCTAAGAAATGAGAATCGGCAATGAGATTAACACTGGTGGGAAAGAAAAATGACGAGAAGATAAATGATGATGAAGGAAGGAAGATCCCCTTTTAAATAGCCAGAAAACGGGAGAAAAAAGGATCTTTTAATCTTCCAACCCAACTCTTGAGAAAAGACACGTGTACATCCTGAAGTACAAAAGTGGATTTGCAGTCACGCCTGTTGAGATTTTCCCCTGATCGAGGAAAACCGCAAATTTGCCCAATCAGTTGCCAGGGCAACAGCGGCTTGGATTTAATGCAGAGTAGCCAAATAATGAGAACCCAGTGGCTGAACCGTTTTCAGTTGGGCTGAGAATATCTTCATTGGAAAATGACAAAGAGGGCAATAAAGAAGAAGAAGAAGAACAGTCGCAAGACGACATGATAAGAACTGTTTATTCATTATGGCCTAATGGCCGGAAGGTACATGAACAAAAGGGAAAAGAAAAGGGTACAAAGGGAGTCACCGCTATCAGGCATCAGAGCCAGCGTCCTCAGGCACTTCGGGAAGGTCCCTCAAGGAATCCATGACCAGGAGCAGATCATGGGAAGTGGCTCTCATTCCCTTCAGGCAGCACCCCAGCATATCTTTGCGCTGTTGCAGCATGGCAATCACCACTTGGATCCGAGCGATGGAGGTAGACAGTTTCGATACGCTCTCCAAAGGACTGAAATCCTCCAGAGAGGTGGCCCCCAGCCTAGAGTGAAGCGGGGTCAGCATCCCTTGTAACTCCAGGATGTCCTCAGAAGTCTTGACCAGCATGTTCTCCAGGAATCCGACGTCACCATCATTAAGGTTCTTGAGAGAGTGGCCCTTGGAAAGGAGGAAATTCTTGGTCAGATGATCCATGATGCGTATTGGAAAAGATGAGGAGAACGTGGGTGGAAAAAACTCCCTGATTTATAGGCTCCAAGAGGGAGGTTTCGGAGGAAAGGACAATGGGGTCCTCAAAAGACGAGCCGACCCGATAACCGCAAGGGCTGATGAGCCCAAAGCGGAAGGAAAGGGCAATGTTCGTATACTGTCCGCAATACAGATATCAGCAGGAATGCGAGACAAGGTCTGGAAAAACGCCGAAAGACACGGTATCAAGGGTGGCCATCACGTAAAGGCCATATGGCTACCGGTATCCACAGTGTAAGGCCGCGTTGATGTCGCAGGTAGCCCTAGATGCGTAAAACCGCGCTGGCATCGCAGGCATCTGGTGGTATAAAGCCGCGCTAATCATAGGCAGCTGATGGCGTAAAGCCGCGTTGATACCGCTATTTCCTTGAGCGTAAAAGAAAGATTGGGCTCGTATTGACCTCAAACCTCGGTAAGTACAAAAGTTTACTAACCTTTATATACGAATATATCTCCTTCCTATGTTTGCAGAATACTTGGAAGGACAATGGACCTGGAATATGTGCCAGTCCCCGGTATGACTTGGCCGAATATCCTGAACAATATTATCGGTGACCCGACAACAGCTCTTTCACAACTCGAATAAGCTGAGGCTTCTTAAGCCCTCCCCGAGGGGCCAATCAGAGTAATACCGCCAGGCGGAGAGTGATGACCTCGCAACTGCAAGGGTGATAGGGGCATCCCTCCGGGACGGATCTTTAGATAAGAACGAAAGTCCGAGTCAGCTTGCCCAGTATCCTCAGGCTCAATCTCCAGCTCATCACTTGAGTCTTATCGACGTTGAATAATCCAAGAAGCTCGGAGACCCTGCGAACTTATCACCTAGCGACAAAAACCTTCATTCAAGATGACAGACATGGACAGCCCTTGGTAAACACTCGGGCTCATTTTCAGTTGGGCTTATGATAACAATCGAGATAGTCCTAACGGTCCTACTGCACAAACGGTTCTTATCGGAATGGATCCCCCTGAGCTCCATAAGGATATCCCTGTATCGCCTAAGGATCAGCGAAGGATTCCTAGGATGGTCGACTTCAGCGGGGGGGAGGGGGGGGGGGGGACTCACGCAATTCTATACGCACGGCGTCATCCCATCCTAGGAACCCACAAGGTTATCGCTCCCGGCAGCCCCATCAGACATCGCCAGTGACGTCATCCACTGATATCGCCTGTGACGTCATCATCAAACGGCGCCCTCTTTGATATCGCCAGGTATCGCTGTCTAGATCTATAAATACCCCACCATTTTTCACAATCAGGGTAAGGTCAAGCTCACCTAGAGAAACCTCTACTACTCTTAAAACCCGAACTAACTTAAGCATCGGAGTGTCTACGCCAGCTCCGGCGCCTTGCAGGTACACTCGCCGCCATTCACCACCGTTCCGATCGCACACGACGCAGAATCTCACAAGATTGACATTGAATCTTATCAAATGGTGCTTTCATTGAGAGCTTTGGTATGTTAAATGAGCGTCCTTAAAAGCCAAGCTCCGTTTAGTCGGAAGATTGGAACGGTCATGATCACAGGATCGGAGTCGATCCGATCATCATCCTCTAATATCCCTTTCCAAATCCGCAGGCGGCTTTTTCCCTTTGCTACTGTTGATCTCTCTATGACGACACAACCAATTATTTCAGGACCTCTGGACCATTCGGCTTTATCCCTTTGCTACTGCTGATCTCACAAGATTGACATTGAATCTTATCACCGTTGTTCCTTACTTCAATTCGAGACGTTGGGGGCTCAGACGGTATCTCCGCCCCTTCCTTTGTTGCTGATCTTTCCCATGACGGGCCTCAAGGGCCCCTTCTCACCGGTTAAATCTGTCAAAATTTGGGACTGACGGGTTCCGCGCCCTGGGTATATCAGACCCCTTGTCGCAAGATCAACCCACGGCTATCTTGGCCTGCGAAATGTTTCGCGCCTCCGAGGATGAAAGTAGGCGACTGTAGCTTCCTCCCGAGGTTCAGTATATGCGCGTCATGAACAACTGCCTTACTGCCTTTCGACAACTTCATTACTTCATCAAGGCTCGTGGTACACAATCTCAAAACTCTGGTGCCCTAGCAAAGGTAGAGGAGTTGTCGCGACTCCACAAACGCGCTCAAGCCAAACTGCGCGAGTGCCGCGCTGACCTCACTCGGGAAACGTCTAAAGGAAAAGCCCAGGTTGAAGCTTTGGAGGCTGAGCTGGTGGCTGAAAGAAAGAAGAACTCTTTCCTTCTTGAGGAGATATCATCCCGCGATGCCGACCTAACAAAAGCTTCCACGAAGGTGGCCTGGTGGAAGAAGAAGACTGAATAAGCCTTTATCACTGGGGTCACAGATCAGCACCGCGGTAGGGCTGCTGATCCCGCTGAGGTAGCCAGGTATGCCTCCGCGAGGATTAAAGAGATTGATGAGATCCAAGAGGGTTTCCTCTCCTCTGAAGAGGAGTAATAAGTCAGTGTCTAGGGAGGGCCCATTTGATGCCGCTTGATTAGGGGTGTCGTTTCTTTACTTACTCCCTTGTTGTATTATTTTTCCCATTTGGACTTTGACGTCGCCTCCTTACTTGTAATAATTAACAAATCTTGTAATCTTGACCAAATAATACGTGTTTCTTAACGATATCGCCCTTTATCACTTGCCGCTTGACTACTTTTTTCTTCGCACTTCGCCTCTTGCGTGCCGTGGCATTGCAACTTGCCGCTCCTTTTCACTGGGTTTGACTGCCCCCTTTTTCAGAGCATTTAATGCTCTGACTCCTTTTACTTGATACGGAGGAGACAGTCATGATGCTCTGAGCCCACGTGTCCTCAAAGGGGAGCGCTAAGGGAATAGCGGGCTGAACATGTCTTTTCGCTCCTCAGGGATTGTACCCGCTTCCCGCGCCTCTTGTCCTTGACACGTCACACACCACGATCTCTTGACCCGTCGTTCCCTTTAATCCTTAGGGTTATAAAAACCCTCACGTGCTCTCTTCTTATCTTTTGTTACCTTTCTCTTTGGAAAACGAAAGGAAAGAAAAGAAAACACAATTCCTCTTCTTCCTCCTACGATCCGCCGCCGCCCGGATGCTTCGATCTTCCTCTCACAAAAGGTACCTTCCTATCTATCCTTCATTTAACCTTGCGCATGGCTCGTAATCGCCGTTATTCCCGCTCTGCTAGGGAGGGGGATATTGATACTACTATTTCCACCATTGCTTCCACCGTCGTCCTTCGACGGCGCCTGCGGAGTTATAATGCCACTCTCGACCAGTTGGAGGGGTATTCTACTGAAGTTGCCCCAAACTCGCTTCGCTTTAATAGCGAATTATCTGGCAACCGTAGGGTTCTTTGTGCTAAAATGTTTCATTATAGTTTTCGGCTGCCTCTAGATCCTTTAATTGCCGAGTTACTCTCTGAATTCGATTTAAATGCTGCCCAATTGAGTCCAAATGCCTATTGTGGCATTTATGCTTTTATAGCCCTTTGTAGATACATAGGAAATGAATCTCCTTCTTTGTTGTTTCTTCGCTCCCTTTTTCAATTATACCACCATAACAACGGCATCATAGCGATATCGCCTCGCTATGATGTTGAAGCCCTAAACCCCTTTACCTGGAAGTTGTTGTTCCTCGAATCTTCTGTTGACGCTTGGAAAAAAGGATTCTTCATCATCAATCTGCCCGAGCCCTTGTGGCGGAGCGGGTTTAATCTAGTCGTCAGAGATGCTCCCTGGGGTGGCAGGCCACACTTAGGACCAGTTGACCAAAGCTGGCTGGACAAGCTACTCAACCTGTTGGGGATTCCTAGTGTTCACACTCGCGAACTCGCGTACCGGGGCGAGATCCGGGATTGCATTCAAAGTGAGCACCGTCCCTTCAGTACTAACTCTAACGTTCTTTCCTTATTTCTACAGATCCTACCGCCGGGTGGAAACCTGAGTGCATCAAGAAAAGAGAAAGAAGAGCTCAGCAGAAGAAAGAAAAAGAGGCTCTTTCTGCCGTCTCGACCGGTGCCGCTACTGACACCACGCACGCGTCCACTTCTGCGCCTGAGTCCTCTTCTCTTCCTAGAGCAGAGGCTACTGCCACATCAACTATTGAGCCAATTTCCTCCCCCAGCATTGTTCCTACTCGAGCGTCATCTTCTCGTCCTCCCCTTGCCAAAAAGAAGAAGAGAACTCTCCGCCTTCGCGTTATCGCTCCTACCCGTCCTCCTGTTCAGGTGGTTTTTACAAACTTTTCTCCGTCTATTTGTTTCGTTTGTTTCTTAATTCCCTTTTTCTTTCACGCGTAGGATACCGCTGCTGTTGCCTCTTCTGCTACTCCTTCACGCGACGGCATGGACTTGTCAGGTATTCTTAGCCCCAAGCGACTGCGTCCCAATGAAGACACCCCTTCCGCGGATGACTTTGTTGCTTGTCAGAAAGGGCAGGGCGGCGTCACCAATACCGGCTCCTTGGTGGGTAATCAAGGCTCTGGTCCACCAGGGAACGGGGCTACCTCTACGCCACTTCACTCTTTTTTTGCCGCGTCATCTCCTCCTCCTGGCAATCCCTTGGGCTTTCTGGAGGATCTTGTAGAGGGGGACTTTCCATCCCTGCAAACCGGCGGTTTCAATATTGATGTTGGACCATCTAATCGTTCCCCTCCGTCCCCTCCTGATGTCTTCTTCGTTCCTGCTGCTGTTCAAACGATCTCTCCTTCTCTTCCCCCCATAGACACTCCACGCATGGTGGCTGACCTAAGCATTATACTCTCTAATGGAGCCACCACCCATCAGGTTGATTTAAGTAACATTCGCCAGTGCGGGTTCCCAGCATTATGAGGCGACAGCTCCCTAGCGACATCCGCCTATCTGGCAAGACATCTGTTGTCGGTTGAGGAGGAGGAGCGGGCCTTCCTCTCCATTGCTGAAGGTGAGCAACTGCAGTGGATAAGGACCCAACTGTTCTCTGGCTTTCAGGATTTTCATTACTGGTCCAAGAATGTGACGAGATGAATGAGCTCTCTCCACTCTTCCTCCCAGGAATGGCGCGACACTAATCACCAGCTCTTGAAAGAAGTCAACAAGTACCAAGGGGAACTTAATAAAACTCAGGAAGAGCTGAGGAAGTGTGTTGAAGAGCGACAATGTGCGGAAGCCAGTTTAGCAGTTGCGAGAGAGGAGCTAGAAGGGACTAGAGGACGCGAGGCCACAAGGGATACCGCCCTTCAAGCGGAGCAGGGTAAGAATGCCACGCTTATGGAAGAAACGGCAGACAAATGTAAATGGTTTCTGGAACAAACTGCGGGCCTCATGGCCGACTGCTTCATTGAGCGTCATGGCCGCAATCAGTTCGACGTTGATGCCATCATCCGCCTCTTCAAGCAGAAGTCTGGGTTCCTCACGGAAGAGGGCTATCGCCAAGCGAAGAGGCCATGGCATGATGAGGGGGACGACAGCTTGCCCAGGCCGTAAATGTTACTTCTCTTTTTTGTCCATCGAGCGCCCTCACTTCTTTGCCATTTTTGTGTTTTTGGGGCCTTTTGCTTAAACAAGTCTCCCCTCTTGTATAAACAGTTTGCACAATTTTCCGTCATTTTACTTTATCAATGATCTTTCTCAATTTGCTTCCGTTAGCCCTTCTTTCAAAACTTGTTGCCACCGTTGAACTAATGTTGCCTGTGCCTTCGAACCTCCCTTGCGGAGTCGCAACATGCAATGTTGTCACGCGTTTCTCTCCGCGCGATAGGGTAGATCTGATCTTCACCATCATCTCGTACCATGTTTAAGACAACGGGATCTCCCCTTTGGACGCTCTGCCTTTCCGCAGCGTCATTATTTTCTCAAGTGCTTCATCACTTTCATGCTTTACTAAGTTTTCTGCACATTTTTACTTATAACTTTCGTTAGTAGCGACATATTCCAAAAAGTCTTAGTTACCTTGGGTCATTGCCGCGCGTGCTCCCCACTCACTTAGCGCGATCCCTCCGAGATATCGCTTGTGCTGATTTTTCTGCACATTTTCACTTATCATTTACATTAGTAGCGACATCTGCTAAAATATCTTGATTACCTTGGGGTGTGGCCGCGTATTTCCCCAACTCACTTGGCGCGATCTCCCCCGATGTCGCTCGTGTCACGTACTCATCCAGCCAAACTTCACCGAGTTTGTCCCTTTCGGTTACTAGCTGGGGTACCGTGACTTCTCACATTTCCTCAATCGGTCGGGAAGTGCCACCTCTCAGTGCGCCGCCTGATCAGGGCCGGCCATCACGAGGATAGGACTTTTCACTTCCTCAGCGTTGTCCTCGCACCTCGAAACGTGCCCCTTATTAACGAGGTGCGTATGTTAGTGCTACCATCGTAAGTGATAACTATTGATACCACAGAAGCGGCATCTCCACTACCCCGCTGGGTGACCCGGCCAGCATACTGTACCCGCCGAGCGAGACGAGACCCTGTTCTTACCGCCCCTAGCCTGGCGGCCAACCCTGGGATGGTCGACATCAGCGGGGGGCTCTCATGCGACATCCGCATGACGTCATCCTGCATGACATCACTCAATGCCACTCTGGCGACATCTCTCACCCCAGCGACACCTACCAGGGATTATTCCCATCCCCTGTCGGTACACTCCTTCCATTGCCTATAAATACCCCCACCTTTTCAGACAAGAGGGTAAGCCTAAGATAGCGTACTGAACCCCTGCCATTTTGACTACTTACACTGACTTTGGCATCGGAGTGTTTATGCCGGAGACCCCCTCCGGCGCTTTGCAGGTGACGAAGACCCCAGTACAATGTTCTCGACCAGCCAAGATCAGGCCGATCCTGCTCAGTATCCCCCGGACTCTTATCAAGTGGTGTTTTCATTGAGAGCCTTGGTTAATTAAGTGAGTTTTCCTTAGTAACCAAGCTCTGTTCTTTCTGAGAGTCGAAGGATCATGGCTTCAGATTCAGAATCCACACCCCCTCATACTCGTGGTGTTCACGCGCGTAGGGAACTTTTTTCCACGTCTTCGTCCAGTACATATGTCACATCACGTGAAACTTCCTCTGCGCAGACAGACTTTCTTTTCGGGCTGACAGCTGGCACCCCATTTTCTCAAATGGGCATCCCGTTTCCTCAAACGGGTACCCCGTTTCTTCAATTGGGTTCTCCTATTTCCTCAATGGGTGCCCCGTTTTCCCACGTGGGCGGATCCAGTCACTCCGCCCCTCCGCTTGTAAGTTATATGATGGATGGCCCTACTACTCCGTCGGTAAGCTCGATGTTAGCTCTTCGTACCCACTTGGACTATTTAATTGGGATGGCCGCAGGCCCCACTTCTAGTACCGCGACATCAGGTGTGTCCCCTCGAGTTATTTTTACTCCGTCTATTGTCACCGATCGACCAGTATCGCCTTATCTCCAGGAGAGTGTCCCTCTGACCTCACCTGCGATAAGCATGCCATTCAGCTTTACGCAACTGGCAGACGGACAGGAGGAGCAGTACATACCGCGAATTCCTGTCTCTCAAGTGGAGCGACCGCTAGATGAATACAGAGAGCGTTGGGACGGCAGGAGAGAGGAGCCGGTAAGGAGGTATCTATGGAGCGGAGTGAAAGATCAGGCAGTAGGAGACGTCGAACCCGTTCGGCTAGGAGTCGTAGCCGGTCTCCCAGGCAGCAACGCACCCCGGAGCCTCGAGGGCACAGGCGGCACCTGGACATGTCTCCTCCTCGTCATGATCGTGAGATCTTGGATGACACCGCTGGTCATCCTTTCACCCACCGTGTAAGGCACCACATGGTCAGCCGACATGTTAAGCTCCCCACGGAATCATACGATGGCACCAAAGACCCCATCTAGCATCTTAATAAGGTGGAGGATTTTGTCCAGTTTCAAACACACAACGACGCGACGTTGTGTCAAATATTCGTTATGACATTGTCAGGAGTAGCTCGCCTATGGTTTGAAGGACTTCTTGCTCGATCAATCGATAATTTCCCGCAACTAGAGGCCAAGTTTAAGAGTCACTTCAGCACAGTTATCCCCATTCGAAAGTCTGCAGCAGCCTTGTTTGATATATGTAGAAAACCAGAGGAGTCTTTGAATAGTTATCTTGTTCGTTTTGATATGGAAATGTCGTTTACTATTGACTTCGCTATACAAGCTTTGAAGCGGAATTGTGGATATGGGAAGCTGAGAGATACGCTGATGGTGGACCCCCCAATGACTTTAGACGTGTTAAGGTTGAAGGCTCACAATTATGCGAGAATAGAAGAAGAGGAATATAGAAACAGGATACGGGATGCGCCCCAGAATGCCCCTCCTACTCCCACGGCTCAAGCCAGTATGACCCACGATACCCGTCCGGGTGACGAATACACCCAGCGGAAAGATTACATCCCCAGGGCATCGAATCGCCAGAAGGGTAATTTCTCTAGAGGAAGGGGCGGCGGTCTGAATGTTCAGCGACAGGGGGATCCCCCTAAGGGTCGAATGTACGATCCCGACCTTCCTCCCCTTACACTCCCACGAGCGGAAATCTTAGCCATCATTCAGCAGCGGAACCTGCCGATCCGCTATCCAGCCCCTGTAAAGCCAGGGGTGGTCATGGGAGGAAGGGAAAACGCTTTTTGTAAATTCCATAAGGTTAAGGGGCATTCTACAGAGACATGCAGGGAATTGAAGTTAGCAATAAAGTGTCTGTTGGAAGAAGGCTATCTTGGAGAATTCGCCACTCGTATGAGAGAAGAAACTAGGAGCGACCCTCCGCACGGGGCATCAGGTGACCATCAATTGCCTCCTCCCCTTGGGAGCAGCGGGACTTCTGAGGCGAAAGGGAAAGAAGCACTAATGATGTATGATGAGGAAATCCCCATCATTAACATTATCGCTGGGGGCGCGTCATTCCTGGATGAGATTACCCCAGCAACACTCGCGGCAGGAGAGAAGCGGAAACGGGAAGGTCAGCCTGTAAAAAAGGGAGTGATTGATGCACTGGACAGGATGGTGATATCTTTTTCGGAAGAAGATGAGAAAGGCGTTGCCTTCCCTCATAATGATGCGCTAGTAGTCACACCGATTATTGGGAGCCATGGGGTACGAAGGACCCTCATTGATAACGGCAGTGCGGTAAACTTATTTTCGTTGGAAGCATATAATCTCATGAAACGCCCTGCCGGTGAACTGGCGCCTTGCAAGAAACCAATTATTGGAGTGGACGGTATCCCTATACCTGTAATTGGAGTCACAACGCTGCCTGTGTATTTTAGAGCAGACGCGTCGAAACGATCGGAAGAGTTGATGTTCTTGGTTGTGGATCTCATCCTACCGTATAATGCCATTCTAGGGCGGCCATTCCTCAATCGTTTTGGGGCGGCAGTATCTCAGAAACACCTCAGGATGAAGTACCCCTCTTGGGAAGGGGTAGTATCGATCAAGAGCGATCAAAAGCTAGCCGTCGAGTGTTATTCACTCATGATTCAAAAAAGTTGTGATCAATATGTGTGTGTGGCAGCAGATCCTTATGAGCAAAGGGATGAAAGGCGAACCCAGCCAGTGGATGCGATGGTACCCATCCCCGTCCAAGACAATGATAAGGTGAGCTTCCAGGCCAGTGAAAATTTGACCCTTGAGGAGAGAGCACAATTAGCCCGACTATTGAACAAGTGCAAAGGAGAGTTCGCGTGGAAACCGGCGGACATGCCTGGCGTGTCCAAGGAAGTGGCTGAGCACCGACTCAACGTTGACCCGCGTGCCACGCCAGTAAAATAGAAGCAGCGAGCATTCTCCACGGAAAAGTCAGTGGTGATTGATAAGGAGATAGTGAAACTGCTAAACGCAGGATTCATCCGAGAAGTTCAATACCCCACTTGGTTAGCCAACCCCGTCTTGGTCCGCAAGCCCAATGGAGATTGGCGCATGTGCATTGATTTCACTAACTTGAATGACGCTTGTCCTAAGGACTGTTATCCGCTTCCTCGGATTGATTAGTTGGTCGATCAAGCGGCAGGGTACGCATATTTGAGTTCTTTGGACGCCAATTCTGGATACCACCAAATTCCTATGGCCAAGGAAGATGAGGAAAAGATGGCATTTATAATTCCGAAGGCCACCTATTGCTACACGGCAATGCCATTTGGCTTAAAGAATGCAGGGGCGACCTTCCAACGTATGGCCAACAAAGTGTTCGAAAAGTAAATCGGGAGAAATGTAGAAGCACACGTAGATGATGTATTGGTCAAAAGCAGAAGTTTCAGTGACCATCTGGCCGATTTGCAGGAAGTGTTTGATACATTGAGGAAGTACCGGATAAAATTGAACCCCCGCAAGTGCACGTTTGCATTTCAAACGGGGAAATTTTTGGGGTATGTGGTAAGACAAAAGGGCATCCAGCCGAACCCGTCAAAGATTAAGGTTATCCATGATATGGTATCGCCGCGAACCCTCCAGGAAGTTCAGAGGTTAACAGGACGCGTCATTGCGCTGGGACGGTTCATCTCTAAGCAGGGCGAGAAGTGCTTGCCGTTCTTTAAAGTCATACGCAAGAAAGCTTCTTTCGAATGAACGCAAGAGTGCGAAGAGGCGTTCGTGGGTTTGAAAACATACTTATCATCCGACTTGGTACTAACACGACCGGAACTGGGCGACACCCTATTCTTGTACCTCGGCGTCGCGGATGAAGTGGTCAGTGCCGTTTTGGTCCGGGAGGATAATCACGCCCACCGCCCCGTCTTCTTTGTTAGCCATGTGTTAAAAGATGCCGAGGTGCGATACACCCACATTGAAAAGGTGGCATTCGCCCTGCTACAGTCTACACGGAAGATGGACAGGTACTTCCAGGCCCATCCAGTCATCGTACTCACGGATCAGCCTTTGAGAAGAATTTTTAGGAAACCAGAATCCTCGGGGAGGATGTTGATTTGGTCAAATAATATGGATTACAGTACAAAGCTCGACCATCCGTAAAAGCTCAGGTTTTGGCAGATTTTATCGCCGAATGTACCTTTACTGGGGACACGGCCGTGGAGCTGCTCGAGAAGAAAGAAAGTGATGCAAAGATCCTACCCTCAGAGGCCCCGCGGACGTATAGGTCATCTATGTGGATGGCGCCAAAAATCAAGAGCTGGCGGGAGCTGGCATATACATGATCGGGCCACATAATGTGCAGGTGCGGCACGCCATTAGAATCCTGCAACCATTGTCGAACAACGCAGCAGCGTATGAAGCGTTATTGGCGGGGCTTAGAGTAGGAAGGAGCCTCTTCGCTAAAACTGAAAACGACCTGGTAGCAGGAGCCCCACGGTTGAAAATACGAGGGGACTCCAAGTTGATAATTGATCAAGTCTTGGGACATTCCCAAGCTAGAGAACCTATCATGGCGCAATACCTCTCGAAAGTGAAAAGGGAATTGGCAGAAATGGAACAAAGTGGCGTGTGTGTCACTTTCGAACACATTCCGCGGGAGGACAATACCGAGGCTGATAATCTTGCCAAGGCGGCAGCTAATCAGGAGGCTGTCATACCAGAAGGCATGTACTATGAGGAAAGGGCATTACCGTCCTTCATGGAGGAACAACTGTCGCTGTGTGTGGAAGAGATTGAAAAGAATTTGAGGGTCCCTGTGATAAAAAATTTAAAGCACAATGAGTTGCCAAGCGACAGTGCAGAGAAGAAAAAAGTATTGAAGCAAGCGGCAAGGTGCACTTATTATGATGGGGAGTTAATTCGGAGATGTTTCTCGCACCCAGCCGTAAAATGTATAACGGAACAAGAAGGCCTCCATACCCTGCGCGAGATTCATGAAGGCATCTGCGGCATGCACGTGTCGGGTGGTACCATGGCCGCGCAGGTGTTCTGGTCAGGATTCTATTGGCCCACTATTCGCAGGGATTGTAACAACTTTGTGCAATCATGCCATAAGTGTCAAGAATTTTCCAAAATCCCTCGGCGACCCGCCACTGAAATATCTCAGATCGTGGCACCTTGTCCTTTTGCCAAGTGGGGAATCGATATTTTAAGCCCTTTTCCAAAGGCCAAGTCTCAACTGAAATTTGTAATTGTGGCAGTGGACTACTTTACCAAATGGGCAGAAGCGGAAGCGAAAGCGGTAGCTAGTATTACGACGGAGAAGGTATGGCACTTCTTTAAGCACCAAGTGATCATGCGTTAAGGGGTGCCTCGCGTGCTAGTTAGCGACAATGGGGCACAGTTTACCAGCCGCTTCTTCAAAGAACAATGTGAAGAATTCCAGATTGAACAGAGGTTCTCCTCTGTGGCGCATCCTCAGACTAACGGCCAGGCGGAGGAAACCAACCGAAGCATACTGAGCGGTATTAAGAAAAATCTTGAGGGGTCGAAAAAGAAGTGGCCAGACGAGCTACCCTATGTAATGTGGGCCTACCGCATGAACGTCAAAACTAGTACGGGGGAAACGCCCTTTGCGATGGCTTTTGGTACCGAAGCAGTAACGCCTGTCGAAATTAGCACCCTAAGCTTAAGGGTGGAATATTTCAAGGAGGAATTAAACGAGGAAAGGTTACGCGTTAACCTTGATATGCTGCCTGAGGCGCGCGAGGAAGCTCTCTTGAAAATAATGCACTACAAAAAAAGAACGGCGCGGTATCACAACAGACATGTTAAGGAGCAGCTGCTCAAGGCGGGAGACCTCGTGCTCAGGGACAAACGAGCGGCGGGCCAACGAATGTGGAAACTTAGCTCAAACTGGGAGGGCCCGTACCGCGTCACTTGTGTTATCGGAAAGGGGGCGTATCACCTCGAAACGCTTGACGGTACTCCCTTACCTAATTCTTGGAATATTGCTCGATTAAAATTATATCATGCTAGAATTTGACATGCCGTTGGGCATGGTTTAGAAATTGAAAATTGACATGCCGTTGGGCATGGTCTAGAAATTGAAATTGACATGCCGCTGGGCATGGTCTAGAAATTGAAATTGACATGCCGTTGGGCATTGTCTAGAAATTGAAATTGACATGCCGTTGGGCATGGTCTAGAAATTAAAAATTGAGACATGCCGCTGGGCATGGTCTAGAAATTGAAATTGACATGCCGTTGGGCATGGTCTAGAAATTGAAATTATGAAATTGACATGTCGTTGGGCATGGTCTAACAATTGTTGTGGAAATATTTCTTGTTCCTTGTTGGTTGTCTGTATAATGTGCAGATAACAAGGAAAGGAGGATGTCGGGGGTGAAAAGTCCTAGCCTTGGGGTAGAACGGGCTAATGCAGATGGGTCGTCAAGACGAGGCACGCCCCGGCGATCCTGGAAATATATGGTGCTGGAAGTGAAAAATTCTGGCCTTGTGAGGCCGGCCTTGATCAGGCGGCTCGCTAAGACGAGACACGCTCCAGCACTGTCGGGAGTGAAAAATCCTATCCTGGGGAAACCCAGAGAGGGCACGCCCCGACTCCCCTAGGGGTGTAAAGTCCTATCCTTGTGACAGCCCGTGCTCACATAGGCGGATGATCATTAAGTGAGGCACGACCCTAGGGAAGATAAAAACTCCACCTCGCAAGTGAAAATCCTATCCTTACGAGGGTAGCGCTAACGTAGGCTCCTCGTAAAGAAGGGGCACGTTCCAAGGTGCTAGGGCAACGCTGAGGAAGTGAAAAGTCCTATCCTCGTGATGGCCGGCCCTGATCAGGCGGCGCACTGAGAGGTGGCACTTCCCGGCCGATTGAGGAAATGCGAGAAGTCACGGTACCCCAGCTAGTAACTGAAAGGGACAAACCCGGTGAAGTTTGGCTGGAAGAGTACGTGACACGAGCGACATCAAGCGAGATCGCGCCAAGTGAGTTGGGGAAATACGCGCCCACACCCCAAGGTAATTAAGAAATTTTAGTAGATGTCGCTACTAATGTAAATGATAAGTGAAAATGTGCAGAAAATTCGACACAAGCAATATCTCGGAAGGATCGCGCTAAGTAAGTGAGGAGCCCGCGCGGCAATGGCCCAAGGTAACTAAGACTTTTTGGAAATATGTCGCTACTAACGAAAGTTATAAGTAAAAATGTGCAGAAAATTTAGTAAAGTGTGAAAGCAATGGAGCACTTGGGAAAATAATGACGTTGCGGAGAGGCAGAGTGTCTGAAGGGGAGATCCAGTTGTCTCAAGCACGGTACGAGATAATGGTAAGGAGCGGATCTACCCTATTGCGCGGAGAGAAACGCGCGACGACATGGCGTGTTGCGACTTCGCAATGGAAGTTCAAAGGCGCAGGCAACATCAGTTCAACGGCGGCAACCAGTTTTGAAAGAAGGGCTAACGAAAGTAAAGCGAGAAAGATCATCGATAAAGTAAAATGATGGCAAGTTGTGCAAACTGTTTGTACAAGAGGGGATACTTGTTTAAACAGAAGGCCCCAAAAACACAAAAAGGACAAAGAAGTCAGGGCGCCCGATGGACAAAAAGAGAAGTGACATTTACGGCCTAGGCATGCTGTTGTCCCCCTCGTCATGTCGTGGCCTCTTCGCTTGGTGGTAGCCCTCTTCCGTGAGGAACTCGGACTTCTGCTTAAAGAGGAGGATGATGGCATCAGCGTCAAAGAAATTGCGACCGTGACGCTCAATGAAGCAGTCGGCCATGAGGCCTGCAGTTTGTTCCAGAAACCATTTACATTTGTCCGTCGTTTCCTCCATAAGCGCGGCATTCTTACTTTGCTCCGCTTGAAGGGCGGCATCCCTCGTGGCCTGGTGTCCTTTGGCCTCTTCCAACTCTTTTCTCGCAACTCCTAAACTGGCTTCCGCACATTGTCGCTCTTCAACACACTTCCTCAGCTCTTCCTGAGTTTTATTAAGCTCCCTTTGGTACTTGTTGATTTCTTCCAAGAGCTGGTGATTAGTGTTGCGCCATTCCTGGGAGGAAGATTAGAGAGAGCTCATTCATCTCGTCACATTCCTAGACCAGTAATGGAAACCCTGAAAGCTAGAGAACAGCTGGGTCCTTATCTGCTGCAGTTGCTCGCCTTCGGCAACAGAGAGGAAGGCCTGCTCCTCCTCCTCAACCGACAACAGATGCCCTGCCAGATAGGCGGACGTCGCTAGGGAGCTGTCGCCTCCCAATGCTGGGAACCCGCGCTGGCGAATGTTGCTTAAATAACCTGATGGGTGGCGGCTCCGCTAGAGAGTATAGTGCTTAGGTCAGCCACCATGCACGGAGTGTCCACGGGGGGAAGAGAGGGAGAGATTGTTTGAATAGCAGCAGGAATGAAGAAGACATCAGGAGGGGACGGAGGGGAACGGTTAGATGGTTCAGCGTCAATATTGAAACTGCCAGTTGGTAGGGATGGAAAGTCCTCCTCTGCAAGATCCTCCAGGAAGTCCAAGGGATTGCCAGGTGGAGGAGATGACGCGGCAAAAGAAGAGTGAAGCGGCGCAGAGGTAGCCCCGTTCCCTGCCAGACCAGAGACTTGATTACCCACCAAGGAGCCTTGCCTTTCCTGACCAGCGGCAAAGTCGTTCGCTGAAGGGGAGTCCTCATTAAGACGCGGTCGCTTGGGGTCAAGAATACCCGACAAATCCATGTCGTCGCGCGAAGGAGTAGCAGAAGAGGCAACAGCAGCGGTATCCTACGTGCAAAAGAAACAGAGGAATTAAGAAACGGACAAAAAATATATAGACAGAGAAAATTTTGTAAAGAAACCACCTCAATAGGAGGATGGGTATGAGCGATAACGCGAAGGCGGAGAGTTCTTTTCTTTTTTTTTGCAAGGGGAGGACGAGAAGATGACGCTCGTGTAGGAACAATGCTAGGGGAGGAAATTGGCTCAGCAGTTGATGTGGCAGTAGCTCCGCTCGAGGAAGAGAAGAAGACTCAGGTGCAGAAGTGGACGCGTGCGTGGTGTCAGTCACGGCACCAGTCGAGGCGGCAGAAAGAGCCCTTTTCTCTCTCTTCTCCTGAGCTTTTCTCTCTCTTTTCTTGATACAATCAGGTTTCCACCTGGCGGGAGGATCTGTAGAGATAAGAAATGAATGTTAGAGTTAGTATTGACGTGGAACAGCGAACAAAGGGACGGTGCTCACTTTGAATGCAATCCTGGATGTCACCCCGGCACGCGAGTTCGCGAGTGCGAACACCAGGAATCCCCGACAGGTTGAGTAGCTTGTCCAGCCAGCCTTGGTCAACTAGTCCCAACTCTGGCCTGCCACCCCAAACAGCATCCCTGATGACTAGATTAAACCCGCTCCGCCACATAGGCTGGGGCAGATTGATGATGAAGAATCCTTTTTTCCAAGCATCAATAGAAGATTCAAGGAATAACAGCTTCCAGGTAAAGGGGTTTAGAGCTTCAACATTATAGCGAGGCGATATCGCTATGATGCCGTTGTTATAGTGGTATAATTGAAAAAGGGAGCGAAGTAACAACAAGGAAGGAGATTCATTCCCTATATATCTACAGAGGGCTATAAAAGCATAAATGCCACAGTAGGCGTTCGGACTCAATTGGGCAGCATTCAGATCAAATTCAGAGAGTAACTCGGTAATTAAAGGATCTAGAGGTAACCGAAAACCATAATGAAACATTTTGGCATAAAGAACCCTACGGTTGCCAGGTAATTCGCTATTAAGGCGAAGGGACTTTGGGGCAACTTCAGTAGAATACCCCTCCAACTGGTCGAGAGTGGCATTATAGCTCCGCAGACGCCGTCGAAGGACGGCGGTGGAAGCAATGGTGGAAACAGTAGTATCAATATCCCCCTCCCCAGCAGAGCGGGGATAGCGGCGATTACAAGCCATACGCAAGGTTAAAAGAAGGATAGAGAGGAAGGTATCTGTGGTGAGAAGAAGATCGAAGCACCCGGGCGGCGGCGGATCGTAGGAGGAAGAAGAGGGATTGTCTTTTCTTTTCTCTCTTTTTTCGTTTTTCAAAAGAGAAAGGTAACAAAAGATAAAAAGAAAGCACGTGGGGGCTTTTATAACCCTAAGGACTCAAGGGAACGACGGGTCAAGCGATCGTGGTGTGTGACGTGTCAAGGGCAAAGAGGCGCGGGAAGCGGGTACAACCACTAAGGAGCGAAAAGACATGTTCAGCCCGTCAGTCCTTTAGCGTTCCCCTTTGATGACACGTGGGCTCAGAACATCATGACTGTCTCCTCCGTATCAAGTAAAAGGAGTCAGAGCATTAAATGCTCTGAAAAGGGCGCAGTCAAACCCGACGAAAAGGAGCGGCAAGATGTAATGCCACAACATGCAAGAGGCAAAGTGCGAAGAAAATGTAGTCAAGCGGCATGTGATAAAGGGAGACATCGTATTGAAACACGCATTATTTGGTCAAGATTACAAGATCTATTAATTATTACAAGCAAGGAGGCGACGTCAAAGTCCAAATGGGAAAAATAATACGATAAGGGAGTAAGTAAAGAAGCGACACCCCCAATCAAGCGGCATCAAATGGGCCCTTCCCAGGCACTGATCTACTACTCCTCTTCGGAGGAGAGGAAACCCTCTTGGCTCTCATCAATCTCTTTCATCCTCGCAGAGGCATACCTGGCGACCTCAGCGGGATCAGCGGACCTGCTGCGGTGCTGATCCGTCACCCCGGCGATAAAGGCTTGTTCAGTCTTCTTCTTCCACCAGGTCACCTTCTTGAAAGCTTTCGACAGGTCCGCATCGTGGGAGGATACCTCCTCAAGGAGGAATGAGTTCTTCTTCCTCTCAGCCACCAACTCAGCCTCTAAAGCTTCAACCTAGGCCTTTCCTTTAGACCTTTCCCGAGAAAGGTCAGCGCGGCACTCGCGCAGTTCGGCCTGAGCGCGTTTGTGGAGTCGCGACAGCTCCTCTACCTTTGAAAGGGCACCAGAGTTTTGAGATTGTGTGCCACGAGCCTTGATAAAGTAATGAAGCTATCGAAAGGCAGCAAGGCAGTTGTTCATGACGCGCACATACTGAACTTCGGGAGGAAGTTGCAGTAGCCCACTCTCCTCCTCGGAGGCGCGAAACATTTCGCAGGCCAAGATAGCCGTGGGCTGATCTTGCGATAAGGGGTCTGATATACCCAGGGCACGGAACCCATCAGTCCTAAATTTTGACAGATTTAGCCGGTGAGAAGGGGCCCCTTGAAGCCCGTCACGGGAAAGATCAGCAACAAAGCAAGGGGCGGAGATACCGCCTGAGCCCCCAACGTCTCGAATTGAAGTAAGGAACAACGGACAAGGGGACTTCGGGGGAGAGTGAGAAGAACCAGCTCCACTTGGGACTGAGGGACGCACATCAGGAATACAGGGGCCAATGGGCGAGTGTGGAGGCTCCAGGACAGGAGTAGTGTCTGCAGCAGATGGCGGCATCATCACGGCAGGAGAAGCCTTGTTGGGGGCGTGTAACCCCAGAGTCGAGGAAGTGCCACCCAGTGAAGCGGCACCCTCCATAGTGGTGTCAGGAGAAGCGGCAGTCTAGGAAGCGACGGTATTTGCGGCGTCGCTTGGAGGAGATTGAGCAGCCATCTTGGTCACTTGAGCTTCGCTTGCTTCCCTTAGTTTCTTTTGTTGAGCTGAGGAAGCTAGGCGGAGGCTCAGTTCCGTGTCCATGTCCTCCATGTCCTCGACTCCGTAGGAGAAAATCTTTGTCTCAGTCACTGGCAAACCAGACCCGGACCTCTTCTTCCGACTAGGTAACTAGTTCTCCACGAAGCGGGAAGTGCGGAAGGAGGAACCGCTTTCCCTGGAAAGAATCTCATCTAAAGCTCTTTTCTTTATGGGCATACGGTGATCAGCTCGAGCCCCAGCGGAAGTAGAGGGAGCAGTCGTTGAAGGGGCGACGACCTTGTGAGAAGCTTCACCTTCGAAGAGCGGTCGAGCGATAGTCTCCCCTACAAAAAGTTATGTTAGTAAACAAGGGGTAAACAAGGCAGCGGCGAAGCTCACCTATGGTACACTCAGTTAAAGGCCTGTACAAAGAAAAGTTTCGGATCTGGAAAGAGGACTCCATCTCCAGTAAAGCGTTGGCTTGATCCAACTCTTCCCTAGATAGAGGCGCTGGCCTCACCCAATCAACCACCTCCAGGTTGAAGTCAGGACGCCACAGGCGAGAGGGTAATTCGACAACGAAGAAACCGTCCTTCCAGTTTTCGACGTTCTCCTCAAATCCTCGAAATTTCTGCCAAAAAGGCCTCACTAGAGCATCATCCCATCTTGGAATAATATTAATGAAGTCGTCGCGAAAAACTAGAGTCAAGAACTTGCGAAATAAAGCGACAGAGGGAGCAAGAATATCTTTTAATTCGCAAGCACGAAGGAAGGCGTAGATGCAACTCCATGAGGAAGGGGTGATCTGCGCAGGGTTAAGCCCGTGCTCGAGCAACACACGCTCTAGCGTGTCATGAAATGGGAGGCGGAACCCATATTGAAACATTTTAAAATAAAGAATCCTATGAGTTTTCCAGAGCCGGCTATGAAGCCTCATAGTGTCAGAAGGAATAGTGGGGCGATAGCCGCAGGGGAAGGTAATGTTATTGCTTTCCAGTTCAAGGCGTAAGATAGTAGGGCAAGTAAAGATGCTAGGGGTGTTTTCAAGTTCGGGATATCGAGAAATTGGCCTAGGGGTAGCTAAAGAGCTAGATTGAGATCTCGTGCGAGGCATGATAGATAAAGCAGCAAAGGAAAATCAAAAGCAAGATCGAGCAGAATACCTTGAGAGAGAGAAGACTGAAATTAATAGGCGAGTCGTCTGGATGCGAACGAGAGAATTTCCTCGGAGCGAGCGAAAAATGAAGAGAGTTCTGAAGTATAAAAAGGAGCAAAAAGGTACAAAGAAGAAGCGTTTTTCCTTTTAAAAGAGACGGTGGAAAAGTCAGACAGAAGGGCAACCTATCACAGCAAGACACGTACGGGATAAATGGGACACGTGGAAAAACCCTGACAGAAACTTAAAGTCAAGCGCTCGCCTCGAATGTCGTAAAAGAAAGACTCGTTAATTACAAGAAACCCCACAAAGATGGTCGTATGAAGCGGTAATTGGCTATCCAACGGCAGTTATCCCATAGGGCGGCGATTATACCAAAAGCGAAAAGAAAAAGGCAAATGACATTTAGTTTCATTTTATTCTATCTTATTTATTGAAAGAGAAAGCCAGCGGCATCTACAATAAGTGCGACATCGTCAGTCTTCGTCTGCCCAGTGTATGTCATAGACGTAATCGTAATCCTCCGGAGACGATGGCGACCCACTGCTATAGAAAGGAAAGGGCTCGTCAATCTTGAAAGGTCTTTTACCAAGCCCGGTCTCAGAACCTATCGTCGGGGCAGTTTCCTCCTTTGAAGCGGCGCGGGAGCTTTCCTCCAGGGTCGGGGTAACCAGTCTTGGGGCGGCCTCTTGCATAGAAGTCTTGTCCTTGGGAAAAGGACAGGGAGTGGATGGTGACGCTTCATCCTTTTGCCGCAGCGAAAGATAGTGAGGTTCAAAGTCGACAAAGAAGGATTTAAAAGATTGTTTCTTTGTTTTCTTCAATCCCTTGCGACCCCGGCACTTTACGGAATGTCTGGCAGGCCTCCAGGGGGGTGAGAGTGAAGGATTATCGGAGTCGGGAGAAGTTGGAGGGGTCGGAGGAGAATCGCGGGCGGCAGTATACAAAAAACGGGAGTCAGCCATGGAAATATCAGTAAGAGTGAGAAGAAAAAAGAAAAAAGATGAACAGAGAAAGAGAGGAAGAGCCCCATTATATAGCCGAGGTGAGGAAGCGCGCCTGCCTTTTCGCGTATTATCGAGGACAGTTAATGCTATCAGGGATAACGTCTATTGGGGGAAAGATCTGACTCCGCAACTGTTAAAAGTCTGCACCAGCCAAGAGGCACCAAAATCGTTGCCCAATCCGTTAACACTGAAAAACGGCGCAAAATATATTCAGAACGGATGCGGTATGGGAAAATTGTCATTATGAGCCAGGTAGGCAAATAAAGTTATGGGATCCCAAGGGACACCAAGCTCACAATTAGTGAGAATAAAAGTTGTTTTCTAAGAAAGACGGTATGAGAAAGAAGAAAAATATTGACAGCGCGGCAAGTGAATAAGGGAAAGCATATTTATTTATTTAAAGGGCTCAACGGCCCGGAGTTACAAAAGGTGGCCCTAGAGGAGCACAGAAAGACACGCCAAGAGGATCCCCATCGCTGGTCAGGCATTCGACCCAGCGTCATCATCTTCCCACTCCAGGAAAGGAATTTCCCTCAGGGCATCCGCAAGAGCCGTCAGTTCAGAAGAATAGGCCCTCATGCCCTTCATGCAGCATCCCAGCAAGTCCTTCCTATGCTGTAGCGTTGTCATCAGCAGCTGAATTTGAGAAACAGCTACTGACAGCTTCACCGCCTTCTCCACGGGACTGAAATCCTCTAAGGTAACGACAGCCTGTCTAGCCTGCAAGGGAGTCAGCATCCCCTGGAGCTCCAGTATATCCTCCGAGGTCTTAACGCTCAGTGACCCTAGGAAATCAGTATCTGCCTGAGTTAGGTTCCTCAGGGCATGGGTTTTGGAGAGCAGGAAGTTTTTGGTGACTTCGTCCATGAAAAGAAGAGAGATGAGGAAATTTGAAGAGAGAGGTGGAAAAGTTGTGAGAGTTATGAAGCAAGTGCAAAATAAAAGGCCTATTTATAGACTTCGGAAAAAGGCATTTCGAAGATATACCTTTATCGATTGTCGAGCCCTCATTAGGGCAGAAACCTCTGAAGGGGCAGGACCGGAGACGCGGTGATAGCCCTTGGTAAACACTCGGGCTAGTTTCCGTTTGGGCATATGATAACTATTGATACCACAGAAGCGGCATCTCTACTACCCCGCTGGGTGACCCGGCCAGCATACTGTACCCGCCGAGGGAGACGAGACCCTATTCTTACGCGACATCAGCAGGGGGGCTCTCATGCGACATCCGCACGGCGACATCCCATCCCAGGTCATCCATGACGTCACTCCGCATGACGTCATCCCGCATGACATCACTCAATGCCACTCTGGCGACATCTCTCACCCCAGCGACACCTACCAGGGATTATTCCCACCCCCTGTCGGTACACTCCTTCCTTTGCCTATAAATACCCCCACCTTTTCAGACAAGAGGGTAAGCCTAAGATAGCGTACTGAACCCCTGCCATTTTGACTACTTACACTGACTTTGGCATCGGAGTGTTTACGCCGGAGACCCCCTCCGGCGCTTTGCAGGTGACGAAGACCCCAGTACAGTGTTCCCGACCAGCCCAGATCAGGCCGATCCTGCTCAGTATCCCCCAGACTCTTATCAGTAAGGATAGGATTTTCACTTGCGAGGTGGAGTTTTTATCTTCCCTAGGGTCGTGCCTCAGTTAATGATCATCCGCCTATGTGAGCACGGGCTGTCACAAGGGTAGGACTTTGCACCCCTAGGGGAGTCGGGGCGTGCCCTCTCTGGGTTTCCCCAGGATAGGATTTTTCACTCCCGACAGTGCTGGAGCGTGTCTCATCTTAGCGAGCCGCCTGATCAAGGCCGGCCACACAAGGCCAGAATTTTTCACTTCCAGCATCATATATTTCTAGGATCGTCGGGGCGTGCCTCGTCTTGACGACCCGTCTGTATTAGCCCATTCTGCCCCAAGGCTAGGACTTTTCACCCCCGACATCCTCCTTTCCTTGTTATCTGCACATCACACAGACAACCAACAAGGAACAAGAAATATTTCCACAACAATTGTTAGACCATGCCCAACGGCATGTCAAATTCATAATTTCAATTTCCAGACCATGCCCAACGGCATGTCAAATTCATAATTTCAATTTCCAGACCATGCCCAACGGCATGTCAAATTCATAATTTCAATTTCCAGACCATGCCCAACGGCATGTCAAATTCATAATTTCAATTTCCAGACCATGCCCAACGGCATGTCAAATTCATAATTTCAATTTCCAGACCATGCCCAACGGCATGTCAAATTCTATCACAACATAATTTCAATTACTAGACCATGCCCAACGGCATGTCAAATTCTATCATAACATAATTTCAATTGCTAGACCATGCCCAACGGCATGTCAAATTGTATCACAACATAATTTCAATTGCTAGACCATGCCCAACGGCATGTCAAATTCTATCATAACATAATTTCAATTACTAGACCATGCCCAACGGCATGTCAAATTCTATCACAACATAATTTCAATTACTAGACCATGCCCAACGGCATGTCAAATTCTATCACAACATAATTTCAATTGCTAGACCATGCCCAACGGCATGTCAAATTCTATCATAACATAATTTCAACACAACATAATTTCAATTACTAGACCATGCCCAACGGCATGTCAAATTCTATCACAACATAATTTCAATTACTAGACCATGCCCAACGGCATGTCAAATTCTAGCATGATATAATTTCAATCGAGCAATATTCCAAGAGTTAGGTAAGGGAGTACCGTCAAGCGTTTCGAGGTGATACGCCCCCTTTCCGATAACACGAGTGACGCGGTATGGGCCTTTCCAGTTTGAGCTAAGTTTCCACATTCGTTGGCCCGCCGCTCGTTTGTCCCTGAGCACCAGGTCTCCCGCCTTGAGCAGCCGCTCCTTAACATGTCTGTTGTGATACCGCGCCATTCTTCTTTTGTAGTGCATTGTTTTCGAGAGAACTTCCTCGTGCGCCTCAGGCAGCATATCAAGGTTAGCTCGTAACCTCTCCTCGTTTAATTCCTCCTTGAAATATTACACCCTTAAGCTTAGGGTGCCGATTTCGACAGGCATTACTGCTTTGGTACCAAAAGCCATCGCAAAGGGCGTTTCCCCCGTACTAGTTTTGACGGTCATGCGGTAAGCCCACATTACATAGGGTAGCTCGTCTAGCCACTTCTTTTTCGACCCCTCAAGATTTTTCTTAATACCACTCAGGATGCTTCGGTTGGTTACCTCCGCCTGGCCGTTAGTCTGGGGATGCGCCACAGAGGAAAACCTCTGTTCGATCTGGAATTCTTCACAGTGCTCTTTGAAAAAATGGCTAGTAAACTGTACCCCGTTGTCACTGACTAGCACGCGAGGCACCCCGAAACGCATGATAACTTGGTGCTTAAAGAAGTGCCATACCTTCTCCGTCGTAATACTGGCTACCGCTACCGCTTCTGCCCATTTGGTGAAGTAGTCCACTGCCACAATTACAAATTTCAGTTGGGACCTCGCCTTAGGAAAAGGGCCTAAAATATCGATTCGTCACTTGGCAAAAGGACAAGGTGCCACGATCTGAGATATTTCAGTGGCGGGTCGTCGAGGGATTTTGGCAAATTCTTGACACTTATGGCATGATTGCACAAAGTTGTTACAATCCCTGCGAATAGTGGGCCAATAGAATCCTGACCGGAATACCTGCGCGGCCATGGTACCACCCGACACGTGCATGTCGCAGATCCCTTCATGAATCTCACGCAGGGTATGGAGGCCTTCTTGTTCCGTTATACATTTTGCGGCTGGGTGCGAGAAACATCTCCGAATTAACTCCCCGTCATAATAAGTGCACCTTGCCGCTTGCTTCAGCACTTTTTTCTTCTCTGCACTGTCGCCCGGCAACTCGTCGTGCTTCAAAAAAATTATCACTGGGACCCTTCAATCCTTTTCAATCTCCTCCACACATAGCGATAGTTGTTCCTCCATGAAGGACGGTAATGACCTTTCCTCATAGTACACGCCTTCTGGTATGACAGCCTCCTGATTGGCTGCCGCTTTGGCAAGATTATCCGCCTCGGTATTGTCCTCCCGCGGAATGTGTTCGAAAGTGACACACACGCCGCTTTGTTCAATTTCTGCCAACTCCCTTTTCACTTTCGAGAGGTATTGCGCCATGATCGGTTCTCTAGCTTGGGAGTGTCCCAAGACTTGATCAATTATCAACTTGGAGTCCCCTCGTATTTTCAACTGTGGGGCTCCTGCTACCAAGTCGTTCTCAGCTTTGGTGAAGAGATTTCTTCCTACTCTAAGCCCCGCCAATAACGCTTCATACTCTGCTGTGTTGTTGGACAATGGTTGTAGGATTCTAATGGCGTGCCACACCTGCACATCGTGTGGCCCGATCATGTATATGCCAGCTCCTGCCAGCTCTTAATTTTTGGCGTCATCCACATAGATGACCCATAAGTCCGCAGGGGCTTCCGAGGGTAGGATCTTTGCATCACTCTCTTCCTTCTCGAGCGGCTCCAACGCCTTGTCCCTAGTAAAAGTACACTCGGTGATAAAATCTGCCAAAACCTGAGCTTTTACGGATGGCCGAGCTTTGTACTGTAATCCATACTGCTCCAGCTCAATTGACCAAATCAACATCCTCCCCGAGGATCTGGTTTCCTAAAAATCCTTCTCAAAGGTTGATCCGTGAGCACAATGACTGGATGGGCCTGAAAGTATCTGTCCATCTTTCGTGTGGACTGTATCAGGGCGAATGCCACCTTCTCAATGTGGGTGTATCGCACCTCGGCATCTTTTAACACATGACTAACAAAGAAAACGGGGCGGTGGGCGTGATTATCCTCCCGGACCAAAACGGCACTGACCACTTCATCCGCGATGCCGAGGTATAAGAATAGGGTGTCGCCCGGTTCCGGTCGTGTTAGAACCAAGTCGGACGACAAGTAAGTTTTCAAACCCATGAACGCCTCTTCGCACTCTTGTGTCCATCCAAAAGGAGCTTTCCTGCGTATGACTTTAAAGAACGGCAAGCACTTCTCGCCCTACTTAGAGATGAACCGTCCTAGAGCAATGACGCATCCTGTTAACCTCTGAACTTCCTGGAGGGTTCACGGTGATACCATATCATGGATAGCCTTAATCTTTGACGGGTTCGGCTGGATGCCCTTTTGGCTTACCACATACCCCAAAAATTTCCCCGTTTGAAATGCAAACGCGCACTTGCGAGGGTTCAATTTTATCTGGTACTTCCTCAATGTGTCAAACACTTCCTGCAAATCTACCAGATGGTCGCTGAAACTTCTGCTTTTGACCAATACATCATCTACGTATGCTTCTACATTTTTCCCGATTTGCTTTTCGAACACTTTGTTGGCCATACGCTGGAAGGTTGCCCCCGCATTCTTTAAACCAAATGGAATTGCCGTGTAGCAATAGGTGGCCTTCGGAGTTATAAATGTCATCTTTTCCTCATCTTCCTTGGCCATAGGAATTTGGTGGTATCCAGAATTGGCGTCCAAGGAACTCAAATACGCGTACCCTGCCGCTTGATCGACCAGCTGATCAATCCGGGGAAGCGGATAACAGTCCTTAGGACAAGCGTCATTCAAGTTAGTGAAATCAATACACATGCACCAGTCTCCGCTGGGCTTGCGGACTAGGACGGGGTTGGCCAACCAAGTGGGGTATTGAACTTCTCGGATGAATCTTGCGTCTAACAGTTTCGCTACCTCCTTATCAATCACCACCGCCTTTTCCGCGGAGAATGCTCGCCGCTTCTGTTGAACTGGCGTGGCGTGCGGGTCAACATTGAGTCGATGCTCAGCCACTTCCCTGGACACACCAGGCATGTCTGCCGGTTTCCACGCGAACTCTCCTTTGCACTTGTTCAACAGCCGGGCTAATTGTGCGCTCTCCTCAGGGGTCAACTTTTCACTGGCCTCACCTCACCATTGCCTTGAACGGGGATGGGTACCATCGCATCCACTGGCTGGGTTCGCCTTTCATCCCTTTGCTCATAGGGATCCACTGCCACACACACATATTGATCACAGCTTTTTTGAATCATGAGTGAATAACACTCGACGGCTAGCTTTTGATCGCCCTTGATCGATACTACTCCTTCCCAAGAGGGGTACTTCATCCTGAGATGTTTCTGAGATACCGCCGCCCCAAAGCGATTGAGGAATGGCCGCCCTAGAATGGCATTATACGGTAGGATGAGATCCACAACCAAGAACATCAACTCTTCTGATCGTTTCGACGCGTCTTCTCTGAAATACACAGGCAGCGCTGTGATTCCAATTACAGGTATTGGGATGCCGTCCACTCCAATAATTGGTTTCTTGCAAGGTGTCAGTTCACTGGCAGGGCGTTTCATGAGATTATATGCTTCCAACGAAAATAAATTTACCGCACTGTCGTTATCAATGAGGGTCCTTCGTACCCCATGGCTCCCAATAACCGGTGTGACTACTAGCGCGTCATTATGAGGGAAGACAACGCCCTTCTCATCCTCTTCCGAAAAAGATATTACCATTCTGTCCAGTGCATCAATCGCTCCTTTTTTTACAAGCTGGCCTTCCCATTTCCGCTTCTCTCCTGCCGCGAATGTTGCTGGGATAATCTTGTCCAGGAATGACGCACCACCAGCGATAATGTTGATGATGAGAATGTCCTCATCATGCATCATTAGCGCTTCTTTCCCCCTTGTGCCAGAAGTTCCGCTGCTCCTAGGAGGAGGAGGCAATTGATGGTCACTTGGCGCCCCGTGCGGGGGGTCGCTCCTGATTTCTTCTCTCATTCGAGTGGCGAATTCTCCAAGATAGCCTTCTTCCAATAGACGCTTTATTGCTAACTTCAATTCCCTACATGCCTCTGTAGAATGCCCCTTGACCTTATGGAATTTGCAAAAAGCATTTTCCCTTCCTCCCATGACCACCCCTGGCTTCACAGGGGCTGGATAGCGGATTGGCAGGTTCCGCTGCTGAATAATGGCTAGGATTTCTGCTCGAGGGAGTGTAAGGGGAGGAAGGTCGGGATCGTACATTCCACCCTCTAGAGAAATTACCCTTCTGGCGATTCGACGCCTTGGGAATGTAATCTTTCCGCTGGGCATATTCATCACCTGGACGGGTATCGTGGGTCATATGGCTTGAACCGCGGGAGCAGGAGGGGCGTTCTGGGGCATATCCCGTATCCTGTTTTTATATTCCTCTTCTTTCATTCTCTCATAATTGTGAGCCTTCAATCTTAACTCA
Organism: Viola odorata; assembly: GCA_963691705.1. Classification (NCBI taxonomy): domain Eukaryota; kingdom Viridiplantae; phylum Streptophyta; class Magnoliopsida; order Malpighiales; family Violaceae; genus Viola; species Viola odorata. The sequence continues at coordinate 41,056,128 of OY829544.1, forward strand.
TCTAAAGTCATTGGGGGGTCCACCATCAGCGTATCTCTCAACTTCTCATATCCACAATTCCACTTCAAAGCTTCTGTAGCAAAATCAATAGTAATACCAGGCGTTAACGACATTTCCATATCAAAGCGACCAAGATAGCTATTCAAAGACTCTTCTGGTTTTCTACATATATCAAACAAGGCTGCAGCAGACTTCTGAATAGGAATAGCTGTGCTGAAGCGACTCTTAAACTTGGCCTCTAGTTGCGGGAAATTATCAATTGATCGAGCGGGAAGTCCTTCAAACCAAAGGCGAGCTACTCCTGACAATGTCATAACAAATATTTGACACAACGCCGCGTCGTTGTGCGTCTGAAACTGGACAAAGTCCTTCACCTTATTAAGATGTGAAATGGGGTTTTTGGTGTTGTCGTATGACTCCGTGGGGAGCTTAACATGTCGGCTAACCCTGTGATGCCTTATACGGTGGGTGAAAGGATGACCAGCGGTGTCATCCAAGATCTCACGATCATGACGAAGAGGAGACATGTCCAGGTGTCGCCTGTGCCCTCGAGGCTCCGGGGTACGATGCTGCCTGGGAGATCAGCTATGGCTCCTAGGTGAACGGGTTCGACGCCTCCTACTGCCTGATCTTTCACTCCGCTCCATAGATACCTCTCTACCGGCTCCCTCTCTCCTGCCATCCCAACGCTCTCTGTATTCATCTAGCGGTCGCTCTACTTGAGAGACAGGAATCCGCGGTATGTAGTGCTCCTCCGGTCCGTCTGCCAGTTGCGCAAAGCTGAATGGCATGCTTATCGCAGGTGAGGTCAGAGGGACACTCACTTGGCGTCGAGGCGATACTGGTCGATCGGTGACAATAGACGGAGTGAAAATAATTCGGGAAGACACACCTGATGCCGCGGTGCTAGAAATGGGGCCTGCAGCCATCCCAATCAAGTAATCCAAGTGGGCACGAAGAGCTAACATCGAGCTTACCGACGGAGTAGTAGGGCCATCCATCCCAGAACCCGCAGGTGGAGGGGTGGAGTGACTAGATCCGACCACGTGGGAAAACGGGGTGCCCATTGAGGAAATAAGGGAACCCATTTGAAGAAACGGGGTGCCCGTTTGAGAAAATTGCATGCCAGCTGTCAGTCCGAAAAGAAAGTCTGTCTGCGCAGAGAAAGTTTCACATGATGTGACAAATGTACTGGACGAAGACATGAAAAAAAGTTCCCTACGCGCGTGAACACCACGAGTATGAGGGGGTGTGGATTCTGAATCTGAAGCCATGATCCTTCGACTCTCAGGAAGAACAGAGCTTGGTTACTAAGGAAACTCACTTAATTAACCAAGGCTCTCAACGAAAGCACCACTTGATAAGAGTCCGGGAGATACTGAGCAGGATCGGCTTGATCTGGGCTGGTCGGGATCACCGTACTGGGGTCTTCGTCACCTGCAAAGCGCCGGAGGGGGTCTCTGGCGTAAACACTCTGATGCCAAAGTCAGTGTGAGTAGTCAAAATGCTAGGGGTTCAGTACGTTGTCTCAGGCTTACCCTCTTGTCTGAAAAGGTGGGGGTGTTTATAGGCAAAGGAAGGAGTGTACCGACAGGGGGGTAGGAGTTATCCCTGGTAGGTGTCGCTAGGGTGATAGATGTCGTTGGGGTGGCAGGGAGTGATGTCATGCGGGATGACGTCATGCGGAGTGACGTCATGGATGACCTGGGATGGGATGTCGTCGTACGGATGTCGCATGAGAGCCCCCCCCCCCGCTGATGTCGACCATCCTAGGGTCGGCCGCCAGGCTAAGGGCAGTAAGAACAGGGTCTCATCTCCCTCGGCGGGTACAGTATATTGGCCGAGTCACCCAGCGGGGTAGTGGAGATGCCGCTTCTGTGGTATTGATAGTTATTAGTACTCGCATCTAGCGTTATGATCGTACCACTTCGGGTAAGGAGGTTGCATAGGTGTCATTGGGGTGGGCGCAATTTGCCCAGCCGCCAAAAGATGATTGTAAATCTCTCCTAGAGGAGCGGGAAGAGGTGATAATGGCTCTCGGTTCCAATGGTTACTCGGGTTACTTTGGTTTTTTGGTGGTTATATGGAGGCAGTGGGAATGGTGTAAGGTATTGAGGAGGTGGCGCGAAAGGTAGCCTGTAGCTAGTCTGGTGAGAGGCAAAGTTGACATCTTTCTTCATGATAGGTTCTTTCTTAGGTATTACTTCTGGTGTGGAAACAATGATCCTCCCTGACTTGATCCCTTGTTCAACTCTTTCAGCCACCTGAACCATGTTGGAAAAGCTACTTGATGGATTGGAGATAAGATAGGTGTAGTAAGGAGTTTTGAAGGTGTCCACAAAAATTGACAAGAGCTCTTTGTCATTCAAAGGAGGAGACATCCTGGAAGTTAGTTCTCTCCACCTCTGAGCATAAGTTTTCACCGATTCTTCTATTTTCTTCTCAAGATTCTGGAGATCAGAACGGTCTGGTGCTACCTCCATGTTGAACTTGTATTGTTTGAAGAAGGCGTCAGACAAATCTCTCTAATTCCTGATTTTGATCCTATCTAGACTCATGTACCAAGTCAATGCGTTCTTGGTCAAGCTCTCCCTGAATAGATGGATCAACAAAGGCTCATTGTGTATCATATCGGCCATTTTGTTGTAATAGGCCTTGAGGTGAGTTTTTGGGCACTCGATCCCAGTGTACTTCTCGAAATCCAAAATTTTGTATTTTGGAGACATTATGATCCCTGGGACCATGCACATGTCGGCTGGTCCTATGGGGTCAAAGGGGTTTGTTTCTTCAATAGCTCTGAAAGACAAGGTTCTGTATAAGAACAATTTAGAGAAACTCTCTGGTTTTTAATTATCAAAATCGGGGTTCGTTTACAATGAAAGTGAGCGCTCCTTTATATAGGCTATGCGCTAAACCTACTCCTAGTCGAACTAGAACAACAAGTTCAATTCGACTTAAACTCTAAGTAAATAAGTAAATAAAATAATTAATAAATATCTCTAAGACATAATAATTAAATAAAATACATAAATGCACGGTTGGAACAAGATTTGGGCCGATGGTCCAAATCGCAACTCTATGCGCAATCCTTGCGTAATAAGGATTCGACTCGGGCCACTTTCTAAATGCCTCGTGTGTTCTTCCTAAAACTTAACCAACATCTTCTTGACATCTTTAAAGGCCTTGTATTTCATTGAAGGCTCATGGAAATTCATTCATGTCGAAGATGGCTCGGTCGTCAATCTTGCGTGCGCTGTTTGGCGCGCTAGGTGCGGCTATGTGCGGGCCGGGTACGCTAGGCGCGGCCATGAGCAGCGTCACGAGTCTCGGCTCCCTCTCTCACAGCGCGGCCTCCTCAATGAGTGCCTCACACTTAAGCTCCTTGTGAATCAGTTGTGAGAGCCTCGCTTGTATCTTCTTGCCTCGAGCGAGCGCCATCGGTCCTATGGGCGGCAGTGGCAGCTCGTGCGCTTGCGTAGAATTAGGGTTGGTGTGAGGAATCGCATCATTCCCTCCCCCCTTCGAAAAGATTCGTCCTCGAATTTGGCTCCTCTCCATCATCTCCTACATCAAATAAACATAAGTCAGAAATATTGAAAGACGCACTAACAGAACAATACTCACTCGGCAAGTCAAGCTTGTAAGCGTTATTGTTGATCTTCTCAACAATTTGAAAAGGACCGTCGCCTCGCGCGGATAACTTCCCACGGCATTGGGCTAGAAACCTCTCGCGGGGTAAGTGTAGCCAAACCCAATCACCAACATTGAAAGACACGGTCTTTCTCTCGGAATTCCTCTTGTGCGCCAACTTCTCATTCATTCGCTCGAGTCTCTTCTTGACCTTCTCATGAATTTTTTTCACTAAATCTGCCTTTTTAGCACCATCTAAACTAGAAACTTCATCCAAAGGTAAAGGCATTAAATCTAGAGGCGTCGTAGGATTAAATCCATAAACGACCGCAAAATACGAACAATTAGTACTTGAATGAATGGATCGGTTATAAGCAAACTCAATAAAAGGCACATACTCAACCCAAGTAGAAACATGCTTAGTAACCAAAGTACGCAACAAAGAACCCAATGTTCGATTAACCACCTCGATTTGTCCATCGGTTTGTGGGTGACATGATGTAGAAAATAGCAATTTAGTACCCATTCGACTCCACAAAACACGCCAAAAGTGGCTAAGGAATTTCCCATCTCTATCACTAACAATACTAAGAGGTACACCATGCAAACACACAACCTCACGAAAGAACAAGTTAGCAATATGAGTAGCATCATGTGTATTAGCGCAAGGGATAAAATGCGCCATCTTTGAAAATCGATCAACTACTACAAAGATGCTATCCTTCCCACGCCTAGATTTAGGCAATCCAACTACAAAATCCATAGAAAAATCGGTCCACGGATGGGAAGGCACGGGTAAAGGCATATACTCTCCATGGTTTGAAACCTTAGATTTTGCTCTACGGCAAACTACACATCTAGCGATGATGCAGACTACATCACGTTTCATATGGGGCCAATAAAAATATTCCTCGAGTACATCCAAGGTCTTATTAACACCGAAGTGCCCCATCAATCCACCACTGTGTGACTCATGCACAAACAACTCACTCATAGAACAATTAGGCGCACACAAGCGTCTATGCTTAAATAAATACCCATTATGGCGATAATACTTAGACTCGGTACTAGTCATGCAATTATTATATATATCACCAAAGTCAGAATCAGTAGGGTATAAAGATATGATGTGTGAAAACCCTAGTAATTTAGCACTAAGAGAGGTAATAAGCGTGTACCTTCGCGATAGTGCATCGGCCACTATATTCTCTTTGCCTTGTTTGTACTTGATGTGGTAAGGGAAGGACTCTATAAACTCTAACCAAGTAGCATGCCTTCGGTTCAGCTTCCCTTGACCCTTGAGATACTTCAAGCTTAGATGATCCGTATGGACTATGAACTCACGCGGCATCAAATAATGTTGCCAAACTTCTAAGGCGCGCACAAGTGCATATAACTCCTTGTCATACGTCGGATATCGTAGCTGAGCATCCTTGAGATTCTCGCTAAAATAAGCAATTGGATGTTTCTCTTGCATAAGGATGGCTCCAATGCCTATTCTGCTCGCGTCACACTCGACTTCAAACGCCTTGTCAAAATCGGGTAGCGCCAACACTTACGTCGAACACAAGCGCTCCTTAAGCGTGTTGAACGCGTCCTCATGGGTCTGCTCTCATTTGAACTCAACTTGCTTCTTATTCAATTCATTCAAAGGCGCGGCAATTATGCTGAAGTCTTTGACGAACCTCCTATAGAAACTTGCTAAGCCATGGAACGAGCGTCCATCGCTTGCGTTCTTAGGAGTCGGCCACTCCTTGATCGCCTTGATCTTCTCTTCATCAGCCTTCACACCTTCCTTTCCTATGATAAAACCAAGAAAACTAACGTGCTCCATAGCGAAGGAACACTTGTTAGGCTTCACATATAACTTTTGTTCACACAAGGTAAGGAAAACTTCTTTGAGGTGCGACACATGCTCATCTATAGATTTGCTATATATCAAGATATCATCAAAGTATACCACAACAAATCTACCAATAAGATGCCTAAGTACGTGATTCATAAGCCTCATAAAAGTACTAGGCGCATTAGTCAAACCAAATGTCATAACCATCCACTCGTAAAGTCCATATTTAGTTTTGAAAGCCGTTTTCCATTTGTCACCCTCTTTCGTGCGAATTTGGTGATAGCTACTCATTAAATCAATTTTAGAAAACACTTGACTACCACTTAACTCATCTAACATATCATCTAAACAAGGTATAGGGTGGCGATACTTTACAGTGATTTTGTTGACCGCTCGGCAGTCGACACACATCCTCCAAGTACCATCCTTCTTCGGCACTAGGATCACGGGCACGGTGCAAGGAGAAAGACTTTCCCTCACATACCCTCAGTTAAGCAACTCGTCGACTTGCCTCTGTAACTCCTTGGTCTCCTCGAGGTTGCTCCTATAGGCCGGACGATTAGGGATTGTAGAACCGGGAATGAAATCGATTTGATGTTCGATTCCTCGGATAGGTGGTAAACCCGGAGGCATCTCATCGGGTAAAATGTCCCTAAACTCCTACAAAAGAGAGTTAATACAAACATGCGAAGATAGTGAAGGATTAGGGTTAGAAGCGCTTAGGTTAAACGCTTTGAAACGAAGCAAAATCAATGGGTGGCTCGCACCAAAATTCTTTTTTGTAACATCAATGCTTGCCTCACATCTCTCCCTTTGGCATATAAATTCACTTTCTTTTTGCCAATTTCAGCATGCTCATTCTTTTCATGCGAATGTTTTCTCTCTCTTTTCCCATGCTCACTCTTTTCATGGGGGCTGTTTTGTACTTCTTTTTCTTTCTTTTCAAGTTGTCTAGAGATCTCAAGTTCGGCAATAGACTTCTCTGTATACAATTGATCTTCTAGCACTTGATTTGGTGTAAGTGATGCAAGTCTGAACTTGACTCCATCTTTTTCTAGCTTGTACTGATTTCTCTTTCCTTCATGGTTGGCATTCCCTTGGTCGTCCGAGTAAGATGTGACTTGAATGCATCGGAACAACATCACAAAGGATCTCATCCTTATACTTGCCAATAGAGAACGCAACTAGGACTTGTCTTGTCACTTTGATGCCTTGACAGTCATTCATCCATTGCAAGGAATAGGGCTTCGGATGTTTCATGGTAGGTAAATCCAGTTTGTTGACTAATAGTGTACTAGCACAATTTGTACAACTACCATTGTCAATTATCAAAGAACACTTGTGTTTACCTATAATGCAACGTGTGTGGAAGAGGTTTTCTCGTTGTTCTTATTCCCTTGGTTCGGCCTTTGCTTGCGCACTCAAGTTACGTCTAAGAACTAGTGAAAGACCGGAGTTAGCCTTTACTTCCTCATCCGACTCAAGCTCTACTTCTTCTTCTTCAACCTCACGGTCGTCGTCGGAATCCATCTCTCCATTCTCGCGAATCAATAAAATCCGCTTGTTAGGACATTCTAATTGCTTGTGACCTCGACCGAAACACTTAAAACAAATGATGTCCTTGGTAGCAACTCGATTTGCTGAATTTTGAGAAGGGGCATTGTTGTTGTAAGTTCGTTGAGGTGCTTGCGTAGGAGTTACATTTTTATTACTGTGAGTGTAGGGTAACAATTTTGGTGGCTCCTTCGCAACCCTAGTCTTTTTCGTCCAAGTCTTCCTCCAAGGCGCGGTCTTAGTGTTTGCCGAAGATACACCACTGAAATTAGACTTCATCTTCCTTTGTCTCTCGATCTTGATAGCCATGTGTAACATCTCATGTAACGTGTTGTAGTGCGTTAATTCCAACGCATACGCTATCTCACGGTTGAGACCGTTCACGAACCTAGCCATCGTAGCCTCGGGCCGCTCGATCACTTGTGCTCTCGAGAGAGCTATCTCTATCTCATTGAAGTATTCACTAACGCTTTTACCACCTTGAGTTAGAGATTGCAATCGTTGGTGAAGATCGCGCTCAAAATAGGTAGGTACGAATCGTGCCTTCATGAGTGCCTTCATCTCACGCCAAGTAGCCACGGGTTGGCACTAAAGTCGAACACGGTCTTGATTAACTTGCTGCCACCAATGAACAACATACCCTTCGAACTCAACCACTGCTAGCTTCACCTTTTTATCCTCCGAATAATTATGACAGTGAAAGATAGATTCTACCTTTCGTTTCCACATAAGATATGCATTGGGATCATCCTTTCCTTCGAATGATGGAATCTTCATCTTGATGCTCCCAAGGTTAGCATCGACTCGCTCTTCTGCCCTAGGCTGCCGCTCATAAGTTCGGCCATGCCCCGCAATATCTTCGCCCTCATACTCGGCGTCTTCATTCCATTGCGTGTATGGTGCGCGTTGCTCAGCTCGTGCGAATTGCTTATTGGGTTCGTGCCTCGGTGCGCGTTGTTGTCTTGCGTTGACATGTATTGGTCCAGTAGTGAACCTCAACGCGTCCTCTTCTCCTCCACCAATATACCCTTTGTTATCCTCCTCTTCGTTGGGTTTGTAAAGATGGCTCGCGTTATTCGCATTGAGAATTTGGGTAAAATGAGGGATTTTTACTCCTCCCTTCAACTCTTTGATGTCACCTTCCATCTTCTAATTTTTCAAAACCATATCATCAAACATGGTATTGATATTATGGAGCAATGTTAGGACTTCGGCTTGCACTTGCTCTGCGGAATCCTTCTCCAAACCCTTATCCGAATGAGTCAACATTCCTGAAATTCACAACACTAGCAGACAAACATAAATTTGTCCTAAAAACTAGCACTCCCTCACGTGTTTACTCTCGTGTTTAACCTCTCTAATAATCTCACCAAATATCTCTCAAACCTCTGCAATTGTTCTTGTGAAAACCGTTAGGGTAGACTCAAGAATTTTAAAGAAACGCTTCCAAGGAAATTTCAAGGACAACTCGGTTAGAAGGAATTTTATATGCTTAATAAGTAATATAGTCGCAAAGATCAATCAACCAAATACTTACTAGGCTGGAATGGAAAGGCACATAATTCAGGATCAAACAAAAGCTCAAAATAATATAGGAAGACTCAAATAAATTCACAAAAGGATTGTGTAAGTGTGTGATTCTCGGTTTTGTGAAATTAGGGTTTGTGTCTTGCAAACTTGATAACTTTCAACTCCGAACTCCAAATCGAGTGATTCTTTTTGCTATGGAAATCTAACACCTTCAAGTATCCTTTATTTTGTTTTTCTTTTGATTTCGACTTCTGCTCTTTTTGTTATTTGAAATCGTTTCTGTTTTTGAATATTTTTTTTTTGACTCTTTTGAATAGAACGAAATAACAATTAACTAATTGACACTTTGGATTTTTATGAATTTTTATGACTCAAAACAGTACCTAAAATAAAGACACTTTGGGTACTATTTTTGTTTTTAAATCGACACAAAAATAAAAGACACACACAAGACGCAAAACTAGATCTAGGGTTTCTAGATCGACTCGACACACTAACACAACGGGACTCAAGGAGATTGATATAGATCGGATAGAATAAGATCAATCTCAACAATTGAAAACTAAATAAAAAGAGTAAAGATAGATAGGATAGTTAGCAAACGTTGAACACCTTTGCTCCGGTACCAACTGATACAATCCTAGGTGGTTAGGATGCGCTTTCTGAGGATCTTGTTCAAGTCTGGATTTCAATGCGGAAATAATAACTCTCTTTACACCTAAGCCTCCTAATAACTTGTATTAGGAAAACTAGATCCTATCAATAGAGGTTCTTGAATCGAATCCTTAACCATCTAATCAACCTATGATTAGCAAACTAAGGCGAACGATCAATACGGTTTTGAACTTTCAGATTTTACTTGTTTAATCGAATGTTCCAACTCAATTAAAGACAAGGTTCTGCATAATAACAATTTAGAGAAACTCTCTGGTTTTTAATTATCAAAATTGGGGTCTGTTTACAATGAAAGTGAGCGCTTCTTTATATAGGCTATGCGTTAAACCTACTCCTAGTCGAACTAGAACAACAAGTTCAACTCGACTTAAACTCTAAGTAAATAAGTAAATAAACTAATTAATAAATATCTCTAAGACATAATAATTAAATAAAATACATAAATGCACGGTTGGAACAAGATTTGGGTCGATGGTCCAAATCGCAACTCTATGCGCAATCCTTGCGCAATAAGGATTCGACTCGGGCCACTTTCCAAATGCCTCGTGCGTTCTTTCTGAAACTTAACCAACATCTTCTTGACATCTTTAAAGGCCTTGTATTTCATTGAAGACTCGTGGAAATTCGTCCATGTCGAAGATGGCTCGGTCGTCAATCTTACGTGCGCTGTTTGGCGCGCTAGGTGCGGCTATGTGCGGGCCGGGTGCACTAGGCGCGGCCATGATCAGCTTCATGAGTCTCGGCTCCCTCTCTCGCAGCGCAGCCTCCTCAATGAGTGCCTCACACTTAAGCTCCTTGTGAATCAGCTGTGAGAGCCTCACTTGTATCTTCTTGCCTCGAGCGCGCGTCATCGGTCCTATGGGCGGCAATGGCACCGTGCGCTTGCGTAGAATTAGGGTTGGTGTGAGGAATCACATCAAAAGGGGAGGCAGACAAGTGTGGCCTCATGTCATAAGGACTTAGCTTTAAGGAGTAGAGCGTCGAAGGTCATATCATGAATTGGAGCTACGAAGAGCAAAGACCTAGCTCTTGATGAAGGATCGGTCTTGATGATGGCTTCAGATCATGTTTAGAAGCAAAGGAACGGATATGATGCGAGGAGAGGCAGCAAATCGCATTTTTGGTGAAACTGCGTGTTCGGGCGTAATTACGTCGAGGTCACGAAGTAATCATGCCAGGTACGATGTAATCACGCCATGAACAGAATGTAATGATGCCGAGGAGTGATTTAAAGAGGCTTGAGCTTCTGCTTGTGACGTAATTTACGTCGTGCGTTGGGCGTAATGATGCCATGGAGTGATTTGAGGCTACTGGTGTTGGCGTAATGACGCCGTGGTCAGGGCGTGATGACGCTGTGGTCAGGGCGTGATGACGCCAAAGTTTTGTGAAAAACAGCATGTTATATATTTTTTGGCTTTGTTTTGTAATAACCATAAGATTCTTGCGTTCCGATTTGTTTTGTGTTAGGTGCGCTACCCAGAAAATTATGAAATTTTTCATGCGTAAACTTAAACCTGTTATCAACATCTTTCATGTTTTGGCCAAGTGGAAACTCTGAGCAAATCATATCCATTTTTGCCATGAACAAAGATCGCGCAGCTGAGACCGAGAAGGAGCAGCTGTCCTTGCGCCTAAATTGTTTGTGAGAGATGTGTCACCCAGAAAATTCTGAAATTTGGTGTGGGAAAACTCCAATCTGTTATAAACATTTTTTGTGCTTTGTCAGAGTGGGAATTCCTTGCCAATCATGTCGATATTGGCCAAAACAAAGGAGCGCGCAGCTGACACTGAGAAGGAGTGCGCAGCTGACACTGAGAAGGAGCAGTTGTCCTTGCGTTTCAAATTTTGTTGTGAGAGATGCGATGTGCCGAAAATTATGAAATTTGGTGTGGGTAAACTTAAACCTGTTATCGACATCTTTCATGTTTTGGCTGAGTGGAAACTCTGAGTAAATCATACCCATTTTGTCCAAGACAAAAGAGCGCGCAGTTGAAACCGAGAAGGAGCAGTTGTCCTTGCGTTCTAAAATTTTCTGTTAGAGACCTGCTGCCCAGAAAATTATGAAATTTGGTGAGGGCGAACTTCCATGTGTTGTGAATGTTTTTTGTGTTTTAGTTGAGTGGAAATTTGGGGCCAATCGCCTTCATATTGGCCAAGGTAAAAGAGCGTGCGGCTGAAACCGAGAAAAACAGCCATCCTTGCATTCTGAAATTTTTGGTTTTTTTATTATTCTTTTTGAGTGTGTTTTTATTTCAAGAGCTAGCCTTTGGTGTTTTTTTTTCGTGGGCTTTATATTTGGTTATTTTGGGGGAGGTTATATATATTTGTAGGTATTCGTCGTCTGATGCCTTTGAATGAACAACAAAATTTCTCTAAAAGGTAAAGGCACTTATTCCATAGGTAACCGAATGAGTATGAATTTCGTCAATTAAACCCCTCTTTTATTTTTTTTCTCTTTTTTTTTCAAAAGGGGTTACAACCGTTTACAAGCTTGATCGACTATCTCGATCTATCTAAAAATGGTTAGTAGACAAAAGTCTAGGAACATTATTACATGGGGTGAAAAGATAAAAATTCGTAGGTAGCCGATGCGTGATCTTTTCTTTGAAGTCATCAACCTTGGAAGTCGGGATCTGTTTGTTCATTCCAAAAATATTCTAATGACGCAATCTCTCCTTTTTGCATCGCCACTTCCTCCATCCCAATCTTGGCCGTAATATCGGGAATGACACCGGATTTCAACGTATCCCCTCATGCAGCTTGGTTCCCAAAAGTATTAAGTGAAAGTAGCGTAGGCACTGTCATTTGAACAGCAGGATGGGTCTTGCGGAAAAAAAATAAAACCGAGTTCAAGTATCAGTAAATTGAACGAAATGTATTAGTAGGTACTTTACATGCATTACTAACATGGTGCGGGAAAAATGTAGAAAACATGATAGTCAAAGCTATGATAAAAACACGTATGATGCACATGATGAGGGCTTTGTCGTCGACTAGACTTTAACGGCTGAAAGTTCCCGAACAATACCATAGAATGGTCCCTAAAGTGTCAGCAAGCGTCAACCGATTCCTTGCGGAACCAGGACACCTTTCGGCTAGCTTTAAGGGTTTTTCCGAGTGGAGTTCGCGAACACTACCTAGGACATGAGTCCCGGGGCGTCACTACTACTCGTTCTAACTTATTTGGTATGGCGACCCCTGGGTGGAGGGCCTATGTATGAGATGTGTATGACAGTTCATCAAAGAGTATAACAAATAGCCACGAAAACAGTTTAAAAAAAGCAAGTAAATAAAAAAAAACAAACACCTTTCAACAAAAAAAACCGGCTTTGACCCTAAAGTCCCTAGTGAAGTCGCCAAACTGTCGCACCCCCTTTTTCGTTGAAAACGAGTTTAGGTTCGGGGCGGATGCTAAGCATAAATAGATGCCTCACATAATGCAATGAAGTTTCCACCCTATTTTCTAAGGTTTAGGGAACCTAAGCGTCATGGCATAAAAAAATAAAAAACTAAGGCACATGTGGTTTAAACCAAAGAACGAAGGTTCGAGGTCGTATTATGGACTCGGGAAGGTGTTAGGCACCCGAGTCACATCCTTAAAAAAGGTTACCGGTTATAAAGTTGATAGGTGTTACTATGTTCAATTATACGAAAAATGAATAAACCATCGAAGCATGTCAACCAATCCCGCGCACGGAAACGGGCCACTTTCCAACCATTTACAAGGTAAACGATAGTAAATTGTCGACCGAAATCTTGTTACGAAGATTGGGCCACTTTCCGATTACTTAAACATTTTTGACACACGATTTGGGCCCTCAGAGGTATTCATCACTTTAATAATTTTGTTATTTCTTATCGGGACAGTCGGGACTGTTTACTAAAGCGAGAGCCCTCTTTATCATCATCGGGCCATGCATGATTAATTAATTAATTACTACGTGATCCTAACATGGATAATACTAGCATGATGTTAATTTAATGAATGCAAATAATTGTGTGGGATCGAAGCCACCATGCTCATTTATCAACGCAAATGTATAATTAATTTCATGGTATAAACAAAACAAGTGATTTAAACAAGTAAGCATGTGCGTTGATTTTATCATGCATACAAATATGATATGGGTTTTTTAGCATTTTATCTAAATAACATGCATATAAATAATATTTGCGGAAAAACATTAAATAAATAAAAGATGCTAGGAAGCGTACTTGCGTTGCGTGAAATTGATCAACCTTGCAAATTGAAAGTGTTAGCGATGGTTTGAAAATAATAAATAATAAAGAGCGCATGCAAACATTTGTTTAATTTATGACAAGTAAGTAATTAATTAAATAAAACATGGCATAACAAATAAACAAATCATTTAAAACATGCAAGCATTTAATTAAATAAACTTGGTAAGCGACTCAACGAATTATTTATAACATACGAGCATACGAATATTTTTTACGATAATTAGGCATGGCATAAAGAAACAATTTATCGCATACGAATCATGTGAACAATTCATATGATATTTAAAACACAAAAATAAAATAAACACATCGCATACGAGCATGTAAACAATTCATACGATATTTAAAACACGAAAATAAAATAAACATATCGCATACGAGCACGTAATCAATTCATACAATATTTAAAGCACGAAAATAAAATAAACACATCGCATACGAGCATGTAAACAATTCATACGACATTTAAAACACGAAAATAAACATACGAATATTTTACGAAAGTTGACAAAAATAAATGGGCCGAGCCCCACATTTTAGATTTTTGGACATTAAAAAATGGGCTTGGCTCAAATTTTAATTTAAAACAAAGATGGGCTGAAGCCCATCACCTTTCTTTCTTTTCTTTCCCGCCAACAGACCCTCTTCTTCCTCTCTTCTTCAACGTCGCCGGCTGCCATGGCCGGCGACCAAGGTGAAATTCATGCCATAAAACTCGACCAAACCAACCCAAATAAAACCAGTAACAACTCAACAGTTCAAGGCAACAAAAACAGCAAGCAAGTTCACGCAAAAATAGTGGCAATTTCACATGGAATAATAAGCTAATTAATATGCATATATGGTTATTAATTACTCAAAGCATTATGTCATTAAATTGAGGCTACGAGGACGTAATTAACATGAAAACTAAACATATGAGGCCATTTTAAACATTTATTCATGCATTACAAGCAAAAATGAAAATTAAAGAGAAAACTATAGGAAAATGTTTACCTCTCCGAGAGAGAAAAATGCCAAGAAGGTAGCGCAAGAAATGGAGATTAAGAGGAGATTTTGGTGCCTTTTATACCTTGCTGATCATTCTCTATTTATAAGGGAGAAAAAAGTTGGAGTCGGTTTGCATGTGTGGCTGCAAACCGACGGTGGAGGAGGAGGAGAATGATGATGATGTCTAGGCTAGAATAGTGAGCTAGGGTAGAGTTGTGTGTGGCCAAGAGTGATTGGATGGGAGGTTGTAGTGATCTAGGTGAGTTGGCGCTGAGTTGGAGGGTGAGGATGAATTAAATGGCATTTATGTAGGGTTTATCCAATTTTTAGATACGAACGAGATATTTTTGGTACGAGCAAAATCGCTCAAAAACAAAAATAAATCCGAACCGAGGGAAGCACAACGTGTAGGAAAATAAGACGAGAAAGCTAGTATACAGTAAATAAACGAGAAGTTTGATTTAACGTATTTATTTTCTCTTTCGGAAATGTCAAAACGTTCGAACGCAAAATAAATGTCCTTACGATAAAAATTGAACAAAACTGAATGAGGTGGCGTGAAAGAGAAAAATAGTACGTAATTATCAATTGAAGAGATTACGTGCCCGATCTATGGTCCGAGAAAACTACTCGAGGCTGATAGAAGTTCGAGCGAAAAGACAGTTAAAAGTACGAAAAAATTGAAAGTGCCCGAAATGACACGGAATATTAAACAAACTAGCCTAGGACCAAGAATCGATAGAAATTTGACCTAGAATAGCTATTAAATGTGATAAGCGTAAAAATACGTAAAGTTGTAACGAAAAGTCAAAAATCGGGTAGCAACAGAAACAGAAAAAAACCCAAAACGTCATTTAATTTGAGATGAAGATAACATTTTTGAAATGGCCCTCATAAATCAATTTCTATATATTTTAGTGTAAATTTATAATATTTCATTTTATATCTCAGGGTTTTGAAACCCAGACCAACCCGGCCGGTTCAACTTGGTTGAACCAAGACTGGGTAGGTTTCTGAGTGGCTTTTGGGTAAAATTCTCTTTGAAAAATCCAGTTGAAACCTGGCGACCCGAGCCAAATCACAGCTACCTGGCCTGAGTTTTTTGGTTGAACTATTTAGTTTTTTTTTTTAAAGTTGTTTGTTAACTATTGCTCCAATTTTCTTAGTTTTTAGTTTGTTATTTGAACCTATGGTCATTTTTTTCAATAATCAAGTATTGTTTTTATAAATCAAATGAAATTTATTGATTTTAGGATCCTATTTATGTCACATTTGAGTTTAGTGTCATATTTAGATCGACCCCGATTTAACTCCAGGCTAACCCCTTACCCTTTACCCTATCCGCGCCAATGTCCCGAGCCGGGTTTGAAAACCTTGTTATATCCTATACTTTTTTTCTTTTCTTTTCTAACATTTTAGTGTAATAGGGTAATTAGGTGCTTGACCTCTTTACTCCACCTATTAATTTGACTTAAGAATATAATTCAGCTAGTAAAATTAAGGATCAATCTAGTCGTCAATGAGAATGTAGTTTATTGGTTGTCTTCATGGTGATAATTGTATCAGTATGGACTCTGATTCAGGTTCCAATCTCACTCATATATAAAAAAAGATCAATATAATCGGGTTGACATGAAGGACTAATATAGCACCCAAAAAAACATGAAGGACTAATAAAAAAAGTATATAAATTTAAGAATTATTACGAGAGAATTAATTTTTTTGAAGGAGGGGCATGACCTATGGAACATAGACACGAACACGAGACAGACACGATACGATACGATATGTCGATACAATAATTTTTAAAAATTTAGGACACGTCACTATAATCGGGCTAATGACACATCAATTTTATATATTCTTTAAAATGTATGTTACATAGTTTTTATATTAAAAAGATTATTTTAGTAGTTATAATATCATTTTAACAAAATACTTTTATAGATTACAATTTTTAAAAATTTACCATAAAAGATTATATTATTGACTAGCAAAACCCTAAAATTTATATTTTTATTAATATGTATAAATTAAAAATAAATGTCAAAAATTTAACTAGGAAATTACATTAATTCTTAACTTAATTTATAAACAAACTTTAGCTTTGTTATCTTCACTCTTCATTAAACAAGATCGATTCCATATTCGGCTCATCAAGTGAAAAGTTCTACAATAAATGAATCAAAAAAAATCAATGTTATCTTTCCTGCTTTTTCTTTATATATATATATATATATATATATATATATATATATATATATATATATATATATATATATATTAATTTAAGTATTTTTTTTTCTTAAAACAATAAGACTGACGTCTCCAAAATATCGTCAAGGTGTCCATTCATATTTATAGAGTGTCTCTATGTGTGTGTCCGATTTAAATTTATTTTATTTTATTTTTTATAAATGTTCATATGTGTCATGTCGATGTCTAGTCATTTATCTGACACAAATATAAAGCTAATTTTGAAGTGGCCATGCTTCATAGTCATGACCCTCAGGCTGCCGTGAGCTTCCGCTGCTAAATCTAGTTAGTAAATAAATTATTTTTCACCGTCGACTTGCTATAACTGAGGGAGATTCTTGATGAACTCGAAAAAGGAAGAGGAGATCTAACTTTTTAAACAACGTGACATTGATGCAAATTGAAACTTATCCCCAACTCCCTAACAAGCAAAACCTATACAGCAGCTAAGATGTTAATAGGAAAAGCAACAAAGGGGAGTGAGTAGGAAAAGCAAAACTCTTCAAGCTTGAATATAGTGAAATCGTAAAAGGATGATTTTGAAAGTTGTGTTTGAAACTTTGAATGAAATTTCTAGATTTTAAATTTTTGTTGTAAAAAAATAAAAATAAAATACTCAAGAAAAACTCTTCTGCACAACTTTGTGTTATGAAGAGAATGAACTTTAAAGACTTGACTTGATACCTTGATAAAGTTAAAGCAATATGAATTCATTCTCCATTACAAATTGAAGTGGTGGATCACCAATTTTTGTCATCGACCATACACACTCATCTGCATAACCACATACCCAAAATGTCCGGGAATGATGACAACAAATTAGCAAGCAGAAGCGAGGGCCAAGTCCAACCGATGGTGGGAACGAGCGAGAAGGTAAGCATTGTTATCCACGATACTAAACATTCTGGATTGAACACCAATTTGCAGGAAAAATTGAAGTCATTGAAGGCCGTGGTAGCTGAGGACGAACAAGCGACCAACAGAGCTACTCCTCGCGCGCGAATCCAAAAGGTTCCTTTCACAATGCGCGACAACAGGAAGTTCTTCAAGTACTATGAGCCAACTGTGGTCTCAATTGGCCCTATTCACCATCACAATCAAAAGCTTCAGTATGCTGGAAAGCTGAAGCTCAGACTTGCAGGTTATTTCATCAAAGAAAACTTCCTTGCCGCCGAAGGACTATGCATCAAGATCAAGAACGAGTTGGAGGATTTGAAGAATTGTTACGAGGAAGAAGTGATCAACTCTTGGAATGATGATGACCTCACCTGGATGTTCCTTGTGGACGGTTGCGCAGTGCTGCAATTCATACACAGCGTGACGGGCACCGAAAGGGATAACAAGATGAAGGAATTGAAGATGAAGAATGATCAAGTAGCATTCGCGCAGCGGGACATGTTCTTGATGGAGAACCAACTCCCTTACAGCCTCCTTAACTTGCTGATCTCATCAATTGTTGGTGAGAATAAGAGGACTGGTTTGAAGAATTCCATTCAAGAGTTTATTGCAGATGTGTCGCCTACTACACCTCCAGAATCCAAATCAGCACAACATATTCCAGCAAAGGAGGAGCCTCTCCATCTGCTTGATCTTCTGCGGCACAACCTCACATTTGCGCCTGAGCGCAAGGACCCAGCCTGGATCACTAACCTGCTTCGCTGCATCGGAGGATGTTGTTGCCAATCTAACAAGAAGCAGCGCCACTCGTTCCGCAGTGTCAACGAGCTCAGATCAGCAGGGATCCAGTTTAAGCAGAACAAAACAAGCTCCTTCACCGACATTTCATTCAAAGGGTACTTCATTGGAACCTTAAGGCTCCCTCCCATCATGGTGGACGACTCGACCCCAACCAAGTTCTTGAACTTGATAGCCTTAGAGATGTGTCCAGATTTCGTGAACGAGTTCGAGGTAACCTCCTTCGTCTGCTTCTTGGATTCGCTCATCGACAATCCTGAAGATGTGAAGCAGCTGAGGAAAGCGCACATTCTGAATAACAATCTCGGCAGTGATGAGGAAGTGGCGAAACTCTTCAATCGAATCGGGACTGATTTGGTGCCGAATCCAGTTACATACCTTAGAGTGAAGGAAAAAATTGAGATGCACTACAAGAGTAGGGTGACAGCTTGGGTTGCTCAGGCGCTCCATGACCATTTTGCGAGTCCTTGGACTTTTCTTGCATTTCTTGCTGCCATACTGGCACTTGCCTTGAGTTTCATTCAAGCTTGGTATTCTATGCATCCTGCTAAATGACCAACCAACCACGAGCAAACTCATCTCTAATTAATTATTGCCATCTGATTGCATTCTTTTTCTCCTCTCTGTAACTAAAAAGTACTAGTAGAGATCATATGTTAGCGACCATCACATGATTAGCCCCACATTTATGTGGTTTCTGGTTTCATCCTATTATTTAAATAAGTGAGTGAGTTTATACTCTCAATAAGTTTGAGATTGTTTTCTAAAATCATAAAATAATTTCTAATAAAAATAACAAATTTAATACTTCTACTATAAATTATTTTAACCATTAAATCATATTCGGAAAAAAATTGTTACCCTTATCTATTTATGAATCTCTAATTTAAGGGGGCTCTTGAACTCATAAAAGGAAACAAGTGGTCGGGGGGACAACTTTTTAAACAACGTGGTGTGAACTATTCACCACATATCCATGCAATGTGAAACTTTATTCCAAACTGCAAAAAAAAGGTTTAACCGCATATTTATCCTTTGAAGTTGAACTATCAAGTTTTCGCATTAATTTACCCTAAATTTTAATTTTTTTCAAAGTTCATCCTGTGCTATTATTTTGGGTGCAGCAAATATTCTTACATTCCTTTCATCTTCTTTTTTTCTTTTTTGTTTCCTTTTCCTTTTACTTTTTTATTTTCCTAATATTTCGGAGTTACATTGGGGTCAATTATTATTTTTATTATAATTTTTTTTCGATTTTTTAATTTTTTTATGCTTTAGGATTTTCTTTTCAATTTTTTTCTGACATGGAAATTACACGTATCATGCGGGTTCATCATCTGGGTACAAAAATATTATTTTAATTGAGTTCGTTAGCCACGTAGCGTTGTTAGTGATAAGACAAATGGAAGGGTATTTGCTGCACCCAAAATGCAAAAAGAATACAAAAATGCAGTTAAATTTATAGTAAATTGGTGCGAAAACTTGATAGTTCAGGAGGCAAAAATGCAGTTAAACCTACATAAAGAAAGCAAAGTCTGTAGTTACCAACGTATTCAAATGAATCTATCGTTAATTTAGGTTTCGTGTTAAATCTTTATAGAATTAGATTAAAGTATGCTAAGACATTTATCTCCGTCAAAGTTAGATTATATTTGAAGGAGATTAATTTCTTATTTCAAAAGAATACAAAAGATACAAAGAGAATAAAAAAACAATGATAATGGAAGGTGTTGTTAGTAAGAAAAGAAAAAGGGGGAAACAAGCTTTTTTTAAAATGAAGGGGAGAGCCTAGCAGTGACTAAAAAGAAGATACTAGTAATTAAGAAGTAATAATTGGATCTTTAGTAACCAATTACCAAAGATAAATGTCGCTTTTCAAATGTTATCTAAATATAATATCAAGCTTACAAGATAAGCGTTTGCAAATTAATTTTATTTCCCAGTTAGAATCAACTTTAGCTTGATAAAGTATCAAGCTAAAGCAACATGAATTAATTAAGTTCCTCTCTGTCATGTCTCCATTACAAATTCAAGTGCTGGATCACCAAATTTTGTCATCAACTCAGACTTCTTACACATCCAAAATGTCCAGAGATGGTGGTGACAACATTTCCATGGCTGAACCCCAATTAGCAAGCAAGATTGCAGTCCAATCGATCGTTGGCACGAGCGAGAAGGTAAGCATTGTTATTCATGATACTAAACATTCCGAATTGAACACTGATTAAGTCATTGAAGGCTGCAGTAGCTGAGAGAGAACAAGCAACTAAGGAAACAACTCCTTCGCGGATTCAAACAGTTCCTTTCACAATGCGCGGCAATTTCACCAAGTACTATGACCCTACTTTGGTTGCGATTGGTCCTATTCACCATCACAATCCAAAGCTTCAGTGTGCTGAAAAGCTGAAGCTCAGTCTTGCAGGCTATTTTATCAAAGAGAACTCCCTTGGCGATGAAGAATTGTGGATCAAGATCAAAAACGAGTTGGGGAATTTGAAAAATTGTTACGAGGAAGAAGTGCTCAAGTGTTGGAACGATGACAACCTCACCTGGATGTTTCTTGTGGATGGCTGCGCGATGCTGCATTTCATACACTCCAAGGAGAACCCCGAGGGGGAAAATTGAAGAGCTTGAAGGTGAAGAATGATCACGTAGCATTTGCACAGCGGGACATGTTCTTGCTGGAGAACCAACTCCCTTACAGCCTCCTCAACTTGTTGATCTTGTCAATTGGTGATGCGGAAAAGAGGACTGGTTTGAATAAATCCATTAAAGATTTTATTGAATGTGTCGCACCCACACAATTGAAACGAAAACAACAAAATCAAGCACAGAAGGAGCCTCTTCATTTGCTTCATCTTCTGCAGCACAACCTCACATTTGCGCCTGAGCGCAAGGACCCAACCTGGATCACTAATCTGGTTTCCCACATAGGAGGATGTTGCCAATCTAAGAAGAAGCAGCGCCCCTCATTTCGCAGTGTCAATGAGCTCAGATCAGCAGGGATCAAGTTGAAGCCGAGCAAAACAAGCTCCTTCAATGACATTTCATTCGAAGGGTACTGCATCGGAACCTTAAGGCTCCCGCCCATCAAGGTGGATGACTTGACCCCAACCATGCTCTTGAACTTGCTAGCCTTTGAGATGTGCCCAGATTTTATGAATGATTATGAGGTTACCTCCTACGTATGCTTCTTGGATTTGCTCATCGACAATCCTGAAGACATGCAGGAGCTGAGGAAAGCAAGCATTCTGAATAATAATCTTGGCAGTGATGCGGAAGTGGCTAAACTTTTCAACTGGATCGGGACTGATTTGGTGCCAGATCCAGAAAAATATCAGCTTGTGAAGAAAAATATTTAGAAGCACTACGACAATAAGGTGACAACTTGGGTGGCTCAAGCGCTTCATGACCACTTTGCGAGTCCTTGGACTTTTCTTGCATTTCTTGCTGCGATACTAGCACTTGCCTTGACTTTCATTCAAACTTGGTATGCTGTGCATCCTGCTAAAGATGACCAACCCAAGCCTTGAACACACCTCTAGTAATTGCTGTTTCACCGCATTTTGTTTTCCTCTAATTTAGATTGGTAGTGTGCAAAAATGTGACTTCTGTATTCTTCTTCTCTTCTCCTTCTCTTTACCTTTTCTGGATGATAAATGAAGAATGTTTGTCCATATGCATACTTTATGATCTATAATCACACTTCTCTGATATTGGAATTTTGATTCACACCATAGAATCTCTAGCACCCATCCAACCTCAAAGATGAATAGTTACGAGAACTTTCTTATGAAGAGTGGAAGAACGTCGATAAGAACTATAGTCAAAGCTCAGGCTTATCTGTGATGTTGAGCCTACGTGCGATGACAGGGATGATGAGGATGCTATGCAGACTGAAACCCATCTCTGAAAAAACTATTAAGGGTCTGTTTGGCGTTCCAGTTCTAGTCCAAAAAGTTGGCAAAAGTGTTGTGGGAAAAATACTTCTGGAAAAGCTAGTATGCTGTTTGGTGAACATTTCTTAAAAATGTTGTGGGAAACGAGAAGTTATTTTTGGTGTTTGGTAAAATTATAAAAATAAAATAGTTCGGAGATTTTATTGTGGTAGTTTTTAATTTATTTTGTTCTATTATATAAAGTAAAAAAATGAAATTAAAATGAAAAAAAAAAAAAATAGGAGAGAGCGAACTGGAGTTAAATTATCCAGTCAGGAAAGCACCTTGTTGTGCTACGCTCTCAACGCAGCAACCCAACCCTTAACCCCAAACACCTTTCACCAGCTTTTGCAACCCAATCCAACCCAACCCAATCCTTAACCCCAAACACTATCTAAAAGAGGCGCCCCTACTCTACTGCCCGCGTCTATGATAACTTTACAAAGCCCAGGAACCGGCCGTATCGGCCTGGTAACCAAAGTAACCGTCAGTTCGAAATAGTTTGATCTAATAGGATTTTCTAAATATAGATAAGAAGACAAAAACACAGCTATTTCACAGAGTTGCATCAACAAATTCAGGCAACAGAATATAAATGTTGACATGTAGATGCAACAAATTGTTATGAGAATAAATGGAAGAACAGTCATCTAGTCTCTATCCTGTACTAAATTGTTGATCATGTTAACCAAAGGAACGGTTCCCTTCGCCATAATCTCTAACCTGGAAGTATTGGATGCATGAGAAAACAATGAGAGCCCAAAAACTAAAAGCTCCGGGAGGAAGAGCCGGGATGACAGGAATCCATGCCAATAAAGAGGCTCAAGATCAAAAAATGCATCGAAAAACCTTCTCGTGGCTGGTAAATCAAGCTTCAGTAGAATATCCATACCGAAGCAGAAGAACTCCCGTTGTCTCCTCCTCTGTATGGGCCATAAATCTTTCCAAACTTCTGCTGACAACTCATTTCCCACAAGACTTCTGTTAGAGCTGAGGTAACGAACAATAGAATCTGCGACAATTGGAGCCGCTGCCAGAGTTCTTGCTACCATATACCCAGTTGAGGGGTGCACCATACCAGCAGTACCACCAATTCCAACAACTCTTTGGGGAAGAACTGGGAGGGGTCCACCCATCGGAATGACACAGCGCTCATCCTCTTCAATGCTTCTCACTTTTATGCCCAAGTGCCTCAACCTCGCCACCATCCTTTCCTGGATATCTTCCATGCGTAATCCTGGTCGAGCTACTAAGGAAGTTTCTTCAAGAAATATCCGGTTCGATGAAAAGGGCATTGCATACAGGAAAGTAGGGATTTTACTATTTCTCTCTTTTAGTTCCAAATTTTTGTTCAAATGTGAATCTCTCCAATCCATGAAAAGCATCTTATCTACATCAAATGGGTGCTCTTCTACTTCAGCCAATATCCCATAAGCCACTTGATAACCTGGATTGTATGGCTTATCATACTGAACAAGGCATCTGGAAAAGCCAGTAGCATCAAGAACCACAGCGGCCTGGATGGTAACGCCATCATTGCAAATCAAGAGAGATTTAGACTCCTCGTGAATAACCTTGATAACTTTAGCTTGGTGAAACTTAACCCCATTAGATATGCATTTTTGTAGCATTTTAGACTTCAGCAGTTTCCTGTTAACCCTTCCATAAGGCCTACCAAGATCTTTCTGTGTTTTATCATCAATGTAGACAGCAGCACCAGACCAAGTAGTATCAAGACAGTCAAGCAAATCCATGGCCTCGAATTCATCAACCCAAACACCATAGTTATTAGGCCATATCAATTTGGGAGAAGGGTCAATTGAACAAACTGAAAGTCCTGCTTCAGACACTTGCTGTGCAACAGCAAGTCCTGCAGGTCCTCCACCTACGACTGCAAGATCAACTACAAGGCCCTTGGATGGGTCATATAGGGGAAGGTCAAACTCAAGATTTTCCTTCTTGGTCTCAGGTACAAGCTCCAAAAGAGCGCTACTACTAGCACTAACACAACCATAACTCGCCCTTCTCGGATAAGGTTTCTTCGTACCAAACCTAACCTCTTGGTTTTGAACATGAATCTTTGTAGAACTCAAATTACTCACTTTCACAGGAATCCCATGAACATGACACAAAAATTCAAGCTTGTTATGTGTTTTTAATAAAGTATCCATGGTCTTCCAATAAGTTTCCCAATCCAACCAAAAATCTTAACTGGATCACTACAATTTCCCAGTTCTAATCGGAGATGGAAAACCCTGAAAAGATTCGATGCATTATTATTGAAGCTACACAAAAACCCAACAAATGGGTTTTTGTAAAACACCAAATTATGACCAACTAGACACCAACAATTACAAATTGGAGCAATAAACTGAACATGGACTAAGAACGAGGGCAAAAGTTGAGAGCTTACCGGAAAGAATGGAGACAGCATCATTTTTAGGGGCTCAGCTCGACGAATAGGATTGATGATATAGGGGAAAGGGTTTTAGAGAAATTGACAAGATTTTGAAGAATTATGAGAAACAGGACGCAGCACCATGGGATGCCAAGAGCTCAAAGCTGAGTGTGGCTTATCCATCCTATGAACTGGGGCCGGACAATTGCATCCAGGTTTTGACAGTGTGGCACGTGTCTCCACATCGACCGCTTAGATTGGCGTCCACTTGCTTTTGCAATCAGATTTATTCATTTTTCTTTTATATTTAATTATTTAGTGCGGTGCGCTACAGATTGTTACACGTCAGTCGACACAGGCTCACAAATTATTTTGGGTAACAATAACAAACAAAAAAATAGTAACAATTCAGTTTGATCCTCTCTCTTTTTGTCAAATTCATATACCCTGAATAAATAAATAAATTGATTTTGGTGCACGACCTTTACAAGAAATGCAATATCCCCCTTCGTCAAGTTTTTCATCCAAATTGACAGAAAAATTAAAAAATAAATACTCAAAAAAATATGAAATAAAATAAGAAAAATTCAAGATTTTTTTCAAAAAAGTATATTGTTTTTTAAGAAATAAAAAATTGAAGAACCAAACAATTCCAAAAAAATTAATTTTATAAAATTTTGAACTTTTAATATCTCTATATTTTTATAAGTTTTCTTTAATTTCCTACTGCTTAACTTATTATAATTATTTAAATTTGTTAATATTAGGATTCTTTTATTTTTGGTTAAAAATGAGTTCCATAATTATATTAAACACTATACAATTATTTTTTTAAAAATTATAATTTTATAAAAATAGGAACTTATTCTTAGAAGTTTGTTTCTTACTTTTTATTTTTTACTTTTATAATTTAATTTTTTATTTCTGCAATTTTCTTATTCTATTGCCTATTTTTTTGGTTTTTTAAATTTTTTTAGAAAACGACGTAACTAACCAATTGAGTTATAATTTTGTGTTCTTACAATTTGACTTTTGAAAAAGAGATAATAAAAACAATTTAAGTACTTATAAAAAAAAATCAATTTAAGTATAAAATTGAAAGAAGAAATTCTTGGAGGACTTAGTTGTTGTTAACTGTACAGTTAGAGACTTGTATTTCTCTCTTGGATTAGAGCAAAACCGTCCCGTTATGTGCAATGCCCACTCCTGACAAAAATTTCCTAATCAGTGAACTCCGACCAACCTCCTTATCCCTCAACGCGCGCGGCCCAATCCGCACCATCTCCTCCGCCGCAAACATAATAAATCTCGACTAATGTGATGGCGAGCTCATCCACTGACGATGATTTCTCCGTTCTGGTGTTGGCTTCCGATTTGGGGATAGACGCCAGGCCTTTTCTAGCTCACGAAGAGAGGCAACAAGCACAAGACCAGGATCCGGAGAATTGGCACGACTGCGCCCAGTTCTTTGTTTCAGATGAGGATTTCTCTGATCTCGATGTCCTGCAGTTCTTCCGCTTTGAAGGCTCTGACAAACTCGGCAATCGTATTCTCCGCATCGTCGGAAAGTGCTTTCCCGGTAATTTAACCCAAACTTACACTGTCATTTGCTGATTTGTTTATGGATAATTGGCTTGTTGTTTAGTCATGGGTTTTTGTCTGTTTAGTATTTGAGAAAATGATTTTATGCGTATGGCTGAAATGATTTGGGTGGATGATAAAAATGGGGAAAGCAGTATTCTTTGGCTTTCTTATGAATTTTGAGATGTATTTAATATTATACGATGATAGTGCCTCTGCGGCATAGGAGGGTCTATTCGATTTTCATAAGCAATGCTAGTTTAGCCTGTTCGTTGCTAATCTAATTACAAGTTCATCAATTAGTGGCATTTGAGGGATATTTTTTTCGATCAATTTTCTTTTATTTATGTGTTTCTATTAAGTTTCTAATTTAGTAGGATGTGTTTTCCCTGGTATGGTACACAGCTCAAGTAGTGAGTGGGGAGCGGCTGAAGAAGTACATTTTCCATAAGATATGTACCGAGTTGCCTGATGGGCCTTTCTGCATTGTTTACATGCACAGTGCTGTGCAAAAGGAGGAAAACTCCCCCGGTATAACTATCCTGAGGTGGATTTACGAGGAACTTCCTGCTTTTTACAAGGACAGGCTTCAAGTTGTGTACTTCATTCACCCGGGGATCCGCTCCAGGCTTGCCATTGCCACCCTTGGTCGATTCTTCCTAAGTGGAGGGTGAGTGTTCTCTAACTATTAACTCTAAGGAACTGAGCATGGGTATGGTATGGGTAGGTAACTGCATGCCACAGTAAACAATGTAATAACCTGTCAAATGTTTTCTAGAATTATGTCTAATGTTAACCAGAAGATATGGGGTTATGAGGAGGGTAGATTTGCTTCACAGACATCATAAGCTTTTGATAGGGGCTGGAGTTTTGATTTTTTTTCCCTAAATAGATCAGTATATCTTTTGCAATTCATGTGCTAGTTGCTGAAAGGAAAATGATAATGCTTCCTCCTGTGCACCTGGACCAGGATATTGGATCTTTCCTATGTGGTATGCATTCGGAGACTATAATACGCAATTTACTATACTTGCAGATTTAATGAACTGCATATTACACAGAATACCTCCTATAACGTCAGCATAGGACTATCCATCTACAGCATTGGTTTGCAAATCATACTAGGAGCACTTGTCAGCATTACTTAAACGTGCTTATATGGTTCCTGGTCATTGCTACTGTGGTTTATTCTAATAGCTTTATTTTTTTATTCCCTGTAGCTTATATTGGAAGATCAAGTATGTTAGCCGGCTCCAGTACCTTTGGGACGACTTTAAGAAAAGAGAGATTGAGATCCCTGAGTTTGTGCAAAACCATGATAATATTCTTGAGAACAGGCCGCTGGTAGATTATGGCATTGAGCCAGACCCGTATCACATGAATGAGATAACTTCCTCAGCCTATTCGCTTGGGAGATGTGAACAGAGATGGATGGCGAGGGAATTCACATAATAGTTTCTCCACATCTCATTAGGTTAATCTCTGTAAAGTGTGCTGTGCTCAAGTATTTGCTATGTTGCTCAATAGTGGGCAATGTTATAAACAAAAACATGGTACAGAATATTCTATAGCTGTGTTGTGCCTAGCTTTCTGTTCGTAAGCTGGAATCGATGAGTTGAAAACGTAAGTCATCCTCAATTTGGCCACGATCTACTACACTTGTTAACTAATTTGTATAAATATATGATATTTTCATTCAATGAACAATATCAAGTCTCTAATACGCATTTCCCTCTCCCCCTTTGACCGGTATCGATGCGTGTTCCATAAACTCCATAAAATTCGTGTTACATTCTTACCTTTTAGATTGGGTCATGCCAGATTGAGACTACAACTTGCCAGGTCCATTCCACTTGATGTTACTCCGTAAGCATTTGCTTTTGTATGGAAATTACATGTCTTTCCCCCCGGTATTTTAAGATCATTATTACAAACGTGATAAATTCATTTCCCAAGTAAGATGGGAATATCTTTTAAAGTAGGATCTTGGTACAAAGAATTCAAGTTCCCAGTTCTGGTTGCTGGCTGCATGAGAGGGGAAGATGTTCTGAATTCTGATGTCAGGGAAATAGAACAGATGGGCTGCAGCGAATCGAAGAACATTGACAAAGGTTTGACATGCTTTACTTCTCTTTCCTTGCTTTTTCAAGTAGCCATTGTAATGCCACTGGGCATGTAGCCGAGTGGTTGATAGCCGGTAGCTGGTAACGTAACAGCATAGTCTTAGGTCTCAGAGATGTCTGGCGAAGGAATGGATGGGCATGATCCAGTTGGGGAGAATGATGAACAAGAGCATAGTTTAAAGAAAGAGAAGCTTTTTACAATTGGGGAGAATCTTGTATTCATCAGGTGATCAAATACCTAATCCAAAGAATGAAGATTGAAGAAGAACGCACCTCAAATTCCATATATAATAATGTTGTCAATGAAGTTAATCAAAATTTTACTATTTTCTGTGTTTCCTGCTGAATTACAATCTATGCTTGCAAACTTTACTAGTCTACTCCGCGAACTATATTATAAACAATTATTCATATAATATATGTTAAATAATATTCGTTAGTTTCACATGTACCATAATATTTTACATAATACATAATTATTTTTATAATTAATTAATTCAATTGAAAATAAATAAAAATGCAACTAACCTTTATTTGCATAAATATCACAATTAATACCTATAAACACCTCTAACTGTTTTTGTAAATAAAAGGAACGATTTTCATCCACTTATATAGAGAATCATTCAACCTTTCAAATTCTTGAACATTCTCTTTCAAATTTTATAATAAATTATATTAAATTTAATAGATTAATTATACATATTAAATTAATTTAAGAGTGCAAGTGAAAAGTTCTAAAGTTATATATCATAAATTGCATTAAAATTAATAAATAAATATATAATTTAATTAAGCACACCAAAAAAAATTATATTATTTAATACATTAATTGAATAAAAATAATAACATAAAATATTAAATAAATAGAATTAAAAATCACTATATGTCACGTGTTAACATATTAGGAATTGCAAAATGACAAATGACATAATTGGAGAAATTCATAGATTTTAGGTTGCTTCCTTTTAAGTCTCCATTCAAACTTTCACCATATAACTTTTATATTTATATAAATTTAAAAAAAAAATCTTATTTTTCAAACACTAACAAAACTAATCATTAACTGAGAAGTTCAGAGTTAAACAACTACCACCACCTCAATTATAACAAAACAACATAAAAGAATGTACATAAATATAAAAGTTATATGGTGAAAATTTGTATATGGAGATTTGACAGGAAGCCAACTATGATCCATGAATTTCTCCAATTATGTCATTTGTCATTTTTAATTTTTAATATGTTGACATATAGCATATAATGAATTTTAATTCTATTTATTTAATATTTTTATGTTATTATTTTTCACTCAACTAATTTACTAGATAATATTAAAAAAATTGTGTGCTCAATTAAATTATATATTTATTTATTAATTTAATGTAATTTATGATATACAACTTTAGAAATTTTCACTTGCAATACATAATTAATTTATTAAATTTAATACAATTTATTATGGAATTTAAAAGAGATGATGTTCACGAATTTGAAAGATTGTATGGTTCTCTATATAAGTGCTTGTAAATCATTACAAAAACAATCGGAGGTGTTTACAAATATTGATAGTGATATTTATACATGTCAAGATTAGTATTTTAGTTTAAATTTTTTAGTGTTTAATTGCTAGTGTTACGTAAAGGTTATTATTTTACTACAATGTTGTTGTTCTTCTTCTCCGTGGTGACAAGTTACCTTAATACCTTCAACGTGTTCTCTTCCCTTCAAAATTAAACCAGGGTATGTATACTTGCATGCAGGGACGGATCCAGAAATTAATTTCAGGGGGGGCGGGGGTTCGGGGGCGGCGCCCCCGAAATTTTTTTTTTTGAGTATTTTAAAAGAAAAGCAAGCGAGTTGAACAAAAAATTGAACTAAATAACAAATATTTAGATAAACTTAACAAAAAGGTAAATAAGAAGACAATATAGGAAAAAATTAATTATACATTAGAATTCATACAATATACATCTTACAATTGTTCTCTACGAGGTTTCATTTTTTGAAATCCTTCTATGATTCTCTCATTCTCTACACTATCAAAAATATCTTTTTCAACAAAAGTAATCAAACAATCATTTAACATATCATCTCCCATACGGTTCCGCAGTCGATTCTTCACAATGTTCATATAAGAAAAAGTCCTTTCCACTGTCGCAGTTGCAACCGGTAAAATCAAAACTAGCTTCAAGAGTAAATACACCAATGGATAGACAATATGCTTTCTTCTTTCAACTAACTTTTCGGAAAGATCATTAATCCCTTTCAAATTTGAAAATCCAACATCCGACCGCATATCCAAAATATAATTCTCAAGTTGATTATCAAGAGCAAGAACATCAATTGTAGAAAACTCATTAGGATAAAATTGAGTCAACTGAAGCAATTTCTCCTTATTGAAAGCAACAAAGGAGTCTTGGATTATTGGATTATTGGATTAGATTAATGGATTGGATTATTGGATTAGATTTGGTCGAGGTGCAGATTGGCAGAGGCAAAGGCTAGGCTAATGGGCCTATTAATTTTTTTTTTTGATTGGCCCAGGGTAGGCAAAAGCCCACCCTGGCCCCCACCTGCATCCGTGCCTGCTTGCATGTTGCTCGAGGAATCTTCAATAGTACAAAAATCTCTTACATTGGGGTACAACATGCTTAAAGATTTATAACAAATATAGGGACCATTGGGGTACTATTAGTTATTTAAAAGTACTAAAAAGTAATTCTATCTTATATTTTTTATTTAATGTCAAGCCAAAATAATTCCTGACTAATCAATAATAAAACATGAATTCATCTTAATGACTAGTATTACATGAACGAGCTTATAGCTCTATAGATATTTTCTAATATCTTAAATCTGAATTTAGACGATTTAGAAGAGTAGTGAAATATGGTGCAGTTGTTAGCATCCTCCATGTGGTGGTTGTATAATTGTAATCGTGCACTACATCTAAACTATAACTAAACTCTAAACACAAAAAGAGAAGATACTAGAATCGGAGTCCAATCTTTCTTTTATTGAGAAACTTTCTTTTTCTCCCCTTTCGACTTCTACATGCGTCGATTCAGAGGCTTCGCTAAGTGAGTTGATCTTTTTATTCGACTGGAACCTTGAATGCGTGCTTCTGTAACAAGATGACAGACCTGGTTCTTCAGAATTCGCATCAGCCACGAATCCACTAGCCATTATTAGATTTTTGGTTTTCTTATGGAGAATTTGGTTTGGCTGCCTTGAGTGTTCAGACCAATTCCATACCCTTGAATTCCACAATATATATAATTAAAGAAAAGTAATACGTTAAATTGTATGACTAAAAAATATAATTCTAAAATTATTATTTAAATTTATGAGTAAACAAAATTATTACTTGTCATAGTATTCATAGGGTAGGCCATAATCTCCTTATGATTTTAAGGCAAGCTTCCCAAAATTTCCAATTCCTTCATAATAGTCCCTAAATTTTAATTTTTTTTAGTAATTTATTATATTTTTTCTCTTCAAATTGTTTTTTATAGAATGACTCCTAAATATTTTTTTCTTAATTCATTTATCATATATGGTCATTCCAAAAACTACTACTATATTCCTCGAATATTCATGGGTAGGATGTAGCCTCTTTATGGTTTTGGGGCATGGTTCTCATTTGTTGTAATTTGCACTGATAAATAAGAATGAGCGAGTCATATAGGCATGCACTTATCAGTTGAGATACAACTCTAAATTTACTAATGGAGAAAAATTTTAAACATATAGATTACGTAAAATTATATTAGAAAAATAGCAAGGAAAAAAAGAGAACCATATAGATTCTTAGCTAGAATAGTTTTTCTTGGATTATTTTAGTTCTGTGATTCCAATCATATAGTGTCTGTGATTTTTTTCATATAGTGTCTATGATCTAATCATATTGTCTATGATACAGATATAGGGTTTGTGATTCGATCATATAGTGTCTGTGATTCGATTATATAGTGTCTGTGATTTTTTCATAGTGTATATGATTTTTTCATAGTGTCTGTGATTTAATCATACGCTGTCTGTGATTCATTCATATAGTATTTGTGATTCAATCATATTGTGTCTTAGATATGTTTATATAGTGTTTGTGATTCAATCATACATTGTTTGTGATTCAATCATATAGTTTATGTGATTCGATCATATAGTCTCTATTATATGTTCATATAGTGTATGTGATTTGTTCATAGTGTTTATGATTAAATCATACGTTGTTTGTGATTCAATCATATAGTGTTTGTAATTCTATCATACATTGTCTGTAATTCAATCATATAGTTTCTATGATTCGATCATATCGTCTCTATGATATATTCATATAGTGTCCTTAATACGAACATATTATTTGTAATTTGTTCATAGTGTATGTGATTTGATCATAAAGTGTTTGTGATTCGATCATATGGTGTCTGTGATATATTTATAAAGAGACTACGGATATAATGTCTATGAATAGATCATATAGTGTATATGATTTGTTCATAGTATTTGTGATTTGTTCATAGTGTTTGTGATTTTTTCATAGTATATGTGATTTATTCATGTAACGTCTATGATTTGTTCATGTAGCGTCTATGATCAGTTCAAATATGTTTGTGATTCAATCATATAGTATATGTAATGTGCTTAGAGTCTCTGTGATTTGTTCATAGTTTCTGTGATTCAATGATCATAGTGAGTGTGATCCGATCAAAGTGTCTGTGATTAGATTATATATTGGTTGTGATCAATGATCATAGTGTATGTGATTTTTTCATAGTATTTGTGATATGTTCAAAGTGTCTGCAGTTTGTTCTTATAATGTTTGTGATCTATTCGTAGTGTATGTGATTCAGATATAGTGTCTGTGATTCGATCATATAGTCTTTGTGATCTGTTCATTTAGTGTTTGCGGAGACACTATATTATTGAATCACAGACCTTATATGTGTATGGCAAACATTTTGAACAAATCACAGACACTTTAAACAAATCAAAGGAACTATACCATCGAATCACAAACACTATGATCAAATCACAAACACTATGCACAAATCACAAACACTATATGATAAATCACTGACTCTATATTTGTATCACATACGCTATGAATAAATTATAAATACTATAATAATAAATCCCTGAAACTATGTGATTAAATCACATACACTTCATGATTGAATCACAGACCCTATATCATGAATTACAGTAACTAAGAACAAATCACAAACACTGTATGTACAAATCACGGATATTATATGATCGAATCACAGGCACTATATGATCGAATCACATGCATTATATGATCGAATCACTAACACTATATGATCGAATCGCAGACACTATGAACAAATCACATGCAATATGAACACTATCACTTGTTTATAGTGTGATTTTTTTATAATGTATGTGATCCCTAGTGTATGTGATGTGATCATATCGTGTATGTGATATGTTCATTGTGTCTGTGATTTTACCATACATTGTTTGTGATTTGATCATGTAGTGTTTGTAATTTGATCATATACTATTTGTGATTTATTCATATAGTGTTTGTGATTTGATCATAGTATCTATGATCTGTTCATAGTGTTTCCGATATGGATATAGTCACCATTGATTTTTCTCTTAAGAATTAACAGTGCGACCTATGCTTCTTTTTTTTTGTGGACAAATTATGTGAATGAGTGAATCCTACATCAGGTGTATCTAATAATTTATCATGAGTGGAAGAACCACGTGAATGAGTGAATCCTACATCAGGTGTATCTAATAATTTATCATGAGTGGACGAACCACGTGAATGAGTGAATCTATATGAATGAGTGAATCTATATTTAATAATTTCTCATGAGGTAGGTTATAGATTCAATACATGATAAAGTGTGAAGAATTAAATTTAAAATATTTAAGTCTCTTCGCACATAAAGATGTACTTCAATTGGTTAGTACTTGTCATCTTTATGACATAGGTCATGGGTTTGATCCCTAATATTGTAATAATAATTAATAAAAAAAATCACTCTTCTAACAAAAAAAATAAAAGTGAAATACATATTATAAAAATAAAATTTGGATTTGGATTTAAAATAAAAAATAAAAAAAACAATTAGTAAAAAAAGAAAGAAAAAAAAAACATGGATTTAACGAAAATTTCCGTAAATTCCATGGTGAAAGATGAAAGAAAAAAATAAAGGATTTGTTTCTTCTAATTTTTCCTATAACATGATCAGTCATGTTAAAAGAATCTGAACCATTCAATAAAATTGGACGGATGAGATTAAAAATTTAAATAATTAATGAATTGACCACTTATTGAATTTTATTGGCTGATCAACTCATTAATAACTTAAATTTTTAATCTCATCCGTCCAATTTTATTGAATGGTTCAGATTCCTCTAATATGACTGGTCATGTTCCAAGAAAAAATAGAAGAGTCGGATAAGCCCTAGGGAAATAAACAAATATGGAATGTCGTTTTTTAAATTTTTTTTATGTATAATTGATTATTGCATAGACTTAAATATTATTTTCATTAAGGGTAAAATAGTAAATTCAAAAGTTTTACATTTTGATTCGTGCTTTTAAATATAGATGTACATATGCTAAAAATGTAAATTATCCATGAATTGGTAGGACAATATGGTGCAAATTCTTTTTATCTTTTAGCTGTTATATTTGCAGAAAATAGGCTACACCGTGATTTATATAGTATGCCAAAATTGAAGATCGAAACTCACATTATCTTTACAATAAATTAGAAGATTATGTCATTAATAGGTGCACAATTGAGAATGATTATACTGTTATAACGTAAATTATTCATTTTCATCCGTCGTTTAGTATGAGAATTAAAGTGCTTATGGCTACAATCACCGAATAAAATCTCCCACAAAGCCATCATTTCATAACTTCAGTGAAAGGTCCTACCATTTCTTCCTTCATTCCCCAAATCACAAATCAACCTAAATAATTATTATATCAAAAGCTAATTTTTAGTGGCCTCCGGTTGTCCTTTTTATTTTTATCAGTGTAAATAAATTTGAGTTCGAGATTTTATATATACATTGCTGGTTCGGTTCGAACTGATATACGAGCAATTTCACCTAAAAATGAATAAAAACTCGAACCAAAATTGTTAAAGTGTGGAATAAAATAAAGCAAAATAATTAGTACACAGTAAGCGACGAAAAGTTCGCTCTATAGTTCGATAAAAATTCACTCGTAAACGATAAAAGTTCGAACGTAAGAGATAAAAGTTTAAAAAAATTTAAACCCAACCCAAATCCTTTCAATTAAATCCCAAATCATCACTACCAATAAACCCTTGTCAAAGCCAATTCAATCTCTGCCGAAATCCAATCCCTCCATTTAATTCAATTTCTACACCAAATCATCACATATCGATCACCCTCTCAATCTCATTCAATTCCAATCCTAAAGTAGAGAACAATTGTAAAAAGTACGTATATTGTATAAATTCTAATGTATAATTAATTTTTTTCTATATTGTCTTCTTATTTATCTTTTTATTAAGTTTATCTAAATATTTATTATTTAGTGACGGATACAAATACTCTTAAGCATTTTTCCATTTTTTTCGTTCAACTCGCTTACCTTCTCTTTAAAATACTCAAAAAATATATATATCAGGGCGCTGCCCCCGCACCCCCTGAATACAAATCCTATATCCGTCGCTGATCTCGTCTCCCAAATATCGAGGGCAGAATCCGCAACTGAAAATATATATATATATAAATTTGGTACATGACAATGTCCAATTTTTCTTTAAAATGAGGACACAAATAACAAAATGTAGGGTTTTTCTACCGTGTCAATGTCTATTTTTTAGGGCACTTAGATTTAATGCAAATTAATTTTGACCATATAATTTTTAAAGAATACCAAAACAAGTAACAAGTAAAACATGTCTTATTTTAATTAGAAAACTGGCTAAAAATCAGCAGCGGGGGAAGCTCCTCTCCTGTTTCTAAAAATATCATCACAATTCCATGAAGTATATTTGTGTATTTGGCTTCCCTAGTGTATTTGTATATTTTTATTCGAGCAATTAGTATTTGTTAGAGACAAATTAATTAAATGAACTGTTTATTTTTAGTAAAAAATAATTACGCTAATTTGAGTAATATTAAAAAATAAAAATAAAATAAAATTAAAAGTTTATATATATAGCCTAAAGCAAGTCACAGTACTCCCTCTGGTGCAAATTAAACGTCTTTTACTATTTGCGCACGTATCTCAAGAAAATCGGATGGCTCACTATTTGACCCCGAAAAATTCCGTACATTTTTTTTCCAAACGTACGTGCATCCTTAATATACGTTCGAAAAAAAGTACAGAATTTTTCGGGGTCAAATAGTGAGTCATCCGACCTCCTCGAAATGAGTGCTGAAATAGTAAACGATGTTTAATTTGTACCGGAGGGAGTAGTATTTATACTAACGACACCGATGCCCCCAAAAAGTAGGTTTGGGCATCGTAAAACTAGGGTTAATGATATTAGTGAGTTTGTACTTGAATTATCTATTAATTTGGCGTATGTACTTTTTTTGTCCTAATTTGGCGTCTCTACTGACAATCCCTCATTAATTTACCTCCTTAACGCTGTGAGGATGTGACCTTTATCGGTGCAAATGTGTCATATTTTATATTATTTTTACTAGCGTAACACTTCATATCAACTGCCACATTAGAAAATATTTATAAAAAAAATTTTAAAAAATAGAAAAATAGAAAGAAAATCAAAAAAAAAAATTTTTAAAACTTGATAATTTATTTTGAAGTTAAAAAAAATCAGAAAAGTAAGAAAATGTAAAATTAAAGAAACATTTCCACTAACAAAAAAATAAAAAAATAAAATTCTAGAAATGTTTTATTTTTTATTTTTGTTAGTGGAAATGTTTCTTTAATTTTACATTTTTTTACTTTTCTGATTTTTTTTAACTTCGAAATAAATTATCAAGTTTTAAATATTTTTTTTCCTGGTATTTTTTTCTATTTTTTTAATAATTTTATAAATATTTTCTAATGTGACAGGTGATATGTAGTGTCACGCTAACAAAAATAATAGTATAAAATATGGCACATATGCACCATTACCGGCCACATTCTCACAGGGGGAGAGACTGAAGTAATAAGAGATCGTCAATAAAAAAGTTAAATCGAGACAAAAAAGTACAGAAACTAAATTAATAAATAATTTGAGTACGCGGTCACTA
Source organism: Viola odorata (assembly GCA_963691705.1). Taxonomy (NCBI): domain Eukaryota; kingdom Viridiplantae; phylum Streptophyta; class Magnoliopsida; order Malpighiales; family Violaceae; genus Viola; species Viola odorata. Next base: position 41,093,826 of record OY829544.1, read on the forward strand.
ATATCGTTAACTCATAAGTACATGATACAACTACACCACAAGCTGGAGGTAAAAAACTTGAATGATGAAAATATATAATTTACTAACCTGAGGGACCAAAAATGTTTTCCACAAAGGAAAACCCAGCTAAACTCTTCTTCTTCCTCGGTCACTCACTCGGCATTGTTAATTGCCAAAAAAAAAGAACACAAAAATGCTCAGATCACTCACTCTGAAACGTTTCCACCACCGTCTATACCCTAAAACCCTCTCTTCATCCACCGCCATCACCCCCTTAAACCCATTCACCTCACCTGTCCGTACATTCTGCACATACCCACCGCCGCCGCCACAACAATCCTCCACCGATGCCAAAATCCGCAAGTACCTGGGCTACGCCGCTCTCCTCATCTTCTCCGGAGTCGCCACCTACTACTCCTTCCCTTTCCCGGAGAACGCCAAGCACAAGAAAGCCCAGTTCTTCCGCTACGCACCATTACCTGACGACCTCCACACCGTCTCCAATTGGAGTGGGACCCACGAGGTCCAGACCAGGAACTTCATTCAGCCCGAGAACATCGAACAGTTGGAGAAGGTTGTGAAGGAAGCTGACGAGAAGAAGGCCAAGATCAGGCCTGTCGGGTCTGGGCTATCACCGAATGGGATCGGACTGGCGCGGGGCGGAATGGTCAATTTGGCACTCATGGATAAGGTGTTGGAGGTGGATAAGGAGAAGAAGAGAGTTACTGTTCAAGCTGGCATTAGGGTCCAGGAGTTGGTTGATGGGATAAAGGAGCATGGCCTCACTCTGCAGAACTTTGCTTCCATTAGAGAACAGCAAATTGGTGGCATTGTTCAGGTTTGTTTATGGACCTTCCACTGTTGTGTTTTTCTCCCCTTACGTTTTCACTGTTTTCCATGCTTTGAGAGCCTATCTCGAGTTCAAAATGCCAGTTAACCTAATGAGAGTAATTTGTTAATCAGTACATTGAGTGAATGTTTCTAACATAGCATCAGCTATTGGAGATGTCTAATTTCTTCCTTTTGGCATGAATTATCAGCTGAAGTTTATGATTTTGTAACGTTTTAGGACTCAAGAGAGTAAGTCTAAACAACGCGTTGTTTGAAAATTGAAGTTTAGTAACATCAGTGTGTCATGTTACTGGTTAGCTTTTGCCTTTACTACAAGGCAATTGGCCATTTGATGTAAGCTGTGATGTTTCTAGCAGTATGAGAGAGTTGACGTGTTTTTTTGTTCTTTATGCTGAAAGCTTGAAAGTTCCAATCCTTCTAGCTATAGTTGTCTGTTGCCTGCTCATTGAAACAGTACGTCGGAATCTCCAGGTACTGCAAGTAGTTCCTACCTTTTCGAGAGAGTGACAGACAATGCATTAAGTGAAACAAACCTGAATTTCCAGTTTGTGTTGAATCTACCCTTTTGGTTAGTCATTTGAATTTATTTACCCCATTTGTGCAACCACTTGTTTGTAGGTTGGTGCACATGGCACTGGTGCAAGATTACCACCTATTGATGAGCAGGTCATCAGCATGAAAGTAGTCACTCCTGCTAAAGGAATCATAGAGATTTCAAAGGAGAAAGATCCGGAGCTATTTCATCTAGCCCGCGTTGGTCTTGGTGGCCTTGGAGTGGTTGCTGAAGTCACATTACAATGTGTTGAGAGGCAAGAGCTAGTTGAGCACACGGTTGTCTCAAACATGAAAGAGATCAAGAAAAACCACAAGTAAGTTTTGTTTGCTTTAGTAGATTTTAGTTGTCTTCTACTCGCAAGTGATGATTGAGCTTTTATAATGATTTTGGACTTCTGGTTTTTTTCACAATTATAAAATTTTGCAATGAAGAAAAGTCTATAGTATTACCTTACCAGATAAGGATTCTTTTGTGTGAAGTCATCTCGTGATGAGTCATGCATTACATTAAGAATTGTAGATGTCATGCTTACAGTGGTTAGACTAGGAAGGTAGATGCTCTGCTTTCTTCACGCCACTTCAGAAACTCAAGTGTCTTTTCTTCTAGTATTCCACAATCCGGATCCAACCAGTGGCTGAAAATTCTTTCTCACTTTTTTTTTCGAGAGTTATATCATCCATTTCTCTTTGCAGGAAATTGCTATCTGAAAATAAACATGTGAAATACCTATACATTCCATATACAGACACTGTTGTCGTAGTGACATGCAACCCTGTTTCAAAATGGAGGGGGCCACCGAAATTCAAACCTAAATATACTAAAGATGAAGCCATTCAGCATGTTCGTGACCTCTACAGGGACTCCCTCAGTAAGTACAGGTATAGGCAGTGCCTATCTTCTTTGCGTCATCCATTGTACTTTTTTATCCAATATGTTAAACACATGAAGACACACGGGGAGGGAACTAGCTAGGATAGCTGTTATGCTATACAAGCTTATATATCCAACATGCGTATCATAGTGAATGAGGAGCTGAAGATGTTGGTTTTCTTTTCCCACCTTTTATTTGCTTATGAAGGCCATATGTGCAGACTGTGAAGGTCATAGTTTTTAAAATTTGTTTCTCATGTGAAAAAGAATAAAGATAAACTAACATTGTACATTCTTTTATATTTCCCCATGTTTTGAGTTTACTGATCCTCATTGATCTTGGTTGGTGTAGCTTTGTTACGAATCACAATTTGTTTCCTGAATTCTAACTGAGTGTAGTTAGCTTAATACTTGGATTTTTTTTTTGTGTTTCTTATTTTTTCTTCTGCTTATTATATCTCCAGGATTTAGTTTTTTGAAGTCAGACTATCCAAATCCTTTACTTTGGTCTTTCTCTTCCCATCTTTTTTTGTTCTGTTACTGGTGAGCAACCTTTTGGAGTTCATGCTAACCATCACTTTATTGTTGATATGTTTTCTACTTTGTTCACATTGCTCCATAGATACCCTACTAATTTCTCATTCCTATTTCTTCTGATATCACGTATAGTTGTTGGTGTATGTTATTTTGTCATTTCCCACTGCATCAGCTAATTAACAATTTCAGTAATTATGTCCATTTTGTCTATGCCAGTTAATGTATCCTTCAGTTTCTTGCAGAACTGGGGAAGTTGCAGCCAAATCTTCAGAAAGTACAGAACCAGAGATACTGGAGCTCTCATTCACAGAGTTAAGAGATAAACTGATTGCTCTTGATCCTCTCAACAAAGATCATGTGATGAAAGTTAATCAAGCTGAGGCTGAGTTCTGGAAGAAGTCAGAAGGTTACAGAGTTGGGTGGAGTGATGAAATTTTGGGCTTTGACTGCGGTGGTCAACAGTGGGTGTCAGAGACATGTTTTCCTGCTGGTACACTTGCCAAGCCAAGCATGAAAGACCTTGAATTCATAGAAGAGTTGAAGCAGCTCATTGAACAAGAAGAGATACCTGCACCTGCTCCTATAGAACAGCGATGGACAGCTCGTAGCCAGAGCTCCATGAGCCCAGCATCAAGCGTAGCAGAGGATGACATATTTTCATGGGTAATTATATTCCACGCTTGCTTTCTCTTGTTCCTATACATTCATTATGTTTCTATGGGGCTTTCTTCTGAAGTTTCATTTTTCAGGTTTAAATGTGTACGACCCAAAGCTTTAATTATATGCCATTTTATAATCTCATTAATAATTAAAAGCTAACTTATGATGTCACCCATTTCATGACCAGGATTATAGAACTTTCAAAATTTTAATGTTTCACAATATAGGGCAGTACATGACACCATTAAGTTTCCAGGGTAGAAATTTGCCTTTTATTATCGTGGAAACTGGATACACGTCAGTTGATTGACAAGCACGGACATGGATTCAATCATTATACACACTACATACATCATACATGTGTACTGTGAATCTCGAATATATCACTATTTTTATCTGCAACTGAGTTGTGAGATGTGCTGTTGTGATGCTATCAACTGGTCAATATCTTTATTGGGATAATTGGTGATACATAAAGTGCAATTGCAATTGTGCTAATCGGTGAGATGAGAAGTGTTGCTTTCATGGTTTATCCCTGTCAGAAAGTTGAAGAATCCCTAAAATTAAACATCAGCTTCTTGCAATCTTAAACATTATTTGGTGTTTGTGCTATTTTAATATTTTGGCAAAATAAAATTCAACAATGGATATTTCAGAGTGAGTATGCGATTGATGTTATTGTATAATTTACTTTTACTTCAGTTTGTGAGCTTTAATTAGTGGTTCAATCTACTGAAGCTATAGTTAATTCTTGAAGTGCTCTTACTCTAATCCCTTGATATTGTCAGGTTGGTATAATCATGTATCTTCCCACAATGGATGCCCGTCAAAGAAAAGAAATTACAGAAGAGTTCCTCCACTACAAGCGTTTGACACAGACACAGTTGTGGAATAAATATTCTGCTTATGAACATTGGGCCAAGATTGAGGTATTGATTGGTGTTTAGCATTATGCTCATCATTATTATCATGATTGAGGTATGGCAGTAGTAAATTGTCTAATATTTTCATTGTGATGTTTGATTCCAATAGAGGGATTTATTGTTACGGAAACATACAAAGAGGTCATATTTATTGGTCTATCTTTGTTTACAAATTCAAAATTTGGATAGGTTCCTAAGGATAAAGAGGAGCTTGCAGCTCTCCAGGCAAGGCTAGGAAAGCGCTTCCCTGTGGATGCATATAATAAGGCACGGATGGAACTGGATCCCAACAGGATTCTTTCTAATAGCATACTGGAAAGGCTGTTCCCATTGTCAGTAACCGCTTGAGGTGCATCCGTTTTTGTTTGGTTAGTCATTTAATAGTTTCTCATTTGCTTCAAGTCCCTATTTCTGTATTCTCCTATAGTGAATCTTTTTGGGGCATCTTCGATCCTTCTTTGCTTTTGAAGAAGTTTTTAGAACTGTCTATACAAAACAAGATACTGCAGTTACATGTGTACTATATATATGATGCGAGTTTGTTGGTCTCAATGGGCATCTGGTATATTTTCTTTCGCATTGATTCCAAAACCACAATCAGGAATACTGAATACTTTAGTTTATCTGTCAGAGTTGTTTGAATTAAAACTTCAGCTGGATTCATGGTTGAGGGTGACGGGCCTTTTTTTTTTAATTTATGGGTGCGTGTGTTTTTTATAGGCACGTTTGTTTTATGACAACTGCCAGTTATAGTGAACCACTTAGTGTGGGCTAGGACCACTTGGTTTGGTGTATTGTTGTTTGTTCTCAAGACCTCTATCTGTGTCCATGATCATCTCTTAATCAAAGGACTGTAGGTTCTTCCTCAACTTTTATTTTGCTGACTAACAATTGCAGCGTTACATTTTGCAAGCATGAAAAAAAGCCAGATTTACTAGGGAGAAAAGAAGTCCATAACTTACTAAATAATGACCAGCCATAAGTTGCAATTCCAAAGGAAAATAAAGAGTAAGAACGTAGCCTGTAGGACAGGGGTTGGGATATTGTTAGCTTGAGAAATCTGTGCTCACTTTTCAAAAAGTGGTTTTCAATATTATTCTACTTGGTGTTTGTTTTTCCTTTTTCACCAACTATATTAATACAAACTATATTTCATTTCCATGGCTGGGGGGTACAAAACAACAAACGGAAATTTGTATTACTGGGGAAAAAATGTACCTCAGTTAAAGTACTAAAGTAAACAAATACACAACTGCCTTTTCTAGACTGCTTTGTCTAACACAAACAAACTCCTTTTTATTTCATCTTATAACAAAGAGAAAACCAGTAGGACAATCAAAAACTCAAATGACCAAAACATAATTTCAGTTGCTTTGAATTATCCTCAGAAGCAAGCTTCACAGAGCCAGCAGCAGCATAGAGCGAAGAGGCTGCACCATTAAAACAGAAAAGGAAACAGAAAGATTAGAATTTGGTCTAGCGATAAAAGTAAGCTCTAGAAGAGTTGAGTTTGTGCTTATGGATTTCCTTAGGATATCTACTAATAGAATATCTTAATGAAATCAGTAGTTAGTAATATTTTTTGGGAGATGGTTTGGAGACTGTTTTGTGTATTGAAAGTCTCATGAGTCATGGTATAATCTTAGCTTTGCGCAACTTACCATCCCTCAATGAAGCCTCTGTCTCCTTTTGGTTTGCTACGAGGCCAGCACTTCTTTTTCTTGGTGGTAGCAAGAGTCTCAGTTGGATATCCTTTTAAGAATAAAACAATGAGAAGTCAGTTCTTAGGTATTCCAAGTGGGGGGGAAAAAACAGAAGAGTGAGTTTGTTGTGAGGAAACCTTCTGGAGTCTTGTTCTCTTGCTTCTCTGAATTTGGCATTTTGAAGTATGAGTCTTGGTGTTGTCTCTTTGAGCTGTTGCTATATTCGCTTCTGCCAAGATATACTTTGATGGGGATTATCAGTTAATGGTGTATTATATATAGGCCTGCAGGAATAGTCAAGAACGTAGATAGTGTCTGCTTTTTTCTTTTCTAGTTGGCATGAGTGTCTGCTTTTTTCTTTTCTAGTTGGCATGAATCGGTTCGTAACATGTAAGCTTTACTTCTAGTGGGAAAAGAAAGAAGGATTGGTAAAGGTACTTTTCTTAAGGTTGGCAGTTGATATTCTAACTTTGTTCAGATTAGAATAAAGTTGCTTATTGGCTTGGATTATATCTGGATGGTTGAAATTTGAATAGTCTAAATGCCTGCTGCAGTGGAAATTCATATTGTAGCCAGTTGTTTTTGTGAGATGAATCAAGTTTTAGAGTTAACTACCACTTTTAGACGATTGTTTTGGTATTTGGACATCTGCCTGCCCTGTAAAGCATATAATTTTTCTGGAACATTGGTATAACCAAAGTATTGTTGATTACAAAATGATAAGGAAATTTGTTCATTCTTAACTCAGATTCGAGTACGAATCATGTTGGGAGTGTAACCCCCTCAGTGCCTGTTGATGTTCGAATAGGATTAATCTTTTACTCATAATGAGGACACCCGCGGAGTCGAAAGAGAAAGAAATGCTAAAGGAAGAAAAAAAAGGTGATTTGGATTCCTTACTTGGTGCTGAGGGAAAACAATTAAAATCAACTACCATCTTTCCCCACAGAATATATGCTTTTGATTATGAGATGTTGAAACAGAGAAAGGAGAAGGTATCTGACAATTTGCATTCGAGTACGTACCTGTTTAAACTAGGATTAAAGTTGTCGATGTTCGTAGGTCTGTATAGAAGAAGGCACTTAACTGGCATTTAAATTAGCTCTAATCTCATTCGAGCATTGTGGACTCTTAAAGGGATGATGACTCTTAATATGATATGCTTCATTTACGAGACTCGAACTTGAGACCTTGGTTAAGAGTGACAAGTCTTTTAGCATCGACAATCAATCTATTTGAAACGAGATATGTGGTAGACAAAGCACTTTTCTAGTTTTCTTGTCCAAATGTGATTAGGTTGTAGGTGTTTAAATTGGATTTAATTTTTGGATTAGCATTATGTTAACATCACGTAATAGTACAGATGCTTCTTTTCTGTTTGGATGTTAATCAGAAAAGTGATGAAGGCCCATGGTAATTTAAAATGATTTGAGGTTATCAATCAATTAAATAAAAGTTAATGAAGTTATTACGGAACTGAGTACGCCCAAGCCCAACGTTTCTTCGTTTTTAGATGCTTGTAGTTATTCCATGAAAAAATAAATTGGACCAGGCCTGGGCCTATGCAAACCTGGCCCAACGGAGAGCTCTTACTCTCTTCGTATCAGCCTCCCGCTGCAGTCATCCACGTAACTCAAATTGTAGTCATCCACATAAATCAAATTGTTATTCTCCTACCTTTTTTTTTCCCTTGGATCCAATTTACTGTGTTTATCTTCTTTTAATATTTTACGATGTACTTTTTAAGTCTTTAACAAAGTCAATACAGATATGGAGAATGAGAAATATTACCGTTTTTTTATTATTAGAGAAATCCGTTAATATTGGTCTTATAGTGATGGTGACGTGACTTTGCAAGGTTCCCACTTTTGTGGCCCTCAAAAATGTTTGGTTCAGTACTGGTCCTAATCTTTACATTTATGAATTTCTGGAAAATAACATTCAGATTTTTGATCTTTCAACATCATTCCTGTACTTTGCTCCAATATATATATATATATATTTTCTCATTCATAATTAAGATGTGCCTTTCACTCATTAATATTCTTGTCTGATGAGTACCATTTCTATATTTTGGGCCTGGAATTGGATCACCAAAACAAATTAGCATACCTATCATTTTGCTGTTTGATAGAGATACTCAAAAACCATCGTGCATGTGCAAAACATTTTTGTTACCCATTTCCTCTTCTTTTCTTTGATGCCCTAAAAATGCAAGTCAATATACTTAAACTTAAGATGAAGGTTGTAAAATTCGACTCCAACAAAAGAGAACCTGGGCAAATAAGAGAGTTAAAGGTTTAAAATTCAATCGGGATCGTTGCTCTGGTTTTCAAAAGGATAGTATCTTGAAAAGAGAGATCAAGGGAGGAGACAGGTTGAGGCTGCATTTATTCTCAAACTGATCTCCACTCACAAGTAAAGACTTCCATCACCCTAACTCCTTAAGTACCAATAAAAAGAAATAAAAAGAAAAATAGTCAAAAGGTTACTTGGTGAATCAATTAATGGAACAACTATAATTATCTACTAATTATTTATGGGCCACAAGGCCCACAACTACTTTATCCGACAAATAGAAATGTAACACAATTTTATGAGTTCTTCTGATTCTTCTGACCAATCTAAACTGCATTCGCAGTACAAATGAAAAATCATTTCATGTAGTAACGTGTACTATGTATTATGTAATGTATGATATCATTGATATGCCACCAGGTAGGTTTAATTCCCATCTAACGTGAAAAACAGCTGACAATGTGACATCTCCATCACCACAAGAGGGATAGTAGCAACCATATATCCAAGTTTAGTTAAACTAATTCCTATATATACAGATAATAATTATCTAATGAAGCACCTAGTAGTAGGTTTGGAGTTCTTGAGAAATAAAGAACACCATGCTAAAAAAATTATTCTTATTGTTCAACAAGATTTATCTCTCGTTGAAAAGGAAAAAAAAATAACCGCGAGATCGAAGAATTAATTAACTTATATATTTGCAAGATAAATAAACTCTAATAAGTGAGCATTTGGATAGGGGCCCAACACTCACCCTCTTTTCTTTACATATTTTTTTCTCTGTGTTATGAAATCTTGTCAGATCTAGTCCTTGTGCGATCAAAATGTGATTAATTTGATCCCTATGGTATGATACTTTTATTAGTCTAATCTCTCAATAATTTGCAACCTGCTAAATTTGATGACGTATCAGTCTCTAGTCTCTGCCCATCTAGCATGCCACATGTGCGCATTTAAAAAAAAGAGTCTAGACACTTAAAAAGATACCAAAAAATATTTTAAAAATCTCTAACATCAAAAAAGAAGAAGGGAAAATCTAGAAAAATATTGAAAAATACTATAAATTTAATTAAAAATAGAGAAAAAATCTAGAAAAATTAATAAATAAATAAATTATTTTCTTTGAATTTTTTGAAACACTATAAAAAACGTATCACTATTTAACATTTTGTTTTCTTTCATATTTAAAAAAATCCAAAAAATTTAATTTCAGTTATTTTTAATATCGTTTAGAAGTTTACTCACTTTTAAAAAAGATTTTTCTTGTTTTATTATTTTGTTTTCCTATAACTTCCTTTTCAATTTAATTTTGTATTATTTTTTATAAATTTTCTATGCATTTAGTATATTTTTAATTTTTTACTATGTTTTAATATTGCTTTGTTTTGATTAGATCTATAATTTTTTTGATATTTTTTTCTAGATTTTAATAAAATATTAGTACATTTTTTTAAAACTTTTTTAGGAATTTTTTTATAAAAATAATTCACATGGGGCACACGTGACATACCATGCGGGAAAAGGCCTAACATATTATCTGGTTTAGCATATTGCGTGTATTCAGAAGATATTCTCTCTATGGCATTGGTGGTTGAAGAGCAAAGATCACTCTTTTGCATACAGCGTGACTGATATGATGCAGTCTTCTGCTTGGATTAGTGGCCTGATTAATATGGATACTTGACAGGTTGTTTCTTTTGGTTTTTTTCTGGTTTGGTGGCACAGCATATGGTTGTTGCTGTAACAGCGAGTGTGATTGAGTGCTTTCGTTGTCTGTGCTGTCGGGTCTGGTTGTTGTTTTTAGCTGGGTCTGGTGTTAGTTAGCTTTGTGTGTGTCGTGTGCAGCTGCTGGTTGTAGCAGGCTGCTGGTTTCTGGGCAGGTTTTGCCATGATCTTCATGGCAACTCCTCTTAATAATACCTCTGCATATTTAAAAATAAAAAAAGTTGTTCAAGAATTAAATTAACAAAAATATCACAAATTAAATATAATTTCACTTTTCTTTGACTCTAAGCCACTCTACATAAAGATAGTTAATAATTAAAATACATTCCTTACATGAAAGCATACTAAAAATTATTTTATTTCAAAACCTCCCAAATTTTAGTAAAAACCTTGAATGTGAAAATTTTGAATATTAGTAAAATTTTCAAAACATGTATAATATATAAGATTGACATCGTTAATTGTCTGCTGCAGCAAAATATTAGTAAAATTTTGGGTCGAATTTTTACGTATATCTTTTCCTTCTTAAAAAAACTATTGGTACAAAGAAGCACCATGTAAATGATGGTTAGTGAATGGTAGGGTATAAGCCACACAACATTATGGTATGTGATTAACAAATTGATTATTTTTCTTTTTCTTTTTTTTTTGAAAGAAATCATATACATGAATATACATAATGATAATAATAATATTTTTTATTACTATTAATAAATTAGTATAAGAATAGGTGCATAAATTATAAAGAAGCTGGATATTTTAGAGGAAAATGCCAAAATAGTTGAAATTAGGTGACAAGTCAATCCCCCTACATGCTCAAGTATCAATCACTTATAATTCAAAATGATAAATTGAAATTCTGAAATCAACAACTTCCTAACTAGCTCATAAAACGAAAATGAGACACCAAAGAAACGACAACAAGAGGAGTGGTGGCGTATAATTAAACCAACTAATACATGAAAGTAAAAAACAAATACTGATAATTTGTAAATTGCACAGATATATTTGTAATTTGTAAAGGACGAAAGAGGAGAGCACTTTCTTTGCTGTAATGGTTAATCAGCTTGGATTGGACTAGACAACAACAACATATACGTTTTCCCACTTAAAATCTGCATAAAGCTTTGGTAAAAAAAAGAAACATGCATTTTTTACTATTCTTAGCTACTGTGCCACTGCATGCGTGACACACGCGCGCATATATATGACTGATAATTTAGTTATTTTTTCTCGGTAAACTTACGAGGGATAGCATTACCGTTTTTTGGGGTTTTATTCAGCTCGAGTATAGAATAGTCGGCATTCAATGTAATGATCAAGATACCGGGTGGTCTTGACAGAAAAAAAAAATCAAGATAAAGTGCAGCACAAGGAAGACAATGAGACACCAAAGAAACGAATACGTATACTGGACACGATACGGACACGTACACTATGACACATAAAGATTAAAAGTCACAGGGCACAAATACGACATATATTTGTATATATATTTTATAGAAATAAGTCCTAAATTATACGTATATGTATAAAATTACTAGAATTGTGAATTATCAATATATATGTCATTTACATCAATATAAAAAAATGAGTTTCATATTATTTTGCACTAAATATATATTTAAAATCATTATTTTTTTTAGAATTATGATCAAATAAATTGGATCACATAAGAAGTGATGAGTCTGACATGTGTTATGTCAGCCTCCAATACGAGACATGGCAAAAAAAAAAGTGTCCTACTTCTTAGGAAGAGAGACTATATATAATACAAAACGGAAACAAGAAAACATGAGCATATATTAACCAGTGGTTTCTTGGAAAGAATTATGCAAGATTTAGTATGTATATTAGGGTTTTAGGGATGGTTTTTTTCTGGAAGTTGTAAAAGAAGAACAAATAAGGCAATTAGCTAGGCAAAAAGGGGGACAAAAAAGATGATTATAAAGAAAAGTGATTCCCACATTTAGTTAAACAACAAAACAATAATACCATAATATGTTACTATTAGAATGTAAAAGGGACAGCTCATTTCCCTCAATAAAATACAAATCCAGTACTACTAGTCTACTATTAGTGCTATACTTATACCCTTTCCCAAACAAATTAAACCAGGAACCCCTTTTCCTTTCGAAATTCTTTTAGCTCAGACTAATTTACACTCTACCTTTCAAAAAAATTTAAAATTGTCCGATAGGAATATATGTAGTATTAAATTACTAATTAAACTGTAACTTAATTTGATTGTACTCAACAATATTTTGAAGTCAAGAGGAGGAGGGAGGGGGAAAGGAAATAAAAGGAGTAACTAGTAGTAGTATGAATAAATACAAATATATGAGTTGACAGGGGCCTGCCTGGTTTGAAAAGATTGACCCTTCTCTCTGCTTCTGCTCCTTTGCCCTTTCCTGTTCTCTTTCTCTCTCCTACCTTATAGCTCCTCCTCCGATGGAATGGACACCTCCTCCATCAGATCATGATCAGATCATGAAAGTTTCAAACAAAATAAAACCTTTCAATTCAAATCTGCAAATTCTCAGATTCTCTCCTTGTCTCATCCATCCATCCATCTCATAAGGTCAGACAGAGAAATCAAGAGAGAGAAGAGATAGCTAGAGAGATCCCACATCCCATCCCTCCAATGAAAGTGAAACTCCACTTCATATGATCATCAACCATCATACCATCATTGACACCCTACAAAAACAACCAAAACATCCAACCAAACACATAACAGGGAGAAAAATAATGACAAACAAACAATAGAAAAGAAAGATGTGACGTGGAATTGAAAGAAAAAGAGAGAAATGATAAGAGTTTATATAACTAATATCATCAATATATATAAATATAACCCCATCATCAATAATATAATAATGGTAATAGTTAACCATTAATATATATCTTCATGAACTTTAATTTCATGAAGCTTTTTCCTAGTAGTACTCTTTTACTTTTATCATCTTCACCACCACATTGGTCATACCAATATATATTTTGAAGAAACATGCATGATTTTCTTTAATAATCATGAGAATGGTGATGGTACATTGTTGGATGATGATGATGATGATCGTGTCGACTCATATGATCCCTCTGGCTACTCTCATGATCATGATCTCCATCCATTCTTGACGAACTCATCTGACCACCACCACCACCACCAGAACCAGCAGCTCCAAGGTTCAAATACACCAATCTTGAATCAAGATTTATGTTCCCAAGATTACTCCCACCGCCACCGCCACCGCTATTATTGTTGTTGTGTTCATCAGGAGAACAACTCATAGGTGGATAAATCGGAGCGGAATTATTAGGTGGTGGAGGGTTTCCTTCTTCGCGAGAAATCACCAATGCAGCTGATTGAACAAGTTCAAGACACAACCTAAGCTTGTTTGGCTCAATGTGTGCTAACCCTGGCACTGCCCCCTTGAACAAGAAATCTGAAGTTAGGGTTCTGAGAATATCAAGAGGGGTCACCCCATCCACTGTTCTCACATTAGGGTCCGCGTGATGATCAAGAAGCACAGCAACCATGTCTGGAGAAACCATATCCGCCGCGATATGTAGCGGGGTTTTCCCAGCTGGCCCCGCTTGGTAGTTCACATCCGCTGCCCCTAATTCCAGCAATGCCTTAACCACTTCTCTACTGCAACTCTCAACCGCATAATGCAATGCCAGTGCTTCATCAAGATTTAGGCCTTCCCCCATCACCATCAGCTTCACCAATTCCACATCCGACGAGTCCAATGCCCTCCTCATGCGGCGAATCTTCTGGTCCTCAAGGTCCGCCGCGGTGGTGAGGTGGTGATCGTGGTGGTGGTGGTTGTGGTTGTGGTGGTGGTGGTGACCGGGGAGTATGGAGGAGGGGCGGCGGGCGAGGGAGGATTTGAGACGGAGCTCTTCAATTTTGGCAACAACATCAATGGGGAGATGTTTGGCGAGGACTTCGGGTGGGAGGCCTGATTTGGCTACAAGATGAGAGCAAGTAGTCCAAAGCTGGTGCAGTTCTTGCTTTCTTGATGCTATCAGCACTTTCATCACGTCCTCAATTAATGCCTTCTCTACCATGCTCGCCAATTGCTTCTGTGATTGGACCATGGAAAGGAAAACAAACACACAAAACAAGAGAATCAGTGACTAATTTAATCATTCATTCCAATATACAACTAGTTTATTTATACTAAATCAATCAATGACAAGAAGTTGTTAGTAGTAGTTACTAAGTTTTTTATTAATTTTCATTGATTTATGATCCGTACTTGCATTTTCTTTTACAATGATTTGAACATTGGACTTTTAATAGATCTTTTAATCACTCGCCACAATAGACCATCAGTATTAGCATTGGTAAATAAATGACTTAGCATAAGTTTTGGTGATATAATACCCAAACAAGGAAAGTGCATGATTTGGCATAGATTTGGGTGGAAGACATGATCAAAATCAAAGAGCTAAATTTAGAAAGTCTTGAAATTGAAAATAATAATAATAATAATAATAATATATAATTCCTGAAACCCATGATGCTGTCACATGAAATCAATCAACGTTTGACTCATAAAATCAGAAACAGAAGTAGAAGAAATGGGTAGAAAGAAACACTGTACTGTAACAAAAACTCCTGAGAAAATGAAAGAAAAAAAAAAACAAGAATGGCAAGAAAATATTGTACTCCAAAAAAAATAAGAAAAGATAAAATCAAACCGACCGGGTGGGTGAATTAGAGAGTGGAGGAGAGACCTGAGTGAGCATTGCGAGCTGTTCGACACCGAAATATCTGGCGGCGGCGAGGGTTTCGAGCGCGAGATCGACGGCGGAGGTGCAATGTGTGTGCCAACATCCTCTCTCGCCGCAATTAGGCCTGGGCTCATGCTTCTGAGGAACAATAGAGACTTGTCCGCTGTACAAGAACTGCAGCAGCAGCAAGAAAACTTCATACCCGACCGAGTTCACCGGTATCACATTCGGAGGAGGACCACCCGACCTCGACCCGCCGGGAGACGATCCACCCCGCGAACCGGAAGGGTCGAGAACACCGCCGGGGGGGTCGGGCCCACAGAAGAATTTGCGGAAGAAGAGGCTCCTGGCGGCTAGGATACAGCGGTGGGCGTGGACTAAGCGACCTTCTACGCTGAAAGTTACATCGGAGAAAGCTTGGCCGTTGATGAGGAGGTTGAGGTAGTCTAAAGATAGAGATCTTAACGAGTCTTCAAGGGTCATATCTTTCCTTCTTCTTTTTATCTATTTAAAAAATAATATTGGTTACTTTAATATAGATAATTTTTTTAATTAGGGTTGTGGGTGTGGACTATATTTCTGAGTAGCTAGCTGTATGTATGATAAAAGAAGGACAAAAGTGATAGCAGCAGCTAGAAGTTTAGAAGAGGAAGAGGAAGATGTAGATGATGACGAGGAGGAGATGAACAAGAACTCATTTCTTGATTTTCTTGATTTCTTTGGTGGTGGTGGTGATACTGTTTTTGAGTTGAGAGAGAATGGAGAGATTCTTTTATTTATTTATTTTTGTTTCTGTTGGGAGGAGAGGAGAGGTGTGTGGTGTTAGATATTTTGTTTCGTTGAGAGAGAAAAATATACTAACAAACCAAAGAGACAAGAGACAGAGAGGTGAAAGAAAGTAAGAGAGCAAAATGGGTGGCTATTCTGGGCGGCTGGGGTATTTAAATACAGTATACGTAAATGATTCTTTAATGTATTTGTTATTTATAAGTCAATACGTTTTCCTGATGACACGTAAATTATGAGTTCAATTTTTAGGGAATGTGTATAACAAATTTGTAAAATAACAAGAAGTGTCGGGTGGTTACTACTTACTACAAAAATATTATACACAGTGAGAATAAGAATAAGAATAAGAATAACATGAGGAATTGAAAGAGAGTATTTTCCTAATTTTGATCCTTAGTATATAGTATTAGTTAATTAGCTAGAGCTTCTAATTAATCCTTGTTTTAAGTAAGATTAGTAATATAAGCTACGTACACTGTATGTTGAGCAAGCATGATATACTTTATGACTTTGAATTGTGTTGACTTCTACACTAATAGGGTTCTGTTGTTTGTGGGACCATCC
The DNA here is from genome assembly GCA_963691705.1 of Viola odorata. NCBI lineage: Eukaryota > Viridiplantae > Streptophyta > Magnoliopsida > Malpighiales > Violaceae > Viola > Viola odorata. Next base: position 41,110,049 of record OY829544.1, read on the forward strand.
AACCATTTTTAATCATTTCTCAACAATTTTTATTTTAATGCAATCTATTTTAATTGGTTAATGAGTTCAATTGCACTCTTTACTCTTTAGAATTAATTCTTGTATTGCTTTAATTAAAAAAAAAAGTAGGGTTTAATTTAAATCTCATATTTGAATATAAAAAATAAATAAATAAATTATGTCGGAAGAATTATTTCTTAAAAAACGTAACGATGATAGGATTGGTGTCCTCCCGAAAAGGATATTTTCATTTAAGTATTAAAGTTCATAGGTTAGATAATTGATAATCAGCACAAATTAAAAAGAAATTAGTTAAAAGTTAAGGGTTGGTGATAGTAATATATTTTGTTCTTTTTTAAAAGGTAATACACGTGATGGGAAAAATGACACGTCATTCTTTCATATTGCAGAACGAGCCTTCTAATTAAAAAATTACCAGCTCTAATAATTAATATGGTTTTTTATGATCTTTCTTTTCCTTTATTTTATTCTTGTGCATGTCGGGCCGGACATAATCGGGCCACTTGTTATGCCCATTTATGCTCAATTACTCCAAATTTAAAATTGCTCTAAACTAGTAAATTCATAAATATTTCCAATCAGACTGATTAATTTTAGGTGAACAATTCAACTAATTACAGCACGTCGTATTTATGATATAAACTATGAATTCAACTTTTAGTATCGTAATAATCATTAATTTATAGTTGTTTTTTAATAAATAAAAAAATTGGGTGGATAAAAGTTATAAAACTCACAATATGACCCGGCCCTCCATGTAAAATTTTATTCGCAAATTAAATTTTATTATTTTAGCGTTATTTTAATTATTATTTTTTTACTTTAGTAACTTAATAGTTAGTAAATTAGTAAGGTCTAAATTATTTTAAATTATTAATAAATTCTTTAACAGTATGGTACGAAGAAATGGCATTTGTTTTGTGGGAGTCATAAATAATTTATTTAGCTTTAATTCAAGTTTGAATCTATAATAAGTTAAGCAAGATAAATTCAAAATTCATTTTTTTAGGGTTCAACAATATTGTGAATGTACGCAGCCTAGTGATTAATGTGCTTTGATGTGATAAACCTAATAGTAGGTTTTGAGTTTGAATTTCACCCGATCTATAGATAAAAATGATTTAAATTCATAATGTTTTTTATTTAAGAAAAATGCTAACGGGATGGCAGGTTGATGACTTTTGTAAGGTAACGGAAAATGATGACAACCTATCAGGAGAATTGTTATTGAAAGAATATTTTGAATTTGTGAATGTCAAATGAAAAAATATATTTATTTATCTTGTATATCTATTAAAATTAATTATATTATTAATTATGAATACAGATCGAATTCATAATTTACTTTCTCCAACATTCTAAGGATGTCCAATTAAGAGAAAAAACTTATTGTCCAAAGGTTTTCCAATTGCATTTTTCAAGAATGTGACAATTGCAAATTTGGAGTGATTACCCCTAAAAATATTATTTCCCCGCTAAATTTTGATTAATAGCATTAATATCTATCCTCTTGAAAATAGTATAACAATACTTGTATTTTCATTGGGTAATTTTAAGAGTTCCATCCAAAAGTTTGCAGTTAGTCAAAGTTAGTGTGCGTACTTTCTATTAATTTAATAACTATAAAAATTCAAAAAGAGTATATCATAAAAATAATATACACTAATTAGTTAAACAATAATTTTACGTGCTAGTCCATTGTATTTATTATTCTCTTTCTTTTCAATTTTAAAAAAATAAACCTCAGAAATTGTATAATTGATCGCACGGTAATTGTTATGCCTTCCATGAGCTTTGAGAATATAAGTTAGTGGATATAATAAGAGTGCTACCGACTCTTTAATCATGAGGAGCTCGAAGAAAGAGCTTAATTAAGCACTTATTAATTAATAATTTGGTGTATAGGAGAAATTGTCTCCTGGATTATTTTCATCTACCAACAAGAATGTTGTAAACAAAATGATTACAATATTGTCAACACTAACTCCATTTGTGATTACAAGAATGCGTATCAAAATTACAATTTGAACTACTAGTAAAAAATAGTACTTTAATTAGCACTAAAATTAGAAACTAAAGAATGGTGAAATTGGATATACCAAAAAAAAAGAATATGGTGAAATGGTGAAGGATGAATGGTAAAGACCCAATCGATAAAATGCATGGGATGAAAATGAAACATATGACAAAAATAGATACAGCTTTTTTTTCTCCCTCGATGTTCTATTATGTCTTTTCTGTTAATTTCGTTTGAGTATTATAATATATATGACAAAAATAGATACAATTTTTTTTTCTCCCTTGATGTTCTATTATGTCTTTTCTGTTAATCTCGTTTGAGTATTATAATATTCTAAAAATATGATTTTCCAATATGGTTTTTTTAAAAATGATTTTCCTTTTCAACCACAAATGTTGATTGACACAACCTAGTAGAAAACGTGCAGATTGAGTCTTAAACGCTGAGGTGATAATTAAACAAAAGTACTACTAGTTGTTGAATTAGTAGGATTAAGGAGTGGAATTATATGGATGGACGGGGGCTGGTGGGTGGTGCCATTGGTGGTGGTGGGGGCTGAACTTAGGTCTTATTGGGAACCGTGTCGGCCGTGTCTCGGGGGCTCATGTTCAAAAATCGGGACTAGTGCCCTATAAAGGAAGGGGAGGAGTGGGGGCCTGCCCTGGTGAGGGAACGCACGTGAGACAAAGACTTTGGAAGGTGCAAAAGCAAAGAGAGAGTTACTACCATTTGTTGCTAAGGAGTGTTTTTTTTTTGTCCGTCTGTGGAGTATTTTCACGGATAACTTCTTAATTGAAATCAATTTCATTTGAATTATATTATAATTTTAAATAATAATAACTTTTTATTATAATTTATTCTATTTTTTAATTCGATAGTAAATAAACTTTTTATCAATAAACGTAATTATTATCGTTTTATGTTTGTGTATTAAATGAGAGGGGTTATAGCTTGTAGGTTACAACTTGTTTTGCCTTATTATTTGTTTTTTTTTAGTTTTCTTTTAATCTGGCTAAGGGCAAAAATCCAAAAGACCGAGAAATAATGAAAGCATGTAATGTAAAGTTAAATGTAATGTAATGTTATGTACACACAAAATCCTATTGATTGACAACACATCCACTGACTGTCTTATGATTTCAAAGACCCTCGATTTGACGTTTGACTTGTCTTTTCATCCCTCCTCTAATCTCCTCTCCTCTTCTCCACCCAACCCCAACCCCAACACCTTCCTTCCATAGGACCATTCCATATCCATAATCCATCCACTCCCCCAATGTCTAAAATCACTAGTACATAAGTATTGTGGCATTTTCAAGCATTTTTAACGACAATTATAATTGTCACAAAGATTTTTAACGGCATTCTTACAAATATTATTATTGCATATATTCTTATAATCTCTACCCCATAATAGTAAGTAGCATTTATAGCAAATTCTAGTGTAGATCCAATTAAATTCCACAGTTAAATTTCACAATAGTCGAAGGAAATTGTGGCAATTAAATAAATGCCACTAAAATAATTATCACAACTTCATATTTTTCATTGGAAGGCAAAAAAAACATCGTCGAAGAACCTCCCACAAACAATCAACCGACATGTGAGTCGCGCGGTTTGCATGTGACACGACCAGTGTTTCGCAAGATATTATTATGCTAGGGTAATGAGGATTCTATCACAAGACCTGGTGGCACGTCGAGGCTTGCTACTCCTAGGGCCTCTACCATCAGGCCAACATTTGATTCTTGTATATATGTTACCTCTTTATTACTCCATCTGGTCCCCAAAAAACGTCGTTTGGGGGCCGGACACACGGATTAAGAAAATATTGTTCGCTATATTTGGGGGTCGGGCACACGGATAATGCCCTTCATTAATTCACTTTATATCCACACTGCCACTACTCACTCTTCACCTCTGCACTTCCTCCGCGCGATTTATTTTACGGGAAGAACAATGGATGACAACTAATTCGACCCTATCCATTTATTTCACTACAATCCATTACCACTGGCAGACTTATTAATGGTAAGATAGGAGTATTTCCATTGGTTACTGAGGTTGTTGCTATGAGGTCTAGTTCAAATAGGATCGCTGGGATATTAGAAGTGAAGCCAATTCTCAAAATAGATAGGCAAGTCATTAGGCAGTTCATGATTCAACATATTTTACCTGCCATTAAGGACAAATAACCGAGGGATAGCCTCATGCAATCAATTATCATCCATCAGGATAATGCAAAGACACATATACACGAGAATGATATTGATTTCTTAGCTGCAGTAGAGAATGTAGGAATGAACATAAAATGTTGTGTCAGCCACCAAATTCCCCTGATTTAAATGTTCTTGATCTAGGATTTTTTTAGAGCTATTCAATCTTTGCAAGAAAAGAAATGTGCAAACAATCTAGATCAATTGGTGGAAGCAGTCAAGAAAGCTTTCCTGGAGTTTTTTGATGTGAAGGCTAACAACATTTTCATCACTTTACAATCATGCATGATTGAGATTATGAAAATTATGGGATCCAATGCTTATAGAATCCCTCACATAAAGAAGGAATAGTTGGCTAATCAAGGTATGCTTCCTTCCAGATTGTCATGTGATCCAATCATGCTTGCAATTGTTGTTGCTCATCTGCCACATTTACTTTGTAAGACAGGGTGTTGTTTGTGCAATCCACAAAATATATTTAGGTGGTTAATTGTATATTGACACTGAATTGTTAATTGTATTGCAGAAAATACAGTTGAAGATTGATTTTTCAATGCTTGGCAGATGGATTTTTGGTTAGGAGGGCCAATTGAAATTGGTTAATTTTTGGACAGATTTAGATAATTAGTTGTTAATTTAGGTGGTGCCTATAGTAATTTGACAGTTAATTTAGGGATGAATTATATGGTAGAACTCACTGTAAATTCAGGTAAATCAAACTCTGTTTGCTACTGTCAGTAATGGTGAAAGATGTCACATTAAGTAGGAAATATGCAAACATAGTATACTCTAACTCAGATGATTTGTGCAGACAAAAATGAGTATTACATTTTGTTTAACAATGTTACTAACAAAAATTCTATTTTATTAGAATTTTAGGAAAAACTATGTTTGCTTTGAATGCTAGGGGAATGTATGTTTTGGTTGGTTTGCAGTTGTTAAACACAACAATGGATCGTTCTGCTTTGGTTTAATGCATTGGAGTTCTATTTTGGTTAGTCTGTAATTGGATGATTATGTTTTGGTTTAATGCATGAGAAAGTTAGGGTTAGGGTTGGTTTGCAATTGTTAAACACAACAATAGATGATTTTGTTTTAGTTTTAATACAATAGGAGAGTTAGGGTTAATGTACTAGTTTGCGATTGGATGATTCTGTGCAATTCATAAACCTGGTTAGCCCTGTTGCGTGTATTGCATGAGAAGATTTGTATGTTTCATATAGCAACTATTGGATAGCAATTTTACTACATAAAGCATTTAAGATATCTGACAATAGATAATTTGCATGTTTCAAACTGTTACTGTTGGATAGGATTTGACACACGCCTCATTGAAGAAATATGGCAAGAGAAGGATAGTATTGCAACTGCAATACTCAAACAGACGTATTGTTTTGCAACCGCAACACACCAAGAGATTTATGTGCTTTTAAGCAGCCTTTTACATTCCCAACCATTGCGTCGTTTGGCCATTGCACCGTTTCAATTGCACCCATGAATACACCTCTCCCTAGCCTTAATTTTCTTCTATAAATACCTCTCATTCATACAGTAGCATCTACTCTAAACTGCCACAATTACCTCTGTTCTGATTCAACTAATTTGCAGGTTGATACGGTTCAAGGGTCGCACCAAACTCTAGGGTGTGTTAATGAAGAGACGCGAGAAGAGCCTAAGACTGCGTCAGAGTCCAGAGATGATTTGGTGGTCAAGATGAACTCCCAATTGACTAATTCCAAAAATACAAGATACCTGAAGATGTTAGGAAGATCCTGTCCAAAAATCAGGTCAATCGGATGAGGGAATCAAAATGAAAGTCGAGTCAAGAAATTAGTGCGCAGTCTGGAAACGCAAGGAATGAAGTTCTACTCTACGAAGGAGTTCTAGAGTGATAATAATTATAATTATTGTAATTATAATTAGTATTTATCTTAGATTAGAAATTCTAGTTAAGATAGTATTAGTAGTTCTATTTCTAGTAAGACTTGTATTGTAATTTGCCTATTTAGTTCTTTTCCTATTTTAATTAGAAGTTGTAATTTGCCTATTTAAAGGCTTGCTTTATTATTAATAAAATCAGATCAAAGTTTTCAACAAATACACCTTACCAAATCCCCGTTTCCCCATTCTACCTTCTTATTCTTTTGATCTCCGGAGCAAGCCGTTCTTGTGTAACTTAGTCGCTTAACTGGGTACTCGACTAGGGAGCGACCTTCGTGGTGCTTGAGGGATTCGAGTGCAGGTGCGTTGGAAGCGTGTGCTTGACTTGTGTGGCGCTTGAGGGATTCTTGCGTAGTTCTGCAAGGAGCGTGGCGTAGGCAAAGCGTGGCAGCTGAGGGATTCGGTTGTGGAAGGTGCGTGAGCTATGCGTACGTGTTCATTGAGTGGCAACCGTGTGACTCGGTTGTGGGAGGTGCTCAAGGGGCGTACTAGCGATTCGAGGGATTCGTTTCGTTGAAGCTTGTGTGACTCAAGCTTCGAAATCGTGTGATTCAATTTCTTGGAGATTGCCAAAGACCTCATTCATTGTTATACATTCGTAGGAGTGATTCCTTCGCATTAACCTCAATTAGTAGTATGGGATGCTAATTGATTAGAGAGAGTATTCGAGGAGGGAGGATTTGTTTTAATTCCCGCACCAAATCGACAAGGAACAAGATCTTTCACTTATGCGCGTCTTGGCCTAGCCAGGATCGTATCAGTTGATAGCGGAGCTCAAGGGAGTTCACGATTTGGTAACAAAATCCTCAACTGTTTGTTTTTCATTTCTGTTTCGAATTTATTTTTCAATCGATACCAGTTGGAGTCCGTTTTTGAGGAAAAAGGGTTTGTTGGAAAGCCCTATATGTCAGGAGTCCGAATCAAGAAGAATCAGGTGATTCGGACATCGGAGCCAAAAGTTGTGCTTGTTTTACTAAAGTGTGTTCACCGAAAACAGATTTGCACTCTTGTGTTAAGTTTGATTAGGTGATTGATATGGCTGAAAGAAATTCGGGAGGAAGGTACAAGGAGATGCTGGAACCCTTGAGGAACCTGGACTCAAGGTTGGAAAGCATGGAAGAGCAGCAGAAGAGATTTGAAATTTGTTTCAAGGGCTTAAACGATCAATGGCGCGATAGTGTGCCAATTCGGCACTATGAGCAAACAACAAGCGGACCTTCAAGCAAGAATCAAGAGGATGGTGATGATCATGTCGACTTGATAAATCTAGAAGGCTTGGGAACAGAGGCGCCAAAGGAAGAGCAGAATGTTGATGTCACAAAGGAGAGAGATGATGAACCAAGACGATTGACTAGTGTAGAACACAAAGTATGGTTGCGTCTTCTCTTGATGAGAACGGATTTGCTTGAATTTGAGGAGTCACTTGGAGAGTGCGATTCCTTGGATGAGTACTCAATTACTACTCAAGAAAATAAGGAAGGATCGCTGTCCTTTTGGAATTATTTGAATAAAATTGAAGGGCGAGCGATTTGAAGTTTCGATCATAGCGTTGCGTTGAGGAATGATTATGAGATCATGATAGCGCCGATTTGTGCAACCTATGGATTGGATAAGGAGGAGATTTTATGGAGGTATAATCTATCCTTGGAGAGTATAAATTCCGATTCGAGGATGAATCGCTTTCAAGGGGAAGGGAATGATATGGTTCAAGGGTCGCACCAAACTCTAGGGTGTGTTAATGAAGAGACGCGAGAAGAGCCTAAGACTGCGTCAGAGTCCAGAGATGATTTGGTGGTCAAGATGAACTCCGAATTGACTAATTCCAAAAATACAAGATACCTGAAGATGCTAGGAAGATCCTGTCCAAAAATCAGGTCAATCGGACGAGGGAATCATAATGAAAGTCGAGTCAAGAAATCAGTGCGCAGTCTGGAAACGCAAGGAATGAAGTTCTACTCTATGAAGGAGTTCTAGAGTGATAATAATTGTAATTATTGTAATTATAATTAGTATTTATCTTAGATTAGAAGTTCTAGTTAAGATAGTATTAGTAGTTCTATTTCTAGTAAGACTTGTATTGTAATTTGCCTATTTAGTTCTTTTCCTATTTTAATTAGAAGTTGTAATTTGCCTATTTAAAGGCTTGCTTTATTATTAATAAAATCAGATCAAAGTTTTCAGCAAATACACCTTACCAAATCCCCGTTTCCCCATTCTACCTTCTTATTCTTTTGATCTCCGGAGCAAGCCGTTCTTGTGTAACTTAGTCGCTTAACTGGGTACTCGACTAGGGCGTGACCTTCGTGGTGCTTGAGGGATTCGAGTGAAGGTGCGTTGGGAGCGTGTGCGTGACTTGTGTGGCGCTTAAGGGATTCTTGCATAGTTCTGCAAGGAGCGTGGCGTAGGCAAAGCGTGGCAGCTGAGGGATTCGGCTGTTGAAGGTGCGTGAGCTACGCGTACGTGTTCATTGAGTGGCAACCGTGTGACTCGGTTGTGGGAGGTGCTCAAGGGGCGTACTAGCGATTCGAGGGATTCGTTTCGTTGAAGCTTGTGTGACTCAAGCTTCGAAATCGTGTGATTCAATTTCTTGGAGATTGCCAAAGACCTCATTCATTGTTATACATTCGTAGGAGTGATTCCTTCGCATTAACCTCAATTAGTAGTATGGGATGCTAATTGATTAGAGAGAGTATTCAAGGAGGGAGGATTTGTTTTAATTCCCGCACCAAATCGACAAGGAACAAGATCTTTCACTTATGCGCGTCTTGGCCTAGCCAGGATCGTATCACAGGTCTCCCACCATGGAACGTGAACCATTGCCTATCTAAACTGCCACAATTACCTCTGTTCTGATTCAGCTTATTTTGGCTTATCAATAGAAAGATGGGAGTAAGAGACGCAACATTTCAATGAAGTCTAGATCCCAGGTTGGGTCCGCCAACTAAAACATACCTGCAATTGGGAGCTTGTTGAGGTCGAAATCTCTTTCCACTTTGTACTTGGCTACCAACAGTTCTCTTCAACAGATGTTTCGTTCAAGACAAAATCATGAATCACTTTGGCCCGTGCTTTTGATAGCCTGGACTTCAAACGCCTAAAATTCACGATTGGCTCCACGACTGGCTTTGTCCCGTCGTCAAAATCTCCACGATTAGATCTGTCTCATCAACGGAAGCCTCCACAATTGGCTCTGTCTCATCGACGGAAGCTTCCATGATTGGCTCCATCACATCGTCGGAAGCCTCAATAACCGCATCCACGGCCTCTTCCCCGATTCCAATGGAATCTCAAACCACCATGTTCATGGAAGCATCAAATTCAACCATGCAATTGTATTGAGAATCTTCCTAATAGTCAATACTTTTTATGATGGACGTCAACAATACGGGAAAAACCCTAATTTTATATGGAAGTGAGGAATAAACAGTGAATGAAGAAGGTAAAATGAAAGTGGATAAAAATCAAGAAATATAGGCAACCAAAATTTTCATTTCCCACCCAATTTCATTTTCAATTTGCCTCTGAATTCTTGATTGAAAATTCGAATGATTGGCTTTCAAACGAGTGAGAGAGAGATCATTGCATGTGGTAGAGGGAAATGGTGCTAGCGCGTTTCTTTGGTGGTAAGGGTAAAGTGGTCAGATTTAAGGGAAAAGTATTTGAGGAGGTGAGAACGACATTTATTTCGGTATGGGAAAAAATGTCTAAAACGACATTCTTTCCGGACCTGAGGGAATAATTTATATCATATCTCGTCCTGCAAAGTTTTATTTAAATATAAGTAATATTTACTCAAAATAATAATATAAGTAACACAAAAATGTTATAATACCAAAAATTATTAACCTTTTTTTTCTTTTTTCCTTTATACTATATGTTGGAGAATCGCGCTTCTTTGAAAGTCTGACAATGCTTAAACGGGACAAGTCTTAGCCTAGAGAACATTCAAGGATAAAAAAAAACATGACATTTGACATATAATAAATATTAAATGTTAACATTTTCCTTTCTTTTTTCCCATTATAATATAGTTGTTTCCTAAAAATTTAATCAAATGAAACTAATATGTTGACATGTCATACATCAAACTATAGCTTTGATATTTGGTTAGTAAGATTAAAATATACTCATATAACTTTTTTTAGAAGAAAAAAAAAACTAGTATCTTGAGTCGAAATTAGGGGTGGCAATATGGGACGGACGGACGTCCATGGTGCAATCCCATTTGTCCATTTAATAAATGGACGGACTTGTCCAAGTCCATTTAATAAACGGACGGACAAAACTCGTCCATCTAAATTTGGACGGACGGGACGGGTTCCCGTCCAATAATAATTCTTTCTGGGAATTGATTTTTTTTTGAAAAATAATATTTTTTTTAAAAAAATTGAAAAATTATTATTTTCGAAAAATAAGAGTACTTTTTTTGATTTTTTTTTTTAAAAAAATATTTGAAAAAAAATTATTTTTGAGAAATTAATTATTTTTAAAAAAATTAAATAATAAACGGACGGACGGGAACTCGTTAGGTTTGTCCCGTCCGTCCGTATATGTAGTTGAACGAGTCTAACCCAATCCATTTATTAAATGGACATAGACGGACAGGACGGACAAATGGACAATTGTCCATATTGCCACCCCTACTTACGGTTACAGTAATTTGGGAGTTCATGCATTTAATATTTTTTGCTGAGCCAATAGGTAAAACCCGGCATACCAAAATCATTTCGGCCATTAAAATAATTAAAGCGATAGTCATGAATATTCTACCAAAGTATTACTATAAAGGATAGCAATTATCTTAAGCCAACGAAGAGCTGTGTATGATACCACATTAGGAAATAACAATTAATAATAAAGAAGAAACGCTTTCACTCCTCTAATAATTAATTACTATCTCCAGCCAGCAAAATACTAGTAGTAATTTAATCAGTATATTATTTATAAGTTAGAAATATTTTTTCTCATTTAACCCCTGCTCAATATGCCCCTAATTTTATACTTCTGTCGTGTACGTTTACTTCTAATTTAGTTGTTATTAGTCATTAGACCCCGCCATTAGTCTCGTCCGTTCAGTCCTCTTTACTCGACACGTATTTTAAACGACGTTGTTTTACACAATATATTAACTAAGTTAGGAGCAAATGTGTGGGTTGAAATATAAAATTAGGGAGCTAGCTATTCAACAAGGGGTTAAAATTACGATATAATTTAGGAGTGAGAGAAAAAGTCAGGGTCTGATTTAACTTTTTTTCTAAAATAAATTAAATTGACATAACACTTGATCCAAATTAATTTTCATTTCTCCCTTAGGAATAAAGTCCAGAAATTAGATGTACAAATTATAGAAAAAATTAATTTTAGTTAGACAAAATTAGATAGTTAAATCTTTTTGTAAAAATAGGAAAAAAATGCATTGACCAATGATGTGACACACATCCCCCTTCTGGTTTTCTTTTCACATTTTTACATTTTAAATTTTATTATTTCTATTATTTTTTCAGATATTTTCCTTGCATTAAAATAAATAAATTGGGATGAGGTTAATTAATTAAGATTTTTTTTCTCACTTTTGAGATTTATTTTCAAATTAAAATTAAGTTTAATTTTTTATTATCATTCTGTCTTAATTTTTTTTTAATGGAGATAAAAGGAAAAAATCGTGTCAGCAACTTAACAGAATGAAATAGACAGTGTTAGTCTAGTTTGTTTGAAAGTGGAAGGTACGAGTGTGTAAGTGACTAATGGAGGGTAAGTTAAGAGCAAACGTGAGTAACGAAATAAGAAATTGGAAATAAATTTACCGAGAGATTATAATTAAGAGGTGATTTAAAAACGATGATATAATTTGTTTCCTTTATAATTAACATACTTGGTAGTTAGTACTATAAAATCATGTGAACTTTCCTTCCTCTTCTACTTTTGGGGATTTGCCTTTAGGATTAGTATGGGATGAGGGAAAGGAAGGGAAAGGGATGGAACTTTTTAAAGTTCCTCCGTATGGGAATAAAAATAAGTGATGGAAAAAGAGGAAAAGGAGAGTAAAGGAGGGGGAATGAAAGTAAATTTTAGAACTTAACTTCCCTCCTAACTTAAAAAATATTTACTCCCATAAGTGGGAGGAAATGAGAGTAAATTGAGGGAAATTAAAATTTTAACTCATGTGTTCCTATTTTAACCCCTTAAATTCATCTTTTTAATGGTAATCAATTAAATATAAAAGTAAATTCACTCATCATTTTTTCTCTTATTTTCTCTCTCCTTAAAATGACACTCATACAAAGGAAATAAAAAATTATTTCCCTTCCTCTTCTCTCTTTTCCTTTACCTCGTTAAATTTTCCCTGTTTTCCCTTGTGCACTTTAGTTCCCATACTAAGCACTAAAATTCCTTTTTCCTTTTTCCTTTCTGTGAAGGGTTTACCTTTTTTAAAATTAAAAAATTAAGAGCACTAAAGTTCACTCAAGTTTGGTTTAGTTGATAAAAAAACTTTATTCCCAGAAAAGAGCATTGTCTTTCTCGTTTCATTAGGTGAATTCATTGCGGTTATTGTGTATAATGGTATCTAAGTACTCTAATACAAGGAGGTATAAAATTAATCTTAGTATAATGAGATTCTTACGAGAAATTCTACAATAACGTACTTATATTGTCATTATTTGAGTTGTAATATCATATTATAAAATATTAACATGTGTGAATTTTTTAATTATAAAATTTATATTATTGAATAGATCTAATAACTTATTAATGATACGACATGTGATTTAAAAAAAAATACTATATATATACTAGTTAAATAGGCACGTTCTATACACCTGCATTATCTGTTAAATTACTATTTAATAGAATATTTACTCAAGTGCCTTATCTTTTAAATTACCATTAATCATGTCCCAATATATATATATATATATATAAAATTTTGATCAAACAACTTGAATTTTTTTTTATTAAGATATGAGAATTTAAATTATTTTTCTTTGGCAAAATATTATTTGTATAATTGTATAATTTTTCTAACTTTTGTATATCAATTGTTTATTGTAATAATTTGCATTTGATACCTATATTTTTAAAACTTTCAATTTAACCCCTATAATTTTGAAAAATTATATAATTTTTATATTTTTAGTGGTTGAACTTTTAATGACCAAAGAAAAAAATAATATTTATCTTTTTTTGCAAATATTTTTATTTTTTCATTATTAATACTTTTTCTCAATTTACGTCCTTAATTTCTTCAACTTTTCACTAATATGGTTTCTACCATATTTGTTATTTTTTTAAATCCGATTTTGTTTTTGTTTTTTCCTATTTTATTAACCATTGGTTTAAATATTCTGTTTAAATGTGGCTTGTACTATTTGTTTGTTTAATCACCTTTTGTTGTTATATTTTTTTATATTTAATGGCCCATGTTGTGATAAAATGATATAATGTTATCTAAAAAATATTGATAATATATGTGTTGCATCACGTTAGCATCAAAATATCACATTAACACTAAAATGTCATTTGGCAAATTCCATGTCACCACATAATGTGTTGCATGACATAATATGATATCATGGAACATGCCACATAATCATTTGAAGGTGGCATGATGATGCTATGATATGTGCCATGTCATTACATGTACTATTGTGGCACCTTGCCAAGTGGAACCAATCAATCCTTGCCAAATGGAACCAATCAATGATGTGTGACATATCACGCAAGGTCTTTTTCACAGTAAGGGATAATTAAACAAAAAAAAAATGAATATGAGTGATTAAACAAACAATTAGTACGACGGTGCTTAAAGTAACCATTGGTTTAGATGTTTTGTTTAAGTATCTCTTGTACTATTTGTTTGTATAATCACCCCCTGTAGCTATATTTTTCTTGTTTAATCACCCATGTTGTGACATAATGATGACATCACTAATTTTTTAATTTAAAAAAATATCACGTTAGCATAAAATGCCACTTCACGTCACCACGTCATGTGTTACATGACATAATGTGATGACATGGAATATTCCACATCATCTTTTGAAGGTGACATGATGATGCTATGGCATGTGCTATGTCATCACATGCACTATTAGACATCTTACCAAGTGGAACCAATCAATAACGTGATATGTCACACAAAATTTTGGGAGTAATTAAAAAAATTAAAAAAAAAAATTAAAAAAAATAAAAAAATAAAAAAAGTATGTGAGTGATTAAATAAATAATTAGTATTGGAGGTAATTGAAGTAATCATTTAACAAGTCAAATTGTAATTTTTTAAGAAAAAAATATAGGGTTCAACTTGAAAGTTTTAAAAGTATATGGGGCGAAATGGAAAAATTTGGAAACTTAAGGTTTTTTATGTACCTGCTAAAGAAATTGTTTTCTTGATTTTTTTAGCTCTTTCTCACACCAATATAAACTAAAGAAAATAAGAAAAATAAATTTATAATCTTCCAAATTGCTAATACACGTTTTATTATTTTTATATTTCTAATTTTCAAAGATTAATATGATGCTTTTACTAACTCTACTAAAATTTTATTTTTTCTTCTAGAAACTATTCTTTGAAATAAATCACAGTAAATATTACTCTATTATCAGATTTAAATTATTCTTTGATAGTTTCAAAAAATGAAGTAATATATTCTCTATGTTTCATAATAAATGTCATTTTAGGGAGAATATAAGTTTTTAAATTAATTATCATCTATTACTAATTTAGGCAAGTTTTTGTTTAACTTTAGTAACATGTCCTTCGTTAAAACTCCTGAGATTTCTCTCTTTTCAAAAGAAAGTGGTTTAGAAGAGTATTATAGACCAAAATAAACTAAAATCCACTTCTTTGGTACCCGTGCAAAATACAAAATGCTAAAATGGGATTTCATTTCATATCAACATGTTTTAAACGGATTTCAACTAACAAAAAAAAATAAAATTTCAAACCATACGAGCTTATAATTCAACTAATTAGTATATATCGTGTTTATGACATAAGTTATAAATTTGATCCCTTATATAGTAATGATAATTTTTTATTTTGTTTTATTTTTAAATCAAGTATTGTAACGATAATTAATAATATAATTATTATTTTAAAAGAATTTCAAGGGAAAACATGTGAAATAAAAATAACTTTTTTAAGTAGGAACAATTAACATATTCCATGAATAATTTTTTCCGGTACTGTATAAGAATGAATTCTCATATTTAATTTATTATTTATCATTTTATAATAAAAAAAATTCATTACAATTAACTTATTATTTATCATTTTTAGTAGGAACAATTATATATATAAACTTATTTATTTTTATAATTTAAATTAATTGACAACACAAACTTAGATTATCTATGTCTAAATTCCGTGTGGCTTCAAAATTTTAAATTGTACGAAAATCCAACACATTGGAAGAGATGCCTTTGTGTGAAAGAATTCCAAGAAAAAAAATTAAATAGTATTATTATAATTTAATTTATTTTTTCATTATATATATATGATTTTCTTGAACTTTTACCCTTAATGAAAAAATAAATTAAATTATAATATATACATATATAGTATATATGGACTACGGCCTAAGATTGACATTGACCCGTACACATACTGCACGGATAAGCATACATCATCCTCACTAGGAATCTTTACTGTCAATCTTAAAATTCAAATTCAAATTCAAATTCTGATTTTCTTTTAGTATTTTTATCCCGTCATCATCAATCAAATAATTAATAAATTAAAAATAAAAACAATTTTAACTCTATTTTGTTTTATTTTGAAATCTATAGGGTTATGATTACTTTTGTCCTCACCAAGCAAGCCCGGAACGTTTGTATACGCGCATATGAGTGTTTTTATTTTTTAATTTATTTTTTTATAAATAAATTAGTTATATTATTAATTATCATTATAATATCAATTCTGTAATTCTCTACATTTTCAAACTACATAATATCAAAAATTGAATTTATAACCTAATTAAATTATAAGACGGTATACACTAACCAACTAAATTACAATTTTATGTACATAGGAGTGTTTTAATTATATAACCATTAGATAGTTCCCAATTGAATCGGTTTGGTTCCGGTCGTTGACTTTTTTTTCCAGTCAGATCAGGTACCCTCTTGACCGACCGGGTACCCAATTGAATCAGATCGGTTCGGTTTGGTAAATCGATTAATGTAAAATATGAATTTCGGTTTGAAATTTTGGATTTTTACAATTGGATTGGTTTAATCAACTAGATTATTCTCGTAATTGAGTTCGGTTGTACCCGTTGGTCATTTTTTATGAGCTCATTTTTCATGAATATTTTTGTAATTCATTATTTAGTATTCCTTCTGTTTTCTATTAAATGACTTTTGTAATAAAAATACGCTAATTAAGAAAATATTTTTTTAACATTAAACAATCATTTCTCTCTTCTATATTAAAAAAATTAACCAATCAGAATTCATCTCTCTTCTACAATCAAATACATTAATCATAAATTACCTAAAAAATTATAAAGAGTCATTTATTTGAGACCAAACATCTCTCTCTAAAACATCATTTATTCCAAACCAGAGGGAGTCTAAAATTTAAAAACAATGTGTAGTTTTCTAGTATATTTATTTATCGAAAGCATAAAATTTAATCAAGTAACGCGCGAGTTTTAGACTAATAAATATTTAAATAGTATATTGATAAATAATAATATATTTTAGACATTCATTAGTTATTAAAGATGAAACTTGATCAGTCAATTATAAGTACATTTAATATGTATAATAAAAACTAAATAAATATATGTATTTTAAATTTAGTTATTTTAATCAAATATATGAATAATTATTATATAGTTTTCATGTATGTTACTAGTCTAAGCATAAATAAAGTAAATTCATTAAAAATATATATATAACTAGTTTATAATTAATACAAGCCCAAAAAAATTAGTAGAATGCAATACTTAACTTAAGTATCAATATTGATAATATATGTGTGCATAGATCGTAAATTAAAAATATTTATTCACTCTCTCAATGATAATAAACAAGATACTAACCTGCGCTTTGCGCAGATAAGTACAAATTTTATTTTTTTATTTTATTGCATTTTGATTTATAAAATAGGTTGAGTGAGTTTACGAATCAGTTAAATGAATTGGGTGAATTTTTTTCCCATCTCTATCTTTCTCTTTTACTTATTATTCATTATACGCATAACTTAGTTATATTAAAAAAATTCAATCACATTGATTAGAAAAAATAAATATCTAACCCTTTAGATGTCAATAATCATTTGTAGCTCAATTTAGTTTCTACCACACTGTCTATTTATATAACTATTTTTATTTTCACATTTGTTTAGCTTGACTTTAGTAGTAATATACTCCCTCCGTCCCGTTATAAATGTCGTTTAAGACTTTTGCACAGGATTTAAGGAATCACTGTGTGCCACTGTAGTTCACGAAAATGCCCTCCATAAATACTCAAAGCTTCCCTTTCCTTGCTCTTCTTCACATTTCACTTCGGCGCATCGTCCTCCCGCCTTTTTCCAAAAAAAATCCCCAAAATCCCTCCAAAATTTTGGGTATTTCTCTTTATTCCGCGGAAAGTTTCAGCTGTCCGATCAAAATGGTCTCTCCCCTGCTATTTTCATTTTCCCACCCATTTTCGACACTTGCCACAGTAGAAACGTTTGATTTTGCGATTCTTTCTTCTGGAAAGAAATGGCTGACAACGATTTCGACCCTATCCATTTGTTTCACAACAATCCTTGCACACGGGCTGGCATCGATAATGGCCATGCATGCGACGGATCCGACGATCTTTGGGATGTTCAAGCACCTGTAGAAGGCGTTGACGCCCAAGCCCCAGATGCGGCTCATGTGGACTAAATCCATGGAGATTGGACAGCCCAAGACCTAAACCCATTACATGACAGTGGGGTTGAAGGTGAAATCAATTTATTTTAACCTTTCATTTGATTAGCGAGAATGTAATTTGTTTTGGTTGGTTTGCAAATGTTTAACACGAGAAAACTCTGTCTCCCTTGCAATGATGTTGTGTTGTCATGATGGTAGGTTCAAATTCAAAAAAGGATAGAGCTCTGCAATGAGGACAGAAGCGCTGCATATAGTTTGCTTCTATAGAAGAGTGTTAACGGGAAGCTAAAGAAATACTCGACAAGGGAAGTTGCTAATACCTTCAGAGTGAACTTAAGATCAATCCAGCGGCTGTGGAAAAGGGGAAGAGAGTCTCCTATCCACAACATTAGTAGCTCGAGAGTTAAGAATTGTGGGCGAAAATGGATTGAATTTGACTTGCCGAAGCTTCGGGATATTCCTTTAAGGGATTGAACCACACTAAGGTCTTTATCTACATCTTTGGGTATTTCGAAGTCCTCTTTGATACGCAAATTGAAAGAAGGAGAATTGAAGCGACATAGCAATACTATCAAACCAACACTCATAGAGGCTAACCGTTTGCAAAGGGTGCGTCACTGTCTTTCAATGATTGATCCAGACTCGCTTCCCACATCGAACCGTTTCTACGACATGGAAAATATTGTCCACATTGACGAAAAATAGTTTCAAACAACAAGGAAGGTCCAGACGTACTACCTCCTGCCAGACGAAGATGAACCTGTAAGAACTATTCAAAGTACCAATTTCATTCCAAAAATTATGTTCCTGGCAGCTATTGCTAGACCTAGATATGACTCACATGGTTGTTGTACGTTTGATGGGAAATTAGGATTGTTTCCATTGGTTAGTAAAGTTGCTGCTGTGAGGTCTAGCTCAAATAGGATAGCTGGAACATTAGAGGTTAAACCAATTAAGGTGATTGATAGACATGTCATTCGGAAGTTTATGATAGATTGCATTTTACCTGCCATTCAGGCCAAATGGCCGAGGGATAGCCTCATGCAGGAGATTATCATTCAGCAAGATAATGCTAAGACACATATACATCATGATGATATTGATTTCTTGGCTGCAGTAGAGAATGTAGGATTAAACATTAAGTTGTTATCTCAGCCACCAAATTCTCCTGATTTAAATGCTCTTGACTTGGGCTTCTTTCGAGTTATTCAATCATTGCAAGAAAGAAAATGTGCAAACAATCTAGATGAATTGGTGGCAGCAGTGAACCAAGCCTATTTGGAGTTCTCTGATTTGAAGGTTAATAACATCTACATAACTTTACAATCATGCATGATTGAGATTTTGAAAATCAAGGGATCCAATGCTTATAAAATACCTCACATGAAGAAGGACCATGTAGCTAGTCTTAGTTTGCTTCCCTCCTCATTGTCATGCATCCAATCATCCTTGCAACTGCTGCTGCTCATCTTCCATATTAACATTGTAAGACATGGTTTTTGTTGGTTAAATAAAGTAAATGTTTAGCTTGATGAACATTGACATTGATTTCTGTTTTTTATTTCCAGGAAGCAGTTGGATTTTTGGGTTTCCATTGCATGACACGGTTGGCTTTTTTTGGACATAGGGGTTAACTACAATTTTTATGCATTCTAATGTTCCTCCTTTAGTTAGTATACGGTTGATGTAGGCAATAACAAATTTGCATGGAAAATCCCTCTGTTTTGCATGCTAAATTGTAATCTAAACTACTGTTTTGCCTGGAAGTGTTGTGACATTGAGTTCTGTTTCCTTATTGCAGGGAATAGATGAATTTTTTGCTTACGAGGGCCAAGTAGAATTAGTAGTATGTGATCTACTTCTATGCGGTTCCTTTAGTTAATAGACAATTGGCGTAGGGATTAAAATATTTGATGAGTCTACCTCTATTTTGCATGTGTATTTGTCCTCTCTATTTCTGTTTTGCTTGGTTTAGTTGTGACATTGAGTTCTGTTTCCTTCTTGCAGGAAATAGATGGATTTTTTGGTTACGAGGGCCAAGTAGAATTTATGCATGTATGTGATCTACTTCTATGTGGTTCCTTTAGTTAATAGACAATTCACGTAGGGATAAAAATATTTGGTGAGTCTACCTCTGTTTTGCATGTGTATTTGTCCTCTCAATTTCTGTTTTGTCTGGTTTAGTTGTGATATTGAGTTCTGTTTCCTTCTTGCAGGAAATAGATGGATTTTTTGGTTACGAGGGGCAAGTAGAATTAGTAGTATGTGATCTAATTTTATGCGATTCCTTTAGTTAATAGACAATTGACGTAGGGAGTCCATCAATGGTGAGATGAGCTCTGTTTTGGCTGGTTATTTCTTTGAACAAATTCTGTTTTGGTTGATGAACATGTGACATCGAGTTCTGTTTATTTATTGCAGAAATTGTTGATTTCATCCGCAGGAAACGATGGAATTTTTTGTTTTGATGGCCAACTAGAATTAGTAGTCTCTTATTTTAGTCAGTTTCATTCGTACTTAGACAATTGGCGTAAGGAGTGTGTATATAGTTGATATTGACGCATAGATGTAGGTGTTAAGGTTGTTGTAATCTGATCCAGCACACATCAGCTACCTTGTTGCGTTTTCTGCTTTGAATTTATGCATGTTACATATACGAGTTGTTGGATAGGAATACGAATTTGTTTTGGATTGTTGTGCATGCGTTAATTTAGGTGTTTGAATTGGGTTGCAACTATAACACTCAAACCATTAATTGTTTAGCTAATCCCACACACCAAGCCAGCCTTTTACATTCCTAACGTTGCTGTCGTTTCAACACTCAACCGGTGCAATCCTTTCCATTAATACACATCCACCTAACCCTACTTCCTTTCTACTATAAAAGCCCTAGTTTCCATCCCTAAACAGCCGCACCAGCATACACCCTTTCTAGCTAAACGTTTGGTTTGCTTCTATTTTTGTGCAGGTTTTCCACCATGGATGTCAACACCAAGGCAACTCTCCACACCTTAGCGGCCAACATCTCCAATCATCTCCATGCGGACACAATCCAGCTGGAGCAGAGGATTCTACAGAGCAATGAAGACCTCAACGAGCTGAATGAGAGGTTGGAGACATTGACGTAGGAGATGGACGACATCATGGAGGATGATGTGCATGAGGGATTTGCCTTCACTACTCTTGCAGCCTTCAGTAACGCCATCTCCCATCTTGATCTCGCTATTACTCATATAGAGCAAAAGCGAGATGTGATTAATTTGGCCTTAACTAGTGTTGCCACTGCTACTCAAGAGGTGCAAGGATTTGCCAATGCCATACCAAGCATCCCAAGTCTTCCTGTCAATGATTAGTTATTAGGTTTGCAAGTTGTGTTTGTTATGCTACTGTCAGTAAGTAGGAAGTATGTACTTGTCTTCGTTTCCCTAATCTCACCATCACAATGTTATGTGATGTGTGTTTCTAATAAAATGGTGTGTTTCAACAGTTTCAGTTTTGTTTCTTCCTTGCATTATGTTTGCAAATTTTGCTTTAAATTTGCAGTTAATATCCAATAAAATGGCATGAAAAATCCGGCCCTTTTGAATATAAACAAACATCAACCAGAAAAGGAATTGAAAGAGATGTTGCGGTTCATGTAAGCAAAGCAAGCATGGAGTAAAAAAATAGGTAGATTAATCCATTCTGAAACACTCAATCAAACAAGGGAACAGAGGGCACATTTGCATTATTTGTCCGGCCATGTTCTGACAAATTTGCATGGAAAATCCGGCCACTTTGAAACAAAACAAACATTGACCACAAAGTATATTGAAATAGATGTTGCGGTTCATGTCAGCAAAGCAATCATGGAGTAAAAATATAGGTAGAGTGATCCATTAATTGACAGCTAAAAGAAGGAAACAGGGGCAATTTTGCATTATTTGTCCGGCTATATTCCGGCAAATTGGCATGGATAATCCAGCAATTTTGAAGTAAAACAAACATTAAGCACAAAATAAATTGAAAGAGATGTTGCAGTTCATGTAAGCAATGCTATCATGGAGTAAAAACAGAAGAAGAGTGAACTTTATGTGAAAATTGATTTACTATTTGTGAATGTGAACTTTATGTGCAATGCTTGATAGTCTAATATCTTCCCACTTATTTTCTGATGTCATACACTACTGAGTTGTCATATTAGCAACTCATATTAGTAGCACTACTAAGGAGAAATAATCCTATAAAGGTAACATACGTTGGCTTCTCAAACCTTATGTTTAAGTTAAGGTTTCATTTAACAACATAAACATTATCACAGGCTTCAACCACTTTGAATTCATTAGTTATGAAACAATGGTAAAAACACATACACATAGCACCAACAATCAAGCAAGGGGTTGGTAGCCACAAAGGTTAAGGACTTCTACACCATAATGTTATGCAGTTATCTCAAAGTCAAATGTTGTGTCTGGAAATAACAACAAATCTCTATAACTTTTCCATTCATTGGCAGACCAAACATTGCAACAGAAAATTATTCCATTCATTGGCAGATCAACAGAGGGCAAATTCCCTCCAAAATTTCGAGTAATATTCTGGCAAATTTCCACGAAACATCAGCCACTTTTGCCAATAGAAACTCACATTAACCACAAGGGATCCAATTTGAAACAGAGATGGTTGATAATTAAGGAACCATATACATACACACTGCGTCAATGTACAACTACAAAAGGATAGCCCTGTGTACAATAGCCAAAAGATAACAAAAACAGACTTGGTTGAAACCTACAGTTTGTGGACAAATACAAATAACCCAGCAGTGTTCATGGTCATTGTACCCTATACACATCCACAGCAAAAACTAAACTAATACAGAATTAATCCACATCAATAATACTCCGGGAGTAAAATACACAACATTAATATGAAATCTGGTTCCCAGGTTGGGTCTGTCAACCGAAACATACCTTTTATTAGGAGCTTATTCAGGTCGAAATCTCTTTCCCCTGTGCACTTGGCGGCCATCATCTTCTCCTCATCTGATTTTTTGTTCAAGTCAAAAGGGTGCATCACTTTCAGAGGTGCTTTAGGTAGCATAAACTTCAAACGCCTACAAGTCACGATTGGCTCGCCCATAGCCTCTGTATCGTCGCCGGAATCCTCCACGATTGGATAGGTTTCGCCAACGGGAGCCTCCTCGGTTGGATCGACGATTGACTTTGTCTCCTCGCCATATTTCTCAACGATTGAATTCGTCTCATCGACGGAATCCTCCACTATTAAATCCATCACACACCTGGACGGCTCAACAACCGCATTCACGGGCTCTCCTCGGCCGATGATGGATTTTGGAACCACCGTGGTCATGTAACCATCAAATTGAACCATTGATTCTTCCAAAAACTCTTTCATTTCCATGGCAGACCTCAACAAACAGGGAAATACCCAACAAATTTTAGAATCAGATGGGTAAAGAGTGAAGGAGGAAGGCGAATCGAAGGTGGGGTAATAAAGAAATTAATTGAATAGACGGTGATTGACAACCAAATTTCCCATTTCCCACCCAATTGAAATATCAATTTGCCTCCAAATTTTCCCATCAAAATTTGAACGAAATGATTGAAAGGAGAGAGAGAGATCAGAGGGAGATGGCGCTCTCGCGCTCCTTCGATGGCAAGGGTAAAGAGGGCAGAAATGGGGAGAAAGATGATCGAGAACCGAGAACGACATGCAAATTGGGAAAAATGAAAAAGGCTTAAACGACATATATAACGGGACGGAGGGAGTATATTTTTGCTGATGAAAATAAATTAATACTCACAATATAATGTGAACCACTTCTTGCTATTTATTCTCTCATCTTCGTTGTTCATTTTGCTATCAATTTTTCTATCATTTTTTATAATCTTACTTTTTTCTATTTTTTCTATTTTTCACTTTCTCTTTCTTTCTCTTTTATCTATTATTTATGCACATAGTTATACTATATTCAAAATTATTTCAATACCTCAATTATATAAAAAAAGTAGTTAACTAACCCTTTAAATATATTTAACCATTTGTATTTGTATGACTCTTCATTTGTTAAAAAATTATAAATTATTCTTGTATCATGACTTTAGAAGTATATTTTTCCCCATATTTTTCTTATTTATCTATTTCCTCGATTGTTATTTTATTTATTTATTTTTATTTTTATTTTTATTTTTATTTTTAATTGATTTTTTTACATTCTAACTCATCAATATATTCCATGTTTTGATGTTATATTGCTTTAAATTATAGTCATATGTATTGTAACTATATTCATACTCAAATTGATCTTATCACATGACTTTAGTAGATCTTTTATTTTATGTTCATCTTTTACTTGTTTTGTATGCATATAGCTAAGTTATACTAACAAAAAAATAAATCATTTTATTTTAGTTTAATTAGTTATCTAGCTCTTTTAAATATCAATGACAATTCATTTACCAATATTTTTATAAATTCTTTTTGTAAATTGTTTATATTGCATAGTGCGAGCTTCTTCCCTCTATTTATTTTCCCCGTGTTCATTAATTCATTTATTTTTAATTTATTTTCTCATCTATTTTTTCTTCTTCTTTTATCTCTTAACTTATTCACTTTTTATTTTTCTTTTACCTATTATTTATACATATAGATAAGTCAAATTAAAATTACCCATTTAAAAAAATTAATTGTTTAGCTCTTTCAACATCACTATCCATTTATATAACAATTGTTTCTTGCACCATGACTTTAGTAGTAAATATTATTTTTCTCATTTGAATTGATTGCTACCGTAGATTTGATTGAGCTTAATTTGTGGTAGTTTTACCACCTATTTTTATACATCTTGAATGGTAATTCTATTGATTTTAGTATGATTTTCATGTTTTTTGCAGAAAACAGTCATGAAGTGAAAACGGAGAAAAAGAGCAAAAAATAGCCATTTCTGGGCATAATGAGACAAAGATCTCTCTTGACCACCTTCTTGGCCACCCTTTTAACCAAGAAGAGCCATCTGGCAGTAGAAGAATTCAACCTTACTGAGCGATACTTGCAGAAGAGTCCTACAACGATAATGATTGTTGGTCTTATCAATAGAAGCATTGGAGTTGCGTCCTACCTTATTTATCTCGGCCCTGTAGACTTCTAATTGAAAATGAAGAGTGATTAGATATAATTTAGAGTTTAATTAGGATTTAATTAATTATTTCTTTTTAGAGATTTTATTATTGAAAGCCTTACGACTAGTGGATGGAGATCAACACCCAACTATGGGTTTTATTTAAGAAGCAATGCTATAAGCAAAGAGGAAACTACATATACTCTCCCTAGGTTATTTGAGAAGGGGACTCCGCCCAGACTTGGTTCCTCCTTTCTGTTTCTTCATCTCTGTTTTTGAATTCTGAATCCTTGCTCCTTTGTTCTTCATGGAACAAAGAATTTCATATTCTGTAATACATCTTTTGTTTATTTTCAACATGAGTATGAGTAGCTAAATAAATATTTCTAGTAGAAGTGTTTATAGCATGAGTATGAGTATGCATGAAACCTAATTGCTCTTTATTAATCTTCAAATTTGTATTTAACTAATCTCATAATAATTGTATTGTCTTCCTTTTGATTTTAGATCTGGCCAATCTAGAGTTAAGTTGATTTTCACAACAGTAATTCTTCTTAGTTACGACAATCTGTTTGGGCCACTTACGGACCAAAAAGATCGAAGTAGACAAACTAGCGCTGATGGATCTACCGCGAACTAGCCCGGAGTACAGCTAGTGTGAAAGGTTAACCTAATTTAGTCCCGATTGACAATCGAGGATACTAGGTTTGGAGTTGTCTTTCCCTAATTGATCATCAACCAATTTAGTAAACCCTTTAACCAGCAATGTGCTAGTTGGTTAGGAATCATCTCTAAGCGTACCTGAGGTGGTTTTGATACAGGAGGGAAGCAGGGGTCAGAAGCATACCTTGATCCTATAGCAACTCTGTAGATTGAAGATGAATACCCCTGCGTCAGTGATTGCTGCTCATGTCTCATCGCTTGCTAAGCTTCTACTAGGAATTTCTCTCATCTGATTGTTTCGTCTTGATCTGTGTCTTGACTAAGAATCTTATTCTTGGCCTAGATTGTTTACTTGCTTTATTTTATTTTCAGTCTTTAGTTTTAAACAAAACCCCCCAATTTCACCTAAGTGTTAACCCTAATATTTACAAGTTCTCACGAAAATTACACCAGTACTCTCTGTGGATCGAACCTCTTACTTGCTATTTACAATTAAACTTGTTCTTAGTAGTGCGTTGTATTTTATAATTATTTTTGACAGATTTGACACCCATCAAGATTGCAATTCATTTTCCTCTATTTAATTTCCTCGTCTTCATTTTTCATTTATTATTATATTTTTCTAACATTTTTTCATTTCTTATTTCTTTTCTAGTTATTTAATTCTTCTCTTACATTTTATATTTTATCTATTATTATAGACATAAGTAAGCTTCATTAAAAATATTTAATTACTTCAATTATCAGGAAATATTACCTAACTCTTTAAGTATGACTAAATATAAATGACACTTCATTTTTTTTGGTAAAAAGAATTCAAATTGTTCTTGTAGCATGACTTTAGTAATAATTTATATTTCCCCCCATATTTTTAATTATTTTTATTATTTTATCATATATTCTCCTTTTTTCTATTTTTTAATTGCTAATTTTCTTTGTTCTATAGATT
The DNA here is from genome assembly GCA_963691705.1 of Viola odorata. Classification (NCBI taxonomy): domain Eukaryota; kingdom Viridiplantae; phylum Streptophyta; class Magnoliopsida; order Malpighiales; family Violaceae; genus Viola; species Viola odorata. The sequence goes on from OY829544.1 coordinate 41,136,852, forward strand.
TTTAATTGACTATTTACATTATAACTTATGATATTCCATATTTTAATGTTACAAATTTGTAAATTCTATTCATTTATGCTTAATAATCACATTTATATTGTCTTTGAAGTTTGACATTTATATGTGAGCTTATGTGACAAAAAATAAAATAATCAATAACATGACATGATCATATTGGTCAAGGTGGCAACTGATGTGGCATCGCCTTATAACTTCACTTGCTGACATGACATCACCATAATGAAACACTCTTTCATTTTCAGTTTTCATATATATATATATATAGACTAGTTTTTCCAACACGTGGGTTGCACATGATCATATGAAAATATATAATTAAAGGCAATTAATACTTGTCATCGGTTAAAGTGTATCACTAAAAAATATAATTCTAAAATTATCATTTAAATTTATAACTAAGCAAAATTATTACTTCTTATAGTATTCATTGGGCAAGCCATAATCTCCTTACGATTTTAAGGCATGGCTTCCCAAAATTTTCAATTCCTTCATAATAGTCCCTAAATTTTATTATCTTTTAGTAATTTATTATATATTTTTTCTATTCGAATTGTTTTTTATAGAATGACTCCCTATAATTTTTTTCTTAATTCATTTATCATAGATGGTCATTCCAAAAATTACTACTATATTCCCCGTACATGCATTCATAGGTAGGATGTAGCCTCCTTATGGTTTTGGGGCATGATTCTTGATTGAGCCTTAATTGCAGTGGTTTTACCACTCTATCTCTTGCAATTTTGAATGGTATGCTATTGATTCCAGTACGAATCACTCGAATATTACAGGAGACAGCCTAAGAGAGGCGGTAGACAGAAAAAGGAGCAGAATTGAGCATATTTCTAGCAGAACTAGAGTAGGTTGATTGATGGCAGCTTTCTTAGCCAAGAAAAGAGCAGGAATCTTTCTGGACTAAGACAGACTCGCTTAGCTACGCCTCACTTGGAGATATCTTCAGAGCAGACAACGGATCAAATCCTCGATGATTGGAGCGTTGATTAAGGAATAATTGAGGATGCGCTCTACCGACCTTGATCTGATAATATTTCCATGTGAGGATGAGAGCAATTAAAATACAATTTAAAGTTAATTAGGATTTTAATTCCCTTTATTTCCGCCTATTTTCTAGGAAGAGAGAACTTTATATACTCTTCCTAGGGTTTTGAGAAGGAGGCGTCTCCCTCTCTGATTTTGAATCTCCATCACATTTTACATTTCGCTCCTTTGGAAACGAAGGATATTTTTCACCATTTCTAATACATTGTTATTTTGCTTTTCAATTATGCGTATGAATAGCTAAGCACCCTTTTCTTAGTAGAGGCAATAAGGCATGAGCATGAATATGCATGAGACTTAATCGTTCTTGTTAATCTTTATATCTGCATTTAATTGATCTCGTGATTATCGTTAACGTGTTTCCTGCTTGGTTTTGAAAGTAGCCAATCTAAAATTAAACAGATCACGCAACAGCCATTCTTCTCGGTGTCTCAGCCGTAAGCCCAAGAAGATCGAAGTAGACTCCTACGCGCTACTGGGTGTATCCAGAAAACGGTAGGGGGAAAGGTTAATCAGATCCAGTCCCGACTGACACCCGAGGATACTAGTCTGGAGTTGTCTTCCCCTAATCGATTATCTGCCAACTCGGTAAATCCTTTAACCAGCAAGGTGCTGATTGGTAAGGCATCATCTCTAAGCGTACCTGAGGTGGTGTTGATGAAGGAGGAAAGTAGGGGTCATAAGCGTACCTTGATCGTATAGCAACTCTATGGATTGAAGATGAATATCTCTGCGTCGATGATTGTGTATCTTGTCTCATAGCCGCCAGCCTCTACTAGGAATTATTCTCATTTTAGATCTCTATTCTCGAATCCGTTTTCTTGACCAAGATCATCATTCTTGGCCAAGACAGTTATACGCTCTATTTACTTTTCAGTCTTAGTTCTATCACTACCACCCACACTTCACCTAAGTGTTATTTGGTCATCATAACTTCACACAGAGAATTGTACCATTACTCTCTGTGGTTCGATCCTCTTACTGTTATCTATAAGCAAATTATTCTTAGTAGCGAGTTATAACTCTTATATTTATTTTTGACGAGTTTGACGCTCAGTCAATTCTCATTTGTCGTAATTTGCACTGATAAATAAGAATGAGCGAGTCATATGGGCATGTACTTATCAGTTGAGCTGCAACTCTAAATTTACTAATGAAGAAATTTTTTAAACATATAGATTAAGTAAAATTATATTAGAAAATAGCAAGGAAAAATAGAACCGTATAGATTCTTAGCTAGAATAGTTTTCTTGGATTATTTTAGTTCTGTGATTTAATCATATAGTGTTTGTGATTTTTTCATATAGTGTCTATGATCTAATCATCATGTCTATGATACAAATATAGGGTTTGTGATTTGATCATATTGTTTGTGATTCGATCATATAGTGTCTGTGATTTATTCATAGTGTATGTGATTTGTTCATAATGTTTGTGATTTGATCATACGTTGTTTGTGATTTAATCATATAGTATTTGTGATTCGATCATACATTGTTTGTGATTCAATCATATAGTTTTTGTGATTCGATCATATAGTCTCTATTATATGTTCATATAGTGTATGTGATTTGCTCATAGTGTTTGTGATTCAATCATACGTTGTCTATAATTCAATCATATAGTGTTTATAATTTGATCATACATTGTCTGTGATTCAATCATATAATTTTTGTGATTCGATCATATAGTCTCTATGATATATTCATATAGTGTCCGTGATATGAACATAGTGTTTGTGATTTGTTCATAGTGTCTGCGATTTGTTCATATTGTCTGTGATTTGATCATACAGTGTTTGTGATTCGATCATATGGGTCTATGATTTGATCATACAGTATTTGTGATTCGATCATATGGTGTTTCTGATATATTTATATAGTCTCTTTGATACAAATATAATGTCTATGAATAGATCATATAGTGTATGTGATTTGTTCATAATGTCTGTGATTTGTTCATAGTATTTATGATTCAATGATTTGTTTGTGATTGGTTCATAGTGTTTGTGATTTGTTCATATTGTATGTGATTGTTCATATAGTGTCTGTGATCAGTTCATAATGTCTGTGATTCAATGATCATAGTGTATATGATCCGATCATAGTGAGTGTGAACCAATCACAATGTATGTGATCCGATCAAAGTGTATGTGATTAGATCATATAGTGTATATGATCAATGATCTTATGTGATTTTTCATAGTGTCTGCGGTTTGTTCTTATAATGTCTGTGATCTATTCATAGTGTCTGTGATTCAGATATTGTCTATGTGATTTATTCATAGTGTCTATGATTCGATCATATAGTGTCTGTGATCTGTTCATTTAGTGTTTGTGGAGACACTATATGATCGAATCACAGACCTTATATGCGTATAACAGACCTTTTGAACAGATCATAGATACTATATGAACAAATCACAGGCACTTTAAATAAATCAAAGACACTATATGATTGAATCACAAACACTATGATCGAATCACAAACACTATGAATAAATCACATACACTTTATGATGAATCATTGATCTTATATTTGTATCACAGACTCTATGAACAAATTATAAATACTATAAGAATAAATCCCCGAAATTATGTGATCAAATCACATACACTTTATGATTGAATCACATACCCTATATTCGGAATTACAGTCACTAAGAATAGATCACAAACACTATATGATCGAATCACAAATACTATATGATCGAATCACTAACACTATATAATCAAATCATAGACACTATGAACAAATCACAAACACTATGAGCAAATTTCATGCACTCTGAACACTATTACTTGTTTATAGTGTATGTGATCCCATCATAGTGTATGTGATTCAATCATATCATGTATGTGATATGTTCATATAGTGTCTGTGATATATTCATAGTGTATGTGATTTGATCATACATTGTCTTGATTTGATCATATAGTGTTTGTGATTTGATCATATAGTGTCCATGATTTATACATATAGTGTCTATGTTTGTTCATAGTGTCTGTGATATGTTCATAGAATTAACAATAGGACTTATGCTTTCTTTTTTGTAGACGAATTATGTGAATGAGTGAATCCTACACCAGGTGTATCTAATAATTTCTCATGAGTTTACGAACTATGTGAATGAGTGAATCTGTATCTAATAATTTCTCATGAGGTAAGTTATAGATTCAATACATGATAAGGTGTGAATAATTAAATTTAAAATATTTAAGTCTCTTCGCACATAAAGATGTACTTCAATTGATTAGCGCATGTCATTTTTATAACATAGATCATGAGTTCAATCCCTAATATTGTAATGATAATTAATAATAAAAAAGACACTCTTCAAACAAAAAACAATCATATTATAAAAATAAAATTTGGATTTGAATTTTAAAAGGAAAGAGTAAAAAAGACAATTAGTAAAAAAAAGAAAGAAAATAATCCATGGATTTAACGAAAAAATCAGTAAATTCCATGGTGAAAGATGAAAGAAAAAAATAAAGAGCCCTAAGGAAATAAACAAGGATGGAATAAAAAGCACAACACTATTGCCGTTTTTTAATTTTTTTTAATGTATAATTGATTATTGCATAAACTTAAATATTATTTTCATTAAGGGTCAATTTGGATTGAGTTTTTAATTAGAATTTCTTTTATTAGGTTTTCGGATCTGTTTAAATCAATTTATATTCGAATTTATTCAATCCGAATTATTCGGATATCTAATTGCTTTCGATCGGGTACTCAATATTTAAAAAATAATTCGGTTTGGTTTCAAATCGGGTGTCATTTTACCTTCTTTCAGTTTTGGTGCTCCAATTTTCTTATTAGTTCTCAAGTGGGTCTCATTTACCTTCTTCCTTGCTTTGTGTATCGTTGTTTGTGCGTAGTAGTAAGCCTAGTCGGTCACTAAATTCTAAGATTCGAAAGGAGAAAGGGTAGCACCGTTTTTGTAAGACACTAATAAAGCTAAAACGTGCAGATTCTGAATTCCTGAGAGTACAATACAATGGAAAAAGTTGTAAATGTTGTTGATTGACGTATGCCTCACTTTGTTGGCACCTCCATCCGACAAAAGACTTTACACTCTCAATATTTTATTTCATCACAGCTCATTTTATTATTTTTACTTGCAATTTTGGGATCTGTATCCAGCCATTGATGTAGATTGTAGAGCAGTCTGCAAATGAAAATTTGAAAATTTTACTAGTAAGTTAATTTAGTCTTTTGTACTTTTTTGAGTGAAGTTTATGTTCGATAAAAAAAAAAGTTTAGTACGTATGAATTCCCGTCAAAATCAAGTATCATCCCAGCTCATTACGACTTATTCTCATCCCACAACCTAAAGATAATATAATCAAGTACTCATTTTGGTATAAATTAAATGACGTTTTGATCTAAATTCGTGTGTTCAAATTTAATTAACGTCCTGATAAAAAAAGTTGCTTTTTTTAACTGCTCTATTATTCCTGTCAACTGCCCGACTGCCCTTGTCTGCTACCCGAGCTGATCTTACTGCCTTATTGCCTTGCTGCCCACATGCCCAGTTGCTGTTTTTTCAATTTTTTTATAATTATTTTTAATCTATATAACTAGGGCCAAAACGTCATTTAATTTATGCCAGATGGAGTATTATATTATAATTGAGTCACGATGAAAAATAATTTGCTCCAAAACTAATTTATTTTTTATAATTCTTTCCAAATCGCCTATGGAATGGAAGTGGAATGGAGTATATGATAAGTAGTATTGTAGATATTTTTTTTGACAAGACGCATGTTTGCTATACATAGCAGAAGAAGTAAGTGAGAGACTATACTGCCAATCATTAATCAATCAATTATTTTAACTAACAAAAAATGACTGGTCATTTTTATTTTCCTGATGAGGTAATTGTATAAAAAACAGAGATCCGATCCAAGTCCATTTCAATCTTGTCTAGTTACACGGACGGCAAAAAAAAAAAAATATATATATATATTATCTGAATTCTAATCAAGAAGTAGAAGAACTGTAGACTGTAGAGAACTCAAATTCTCCATTGTTGGAAAATTATGGCTGAGGAAAATTTCTCAAGTTTTGATTTCTTTTCCTTTTCTTGTTCGTACATTCCCTTTTTTGGAATGGTTACATTTGAACTTGATGGGTTAGGCTTTGACTTAGGACATGGAACTCTTAGGTGGAACCCATTTTAGTATTTTGTGGGCCCGTATTTTAGAGCCATATATACTTGGGACATGGTTTATTTTGATTAGATGTCACGAAAATATCTATATGTTGTAGTAATAAACAATTGGCAATTTCCATCTATGGAAGTGGGTGCATTAGGTATGTCGTGGGGGACAAAATGCACGATTAGTTTTGCCATTTCTGGTGGTGGAAACTTCAAACTTTAACGCAAAATGTTCAATTAATTTGTATTCCTACCGATATAAGTTTCATTTTATGAATAATAAAACGGTAACCGAACTCGAATTTAGACCGATACTTTATAATTAGTAAACAATCAATATATATATATATATACTTTCTTAGCCTTTCTTTCTTTATCCAAAGATTTTTTATTTTATGTTTCATTTTTGTTTAGCTTAGCTATATAGCTAATTGGAAGGTCGGCAACGTTTGACTTTGTGAAATGATGGACTCAAATATTAAAAAGCTGGCATGCACTAAGGTAACATTTGACAATTATAATTGTGTGGAATTTTCCATATGTTGTAGTTGTCCTCTTCGTTAATTCGTAGTGTAAATTATGTGTATTATGTCGATCATTACTCTTTGACACTTTTATGATTGAACCGTCTGACCACAATTGAATGAAAATTTGTAGCCAGCGTGTTGAGATATTATTATGTCATGGCCAAAATGTAATTGAACTCTTAGATCACGTATCAACCATTCAATTTGTTTCATTCTTGGTGATCACCATCGACTAAAATCAATGTTAATTTGCACGTCGATAGATATTCTATTAACGGTTGAATCAGTAAAATACAAAAATATATATTTATAATAAGATAATTAATTTTCAACGATTAATTAGTTCACAAAATTATTTTATTTTTTTCTAAACCGACGGTATTTTTAGACTATAATACCATAGCGAACATTCAAAATCGAGGTCATTCATTAATTATGTCCGGTTCTTACAACAATTAAGTGTAATTTTAAAAAATCGAGTGAGCTTGCAAGCATTTGGGAGACCACCACCCACTTAGAAGAATATGAAGTAGGGAGAGGGCATCCTATATACCCAATTTCCTTTACCTCAATTTGACTTCCAAGTTCCACCAATTAGGGCAACCGAAACATGATGACATTTCAAGTCATTAATTTACCAGTGGGAATTGAATTCATCTCCCACCTCTTTTATTTTATTTTTATATGTTTTTTATTCCTGCCTTATTTGCAACACAATCTTTGTTTGTACAGAGGGGGGTCTCTCTGGTCTCTAATATTAGTGATCTGTGTGGAATACATGTAGAAAGATTGATGAACTCTAAGAATTATCCAATACTTTTAGGGAATGCAATAGAGTAGTTGATCTTTTAGCTAAACAGTGAACATCACTAGTCGAGGACTTTACTATTTGGCTCTAAAATTACTACTCCTTCCGGACACAATTACTTGTCGTTTTACTGTTCATGTACGCGTTTCGAGAAAAACGAATGACTTACTATTTGACCCCAAAAACTTCCGAATTTTTTCTCGAATGTACGTTCGAAAAAAAGTACGAAATGTTTTGGGGTCACGCCATTCAGCATCCTCGAAATGCGTGCATGAACAGTAAAATGACAATTAATTGTGTCCGGAGGGAGTATTTCAATTTAGATGTGGTTTCTAATAAGTTTTTTCTTCTATCTTACCTCTGTGAATCAAACTTTGTTGTATCCGAATATTTTGTGTTTCCGCCTCTTCAGACATTTCATCATTGAATAATATTAAGGTTTATATAAAAAAAAATTATTTAACATATACTAATCTTTATATACACAAGTTAATTAGTGAGTGGTTAGGGGTGTACAAAAATCAGGACAAAATTAGAAATCAAACCAGAGCCAACAGTTTGATTCGGTTCTTCTTCTTTTAAATCGTAAGGTGGAGAACTGAACCGAATCGAAAATAAACAGTTTAGTTTGATTCTCTATCTCTAAAAACTAGAAATCAAACTGAAAAACCGAGAACCCATTTTATATAAAATACTTAGTAATTCTTATATCAATAAATAAATTTAGTTCTAATGGCTAAAAAGTTAGTCTTTTGCCTTAATTAGGTAATGTGATCAAAATCTATTAGCCACATTTTTCTCTCTTTTTTCTTAACAAAAAAAAGGGGATCATAACCTAAACCAATCCGAATTTAACCGTTAATTCATAAACGAACTAAACCCAATCGAATTAATAGAAAACGGTTCAGTTCGGTTCTCCGTAACTCCTAATAGTGGTAATTAAATGTGCCATTTTAAACAACATTTGTCACGACAAGTCTTTAGTTTTTTTTTTTAAAATAAACTGATATTTTATTAATAGATATAATAATGTGTCATGAAGCTCATGACAGACACAAGGCAGCTATGAACTGCCAACAAAATAACTACAATAATACTCTATGTTAGGCGGTGTTGGACTTTGAATCGCATACTATTTTGAATTTTCCTTCTAATTAATTAAGGATTGACCACAGAAGAACTAACTTGCTCGTTGGTTGCGTATATTTGCGGATGATCAATTCGTCATGATTGAATGAACAGAAAAATAAAGTAAAATATAAAGAAATTATCATAGAATCAAAACTAAAACAATGGAATAAGAAAGATTTGCACGAGCTATTCATGCACGCACGCAATTACCATATATCTACAACCTAGACTTTTTTTCGTGGAGAATTAGGAAATCGTCAGTGTCATGCTCCTTCGATTTCTATTTTCTATTTTCTTTCATGGTTTTGAAAGATTTAGGTAATTAGCAGCCGATCAGTTTGCACTTTTTACAAAGTAGAAATAATAAGGTTTCGAGTTTTTTCGTTGAACTCTTTATAAATCATAGTAATTATTGTATACTCTTGTAATGTCACGTCCACTAAAAAAACATTCCCGGTTACTTACTATCAATAATCAAATTAAGTATCCAATTCTAATTACATACGGTAAATATTTAGTTATTTAATTTTCTACGATTATTGAGATTTTTGTTGTAAGAAGTTAAATAGAAAATGATAGTCCACAATTTGAAGGTACGTGGTAGAAGGGTAGAGGCGTCCGTAGAGGAAAATATTTTGGTCCGTTTGGGGTTTGGATTTGGGTGATTTCAAATGATTTGACAAGACAAGACAAGAGTAAAAGCATGTGAAGAGATGTTGATGTTGACATTTGACCTGACCTGACCTGACCTGACCTTTCAACAACGCCACGCCAGTCAGTCCAGCCCTAAATTTAAACCCACCACCACCATATCAGCAACCCTGCACCACGTCACACCACTCTCCCTTTCTTTTCCTACTCCGATCAAAAACAAAATTTTAATCCCAACCTGATAGTGGAAAGGATTAAAATTTTCTAATTTCTAATTTTGTATTTTTTACTGCTTTGTTCATCTTTCTGGCTCTTTTTCATTTTTATCTATACGTTTCATACTTTAATAATTGTACCGATATATATTATCTTAATTAAAACTAATTTCGTTCAATCATTATTGAACTTTTAAAATATGGTGACTTTCATAGTATGGTTTACACCATTTTTATAATTCAAATCCAAACCTTGATGAAGGACCAGCACATATTTTAACATGCGCCAAATCGTCACTTTCTTTTTCTTTTTTTAAACAAAAAATCAACTCATCTAATAATAATAATAATAATAATAATAATAATAATAATATATTATTATTATTATTGTTATTATTATTATTATTATTATTAAACAAGTTAACTTTGTTAGTAGGCCACTAATGAATTTGTAAATTAGTGGTGTTAGCTCTTTATAACAGGGTGCTAATATGGCAGGTTTTGTTGCTTCACGTTACCTATAAAAAGAACTCATGTGGGATTAAATTTGAAGAAATCCTCTTATGCTCAAGTTAGAATTATGGCGATTGATAAAATGTATTTAGCACAGAGTATAATATATATCTTATGTTTAGAATACTTCATCAGCATTATTCTATTTAAGATAGTTAAGCAGGATTTAGAATTGTAAAATTTAATAAGGCTCAATTTTCTATTCCATTAGAAATATAAATATATATAAAGTGTATATCCTTGAATAGGATACATAAATTAATTCTAAATCAATCTAATTAATTCCTGTATATACGTAAATTAATTCCAAATTAATCTAATTAATTCCAATACCACTCTCAAGTTGGAGTATGGAGGTCCCGAATCCCCAACTTGCCGAGAAGAAACCGAAAGCGATCACGGCCCAATGCTTTGGTGAAAAGATCAGCAAGCTGTAGATGGCTAGGAACATGAGCAGTGACGATAGTTTTAGCTTGAAGTTGTTCATGGACATAATGACAGTCAATCTCGATATGCTTAGTCCGCTCATAGAATACCGGATTAGTAGCAATGTGGAGAGCAGATTGATTGTCACGATACAACGACATAGGTTTGAAATTATGAACGGTAAGATCAGAAAGTAGCATCTGCAACCATACTAACTCATTGCTTGTGGAAGCCATAAACCGATATTCAGCTTCAATTGAGGAACGAGAAACCGTAGCTTGCTTCTTGGATTTCCAAGAGATAGGAGCATTGCCGAGGAAAATAAAATAGCCAGTAATGGATCTTCTTGTCATGGGACAACTTGCCCAATCAGCATCACAATAGCCTTTAACCTGAAAATCATTAGTAGTAGGGGAAAAATGTCTTGACCAGGACATACTTTGAGATAACGTAGAACATGCATACAAGCATCAAGATGTGGCTGGCGGGGAGCTTGCATAAATTGGCTGAGAATTTGGACATCATATGCAATGTCTGGTCGACTGATAGTGAGATAAATTAGGCGACCGACAAGTCGATGATATTGGCCGAAATCTGCCAAAACATCACCACAATTAGTAGAGAGATGGTGTTGTTATGGAATAGGGAAAGACGCAGGCTTATAGTCGAGCATTCTAGTTTCCTCCAAGATATCAAGAGCATACTTGCGTTGGCATAGGAAAATGTCGTGAGGAGAACGAGCAACTTCCAAGCTAAGAAAGTACTTGAGTGGAGCAAGTTCTTTGATGCGGAAGAGATTGTGGAGATAACACTTGAATTCTTTAGCTACAAGGGCCTTCAATTTGAGTGTATCCTTTAGCTACAAGCGAGCAACGTACAATAGTTAACTTGGTAACTGGTGCAAAGGTTTCAGTGTAATAAGGGCCTTCAATTTGAGTGTATCCTTTAGTTATAAGTCACGCTTTATAGCGCTCAATAGAACCATAAGCTTTATACTTGATTTTAAATACCTATTTCGAACCAATAGGCTTCTTTCCCGATGGTAAAGGTTCTAACCGCCAAGTCTGATTATGTTCTAAACCAAAAATCTCTTTAGCCATTGCTTCATGCCATTTTGGATCTTTAACAGCCTCTAAAAAAGACTTGGGTTCATTGTGACTAGAGATGGCTACAAGGAAAGTTGTATGAGTCGGAACAAAACGGGTATAAGATAAATAACAAGAAATAGAATAAGGTTTACATGAAGAAACTAAATTGGAAATAGGAGGTGATGGCTCAACTACTCCAAGAAGAGTGCAGACATTGTCTTGTAAGTAAGATGGCGGTCTTCTTTCTCGTTAAGGACGTGAATCAAAAGCAAGATTTGATTGATAATGAACATTGGGTGATAAGTTCACAACGCTAGGGGCATTGTTGGGTGATTGGTTTTGTGAGTGGTTGTGTTAGGGGTTCATCCCGCAAGATATCATTATATGTGTCCGTAACAGGTAAGGGTATAACAGTAGGAGAAGATGTGGATGTATCGATCAATTTGAATGGGAAGTGGTTCTCATAAAAAATGACATCTCTAATGGGAAGTGGTTCTCATAAAAAATGGCACCTCTAGAAACAGATATTTCATGCAGCTCTAAGGGCCTGTTTGGCGTTCCGGTTCTAGTCCGAAAAGTGTTGTGGCAAAAGTGCTTTCGGAAAAGCACTTCTGGAAAAGCTAGTATGTTGTTTGGTAAATATTTCTTAAAAGTGTTGTGGGAAACGAGAAGTTATTTTTGGTGTTTGGTAAACACTGCTTTTAGAACTATGGTTTGAGTGTAAAATGACTATAAAGGGCATCAATCATTTTTAGTGTTATTTATTTACATGATTTAATTCAATCTTTTTTTCTAAACAAATAATTTAACTATGATTTTCTAAAAGCTACAATTTTAACCTTTTAACTATAAAGGACACAATTTGTTTCAAGCATTAAAATTAATATTTTTTAGTATATATATAGATTATTTAAATCAATCTATTTCTTTAAACAAATAATTAAAATTTTATTAAATAAAAACCATAGTTCTATTTTGATGTTAAGAAAATTAATATGACAATTTTTGTAATAGTTCACTCCAATATTTTATGAATTTATATAAAATCGTAATATAATTTGTGAAGTGATATACAACCATAAACTATTATGCAACTAAAATCATCTTGCATACTTTTTTCTTTCTTTCTAATTTATGTTTATTACTCTCTTAAATTTTGAATGATTTTGTCATAAAATATTAACATTATAAATAATTTGTTGTTTAGCTCGTAAACGCATGTCATTTTTATGAGATAAGTCATATATCTAATCGAGTGAGGAACAAATTTTAAGTTTTAAACCTATATTAGTTAGGTATATATTAGCATTAGTTAGGTATAACTCATATTTATAATTAACTATCATAAGAATCGCATTAATTTGCAACTAGAAAGAGAGAGAAAAGAGTGTCTTCGGCGCTCTTGTATCTTGCATTCTAGTACAACACACGAGTTATATTTGCAATGAAATACAATCACAAACACATTTATATATAATAATAATCCTACAGTCAAAATGATCATTCATCTACCACTTTACTTCTCACGTTCATTACATGATTGGATTCTGCAAAAGTTATACAAAACATGTGTCTTAGTATATCATCCCCTACAGAAGTTTAAAAGAATTAATCCACAACTCAATAATGGCTAATTTGTACAATGCCGCCACCACTTCTCATCATATCCCTTAAACACATGCAAAGAACACCTCTTATGGCTTTACTTTATTCACTCACTGTGATGAGTACCTCAAGCGACGCTGAATGCAGATTGCAGAGTGGACGAGAATCGATTTGCGATGGTTTGAGATGCAAATTGTTGAAACTGCTTCTTAGAGTCTGAAAAAATCACAATTTTTCTTTCCCTTGTTAGTACTAAAAGAGAGTAAAACATTGAACATAAAGCAGTATTAATCAACCAAAATCTTCAAGGAAAGGTTTTGAAAGGAAACTAAAAATTGCATCCTGCTGACCTAGTATAATATAGAACACCTGAACATCAAACAGAAACTAAAAATCTGCAGAACAAGCAAGAGGTAAAGTGAAATCCACGACCGAAATTTCAGAAAATGAAATCCCAGTACCAAACTGAAAAGTACCCAAAGAAGTTAGAGCAGCAAGGAACGAAGTGGTGAGACAGACACCACAAAGGAAACCCGCAACACAGATTTGGCATGGAAATGAATTCCCAAATTGCAGAGCTTTCTGTGACAGAACCCTCTCGAGAGATTTCTGGTTCAAAGGCTCCATGATCTCAGCTTAATCCTCTCTTTTTTGGAAGCAAAAAAAGAATCCCAAAACCAAACCAAATAAGGAATGGAGTCCCTTGACACCTTTTCTGTTTCCTATGGGGATTTTAGTTTCTATTTTTATGGAATGACAATTACCAACCAACTAACAACAACAATCACATGAAAGCATATTTTGATTAGCATACACATGAAAGTTTCTTTTTTTAAACTCCATTCCTTTTCCTTTCCCTGTGCTGAAGAAATTCTTGTTTTTGAAATTGGATTCCATAATTAAATTAAGAAAAGAAAAAGGGAAATCAAATAAACATGAAATTAGCAGATAAAAACGGAAGACACTGTTTTTTTTTTTGATAAGCTGAAAATTAATTAAAGAAAGAAGGGTCATAAAGAACATGACAGATACAGGATAGGAGCTGCTATGGAAAACAGCAGACCAGAACACACACATCCCGCTACAAACGCAACAGGCAGAATGGAGCTGCTAACAAAACAACAGACCAACACACACGCAAGCCACTACAGCAGCAACAAGACAGAAAGGATCTGCTGACCAAATAACAGACCAACACTCAAACACATCCCAGGAGATGCAGTGAAACCCAGCAGAACAAAACACACACATCCCAGTACAGACACAACAAGGTAGAAAGGAAGCACAACACACTATAGCAGCAAAAACAAAACAACTACGCAAGTATCTGCTCAAACTAATCACCCCATATGCATTGAGTCTGGAGGATTGACCCAGGACGGTGCCTTATTTCCAACCCTTTTTTCCAGTGTTTTATAAAGAAAAAGAAAAGGAAAAGCAAAGATTAGTGAGATTTGGAAAATAGAGCAGAAACAAAGATAGAGCATGCAAAGGAAGAGACACCTGCCATTCCAAACCAAGATCAGCTTACATTATCAAGAGGGATGTCAAGACAGACATCATTGCCAAAGCCCTAAGCCCATAAGCACGGCTAATGGCCACTGTGAAAAGAAGTAATAGGAGTAATTCCATAAAGAAATCATAGTTTGAAGCAGAAGACCCAAAGGCTATGCTAAGCAAACTAAAATCGTCCCATTCAACATCAGAATTTCATCACAAATCACACTCACAAAGTCCCTTTACAATTATGATTCAGAATTTCATCACAAATCACACTCACAAATCAACTTAAAAAATGAGATTGTCGAGATGGTACCCAATAAAGAACCAGATTTTAGCAAAAGAAACACAGAAGTAAACTAACTACCGACCACCAACTCCACGACAGATTAGCATATAACAGAACAAATCAGACTCATGCCCAAGAAAACTAATGACCCAATTCCATAAACTCGGGAAATTTCAAGTAGGCATCGTGTGCCATGAAATCATAAAGCAGCATACCTACTTTGGATCTGCACTTGTTTCTCTACTCCTCTTCTTCTGAAAAGCCTCTCAAACTTAAAACGCTATGAGACTACCAGTGTCAGGGTCAGACGGCAAACAGCAATAGAAACAAATCAGTGGGAGCGCGAAGCTCAGTTGCTGTGTTTGACGGTGATGTCGAGTGGCAATAGGAAATAGGGTCGGTGACTAGAAATTGAAAGAAGACGATAGATAAGATGTTTGCGCTTTGAGAGAGACAAAATTGAAAGAAGAAAATAGAATACGCTTTGGGTATTTGTAACCAACCGATCTTGAAGAGGGAGTACTTGAAGGCTGAAGCTATCTTCTGGAGCGGGAGAGCGAAGCGAGAGAGAGAGCCAGAGCGGAGTGAGAGAGAGAAGCGAGAAAGAGAGAGCGGAGGGTTGCAGAAGATGAGATTTTATACTTGGTACAAGTGTAAATATGAAGAAGTGGAGTAATAATTTTGTCCACTTAAAACTTAAAACTCCTTCCCGTCCTCTACTCAAAACCATTGGTTTTGTGCTGGAGCAATTTGCTCCAGTGAGGAAAGGAGGGGGGCCAAGGTAAAAGCTCAACCGAGCTTTGTAGAAAGCTGGTTTCCAAAGGTGTTGCCAAACACCACTTTCCAGCTTCTTGGTTTTGAAACCAACTTCTGCAACCCAAACCTGTTTCCCAAACAGGCACTAAATCATAAACTTTATAACTTTTTTGTCCATGTGGATAACTAAGAAAGATACATGATTTTGAATGAGGTGCAAATTTATCTTTGGAGTTGGATTTCTCATGAACATAGTAAAGACACCAAAAAAAACACGCAAATGTGAGTAAGAGGGAGGTTTTGAAAACAACACTTCATATGGATTTTTCTTTGACAAGTTTAGTGTGGGATTGTAATTAATTAAATAAGTTGTTGTTAATACACACTCCCCCAAAATTTAATTGGAAAACCAGCTTGAAAGCGAAGAGCACGAGCAACCTCTAATAGATGACGATGTTTGCGCTCCACAATGTCATTTTGTTGTGGAGTGTTCGTGCAAGAGGTCTGATGAAGAATACCATTTTGTTGGAAGAATTCAGACATTAGTCCACCTTTAAACTCTTGACCATTATCACTCCTAACCTATTTAATGGCATATTTAAACTGATTTTTGACCATGACATGAAAGATAACAAAGTGTTTGTATGCATCAAATTTGTGTTTAAGGAGAAAAACCCAAGTACATCGTCAACAATCGTCAACAATAGTAAGAAAGTATTGTGCACCAGAAATAGATGGAGTCCTATACGGTCTCCAAAGATCACAGTGTACTAAATCAAAAGGTTTTTCAGATTTATGAAAACTTAAAGGAAAGACATTTCGAGTTTTCTTGGCACGATGACAAACATCACAATAATTATTTGAATTCTTAAGAGATGAACTAGACAAATGAGAAATTAAAGATAGACGATCGAAGGATAGGTGACCTAAACGCGCATGCCATAGGTTGAGAGTTGAAACAGAAAAAGCTGCAACAACAAGCGAAATTTGGAGCCTCTTGAAGTAATATAATCCATCACATAATTCACTCGTTCCAATCAATTTCTTCGTGACTAGGTCTTGTAAAATGCAAATGGTGGGAAAGAAAGTCACAAAACAATTCAAATCTTTGGCCAGCTTACTTACTGAGAGTAGGTTGCATGTAAAAGAGGGGATACACAAGACATTGTTTAGCTTAATACTGGAAGAAAGTGAGGCTTGACCATAAGAATGCACACGCAAAGTGGAACTGTCAGGAAGTCTAACAAGTAAGAGATTTTTTGTTAACCAAGGATGAGTCTTGAGAAGTTAAATAATCCAATTAGAAATTTCATGGGAAGAGTGACTGATCTTACCAACAAAATTAGCGACACTATTGTGTGAGAGCAAAGACACAAGTTGATCATACTGTTCTTGGGTAAGAGTAAGACTTCCAGGAGGAGGATTTGATGGTGGAGTTGACTGAGTTGATTGATCCACTTGGGCGATATTAGCTGAAATAGGCTCAAGTTGATCCTTTGAAGGTTTGCCTCTGTTTGCCCAGCCTGCGGGAGCCAAAATTTTAGAGGAAGAGTTTTCTGTCATGGTGACTAGGAAAACAGAAGAAGACAGCTAGGTTTAGTGACCACTGCACTCAAAAGTTATGACTTTTGAGTGAGACCCAATGTTTATTAGTTATCTCAGTACACTCCTTCAAGTAAAAGCCCCTTTGGGCTTGAAACTTGCACATGTTTACCATATATTGTGCTGATTTAATTTTAATTAAATATGGAGGGTGATAGGATTCGAACTTCTGACCGTATGGTCATGAAGGTTCCGCTACCATGTAAAAATTGATAAGGCTCAATTTTCTATTCCACTAAAAATATAAATATATACAAAGTGTATATCCTTGAATAGCATACATAAATTAATTCCAAATTAATCTAATTAATTTCTGTATAAACGTAAATTAATTCCAGTAAAAATGGTCCTGAGCTGCCAAGCCTATACTTGATGAGGATGTTATAGGCCTAGTAAAATACATGCCCATTAATATGAGAACCTAAAAATGATCTCTTTGGAAATTTAGGAATAAATAACGAAAAGAGAGTAAGATTTTGAATTCAAATGTTTTTACTTACATTCACGAAATAAAATCTATTCTTCCAAGTTCCACCTACGTTACACACATATTATCGCGTAGGGATAGGAATTGGAAAGGAAATAGAGGACAAAAGAAAGAATGAATTTGTGTCCATAGTCTACCCTATGACTATGAGCATGAGCCATGAAGAGCCAAGAGCAAAAAAAAAAAAAGCAATTATAATGGCACGTGTCAAAAGCCCATGATCACTCTCTATCAGTCCCCTCTGCTGCTGCTGATGATACAGTTACCACATGACAGACAGTAACTACTGTTCTTCCTGGTTTGCCTGATAAATTTCCTTCCCCTTTTTTTCTCGTGAATCCATGGCCGCATGCTATGTGGCAACCGGCGCTGACTCCCACGTGGAAAGCTGGTCCCATCTTACACCTCATATTTAAGACCAGACATCGGTATTTCAGTTTTTCAGTACTACTACTACCAGTCTACCAGTAGCAGCCAGTCTACCACGGCCACCACCGCCGTTGTCAGTTTCCAACCGGCGAAGGGTTACTGGAGATGGGCACGCTTGGTAAATTTGGTAACATACAGGGTTAAATTAAATGTGTACCAATACTTATTTGCTGATTATTATAGAGTCATAGACTTATAGTAGCATTAATTTAATTGTAGCAATCCATCAATTAATCTCTAATTCCTTTTGCCCTTCTTTCTTCCTCTTTCCTTAATTTGATTGTCATTCATCAGTCGCTTCCTCGCTCTCTCATCTGTAACTTTCGTGTGTTCATCAATCTATTCTACAGTGTGTGTTAACTGCAGTTGATTAATTAACTTTGGATATCATTAAATCCTTGTCAATATGTCAGTGGAGACAGGTAGCGGATAACTTACACATTCTTAAGAACTCCCTCGGTTATGGGATAAATAATTTTCTTATCACTTTTCTTTATTTAAAAAAAAACGTTATTTTTATAATTTCTAATATATTGGAGAATTAAAATTAGTATTGATTAAGCGTAGTTAATAAAATAATTAGAAATAATTAATTAGAAAAATATCAAAAATAGTAATTAATTATTACCTTAATTATTGTGAAAATGAGTTAGTATTTTTTTATAAATAGAGAATATTTTATTGCTTTCAAATTTTACCTTTTTACTGTTTAAAGGGGCATATTGTCCTCTTAATCAATTATTTGTATTGGGTTTTGTTTATTTCTTTTTTTTTTTGCAAAAAAAAGACAAATAATTATAAGAAATTAATTAATTTTTTTAATAAGCAGAGATTTATTAGATTGCCATGAAGGGCATGACAAAACCAGAAAAAAACAGCAGACTGCTACAACCAACAGCTGCTGAAAATCCAAACCAAAAATAGCCTAGAACAGACCCAGACTGAACGCTAAAAACCAACTACCAGCCTCGCTAACTCTGACACGCTACAGAAACAGGGAACAACAACAGACCCCCCCAATCGAAAACCACTCAAACCACAAAAAAACCAGTCAAGTATGACTACCAAGGATCCATGCTGGAGACTGCATCATGTCGGTCATGGTGTATGCAAAAGACTGATCTTTGCTCTTCAGCCACCACTGCCACAGGGAGAAGACCTTATGGACACACTCAAGTTCAGAATACTCCCTCTGTCTAAACACCGTTGCATTCCGCTGCTGCCACATAATCCAGATAATCACAAAGAACAGAGTAGTCCACTGCTCACCGTAGTGGTTACCATTGGAAGGCTTAATACTACCCCAGGACTGCCAAAGCTCAGCTAGATTCCGAGGCTGACACCACTCCACACGAAGCCACCGCATAAAGTAATCCCAAACCCCTCTAGTTGCCTCGCATCTAAGGAAAAGGTGACTGACATCCTCCGATCCCCCACCACACATGGGGCAAAAGTTCAGATTCTCCGGGATTACGTTGCGACTCATAAGGAACTTCCTGGTAGCAATTCTTTCCCTAAGCGCTAGCCATAAGAACAATTCTACCCGAAACGGGACCAATCCTGTCCAGCAAGAACGGAGCAGCGGCATGTGAACAAACTTCATCTCCTCCCAACACTTATATCCATAATGGACCGAGTAGAACCCAGAAGTGTCCAAGTCCCACCGAAGCTCACTTTGATGGTTTCCCCTGCTGGGAATCGGAAGCCGGTCACATAAGCTCAACCACTCATCGACCTCCCACTCGAACAACCCTCGTCTCCACTCTCCACGCCACCTCCAAACCTCCTCCCTCCACTCACCGTACTCCTTAACCATCACATCATGATTTTTAGATAAATGATACAGCCTAGGGTGAAGAAGAGCTAAAGGCTTCCTTCCTACCCACGGGTCCCACTAGAAGCGGGTAGTATCGCCCTCTCCCACTGAAATCGACAAGTGATCAGTCCAAATCTCGAAAAAATCACTCCCCCTCCCGCATACTTTCAAAATATCTTTCCAAATTGGAGATAAACCATTCTCCCTCATCCGCCACAAGTCTCCGACTGAACTAATACCATACTGATTTCGAATGATCTCGGCCCACATTTTCCGGCTACCATTGATCAACTCCCAAACCCACTTGAATAGCAACGTTACATTGCGATCCTGCAGCCTCCCAATCCCCAATCCTCCAAGAGTCGTCGAACGCGTGACCTCCTCCCACTTCACCTTATGTAACCCCTTTTTGTCTTCCTTGCCACTCCATAAAAAGCGACGCATCACTCCTTCACATTGATGGAAGACCGTTGCAGGCATCCGGTAAATAGACATGTTATAAATGGGGATACTAGTGAGCGCGGATTTAATCAAAGTCACTCGACCTCCCATGGAAAGGAGGTGACCCTTCCATGTAGCCAACTTTTTCCGCAATTTTTGAACTAAAAATTGCCAACCCGAAATCCTTTTCATATTAAAACCCACCAAGGACCCTAAATATTTGAATGGAAGAGCTTCATACTTACAGCCAGCACGATTAGCCAAAATGGTCCCAATTTGATCACTAATATTTACGCCAACAAGGGTACTCTTATGAAAATTCACCCTAAGGCCGGAATAAGCGTCAAACCACCTCAAAATACCCTTCACTCCCTGAATTTCCTCATCCTGATTGTTCACAAAGATCAAGGTATCGTCTGCAAATTGAAGGTGGCTCAGGTTCCACCCAACCACAGGGTTGCCTACCACCCGCAGGATCCCTGCCTCCTCAGCTCTGACAAATAACCGATGAAGACCCTCCACCGCTATGTTAAAAATCCTTTGAGCTTGATAGTTTTATCCTAGACTTGAGTGTAGGATGGGTCAGGTCAAGCTTTTACTCCTTATATTTGGGCCTAAAAATGTGATAACTAGGCCAAGGAATGAGTCGGGATCGAGTTAAGGCTTTTCGAGTTCGAGTCAGGCTAGCTTGGGCATGATTAATTAAAAAAAGTTTAATAATTATAACATAGAAGTTATGATTATATAATTTTTTATTTAATTAAAAAGATTTTCCTTTTCAACTTAACTCCCTTATCATAATTGTAGAAATCATACAGTATTGGAGTATAGAACGACAATCTATGGAAGAAAGGGAGGAAGCACAAAAATTGAGTATTTTACTTGCAAATTAAACCATCGAACAAGAGAGACAATATCGGTGTAGAGTTGTTAGACTTACGACTATAAATAATGGCCAAGGAATGATGTATTGGAGTGGAGTGGAGTGGAGTGGAGTGGACGACACGAGAAGTGTGGAATGAAAAAATGAAAGAATGAGAATTTTAGGCCTAAAATTTAGCTCTAGGCCCTATAAACTAGAGCTTTAGCTCAAATCGAACCATATTAAGTTCGAAATTTATATAAGTTCGTGTTGGATTAGGGTTCAGTTCACACCCAGGCCTATTTTAAATATATAGTATAATTCAATTTCATAGTTTGCAAATAAAATAAATAATTAACTTTAAAGTTATTAATTAGTCCCATCTTTGGTTAGATTTAGGAAGGACGGTTGGATTCTAGTATAACCTTTCTTTCACAAAGCTCAAAGTTCCTTCTTCTTTTTTCTCCCTCTGGAAGTTATGTGATTTCCTTTAGCATTAGAGCACATGTTAGGAGTTTGTGATATATTATTACTAATATGCTTTTGGACAACATTATGATATGATATAAAAAGAAGCACTAATGATGATGATATGAAATCTTTTAGGACCCAATAAAAAATATTGAGGGAAAAAAGAGATGAAAAGCAACTATATAATATATACACAAATTCACTGTAACATGCTAGTGCTTTTAAGGATTTCAACTATTAACCAATAACCAACCCTATCAATGGATAAAATTCCATGGAATTCATTCCATCTCATCAAACTATATTATAAAACAGGGATTTGCTGTGATCAAAGTCTCAAACCTAATAGTTCCAAACTATGCTATATATTGATTATTTAAAGAATGAATCATTTGTTTTTTTCTAGCACTTTGCTGATGTGATCCAACCTCGTAGAAATATTGATTATTCATCTCTTACATAAACGGGCTATTTTGATGTGTTCATTGGTTGTTTGAAGGTAGGGTTTGGAATTTCAAGCACCATAAGAGTCCAATCCATCCGTAAAAAAAAAAAAAAAAATAAATAAATACATGACAGTAAGTAGAAATGTCACATGAAGATGAATAAAAGGGACTCTCAAAGGGAAATAAATAAAGACATACTAACCTTAAAAAGAGACATAATAGGGAAGAATAAATAAGTTTATAAATAGATAATAATATAAATATAGAATAGGAGATCAAAATCGAATTCGAAGAAGATATAAAGCCAAAGTGTCACCTCACCCCCACCCACTAAAATAAATAATATTAACACTTTTACCAACAAACAAAATAATAGAAAAACAATACTAGCATATTCCGGTGTTTTTTTCAACATTGAAATTTTATCAAATCCTCAAAATATGATGATTCTTCTGATATGATTTTATTTAGAGTAATAATATACATATTAACAATCCTATTAAATTTTATAGTCAAAATATAATTTACTATTTTAACACATCAATTAATATAAAAAAATTATAAAATTTATTAGTACCTAAAATAGTATTCTTTTATTTATAAAAATGGAATAAACTGGTGGGGTCCGTCTTTGTGGGACACATGACTGGACAAGCGTGGGGTTGTCTTGTCATATCAGTGCCCTTGGCCCATTAACCACCTCCAACAGAAATTAAAACATTTTTAGAAATTGGTTCTAAAAGTTACTACTTTCTATAAATTCGTGGTGAGTAAAAATTTTGTTTTTTTTTTTTGGGGGGGTAAAAAACAAACCATAAGTAGTCATTTCAATCACCTTTTTTCCTCGTTTGTTTTTAAAAAAACTCATCTTTAATTAAATTAAAAAGAGCCGCCAATTTTCAAACTCAACAGCCCATATAGGCTTCATAGAGGTCAGATTCGGTCCAATCAACTCCGCCCATTAACCACCTCCACCAGACTGTACATCTTTTTGGCCCATTGTAAGCCTCCACCAGATTAAAAGATCACACTAAATTCTTCATTTACGATTTGATACAGAAAGAAATAAACCTGAAAATCTCAAACAGTAATCTACCATAATCAGCCATTGTCCTACAAATTAGCGAGCATAAAGTTTCAAGTTCGAGTATTTACACTACTGGATATTGGTTTCAATATAGCTCCCACCTGGTTCCTTCTTCAAGTCCTTCTCATGCATCACTCTCCTAACTTGTTCAACTTCATCCCACTTCCCAATACTAGCTTGCACATTGCTCAACAATGTGTAATAACCAGCACTATCGGTATCAGGTCCCATTTCTAAAACCTTATTTGCTGCAAATTCCCCTATTTTATCATCTCCATGAACTCTGGAAGCTGCAAGAAGAGCACCCCAAATCCTATTATCAGCCAAAACCACCATTTTCATTACAATTGCCAATGCTTCTTTCACCTTTCCTAATCGACCTAAAAGATCGACAATGCAGGTGTAATGATCCACATCAGGTTCGATGCCAAAGATCCACTTCATGGAAGCAAACGTTTCACAGCCTTCACGAACAAGACCCGAGTGGCTACAGCTGGATAACAAACTCAA
This sequence comes from Viola odorata, assembly GCA_963691705.1. Taxonomy (NCBI): domain Eukaryota; kingdom Viridiplantae; phylum Streptophyta; class Magnoliopsida; order Malpighiales; family Violaceae; genus Viola; species Viola odorata. The sequence continues at coordinate 41,160,756 of OY829544.1, forward strand.
GAAGGTCACTCTGTTTGGTGTTATTCCTTCCTCGAGCATCCGGTGAAACATTTCTTAGCTAGAGGAAAGTTCCCGCACTTTGCATACATGTTGAAGATCGTGGTTTGTAAGTGCATTGTGTCTTCCTCAGCTTTGTGAGACAAGTTCCTTATGACATAGCCATGGATTCCTTTCCCCGGCTGCACTGCACCTAAGTGGGTACACGTGTCGACGAGGCTTCCTAAAATCTCAGCTCCGAGTTCATGAACTGAAGCTTGCATTCCCCGGAAGAAACCAATGGCCTCCCTGAAATGCCCATTTTGAATGAATCCTGTCATCATAGCATTCCAAGAAATGCTGCTTTTGAAATGGATTTCTTCAAACAGCAAAGCTGAATCTCTCAATTCCCCACACTTTGCATAAAAATCCAAAAGGGCAGTGAGCAAAACATCATCACATAGACCAACTTTTATAGCAATAGAATGCAGCTTCTTACCTTTCATCAGACCTCCAACCTTTGCTAACACTGATACAACAGAAGTTAGAGTCTCACTGCTAAGTGCTACTTCACCCTGCATTTTATTAAAACTACCAAAAACTTTCTCAACTTCGCCTCTCGAAGTGTAGAAGTTAATTACGGAATTCCAAGAAACATCATCCCTCCTATCAAATTTAAAGAAAAGGTCTTCAATTTCTTCAACACATCCCATTCTGATGTAAATTCTCAAAACCGAGTTTTGCACTGACCTATCAGTTAACAGGCAATTCTTGATCACATAACCATGATGTTGCCTCCCTTCGGTCAGGTTCTCACACACATAACAACCCTGCAACATGACAATCATAGTCACAGAATTTGGTTCCATCTCTACTCTCATTCTATTGAACAATTCAAAAACAGCACTAATATTTCCCTCAAAAACGTATCCAGAAATCATTGATGTCCAAGAAACCAAATCTCTGTGAAACATATCATCAAACACCTTACGTGCATTGACAACACTCCAACATTTTGCTTACAATTCAATCATTGTAGGGTGCTGCTAATGAGGTTGAATTGTCTGCCTGAATTGTGTGCCTGAATGACGTGGCAACTTGCCAAGTCATTCGCGAAATTTACAAAATTGCCATTCAAGCATTCAACTTCCTTCTCTCCAAATTTTTCCTTTTCCCGACTGGTTCAGCCCTCCTCCCTCCTTGGCTCCAAACTCTCCTTCCTTCACTACCACCACAAGCCCTAGCCACTGCCACTGCCACCGCCACCGCCACCGCTAGATCCACCGCCACCGCCACCTTGACTGGTAACCCGACGCTTCACCCCTCCTCCCTCCTTGCCTCCAAACTCTCCCTCCTTCACACCTCAAGCCGTAGCCACCGCCAGATCCACTGCCACCGGTAGAGCCACCGCGACCGTCAGATCCACTGCAAACCCGACATAGCTTCTTCTCCTCCTCCCTCCTCGGCAGCCACCGCCACCGCTATAAGGTTGGTCCTCCTGTTTTCGAAGAAATCGTATCGGTGTTTCATATTAACTATTCTAATTAAATTTCTCCTCTCTTTTTGCTGCTTGAACTTCATTTCCGATTTCTCCTGCGCGAAAGTAAGATTTAGGGTTTTTTATTTGTAAGTTTTCTATGCTTGTGCTGTCTTCGAACTGTTGCGATTTCAATGGAGGATTGGTTAGCAAACTAACCTAAATTGTCATAGTTAGGTAATTTGTTGAATTTCTTTTACTTGGTTGAGTGCATATTTTGTGGAGCTTGAGAAAATAGCGCGATCATGGGACTCTATTATGTTGCATTCCTTTGAGTTTACTCTATCACACTCAAAATTGAAGTGTCTCAGATTATCTGAGTTTGGTGGATTTGGGTTTTGGGTAATCAATGAATTTATATAGTTTGTTTGTGAATTTTATGTAGGCATGCATGTCTGTGTGTGATCTGTACAATTTCTTTGTAAATATGCAAATTGCGAGTGAAGTGTTATTCTAATTGCACAGTGTTCCATAAATTGAAATTTTGTGGCTAGGTCTAATGAAAGGTAAGGGTCTGATTTTATTTTTTTTTATCTGCACACGTGATGATCATGATGATGGGGAGGGAAACTTTTTGGAAGATGATAGAAATAATGCCACCTATCAGTCTACCTACTGACTTACTGATGGAACTTTCTTAAGTTGTGTGGGTAATTAGTCTATTCGCAATTCCCTGATGTGTTTGCGTACTTGTTATTGCAGCTCAAAAGGGCGATACTATCTGCACAAAGTTCTGTGAAAGAGTTCAACATTGGTTCAAAGAAAGACCCTTAAGAAAGTGAAACGGGGAGGTCGAGCTCAAGTGGCGTAAATGAATACTATGAGAGATTAGGTAGACTGTTTGTAGTATCATGATGATACTGGAAGTTGCTTTGAGCATTTACTGAACTCTTTTATAAGAAGTTGTCTGTATAGGCTTTGTTAGAACTTATGGCTTTTCTTGTTTCCTTAGAGAATTCATGTCACATAGCCTATCAGAAATCTTAGTTTGCTCTTTGGTTTGCAACCTGGATTTGAGTTTCTTCACACATGCTTATCCTTCGTTTAATGGAAGTTAGTGGTTATTAATATTGTGAAAACTTTTAGAAAGTAAACATGGGTTTCATCAAAATAGGACAAGAATGGTGATAGAAGGAAGTGGGTGGCGCTTCGTTTCATTTACAAGTGGTGCTCTTTTCTGAACATGAACATAGAAGAATAGGGCTTTATTTCCCGTTTTCCTGCTTTTAGATGTTGTTGGAACAAGTTAATGACCATCAAGGGCAAGAAAGTTTCAGTTTTTCTGCACTGAAGGATGAATTGGTGGTGTGTTTGCTTTTACATCTTTTGCATTGATGATGTATATGGTGTTTTATAAAAGCCAGAATTTAGAACTAGTAGTAGTAAATACAAATTTGACTCAATTTTGTATTCGAGCTAGCTCAAGTGTTTGTATGAAGTAACAATGGCCAGTGGAATGGCTGGGTTTCTCTGCCCACTGCCATGCTATCTGTAGCTATTCTAATTAGCAGTGCTGATTTAAATAATTAAATTATTTACCGTTTTTTAATAACTAAATGAAAACATATTATGAAAATGTTACAACTAAATTATCAATCTTAAATTCATCAAATGTGGGTACTATTAATATTTATTTATTTATTCAGAAATGATAGCAATCTTGTAACATTTTGTTACAGGAAATGGAGTATTTGCCTCAAAGTGATGAGCCACAAAGTGATGAGACTCAAAATGATTTTATGGGTATCAATCCTCCGTTGTCGGGACCTGATGATAAATTGATTCCGAAGTCAGGTATGGTCTTTAAATCAGAGGAAGAAGTTTACAATTTTTATCGTGAGTATGCTTGTGAAGTGAGATTCGGTATTAGGAGAAAAAGTGGGAAGAAAGATGATTATGGGAATCTGAAGTATTATATTCTAACATGTAGTAGAGAAGGTGTGTGTAAATCCGTAGCAAAGAATGATTTTAATCCAAGGGCATCAAGAAGAAGTAATTGTAAGGCTAAAATTAATTGTATTGTCAATGCTGAAGGAGAGTTTACTGTTTCATCTGTTCATCTTGTGCATAGTCATGCGTTGAGTCCCACAAAATCACGTTTCTTTGGGTGTAATAAAAACATTGATGCGTATGCAAAGAGGAGGCTAGAAACAAATGACCAAGCAGGCATACGTATGAGTAATAATTATCATTCTTTGGCTGTGGAATTAGGAGGGTATGAGAACTTGAACTTCACTGAGAAAGATTGTAGAAATCATATTCTTAAAGCAAGAGAAATTAGGCTTGGAGTTGGAGATGCAGCGTCACTTAGCATGTATTTTGCAAGCATGCAAAAAAGGAATCCTAATTTCTTTTATATGTTTGATATAGATGATGATAGTCGATTGAAAAATGTATTTTGGGCAGATGTACGCTCTATAGCAGCATATGAATCTTTTGGTGATGTTATATCGTTTGATTCAACGTACTTAACTAATAGATATGATATGCCTTTTGCTCCATTTGTTGGTGTTAATCACCATGGGCAGACTATACTATTTGGTTGTGGTTTACTTTCAAATGAAGAGGCAGATACATACATTTGGTTGTTTAAAGCTTGGTTGATGTGCATGTCAAAGGCTCCAAATGCAATAATTACTGACCAATGCAAGTCCATTCAAAAAGTTGTTAGATCAATTTTCCCTAATTCTCACCATCGTCTTTGCCTGTGGCACATTATGAAGAAGTTGCCCGAGAAGCTTGGATCACGTCATGATTACAAGGAAATTAAGAAAGTTTTGAAAAAAGTTGTGTACGAGTCCATTGAGGTTCAAGAATTTGAAGAGATTTGGGGTAACATGATTAATGATTTTGATCTGGAGGAAAATGCATGGTTAAGTGGTTTATATGAAGATCGTCATCGTTGGGTTCCAGTGTTTGTAAAAGGAATTTTTTGGGCTGGAATGTCTACAACCCAAAGAAGTGAAAGTATAAATGCATTCTTTGATGGGTATGTTGGTCCGAAGACGTCTCTAAAGCAGTTTGTAGAGCTGTATGATAATGCATTGAAATGTAAGATCGAGAAAGAAAATAAAGCAGATTTTGCGTCGTTCAATTCCTGTATTCCTCTGATAACTAATTACAGCTTCGAGAAACAATTTCAAGATGCCTACACGAATGAACTGTTTCGGTTATTTCAGGATGAGGTACGGGGTGTGGTGAACGTCAATCTTGAGCGCATTGACAGGTGCGAATCAATTTCATTATGCTCTAAGAGTTTTTCTTTTTACTTCAACTCATTATGACTTGCAATCTTGAGTTCATTGTTATTATTGTTGCATGATTCCTTTAACGAAACTGACAAGTGCGGTGAATTCACGACATTTCAAATAGCTGACATATTGAGTAGCAAAGAGCATGCATTCAGAAGAAATGTTACTTATTCTGTTTATTATGATTGGTCGAATGAAGATTTATGCTGCTCATGCCTACTGTTTCAGTTTAGAGGAATTCTTTGTAGACATATTGCGAAGGTGTTAATAGTTGAAAATATACGTTAGGTTCCATCTGAATATGTCTTGCATCGTTGGAGGAAGGATGTTAGACACAAACATACATATGTCAAGAATTGTTATATTGACGACATGGATGATCAATTTAGAGTGAGATACAATCATTTGAATTCGGAATGGGCTAAATTTCCAGAGGTTGGAGCTTCTTCTGTAGATAATTATGAGTGTCTACTAAGCTCCTTAGATGAGGCAGCTAAAAAACTCTCGCTCGATGATTCAACTTATTGGAAAAACCAGTCCGCAGGAACCTCTTCAACAATCATGACAGAGGACTGTCAAAATTTTACGAGTCCTTTCAAGGTGCGAACAAAAGGGCGTCCTCCATCCAAAAGAAAAATGTCAACACTAGAACAGAAAATGAAAAACAAAATGGTATGAAAGGTTTTTAGTAAATTTTTCCCTCAATAAAGTATTTTCTATATGTTGTATGTATATGATGTTTAACTTCTCAATAATGTTTTTTTTCTAATAGAGTGCTAAAGCAAGCAAAAGCAAGAAAGATCATTTTGAGTTAGAAAATCAATTTGGAACTCAAGAGAGTCAATTTGGACCATCTGAACCATCAACTGCTAATCAATTTCGAACTCAAGATTCTCTGGTATGAGTGTTTTATTAGGCTTGGAATTTTGTATTACACAGTAGGATGACAACTAAATTTTTGCTTACTGGAATTTGTAGCTGAATGATGATAATGATGAAGAAGACGAGGATGAGCATGGAGAGACGTTATGTGGTGCTTGTGGGGATAATAATGCATCTGACGAATTCTGGATCTGCTGTGACATATGCGCTCAGTAGTTCCATGGGAAGTGTGTGCAGATCACTCCAGCTAGGGCAGAGCATATGAAACGGTACAAATGCTCCGCTTGCAGCAACAGTAGAGCACGACGTCATTTTTAGGCCGAGAGGATTTCATAAATGGATGTAATTTTTAGGCATTATTGGTTTTATGTACTCCTGTCAATTTCTGTCCTGTTACAAGCTTCTGCCCATTTCGTGGCTTAATTGGACTACGGCTTTATTGATGAGCTTTAGTTGAAAATGCTTAATGCATGAGTTTGTATATAGCTAATTGATTGCATCATGGCCAGTGGTTTTCAGTTACAAAATTCTTAATGCATGTCCTTTATTTGAAAAAGATTCTGCCCATTTTGTGGCTTAATTTCATTCTTAATTTAATTATGATTTTGTATATATCTAATTTTATGGCATCATAACCCGTGGTTCTCTGTTATAAAATTCTTAATCAATGTCCTTGCGAGTGGAATGTAGTCCTTATTTTTTCAATTCCAAATTTACAAGTCCATTTGAAAGTAAACAACATTAACTTAAAAATGAACACAACACTTATATAAACAGAAACAACATTCCAATTGAATCGATCAATTTAGTATTTCATTAGTTGCAACCACTTACAAATCATCAAACCAATTGGCTTAAAATTATACAAGCTATACATATGACAACACACAAAATAAAACCTACTTTTACCCCCTTCACAAAAGCACAAGAATTCTCCAATCTTTCCTTATCTATTTCAGATTGCAAACATGAAACCTCAGCTACTGTTTCCATGTGTACATTCTGCAAACGATCTACTTTTTCATTCAAACATCTAACTTCTCCCTTAAGATGCTCTTCACTGTCTAAGAGCATATGGACAACCTCCCTAGCACTATTTGACAATCGCTCACTATCATGCCAATTAAAAAACTTACATTTGTGATATCGACAAGAGTAAAACCGTCTTCCTACATTTGACTCCTTCCAACAAACCCACATCGGAGCCTTGAAGCCTTGAAGCCGCAGTCGCAAAACCTCGGCTTTCCTTCATAGTTCTCATCTCCGAATTGAGTATTCCTCCTCCATGTGCGCGATGAAGATACAGAGCTTTCTGACATTTCACTATAAAATATATATTAAGGTGGTGCTGTTAACTATAGACAGTTAAATATGATTTAAGAGATAAAAACCAACATCATAAATTCTATACGTTGCACATTCTATAGGGTCAATTACAAATATGTAAACCAAAAAAGTGAAATATATGACGTACAACACACGAATACCATTCCAGCTACTGAAAGAGAAGAGCTAACATCACTAATTTACTATTCATTGAAAGAGAAGAGCTACTGAAAATTTTCGGATACCATATTAATGTATTGAGCATTTGATTTGATTCCAGTTTTGAGTTGTTTTGATTGTTCTCTGGTCATAATGAGTATTTAAATTTTAAGGTTTGCAATTAGCTTTCTTTATATTATCAGGTTTAATCCTATCAATTAGCAAGTACTACCGAGGAAATCAAATCAAATGCTCAATATATAATTCTGAAATTTTCAGTAGCTGTTCTCTATCAAGTTTGTCAATTGATTTATGGTTTGTTGACAATATATGTTACTAAATTTTATGCTCTATTTTTGTTGCATTATCTCTTTAAGTGTGATCATACGATAACATATACCGAATTTAAATATCTACCTACTGAGTGGATAATAAAATATTACTTACCCCACTATATTGCAGTTGAAACTTGACTGCAGTGGAGTTCGTCGGTAAAGATTGTTTAAGGTGATTAAAGGGTTCACACCTCGTTTCAGCTGTAAAGTGTAAGAAAATATATTAGCCAAGTTGATATAGCATATAGGCTATGAAATGTATTTGCAACTTTAATTAGTACCACACGCCTTGCCTCGATTACTACACGCATTCCAGATCGATCACTTTCATCCCGGATATCACTAATGCCATCTAAACTCTTATCATTAAAAAAACACAATAGTTACATATCTAACTCCATAAGCTTAAGCAAGACGAGGGAAACAGCAAATAATTATTGCAGAAGAGCAGTAAATAGTTACTTTGAACCAATGATGAACTCTTTCACAGAACTTTGTGCAGATAGTATCGCCCTTTTCAGCTGCAATAACAAGTACGCAAACACATCAGGGAATTGCGAATAAGTGACATTTTACCCACACAACTTGAGAAAGTTCCATCAGTAAGTCAGCAAGCAGACTGATAGGTGGCATTATTTCTATCATCTTCCAAAAAGTTTCCCTCCCCATCATCATGATCATCAAGTGTGCAGATAAAAAAAAAAATCAGACCCTTACCTTTCATTAGACCTAGCCACAGAATTTCAATTTATGGAACACTGTGCAATTAGAATAACACTTCACTCGCAATTTGCATATGGACAAAGAAATTGTACAGATCATACACAGACATGCATGCCTACATAAAATTCACAAACAAACTATATAAATTCATTGATTACCCAAAACCCAAATCCACCAAACTCAGATAATCTGAGACACTTCAATTTTGAGTTTGATAGAGTAAACTCAAAGGAATGCAACATAATAGAGTCCCATGATCGCGCTATTTTCTCAAGCTCCACAAAATATGCACTCAACCAAGTAAAAGAAATTCAACAAATTACCTAACTATGACAGTTTAGGTTAGTTTGCTAAGCAATCCTCCATTGAAATCGCAACAGTTCGGAGACAGCACGAGCACAGAAAACTTACAAATAAAAAACCCTAAATCTTACTTTCGCGCAGGAGAAATCGGAAATGAAGTTCAAGCAGCAAAAAGAGAGGAGAAATTTAATTAGAATAGTTAATATGAAACACCCATACGATTTCTTCGAAAACAGGAGGACCAACCTTATAGCAGTGGCGGTGGCTGCCGAGGAGGGAGGAGGAGAAGAAGCTATGTCGGGTTTGCAGTGGATCTGACGATCGCGGTGGCTCTACCGGTGGCGGTGGATCTGGCGGTGGCTACGGCTTGAGGTGTGAAGGAGGGAGAGTTTGGAGGCAAGGAGGGAGGAGGGGTGAAGCGTCGGGTTACCAGTCAAGGTGGCGGTGGCTGTGGATCTAGCGGTGGCGGTGGATCTGGCGGTGGTGGTGGCTCTAGCGGTGGCGGTGGCGGTGGTAGTGGCAGTGGCTAGGGCTTGCGGTGGTAGTGAAGGAAGGAGAATTTGGAGCCGAGGAGGGAGGAGGGCTGAACCAGTCGGGAAAAGGAAAAATTTGGAGAGAAGGAAGTTGAATGTCTGAATGGCAATTTTGTAAATTTCGCGAATGACGTGGCAAGTTGCCACGTCATTCAGGCACACAATTCAGGCAGACATTTCAACCTCATTAGCATTCTCCATCATTGTATTGCAAAAATAGACATCAAATGTAAAACCCATCTTTGCCGCCGCACAATGCATCATTTCACCCAACTCAACATCACCCCTAAGAGACAAAACAACTCTGTTTATTATTGGGAACGTAAAGCTGTCAGCCTTAATGCCCCACTTCCTCATCTCTTTATACAGAAACAAAGTTTCAATAAGGAGGCCAGAATCAACATGGGTTTTCATGATTAGATTCCATGCTAGAGTGTCGCCTGGTGGTTCTTTCAAACTGTTGAATACTGAAATGGCCGTTTCAGGGTCATGAAGGTGCGAATATAAAGAGAGGAGCTTTGAAGCAAGGGAACCATGATTGAAACCACCTGAGACAATGAGAAGGGCATGGATTTTTCTGAGAGTTTTGAGGTCTTTGCATGAATGCAGAAGTGAAGAAGAAAACAGTTAGCGCGTAGTTTTTAGGTGATGGGAATGGAGTAGTAAAGGCAATTTGGATCCAAGAGAAGGGAAATGGAAACATAGGAAGGCATGAAAATTGCGGGAAATAGTGGTGAGAATACTAATAATTATTAAGGGGCATTTTAGTAATTAACTACCTCTTTTATTAATCAACTGTTAAATTCGAGGCACCGTTCTGAATTTTCTATAAAAAGAGAGGAGGTGCAGAGGACACGAGGATCAGAAAGAAGAGAGTGAGGGGCAAGGAGTAAAAAGGGAGATACTTTTCTTTCACTTAAAAGAGAGGGGCTCTCTCCATTGATTGTGGCATCATCACCATCATCTTATGCCTATTGTCATCACCTTCATCCCACGCATTACTATGTGATATTCCTGGATACGGGTGGGGCTGATTTTGACAATCGGTGTGTCAGGAAACGTTTGAGATCACCTGTAAGGCACCGGAGGGGGGTTCTCCGGTGTAAAATCTCCGATGACAAAGTTAGTTTTGGAAGATGAAGTATGGGAAGGAGTGTTGTGAGATAATATCATAATTTTAGTCGTAGGTTTCTTTCTTACCCCTCTCTTTAGCAAAGGGGGGTGGGGGGAGGGTGTATTTATACCCAAATAGATCTTGGCTACCGGGACACGTGGCGTCGTTGACCTGACACACTTCCGTTGGCCACGGAACATCTATCGTAGTGGGGGTAGGGCTATCCTACTGGTGGAGGTAGGGCTATCTACCGGGTAGTCTTCCGTGTATTATCATAAGCCCAACTGAAAATGAGCCCGAGTGTTCACCAAGGGCTTCTCTCATTCCCTTCTGCATTGCCCCTCCAGGATCACCCAGATATCATCTGACGACTCTCCCAAGCATCAAATCACTTAAGGATAGTCTGGGATCTATCGAGGACACGTGACACCGTGACTTGATACAATCTCGTTTGTCGCGGAACATCTATCGTAGTGGAGATAGGGCCATCGTGGCGGTGGAACCTACCGGGAAATGTCCCATATGAGTAGTCTTTCGGTCTTTTGTCATAAGCCCAACTGAAAACGAGCCCATAGGTACCATCCAACGGCTCTCTTGACAGAATATTGGATGAGTAGATGACTCATTAATTGCTCTGAATTTCATTAAATGCGGCATGAGGTGTGATGATTGCCTCTGAACTCGCGAGTTGACGTGGCTTCTTCGTGTCCATTTAATTGGACGTAACTGTTGAGTTCTGCCTCGTTTGCCAAAAGGGTTTGTTCGCATGTCAGAGTAAGTGGGCGCGTTGCCTCGTTTGAACGAGAGCGCGTCAATCCACGTGTCACGTTCCGATAGGTGCTTTTGTTTGAGGGATACGACGCTTGGGCCTATAAAAGGCAACCCATCCCTTCCTTTCTCTACTTTCCTCCTTTTGCCCTAATTTTTCATATTTTTCGCCCTTTCCAAATCTCTCTGTCTTCAACAGGCGCCGCCCTTCCTTATTTCGGCGAGTTTCCAGTTTCCGACTAGACATTATAGTCGATCTTTTGCGCACCTCTTTCCCCGGCGTCTATTCCAGGTATTCTCCAACTTTCTTCTTTTATCCCTTTTCGCCCCCTAGGCTTAATCATGCCTCCTCGTGCTAAACTTAGGATAAGACCTAAGAATATGACCGAAATAGAGGTTGAGGATACCCCCTCAGACATAACTAATGAGGGGGAATTGTATGATGAATTGATGAAGTTCAGTGCCCATATCCCGAAAGAGGTTAAGGTATCGGTAGTTGGTTATGAGATTAGGTTAAATAGTGGGTTGCTCGGGAACCGGAGGGTTATGTATACCAGGATGTTTCAGTACGGCTTTCAGCTACCCCTCCACCCGTTTGTAAATAGTTTATTGAGTAATTGCACTATCAACCCAACCCAAATTACCCCTAACTCTTGGTCAGTCATCGGGGCCTTCATCCGAATTTTTGATGTTCACGGCGTCTAGGGATTGACTCTCAACCTGTTCAAATACCTCTTCAACTTTCAATTACGGAGGAGTATGGTATCCTTCGCTCCCCGATGAAGAGATGAAAGCGTCAAACCTTTTCTCTGGAAGTTCCAGGGGATTGAATCCTCCGTTCATGATTGGAAGGAGAGATTTTTTGTCGTTACGCTACCGGCTCCTTGGTGGTTTAATGGATTCAATCGGGACCTTCTTCAAAGGGACTGGGTGGGACCTGATTTTGACGAATTAATAGAGGATGAGCAGGCCAAGCTTGCTAAGTTTCTCACCATAAAGTGGGTTTTCCATTGCCGAAAGCTCGCCACTGGATTACCCCAAACGAAATGTCGTGCTGGTGAGTCTTGTTGTTTCCTTTCTTATTATGATTTTGGTAACTCTGATGTCGTTATTCTGACTGCAGATGTAAAGCCTAGTTAGGTTCCAGAGTGTATGTGAAAAGAGAAGAAATGGGCTCGCGAAGATACTCCTCCTGTCAAGCATCCATCGAAGAAGAGAGCTACCGGGGAATCTTCTTCTCGCACGCGTGTTGTCGCATCTATCCAAGATCTGATTGTTCCTCCAATCCTTGTTGCACCTTCCACCGATAGCCAGATTTCGGAGGTAGCGCTTGCTGACAAGGTTGAGCTAACGGAAACCTTAGTTCACGTTGTTGCCTTAGCCGTTGGGGATCCTGCTATTCGACCCACTCCTTCAGAACCGGAAGCTCCTGCATCCTCATCTACTGCTTCTGATATGGAGCCTCTTCGCTTCCGAAAGAGAGCCCACAAGGCGCTCGAGAGAGCCGAGAAAAAGAAGAAAGATAGAGAGGGTTCTTCTACCGGACTTATGACCAAGATCTCTCCTCCCCTTGGGCCTAATTCATCCCCATTTCACGTGGACCTCGAGAGGGAGGGCGTGCCCTGAGTTTCTGACCTGCTAAGGGATGTCCCGTTGGACCCTCCTTAGACAAACTCTCCCGCGTCCTTCGGTGGTCCCGTGGCTAGTCTATCGGGTGCTGGGTCCAGGGATCCTTGCCCCTGTCACCGCCGCCTTTTAGACCGGACCAGGGGGGTGCCAGATCTGGGAGTCGTCCATGTCCAACCATTCTCGAGCCTCAACATGATATGGTTGTGTTTGTCGTCCCTCAAACTCTCTCCCAGTTGCCCTCTGAACTCGCGGAATTGCACTTTGTTCCTGGCCCTCCGGTTAGTCACTCCTATACTTCTAACCATCACGTTCGGGGTCCCTCTCCTAGTTTGGTTGCACAACTCTCCACTACTTCTGATGGTGCGACTGCCTATCGGTTGGACCTGAGGGATCTTGGGTCACTGGGCTGCCAATCTCTGGGTCTATCAAACCCTAGTGCTCGCAATGGTTTTATGTCTGCTCTCTTTTCAGAGATGGTGATCTGCTCGGCAGATAGGGAGCTTTTCCACTAGATGGCCCTTAGCACCCAATTTTCTCATGTTCGTGGTACTCTGTTTGGCATTTTTTGTCCATTTCAGTACCTGATGGAGTCTGCTGACCGGATGCTTAAGAGGGCTACCAGTCACCTAGTGGAAGAGCATTTGTTGCGCAACCGTTTTCAGGGTGAGAATGCCGAACTTGTGAGAAAGATGGAGGAGCTTCAAAAGGCTCTAGATGGCTTCCGGGAGGAGTCTACAACTGTGTTACGTGCCGAAAAGGCCAAGCTTGGGGAGCTTTCGGAACTTAATGTTCAACTTCTATCTAATCTGGCCAAGGAGAGAGTTGGAATTGCTTTTCTGAAGGCCGAGTTGGCAACTGAAAGGGATAGGTCTTCAGGGCTCCATTTTGAGTTAGTGGAACGGAGGAAGGAGCTTGCGATGGTTCCTAAGAGGATATCCTGGTGGTGGGATAAGACTTTGGATGCCTTCATGGACGCTTTTGTGGAGTGTAAAGGGTCGGAGGAGCTTGATCCGGAGGTTCTTGAGCCCTTTGTGGCGAAGCATATTGCCCTGATTGATGAGAGTAAGTTCGGGCAGCTAAGTGATGATGAAGCGGAAGCAACGAATGAAAACCAAGCTCCTCCGGGTTTCGAGGAGAATCCAGATCCTCTAGGGGGGATGGAGAGCAAACCCCTCCAGCTACTGATATATGACTTGTACTTTTTTCTTCGTTCCTGGTTCTGTGGATGTTAAGTGCAGCTTCTATGTAATAGACTATTTTGTGTTATCTTTTCTCATTCTTTTTCTACATGGTTAGCTTAAAATTTGGATACAACGGAAGACTGCAATAGTCTTTCGGATGACTAATAGGGATTTGATCTATCTACGCAAAAGATAGTTTACTGATTTAGAAATTGCTCTCGATAGAATTCGTGTTGCTTCTTCTGGAGCCCGAAAAAGCATCCCTTCTGGATATATATATCTTAAAAGGTTTTGAAAAGAGAGAAAGGATAGTTTACCGATTTAGAAATTACTCCCGATAGAATTTGTATAGCTTCTTTCAGCCATTTGATAGGGCATTCCTTCTGTCTGACATCTTTTGAGTAAATACTGGTCAACTATAATTACTTCAAGTTGATTTTTCAAATCATCCCGTCTTTTCAGGAGACGGTTGCGTCTGTATTTAATGTTCGCGTCTTTCTAGGCGTCCTTCATAATTACGTTGTTTAATATTTTGAGTGTTTCTAGGCGACGCGTCGTCTCGCGTTTGTTGACCTGATCTTTTATAAATTGGTTGTGACTTCGTAACATGGCCAATATCTTTGCTCTCGTCTTCTGCTTATTTTTTGTTCTGCTATCATGGACGAGCAGACAAAAGGAGAATTTTTGTTTCTTGTTGCTGGGGTGAAAAGGAACTTTGTTTGCGATGTTGCTGCGATTCGAGATATGATTCATACTATAGAGGCAGAGATTGGATATCTTGAGGAGATTACGTACCCGATGATAGCTAAGAGGGATATGGTGATAGAGGATGATGATGATTCTTTGGAGATTGTATCTTCTGTTAGCAAGTGTCTTATTCATGTGCAGGTTTCCATCAATATGCTTCGGAATAAGAAGATTCTGCTGGAAAGTTTCCTGCAGAGTGTTATGCCTATTCCTGCTGAACTTGGGGATGTTGCGTGTACTCTGGGGATATTCCGGCTACCGATGACGAATAGATAGTAGTTGTCTTTTACTCTTTCGGTTTATGTAGATGTCGTACGTCCTTATTATTGAATAAAAAATTTGAATACCTTTTGACGCCCATAGTTTACTTTTGATAGCGTCCTTCGGTTGAATTCGAGTAACCCGGTGGCATCCACTAACCTAGCATCCGTATGTAGGAACCGGAGGTGGTTTCACGGATACCCCATCCGTTGCCATGCATCCGTTTGAAGGAACACGGAGATGGGTCCTTGCGGGTTTTTTGAACAACCTTAAACCGTGTCACAGTATGAAGGAACCGGGATGGGCTTAAGTGATACGTTAGCGTCCCTAAGTTGAATTGGGTAGCCCGGTGGCATCCACTAACCTAGCATTCGTATGTAGGAACGGAGGTGGTTTCGCGGATACCCCATCCGCTGCCATGCATCCGTTTGAAGGAACACGGAGATGGGTCCTTGCGGGTTTTCTGAACAACCTTAAATCGTGCCACCGTATGAAGGAACCGAGATGGGCTTGAGTGATATGTTAGTGTCACGGACTAATCCTTTGGAAGCCAAAGGGATTAAGTTCGTGCGGCGTTCACGCACTCTCTCTACGAAACCAGCCTTTCACACACACCTTAGACCTGCATCACCAGGGAACATAAGGTTAGAAACACAATAGGGCCATTATAGTTTATCATAGGCATAACATCGAGCAAACGCATAGGCAATAGGGCATACAATCATGAAAGACATCACTTCATTGAATAAGCATGATATTACAGACAAGGGCCAAAAAGGTCGCAGACTAGGGGGGCGCCCACACAAAGGCCGACTCAAACACCCTTCCAATGAATAACCGAGCCCACAACACAAAGGGACTGATTACTCACTCCCCCAACCCGATTACAAAGATTACCCGTAAGCTCTCGTTAAGGTTAAGCGGCCATGGGCGTGAACATGCCCTGGAAGAGCTTAGACCTTAACACTCCCCCCCACTCAGTTCGTCGACGCCCTCGTCGAACTATCTTCGAGGAATTCCTTAATCAATTCTTGTACATCTGCCAAGTCCTCTGGCTTTCCCAGCTAATTTCTTCATCGCCCAAGTCTTTCCACTTGACGAGGAATTGTCGTTGTTGGATATGTCTCTTCACATTTTGAATTTGCCTCTTGATTTTTGCAGTGCGTTCGGCAAGGATAGCTTCAACTACCTTTACTAGTTGAGGCTGCACCTTGAAACGGACTTCAGCTCTCACTGGGTGATTTCTACTTGCATCCTCTTCATCCGCGTGAAACGGTTTTAAGTGGCTAACATGAAACACCGGGTGACACTTCATCCAATCTTGTGGGTCAACCCGATATGAGACTCTGCCTATTTTATCAACAATCGTCACAGGGCCCTCATATCATTATAGAAGGTTGTGATCCTATCGTTGGAGCGCTCGAATCTGTTCTGGCATAAGTCTCACCATTACTTTATCACCAGCTTGAAATTCAAAGGCCCTCCTCCCTTTATCCGTCCATTGTTTCATTCGACATGAAGCTCTCTCAAACAAGGCTTTGGCTATTTCAGTGTTCTGCTTCCATTCCTTAGCAAAGTTAAAGGCACTAGGACTCTTGTCGCGCCCCCATTTTTTGATTTTGCGAAAAACAGGTTTAGGATGAGGATGCGAGACAAGCGTTGGACTCGTCTCTCATCATGCGAAAAATGAAGTCGCCACCCTAATTTTCTAAGGTTTAGGGAACCTAATCGTCATGACATAAAAAATAAAAGGCTAAGGCACAAAGGTCTAAACCAAATAACAACGGTTCGAGGTCGTGATTATGGACTTGGGAAGGTGTTAGGCACCGAAGTCACATCCTAAAAAGGTTACCGGTATGCAAGGTGTTTTGAAAACATTTTAAACATGTAATTTAGGCCCTCCAAGGTGACGTTACATCTTAGCATTTTTCGTTGGGACTTGTTATTTCCGATTGGGACCGAAGGACGGGGTTACCGTTTGTTCGTATGCTAGAGCGGACGTTCCCCCCTTGTCATAGGGCCATGCATGATTAATTACTTACTAGGTGATCTATCATGGCAAAACTAACAAAGTACATTTTTATGGATGCACATATATTTTGTATGGGTTTGAAGCCATCATGCATAACATTTAACAAGAAAATAATTAATTTCATGGTAGGAAAAACAAGTGATGTAAACATGCTGTGCATGTGAGATTGATTTTAATTGTTTAGCAATTTCTATATGTCATGCATACGAATGAGTGGTTCTAACGCATTTTAAGGGATCATACATTCGGTTTTAGCGTTTAAATAAACATACAAGGAAATGTTTTAGGATAAGCTTACCTTTTGGATGAACCCTGATCGATCCATCTCTTCAAAACCATGGTTAACGACAATTGGCATAAGGTAGGTATAAACAAACATACACGATTTTTAACTACTTAACTAATTATTACAAACCAACAGTTGATAATAATAACTACTTATCTGATTATTACAAATTGGAGGTCGGAATAATTAATCTAACTAATTATTACAACAAGTGAAATAACTAATTATTACAACAAGTGGAATAAGTATTTAATTATTACAACAAGTTTGGCAATCATATATTATCACATACACGCAAAAATAATTAACAATCATTCATTACATACGAATGCATGGACATAATGCAATTTTAAATAGGCCGAGTTATGCCCATACTTTGGATTTCAATTTTTGGTCAATATGCATGCAAATAATTTTACGAAAATAAATTAAATAAAATAGATAAAACGTACTTTTGAGTGAAGGTTCAAGGTTTAACTCGAAAGTGTTAGTAATAACTCGAAAAAACAATAAATAATAAAAGCACATGCACACAATTATTAAGCAAGCAATTATATAAACATCACAAACAAGTAAACCATTTATTTTATATAAGCATACGAGTATTTCATTTTAAAGCATGGCATAAAACAAATAAAACATCATATGGGCATTTTGCGATAATTGACATGGCGTAAAATAAATAATACATCATGCGAAGCATGCAATTAATTTCACAATAATTGACATGGCATAAAATAAATAATACATCATACGAAGCATGCAATTAATTTCACGATAATTGACATAGCATAAAATAAATAATACACCATACGAAGCATGCAATTAATTTCACGATAATTGACGAAAAAATTAATTATCGCATACGAAACATTCATACGAAAATTAAGTGGGTCGGGCTTAGGCCCCTTTGATTTTTGGACATGAAAAAATGGGCTTGGATTAAATCCAAGCCCAAACCTTTTAATTTAAAACAGATGGGCTTGGCAAAGGCCAAGCCCATCACCTTTCTATTTTCTTTCCCGCCTCCAACACCATCTTCTTCCTCTCTTCTCACGTCGTCGACGCTATGGCCGGCGACTGAGGTGGCTCCAACATATTAAAACTCTACCCTAATCAACCCCAAATAAACCCCAAACATGGCAGCAACTCATATGTATAAAAACAACAAATTTTTGGAATGGAAAGAGTAGCAAATTTCAGCATAGAATAACAAGCTAATTAACATGCATATTAGGCTATTAATTACTCAAGTCTTTATAACATTAAATTGAAGCAAGGGAAATGAAATTGGCATGAAAACTAAGCATGTGAGGCAAAGTTTAGCAATTTATTCATGCATTAAGGATGAAAACGAAATTTAAAGAAAAACTAGAGAGAGAGAGCTTACTTGTCCAGGAGAGCTAAAGCCAAGAAGGTAGTGCAAGAAATGGAGAGTGAGAGTGAATTTTGGTCCCCTTGATATCTTGCATGAAGCTTGTTATTTATAGGGTTGAAGGAAAAATCGGAGTCGGTTTGCATGTGTGGCTGCAAACCGATGGTGGAGGAGGAGGAGAATGATGATGATGTCTAGGCTAGAGTAGTGAGCTAGGGTAGGGTTGTGTGTGGTCAAGAGTGTTCGGATGGGAGGTTGTAGTGATCTAGGTGAGCTGGTGCCGAGTTGGAGGGTTAGAATGAATTAAATGGCATTAATGTGAAGTTTATCCTATTTTTGGATACGAACAGGATATTTTTGGTACGAACAAAATCGCTAAAAAAATAAATAAATCGGAGCCAAGGAAACCACGACGTGCACAAAAATAAGACGAGAAAACTAGTATACAGTGAAGAAATGCAAAACTTGATTTAACGTATTTATTTTTTCTTTCAGAAATGCTAAAAGTTCAGACGTAAAATAAATGTGCTTACGATAAAAATTGAACGAAACCAAACTCGATGATGTGAAAGAGAAAAATAGTACGTAATTATCAATTAAAGAAATTACGCGTCTGACCCACGGTCCCGGGAAACTTACTCGGGACCGATAGAAGTTCGCGTAAAGAAAGTCGAAAGTACGAAAAAAATGAGAAGGCACAAAATGACACGGAATATTAAACAAACTAGCCCAGGACTAAGAATCGACAGAAATTTGACCTAGACGAGCTATTAAATGCGGTAAACATAAAAATACGTAAATGCGTTGACGAAAACCGAAAAATACGGTTTAGTCGAAAATACGAGAAAAATTCAAAAGACGTGAAATATTAAAGCAAACAGCCCATGATCAAAAATCGATTGAAATTTGACGTAAACGGGTTATTAATGCGACATGCAATAAAACAAAAAAGTTGTGACGTAAGTCAAAATTCGGGTAGCAACAGTTGCCCCCTCTTTACTGTCTGATCAAAAATACAGTGTAATTGAAATTTTTAATAAGCAGTAAAGACGGTTGCCCCAGGTCTTTACCATGTTTTGAATACATCCTGACCCGTTGAGATGTGGGATTATGCATGAATTGAAAGATATAGTCGCTCAGGAAGGAGTATTTAGATAGACAGGAAAGTAGTCGCTCAAGGAGGAGTATTTTAGATAGACAGGTAAGTAGTCGCTCAAGGAGGAGTATTTTAGATATAGTATGCGGAAAAGTAGTCGCTCAAGGAGGAGTATTTAGATAGACAGGAAAGTAGTCGCTCAAAGAGGAGTATTTGGTTAGACTTGATTTGGAAAACATGGTCGCTCAAAGAGGAGTAATAATTATGCAGAAATGTAGAATTATGCAAAGTGAGGGTAACACTCATGCTTCATATGTTTTGACAGAAAAGTAAATGAGAGTTGGAACGTACCCTTGCTCAGATATTGACGGTAATATACCTTTGCTCTAGAGGGGTGACTGCTCACGAAATTTTAAGAAACGGTGTGGGGATGTGACCAATCACAACACTAAACAGACAAGATGTGGGGACGTGACCTATCACAACACTAAACAGATGAGATGTGGGGACGTGACCTATCACAACTTTTTAAATGACAAGGTGTATGTGGGGGCGTGACCTATCACAACACTAAACAGACAAGATGTGGGGACGTGACCTATCACAACTTTTTAAAGACACGATGTGGGGACGTGACCTGAACACAACGCTAAACAGACAAGATGTGGGGACGTGACCAATCACAACTTTTTAAATGACAAGGTGTATGTGGGGGGCGTGACCTATCACAACACTAAACAGACGAGATGTGGGGACGTGATCTATCACAATTTTTTAAAGACACGATGTGGGGACGTGACCTGAACACAACGCTAAACAGACAAGATGTGAGGACGTGACCAATCACAACTTTTTAAAGACACGATGTGGGGACGTGACCTGAACACAACGCTAAACAGACAAGATGTGGGGACGTGACCAATCACAACTTTTTAAATGACAAGGTGTATGTGGTGGCGTGACCTATCACAACACTAAACAAACAAGATGTGGGGACGTGACCAATCACAACTTTTTAAAGATATGATGTGGGGATGTGACCTAAACACAACGCTAAACAGATGGTGTAAAGGGAAAGTAAGTTTTACCTTGAACTTACCGTATGAACTGAGATGGAGAGTGATTGACCGTGAGGGAGCGTGATCCGCCATGTGAATTTGACTTGGGAGTGGTAACGTACTCCATTCGATGTTGATTGGATTTTTTCCGAAAATCCAGGGCGTGGGTATTACGGCGATTTCTTCATCGAAGACCCATGGTGTGAAGGTTGGATGGATTTGTTGACAAAGATCTGTAGTGAGGGCATTACAACGATTTCATGATCGAAGACCCATGGTTGATTCCAACGAAGCATATCTGTGTTCTGTAAATAGGAAGAAAGCAAACACGAAGCAGCAACAGATAGAAAAAGTAGAGAGCAATTGACAATGCGAGAAATATCACATATTCCTACATTTAACCCATGGCTTGCCCCCAAGTTTTTTTGTTTGGAATGAAAATGATTTCTTTGTTTAAGAAAATAAATTCAAGCATATTCTTTGAAAAATGTTCGTTTAGTTTTCGTTATATAAACATGATTGATTCAAGTCTAGATAATGTCTGCGTCTTGTTCAGGAAATAACGACCTCAAGAACAAGACTTTCCCACGACATGTAAATGTAAGCAACCCTTACTAGATATTAGTGTTTGCGCTCACGCTCAGAAAACAAGGCTATGTGTTTACACTCCTAAAAATACAGTAAACATAACACAAGAATTAAATTTGCAATGTCAATCCGAGTGAACAGACTTCAAATAAAGATGCACATGCATGGGTCTGCTAATAATCGAAAGGACTTTGCGAGGGAGGAAGAAAGGAGGAATTTGTAGAAGAAAGGAGAGGTGTTGTGTTTGTTTGTTGTTTTTTTTTTTTTTTTTTGCAAAAGGTTCGTGCTCGACGACTGATTGTGATGAAGAAAAATTGTGGTGAACGATGCTCGATGATTTGATTGCGGTGAGAGCAAAGTGCACAAGTCCTTGAATCTTTGCTGGAGATGTTTCTTCTTGATTGTTTTGAGGGCACTGTGCCCAAGTTCTTCAATATTCGTGGGGAACGATTTCTTTTCCTTTTGTTGTTTGATGCTTGACCATTTTTATTTTGTACTTGCTTATACTATTGTTTTGTTGATTGTGTTCTTTGAACACTTTTTTTTTGTTCTGTTTTTGTTGTTGTTGTTGTTGTTTGTTTTTTTTTTTTTTTTTAACAAGCAAAGCAATTACAATTTTTGTTTGGTCCATCATCCTCTCTGTCTTTGGCAGAAGCCTTCAAGTCTTGATTTATTTGGGCCTTCTTCTGACGTTGTTTTGTCAGCGATCCTCTAAAGGTTATTCCATTGCTTTATGTGTAACTCTAATTTAGTGATCCCAGTCGAGCACTACTCGCTTGGTTTAGGAGAAAATAAGAGGTTTTTGAGTGTTTGATAGAGTTGTACATGGTGTACGAAACATGTGTTTGAGGGTAAAAAAGGCTAAAAAAGAAAAAATGTGGAAGAAGAACAAAAGCAAAGTCCAATGTCATCTTACCGTTATCCCATGTCTGATGGTTCATGTACCCTGGATATTATGCAAATCTAACTAGCACCTAGTTTAGCATTTACACTCATGGAAGAAATAAGGCGTGAATGCCCAAAATACTCATAGGGATATGTTTGTGATTGCTTACGTCTAAACATGCCATGGATATAAGGGTTAACAGACAAGATCATGCATGCTTATATAATTTCTAAAGAACGCTCAAGTTATCCGTGACATGATAAAATAATGAATATGCTTGATTTAAAAATATGGGATTTTTGGAGCCTCAGTGATACATATTTTTTGTTTTGCTTTTTTATTTTTGTTTTTTTATTTTTGAAAAAAACTAAGAATTTTAGTAGACATGATGCACACACTCTTGCAACAACATAAATTGTGGAAATTTTAAAATCGTGGAAATGTAAATTGCAAAAACGTAAATGGCGGAAACAAAAATTGCGGAAACGGAAATTGCGACAATGTAAAAGGACAACTTCCCTGAAAAATGAGCTTTGACATTTTTCGACACCTTCTTTTGGTCGTCACTTCACTTGCTTGCCCCAAAGTTTACAACTCTCGTTGCACCTGAAATGTAAAATTGCGGAAATGTAAATTGCGAAAACATAAATTACAAAAACGTAAATTGCGGAAGGGGAAATTGTAAAAACATAAAGGACAACTTCCCTGAAAAATGAGCTTTGACATTTTTCAACGCCTTCCTTTGGTCGTCACTTCATTCGCTTGCCCCCAAGTTTACAAGTCTCATTGCACTTCATTGAAAAATTAGCTTTGATATTTTTCAACGCCTTCCTTTGGTCGTCACTTCATTCGCTTGCCCCCAAGTTTATCCTTTCAGACTCCTCCTAATGAGGGACTATCTCCTTCTCTGAACTCTCAACTAAACGAGCCAACTCACGTGGGACCCTATCTTCATTTTCAGTTGCAGCGATACTTTCTTCACCGGTAAAGACATAGGGTTTATCAAAACCAACTGAATTAACGTTCATCCTGAAACGCAAACAGTAAAAGACGCTCAAAAAAAGGTTAAATATATTTATTTATTCTTAAACCGAAGGGGAACGCGAGTTTCTATAAAAGACAATAAAACATGCATACATATTACAAGGAGACATCAGGAAGCATGGTGGCGGTCTAATTACGCAGAGGGCCCCCCAGACTTCTTCACGAAAATGGTCGAGCCCTATATCATCCTTCCGCTACCCAGAGCATGATTTGGAATAGGGTTGGTGGTCATGCTAGACCCTTCAAAAGAGACGCATTTGCTCTTGATCAAGTGATTAACCTTTCCTCTAAGGGCAGAGCAGTTTTCTAGGGTGTGGCCCTGAGCTCCGGCGTGGTACGTGCATCTAGCAATAGGGTTGTACCACTTCGGGTAAGGAGGTCGTATAGGCTGAATCGGGATTGGTGCAATTTGCCCAGCTACCAAGAGATGCTCGTAAATTTCCTCTAAAGGAACAGGAAGAGGTGGTAGAGGTTCCCTATTCCAATGGGTGTGTTGGTTCTTTTGTGGGATTTGTGGTGGAGGCGATGGGAAAGGTTGCCGGTTACTAGGTCCCGGGGAGACAAAGATGACATCTTCCTTCATGATAGGTGCTCCTTTAAGCGTTTCTTTTGGTGTGGAAGCGGTGATCCTTCCGGACTTAATTCCTTGTTCAACTCTCTCTGCTACGAGGACCATATCGGAGAAGCTACTCGACGAATTGGAGATGAGATAGGTGTAGTAGGGAGCCTTGAAAGTGTTTATGAAAATTGACAAGAGTTCTTTGTCATTTAGCGGAGGAGAAATTCTGGATGCTAGCCCTCTCCACCTCTGAGCGTAAGTCTTCATCGATTTGTCGGTCCTCTTCTCTAGATCCTGTAGATCAGAACGGTCTAGTGCAACTTCCAAGTTGAATTTGTATTGCTTGAAGAAAGCATCCGATAAATCTCTCCAAGTTTTGATCCTAACCCTATCCAAACTCATGTACCAGGTCAAGGCATACTTGGCCAAACTCTCTCTGAACAGATGGATCAACAGGGGCTCATTGTGTATCATTTCGGCCATTTTGTTGCAATAGGCCTTGAGGTGAGTCTTTGGGCACTCGACCCCAGTGTACTTCTCGAAATTCGAAACCTTGTACTTAGGAGGCATTATGATCCCGGGGACCATGCACATGTCAGCTGGCCCTGTAGGGTCAAAGGGGTCTGTTCCGTCAATGGCTCTGAGCCTTTCTTCAAGTAGGCTCAATCTATCCATGTTCGGCCTCTCTATGACGACCGTGTTAGGACCAAGGGGTAGTAGGGGTTTTGACGTAAATGATGGTTGCGTCGGATTGACGAAAGGAGGACAAATTCCCGTAGGATCGAGAATCACGACTTGAGTAGAGTGGCCCTGATGAGGGCGATGGCCTTGGGATTCTTGATGAATCAGACTTTGACCCGGGTCCAAAGTGAGGTTAACCGAAGAATGCTGCAGAGTTGTAGCAGTTTCTCCACTTGTGTTAACTACAGGGTTTGTGGTGAAAGGATCAATCCATTTCCATTGACCCCCAAGAACAGAAAATGATTGGGGTCCTGAGGATCCAGCGATGGTGGATGGGGAGGGTCCTATCATTTGACTAGGATCAAAACCGGGTGGGAACTCAATGGTTGCTTCATCTCGCTCTTTTTCGGCATGAGTGACCCTCTCTGTAGTATCCTTGACTTGCTCTTCCAACTCTGCTATTCTAGCAGCCAATATCTCTTCTGTCTTGGCTTGTTCGGCCATTTTTCGCGCTTGAAGTCTAGTCATAGGGAGCCTTGGGGGAGTAGTCTTTCTTCGAGGAGTTATCGTTAACCTAAAAAAAAGGAAATAAAGGAAATAAAAAGGTTAGTATAGGTGATGCAATCCTGAGGTCTCCACGCTGCTTATTCACTCTTCCGGCCACACTTTCACTTAATACTTTGAGGATGAACGAGGGGATTGCGCACCCGGGGGTCCCTCCACTTATTATTTTCATTTTAGTCAGTCCCTAACGTTTGTTTTTGTTCGATTTGGTCCCACACGTTACCTCCGTTAGACCCGCGGAGTCCCTCCTCCGTTAACGAGGCAAACGACAATTAGTTTTGATTTTTTTATTATTAAATCTGTCTGACCGTGGGACCCACATGTCAGGAAAATTAATTTAAATTTTAAAACTATTAGAAAAATATGGAAAAATTAGAAAAATTAAAAGAAAAATAATATTATTAATTTAAAAAATAAAGAATATTTAATTTTAAAACTCAAAAATATATAATTAATTTTAAAATTCAAAAAAATAATTAATTAATTTTAAAATTCAAAAAAATAATTAATTAATTTTATAATTCAAAAAAATAATTATTTAATTTCTTTCTTTTTTTCTCTTTCTTTCCTTATTATTTAATTTTAAGAAAAAGAGTAGGAAAGAAAGAAATTAAGAAAAAAAAGGAAAGAGAGAAAAAAAGAAAGAAATTAAATAATTATTTTTTTGAATTTTAAAATTAATTATTTATTTTTTTGAATTTTAAGAAACGGGAAATATCATTTTCTTTTCTTTTCTTCTCCGTTTTTCTCATTTTTATTTTCTCTTTCTTTCCTAATTTATTTAAATTAACAAAATTAAAAATGAAATAAAAAAAATGGAATTAAAAATCTAAATCAATTTGAATTTTAATTCCAAAATTTCGTTTCCTATATCTCTTCCTCCTCTCTCTCCTCCATTTCTCTTCCAATCCTCCACTGTATAAACCACTCTTTCTTCCAACCACCATACAGTCACACCATCTCTCCTCCATTTCTCTTAAAAGAAAAAAAGAAGAAAAGAAAAGAAAAGAAAAAGTAGGAATAATTATTTTTAATATGTTTAGTTAAATTCGTTTTAATTTTATTAATTTAAATTAATTAGGAAAGAAAGGAAAAAAAGGGAGAAAAATGGAGAAGAAAAGAAAAAATAATAATATGTCAAAAGGGAGAGAAAAACGGGAGAAAATATATAATTAATTTTAAAATTCAAAAAAATAATTATTTAATTTATTTCTTTTTTTCTCTTTCTTTCCTTTTTTTTCTTAATTTCTTTCTTTCCTACTCTTTTTTCTTAAAATTAAATAATAAGGAAAGAAAGAGAAAAAAAGAAAGAAATTAAATAATTAATTTTTTGAATTTTAAAAATAATTATATATTTTTTAATTTTAAAATTAAATATTCTGTATTTTTGAAATTAATAATATTATTTTTATTTTTATTTTTCTAATTTTTCTGTATTTTTCTAATATTTTTCTTTTAATTTTTCTAATTTTTCCGTATTTTTCTAATATTTTTAAAATTTAAATTAATTTTCCTGACATGTGGGTCCCGCGGTCAGACACTTTATCAGATTTAATAATAAAAAAATGAAAACTAACGGCCGTTTGCCTCGTTAACGGAGGAGGGACTTCGCAGGTCTAACGAAGGTAACGTGTGGGACCAAATCGAACAAAAACAAACGTTAGGGACTGAGTAAAATGAAAATAATAAGTGGAGGGACCTCCGGGTGCGCAATCTCAATGAACGAGAAGACGATACTTTGGTGAAGATATAAAGGAAGCTTTTATTTATTCCAACGACGTAACACGATTTTGGATGCTACATTCGAAAACCCTTGAAACAAACCCGTGCGAGTGGCTACTGTTTAACATGCTTGGAACTCTTCTTTCGTGATGAGAGTTTTTTTTTAGTATATTCTTGACTTGAAGAACGAGGCCATCGTGCCAAGGGGTGTTGGCAATCATTTGAGGGTGAATTTTAGCCAGATTTATGGCGCTCTTTTGACCATTTACTCGTCCATTTTGGCCAAAGCAAAAGAGTGCGCGATGGCAACCGAAAAGACACAGTTATCCTTGTGTTCTGAATTTTTTTGTAAGAGATGCGATGCCCAAAAAATTCTGAAATATGGCATGGGTAAACTTCAGCCCGTTATCAACATCTTTCGTGTTTTGGTCGAGCGGGAATTTCAAGCCCATCGTGTCCATATTGGCTAGAACAAGGGAGCGTGCAGTCGAGACCGAGAAGAAACAACTATCCTTGTATTTCTGCATTTTTTGGTGAGAGAGGTGCCACCCAGAAGATTCTGAAATTTGGTGTGGGACAACTTCAGCCCGTTATCAACGTCTTTCATGTTTGGCCGATTGAAAACTCCGAGTAAATCGCATTGATAATCGCCAAGGCAAGATAGCATGCAGCGGAGACCGAGAAGAAGTAGTTGTCCTTGCGTTCTGAATTTTTTGTGAAAGATGTGCCACCCCGAAAATTCTGAAATTTTTCCTGGGAAGACTTCAGCCCGTTATCAACGTCTTTTGTGTTTTGGTCGAGTGGGAATTCCGAGCCAATTGTATCCATATTGGCCAAGAAAAAAGAGCGCGCGGCCGAGCTCGAGAAAACTGTCATCCTTACGTCCAAATTATTTTTGAGCGATGCGCTGCCCAGAAAAATCCCATATTTGGTATGGGCGAACTTCAATATGCTATGAACATTTTTTTGTGTTTTGGCCGAGCGGGAATTCCGAGCCAATTGTGTCTATATCAGCCAAAACAAAAGAACGCACAGCTGAGACCGAGGAGAGCAGCCATCTTCACGTCTAAATTATTTGTGAGAGATGTGTCACCCTGAAAAATCTGAAATTTAGTGTGGAAATACTTCAATCTGTTACGAACATCTTTCGTATTTTAGTCGAGCGGATATTTGGGGTCAATCGCATTCATACTGGCCAAGGTGAAAAAGTGTGCAGCTGGCCGAGAAGAAACAACCATTTTCGCATTCCAAATTTTTTTTACGAGAGATGTGCTACCCAGAAAATTCTAAAATTTGGTAAGGGCGAACTTCAATGTGTAATGAACATCTTTCATGTTTTGACCGAGTGGATATTTAGGGTCAATCGCATTCATATGGGCTAAGGTAAAAGAGTGTGCGGCTGAACTCAAAACAAAAATTGCTAGCGTTCAGAACTTTTTTTTTTTGGGTGAGTGTGCATTTATTTCCAAGGTCAGTCTTTTGTTGTTGTTGTTTTTTTTTTTTTGTGGGATCCATATATGGTTTATTTTGGGGAAGGTTTCTCTTCTTTCTTTCTTTTTGTGAGGGATGGCCATTGGTTGCTCTTGGATGAACGAAGAAATTCCTTTGAAAGGTGAAGGCGCTCATTTAATAAATATTCGAATACCCATAAACTTATCATTTACGACTTTTGTCCAAAAAGGGTTACAACTGTTGCAAGCTTTGTCAGCTATCTAGACTCATCCAAGGAAAGGTTAATAGACAAAAGTCTAGGAACATCGTTACATGGGGCGAAAAGATGAAAATCTAAGTAGCTGATGCGCGATTTAATTTCCCAAGTTCTGAAACGTCAAACTCCACTACGTCCATTCCAATCCTAGTCGCGATATCGGGCACAAAACCGGGTTTCAACATGTCACCTTGTTCCAATTGCCCATGGTAGCTTGAAATCTCGAAAGTATTAAGTGAAAGCATCGTGGGTGTTGCCGTTTGAGCGAACAAGTAAGGTGGGGCTGTTTTACGAGAAGAAAAGAAAATTATTGCATTAGCGAAAAATACAATCATGAGGAAAATACAAGTATAAAGTGAAACTGTAACACCTAAATATGGCATCAACAAAATAAATGCACGAACATGATGCATATGATGGGGTGACTCCGACTCTATCTAACTGGCTTGATGTTTCTCAAATGATACCCTAAAAGGGGTCCCTCATTAAATGGACGAGAGCATTGACCGAATCATGACAAGGATTCTGGGTGCTCAATCCATTTAGGGGTTCAAATCCGACTTAGGGTTCATGAAAGCATACTGGGACACGGGTCCGTAGGGCTTCACTAATACCTTCCTAATCCTATTGGGTATCATGGCCGGCGATAAGCATTATGCATGAGATGCATATGAACAATTTATTAAAGCTAATAACATATAACAATCACGAAAATAATTTATTTAAAGCAAGTAAATAATAAAAAAGCAAACACCATAAAACCGGCTTCGACCCTAAACGTCCCCAATGAAGTCGCCAAACTGTTGCACCCCCATTTTTCGATTTTGCGAAAAATAGGTTTAGGACGAGGATACGAGACAAGCGTTGGACTCGTCTCTCATCATGTGAAAAATGAAGTCGCCACCATAATTTTCTAAGGTTTAGGGATACTAATCGTCATGGCATAAAAAATAAAAGGCTAAGGCACAAAGGTCTAAACCAAATAACAACGGTTCGAGGTCGTGATTATGGACTTGGGAAGGTGTTAGGCACCCAAGTCACATCCTAAAAAGGTTACCGGTATGCGAGGTGTTTTGAAAACATTTTAAACATGTAATTTGGGCCCTCCAAGGTGACGTTACATCTTAGCATTTTTCGTTGGGACTTTTTATTTCTGATTAGGACCGAAGGACGGGGTTACCGTTTGTTCGTATGCTAGAGCGGACGTTCCCCCCTTGTCATAGGGCCATCATGATTAATTACTTACTAGGTGATCTATCATGGCAAAACTAACAAAGTACATTTTTATGGATGCACATATATTTTGTATGGGTTTGAAGCCATCATGCATAACATTTAACAAGAAAACAATTAATTTCATGGTAGGAAAGACAAGTGATATAAACATGCTGTGCATGTGAGATTGATTTTAATTGTTTAGCAATTTCTATATGTCATGCATACGAATGGGTGGTTCTAACACATTTTAAGGGATCATACATTCGGTTTTAGCGTTTAAATAAACATACAAGGAAATGTTTTAGGATAAGCTTACCTTTTGGATGAACCCCGATCGATCCATCTCTTCAAGACCATGGTTAACGACAATTGACATAAGGTAGGTATAAACAAACATACACGATTTTTAACTACTTAACTAATTATTACAAACCAACAGTTGATAATAATAACTACTTATCTTATTATTACAAATTGGAGGTCGGAATAATTAATCTAACTAATTATTACAACAAGTAAAATAACTAATTATTACAACAAGTGGAATAAGTATTTAATTATTATAACAAGTTTGGCAATCATATATTATCACATACACACAAAAATAATTAACAATCATTCATTACATACGAATGCATGGACATAATGCAATTTTAAATGGGCCGAGCTAGGCCCATACTTTGGATTTCAGTTTTTGGTCAATATGCATGCAATTAATTTTACGGAAATAAATTAAATAAAAGAGATAAAACGTACTTTTGAGTGAAGGTTTAAGGTTTAACCTACAAAGCGAAAGTGTTAGTAATAACTCGAAAAAACAATAAATAATAAAAGCACATGCACACATTTATTAAGCAAGCAATTATATAAACATCGCAAACAAGTAAACCATTTCTTTTATATAAGCATACGAGTATTTCATTTTAAAGCATGGCATAAAATAAATAAAACATCATGTGGGCATTTTGCGATAATTGACATGGCGTAAAATAAATAATACATCATGCGAAGCATGCAATTAATTTCACAATAATTGACATGGCATAAAATAAATAATACATCATACGAAGCATGCAATTAATTTCACGATAATTAACATAGCATAAAATAAATAATACACCATACGAAGCATGCAATTACTTTCATGATAATTGACGAAAAAATTAATTATCGCATATGAAACATTCATACGAAAATTAAGTGGGCCGGGCTTAGGCCCCTTTGATTTTTGGACATGAAAAAATGGGCTTGGATTAAATCCAAGCTCAAACCTTTTAATTTAAAACAAATGGGCTTGGGCCAAGCCCATCACCTTTCTAATTCTTTCCCGCCTCCAGCACCATCTTCTTCCTCTCTTCTCACGTCGCCAGCGCCATGGCCGACGACTGAGGTGGCTCCAACATATTAAAACTCCACCCTAATCAACCCCAAATAAACCCTAAACATGGCAGCAACTCATATGTATAAAAACAACAAATTTTTGGAATGGAAACAGTAGCAAATTTCAGAATAGAATAACAAGCAAATTAACATGCATATTAGGCTATTAATTACTCAAGTCTTTATAACATTAAATTGAAGCAAGGGAAATGAAATTGGCATGAAAACTAAGCATATGAGGCAAGTTTTAGCAATTTATTCATGCATTAAGGATGAAAATGAAATTTAAAGAAAAACTAGAGAGAGAGCTTACTTGTCCAGGAGAGCTAAAGCCAAGAAGGTAATGCAAGAAATGGAGAGTGAGAGTGAATTTTGGTCCCCTTGATATCTTGCTTGAAGCTTTCTATTTATAGGGGTGAAGAAAAAATCGGAGTCGGTTTGCATGTGTGGCTGCAAACCGATGGTGGTGGAGGAGGAGGAGAATGATGATGATGTCTAGACTAGAGTAGTGAGCTAGGGTAGGGTTGTGTGTGGTCAAGAGTGTTCGGATGGGAGGTTGTAGTGATCTAGGTGAGCTGGTGCCGAGTTGGAGGGTGAGAATGAATTAAATGGCATTAATGTGAAGTTTATCCTATTTTTGGATACGAACGGGATATTTTTGGTACGAGCAAAATCACTCAAAAATGAAAATAAATCCGAGCCGAGGAAACCACGACGTGTAGAAAAATAAGACGAGAAAACTAGTATACAGTGAAGAAATGCAAAACTTGATATAACGTATTATTTTCTCTTTCGGAAACGCTAAAAGTTCGGACGTAAAATAAATGTCCTTACGATAAAAATTGAATGAAACCAAACTCGATGGCGTGAAAGAGAAAAATAGTACGTAATTATCAATTAAAGAAATTACGCGTCCGACCCACGGTCCCGGGAAACTTACTCGGGAGCGAAAGAAGTTCGCGTAAAGACAGTCGAAAGTACGAAAAAGATGAGAAGGCACGAAATGACACAGAATATTAAACAAACTAGCCTAGGACCAAGAATCGACCGAAATTTGACCTAGACGAGCTATTAAATGCGGTAAACATAAAAATACGTAAATGCGTTGAAGAAAACCGAACAATACAATTTAGTCGCAAATACGAAAAATTCAAAAGACGTGAAATATTAAAGCAAACAACCCATGATCAAAAATCGATTGAAATTTGACATAAACGGGCTATTAATGCGACATGCAATAAAATAAAAAAGTTGTGACGTAAGTCAAAATTCAGGCAGCAACAACTCTTCCCCCTATACTCATTCATCGTGTGCGGAAACAACGGCTGTTGGCCTGTAACTAGTTCAAAAGGGCTCTTGTTAGTCGCAGAATTTTTCAAGGAATTAAAGCAGAATTGTGCCACATCAAGGAGTTCGATCCAGTTCTTATGATTAGCATGAACAAAATGCCTCAGATACTCTTCTAGAATAACATTTATTCTCTAAGTTTGCCCATCGGTCTGAGGATGGAATCCTGAAGACATTCAGCATAGAGCCAAGTAAGTTGAATAGTTCCTTCTAAAAAGTACGAGTGAATCGAGGGTCTCTATCACTAATAATGCTTTCCGGGATGCCCCAATACTTCACAATATTTTTAAAGAACAATCGCGCCGTTTCTTCCCAGTGCAACTTTTGGACACCGGAGCAAATGTCGCATACTTCGAGAATCGATCTACTACCATAAAAATTCCACAAAAATTCCCCACTTTTGGAAGGCAAGTAATGAAATCCATAGATACACTCTCCCACGACCGGTTGGGAACTGGCAATGGGTCAAGTAGACCTGTAGACTTCTGTCTATCTACTTTATCTTGTTGACAAATCAAGCAAGTCTTCGTAAACATACAAATAGGGGTGTCAAAATGGGACTGCGGGACCGGTCCCGTCCCGGACCCTACAGTCCCGAAGAAATACAGTCGGGACCAGTCCCGGTCCCGAATAAAAATGGGACCAGAAATTGGTCCCGGTCCCGGTCCCGGCCCGTATAAGAATACGGGTCCACGGGACCAGACCCGGGAAAAATGGTCCCGGGTAAAAATTTCCTTTTTTTATTTTTTATTTTTTAAAACCTGGAAAAAACTCAACTCCATTTTTCTTCATTCTTCAATTCATTCCTTTATAAGGTTTTTGTAAAAAACAGCTAAAGAAGCTTTTGGAAGATACGGTAAAATCCAAGAACTAAAAGTTGTTTCTAACTTAATAGTCAAGAACTAAAATCCAAAGAAACAAAAATCAAACTTCATTTCCAGTACGTAATTTCAATCAATTTTATAAAGTTGAATCTCAAACACATTAACTAAATCCATTTATAAGAATTTGCTAGTCAATGTGGTATAACACCAAATAACTGGATATACTACTTCATCAAATCCTAAAAAAATAATCCAATTGAGAAAAATGGAAGCAGAAAAGATGGAATCTAGGAGCACAAGGAATCAAAGTACAGAATGTAGTGGAGGGAATTTGAACTTACAAACCTTCTTAATTCAAGTTGTGTACTGAAAAATGAAGGTGCTTCAAAGTCTACATGACCAGAAACAAGAACATGACCAGAAACAAGAACAAAGTAGGCGTTGCTGCAGAAACTACAGAAAAACAACTCAGCAGCCTGCACAAGACCAGAAACAAAGCACAAAAACAATCGTGTAAGTTAAAATCTTAGGGTTTTTTTTTTAATTTAGCCGGGTCCAGTCCCGGTCCCGACATTTTTCGGGACGGGACCAGTCCCGACCGAAAATGGGACCAAAAATTGGTCCCAGACCTGACCGTAAACCTCGGGTCCGGGACGGGACTACGGGACCGGTCCCATTTTGACACCCCTACATACAAACATCATCTCTCATTGCTGGCCAAAAGTATGCCTGCCTGATTAGCGCCAAGGTTCTACGCCAACCGCAGTGTCCTGCTCATAAGGTATCGTGACATTCGCGAAGTAATTTCCTCCTTAAATCCCCTCCTTTTGGCACATAAACTAACTGTCCCTTCGTCATTAGCAAGTCATCCTCCACCAAAACCTTCGAGTTTTACCTTCTTTCATGAGTGTCAATAGCGCCTGTGCAATTGAATCAGACTTCATCTGCTCTCTAATTTCCCCTCTCAGTGGGGTACTGATTTTGCTTACGCTAGCCTGAGCCATCATACTCATTGAAGCCAAGTCACTTCTTCGTCTTAAATCATCCGCAACTTGGTTGAACTTTCCAGCTTTTTGCTCAAAGTTCACATCGAACTCTGCTAAAATCTCCTGCCATCTAGCCTGCTTAGCGGTCAGCTTCGGTTGGGTGAGAAAATGACTAGTCGCCATATTATCTGTCTTCACTATGAAGTTAAAACCCAATAGGTAATGACGTCATTTGGTGACACAATAAATAATGGCTAGAAGCTCATTTTCTTGCACCGTATATCTCCTTTCCGTATCATTCAGCTTCCTACTCTCAAAAGCTACAGGATGTTGGTTTTAGAGGAGTACCCCACCTAGCGCAAAGTCGGACGCGTCAGTTTGAACTTCATAAGGTTGTGTCGGGTCTGGGAGTGCCAATACAGGAACTTCCATCATAGCTCGTTTGATATTTCTGAATGCCTCTTCACACTCCATAGACCACAACCAAATCACTCCCTTTTTTCAGCCAGTTCTTAAGAGGGCTAATCCTTCTGGCATATCCCTCAGTAAACCGTCGATAATAGTTAGTTAAAGAATGAACGCAGTTCTGTCAGACCACTCGGAGGTTGCCATTCTTGAATCGCTTGTACTTTACTCATATCCATGCGAATCTTACCACGTTCGACGACATGGCCTAAGAAGTTAATCTTGGTTTGGGCAAAGGCACATTTCTCCCTTTTTACATAGAGTTGGTTTGCTTTGAGTTTGTCGAACACAAGTCTCAGGTGTTCCAAATGCTCCTCCAAAGTGGTTGAATAAATCACAATGTCATCAATATACACAACCACAAACTTATCAAGGTAATCTCGAAAAACCTGATTCATTAGAGTGCAGAAGGTGGTAGGGGCGTTGGTCAACCCGAAGGGCATTACTAAAAATTCAAAGGAACCATATCTCGTAACACAAGTTGTCTTAGCTTCATCACCTTCAGCTATTCTAACTTGATAATACACCGATCTCAAGTCTAACTTCGTGAAGAACTTCGCCCCGCTTAATTGATCAAATAGATCGGCTATCAAAGGAAGCGGATACCGATTCTTGACCGTCACCTTATTCAATGCTCGATAATCGACACACATGCGAAGACTTCCATCGTGTTTCTTTTGGAAAAGCACCGGAGCTCCAAATGGGGTCTTTGCTGGTCTAATGAACCCAGCATCCAACAATTCAGCCAATTGTTTTCGTAACTTGGGCAACTCGGGAGGGGTCATACGGTAGGCCGCCTTAGCTGGGGCTTTGGCGTCGGGGATTAATTTAATCTTATGATCAATATTTCTACGCGGAGGCAAGCTCTTGGGCAATCAGTCAAGCATCACATCTGCGTATTCAACCAACAACTGACTGACTATAGGTGGGCATTCCGCCAATACACTATAGTCACTCCATGAGGCCATAGCTAAGAAGGTTGCCTCTTTTCTCTTTAGGCCGCGTTTAAGCTGCATAGCCGAGAGTAGTCTTTTCTCTCTCGTAGGGCTTATCGTCACTGGGATTACCACAGGTTCTTCACCCATCAATAAAAGGCAACGAGTTGATGGGACAGGAACAACTTTAGCCAAAACAAGGAAGTCCAAGCCTAGGACCACATCAAAATCGTCGATAACGGCCACTACAAAGTTTGATTTACCTTTCCAAGAGCTCATCTATATGTCAACATTTTTCGCACTTCCCTCCGAATTCACAGCCTTCAGTTTTCCCCCATCCAGGACAACCGTCACTCCAAGTTTTCTTGCAAAGGAGTCCGACAGGAAGTTATCAGTAGCACCTGTGTCAATGAGGGCCTACATGGAATAACATCCCATGTGGACCATCACATACATTAAGCCCTTCGCCATCTCCTGTGTGGCCAACTGTTTCTTCAAGCCCGATAAAAAACTCCTTTCTGAAGGGTATTCACCCTGGGTCAATGCCAACACCTTCTCTGGTTCAGGGTTCATAGATCCTCGAACTGCATGCAGCACACTTAAGGCAACTTTTGTAGGGCATTCAGCAGCTTTGTGAGGACCTTCACAGATAAAACACGCAATCGGTCACGAGACTCTATTGCCGAACCTGTTCGAGCCTTGGAAGTTTGTCGAGTTCCTAGATGGGAACCGATTCTCACTAGTTCCAGTACTATTCCTAATAAACTTGTTCGGCTTAGCATCTGATCCATTAGACCCTCTAAATTTCCATTTTGTCCCAACATCCGATCTATCTTCTACTCTCTCCGCTATTGTGATTGCGTCATTCAGGGTCTTAGGATTTTGCCGGCGGACTTCATTCTTGGGGTAAGGCTTCAACCCCTGAGTAAAATTGAACAATCTATTGGCCTCTAACATCTCCTTAATATTGAGCATAAGCGTGGAGTATTTGTTCACATATTCTCTCACATAAATCGTTTGCACCAGTTCACGCAAGCTCACACGAGCAGCATAATCCACATCCTCTAGACAAAATAATTTCCTCAACTCCGCTTTAAATTCTTCACACGTGACAATGCTATTAGCATGAGTCCTCCACCATACTTTAGCATCGTCAGATAGTAGCATTACTACAACCATCAGTTTCAACTCATTTGACAAGACTTGGCACACA
Source organism: Viola odorata (assembly GCA_963691705.1). NCBI lineage: Eukaryota > Viridiplantae > Streptophyta > Magnoliopsida > Malpighiales > Violaceae > Viola > Viola odorata. Next base: position 41,197,448 of record OY829544.1, read on the forward strand.
TTGAAATAGTTTTCTACGTCAAACAAGAGATTATCTATCTCTTTTGCACTCTTCACTCCATTATAAGGTTTTGGTTGAAAACTTTTGCACTTGTTTAGTTCAGCCATCCCCATTCTCAAAGGGCCATGAGAATTCTTTTGCTCGATTTTAGTGAGTTTGCCATGTATCTCAATTAGGGAGGTGTCCAACAGTCCCACCTTCTTGTTGGTCTTGCGAAACGTATCCCACGCTTCCTTGAGATTATCTTGCAATTCATCCACCCTAATTCCGGTGGTGGTAAGTGCCTCATTCAGTTCTCTAATATCTGCCCTCTCTAGTAGCTCATCAAGATTTCCATGAGGTTCACCCTCTTTCTCTGGGGTTCGACCTTCGAAACTTAAAAGTCTCATTGTTAACTGCGCTTCTAGGGCCTCCACGCGTCGCACCCGTTCCGCAAAGAGACGAAACATTTCCACATTCTCTTCAACAGAGAAGTCATTATCGGCGCTCTCGCCTTTAAACATTTCATCGTATTAGGTCAGACCGGATTCTAGCATCTCAATGCGTCTATCCCTGCCAAGTATCTGTTCCAATGTTACTTGTGGCTGCGAGGAGCTAACACCTAGAGTCCTCTGACTCTGTATCTATACATCAATCACATTCACGCGATTCTCTAGTTCAGTGCACCTAACTTTTGAAGTCTTTGCCATCTCCAAGAAATCGAAATCGCTCCGCTACCAACTATCACGGACTAATCCTTTGGAAGCCAAAGGGATTAAGTTCATGCGGCGTTCACGCACTCTCTCTACGGAACCAGCCTTTCACACACACCTTAGACCTGTATCACCAGGGAACATAAGGTTAGAAACACAATAGGGCCATTATAGTTTATAATAGGCATAACATTGAGCAAACGCATAGGTAATAGGGCATACAATCATGAAAGACATCACTTCATTGAATAAGCATGATATTACAGACAAGGGCCAAAAAGGTCACAGACTAGGGGGTCGCCCGCACAAAGGCCGACTCAAACACCCTTCCAATGAATAACCGAGCCCACGGCACAAAGAGACTGATTACTCACTCCCCCAACCCGATTACAAAGATTACCCGTAAGCTCTCGTTAAGGTTAAGCAGCCATGGGCGTGAACATGCCCTGGATGAGCTTAGACCTTAACAGTTAGCGTTCCCAAGTTGAATTGGATAGCCCAGTGGCGTCCACTAACCTAGCATTCGTATGTAGGAACCGGAGGTTATTTCGCGGATACCCCATCCGCTGTCTTGCATCTATTTGAAGGAACACGGAGATGGGTCCTTGTGGGTTTTTCGATTCCGGATCATGATATGTGACACTTATCCATGGGTTGCATTTCTGCATAGAGTGTAGACATATTTTGGTGTGGTCGGGTGGTTAACAAACCCTCCACAAAAGTTTCATTTATTAATAAACAGTACACTTGCTCTAGAATGATACAATTTTAAGTTTGCGATGTTCCATGAGTTTGGTAGTGGAGTACCATTAAGTTCTAGGTGGTACACTCCTTTCCCGATAACACGGGTGACCTAATAGGGTCCATCCCAGTTGGGGCAGAGTTTCTTCATTTTTTGTCTAGCTGCCCTCCGATTGAGTAGTACGAGGTCATTGGTTTTTAATAGTCGTCCTTCACGTGGCGATTCTGGTATAAGTCCAACTGTTCTCGAAGTCGATCCTCGTTCTGCTCTTCATTGAAATATTCAATCCGGAGGCTCAAGGCTCCTAGTTCCACCGGAGTGATAACTTCTATCCCATAAGCCAGAGTAAACGGTGTCTTCCTAGTGTTATCCTTGGTCGTCATTCGGTATGCCCATATAACATACGGTAATTCTTCTGCCCATTTCTTCCTTACTCCTTCCAGATTTCTCTTTATACCGTTTAAGATGGTCCGGTTGGTGACTTCCGTCTAGCCATTCGTCTGAGGATGGGCCACCGAGGAGAATCGCTGCTCGATTGCCATTTCTCTACAGCGGTCGTCAAAATAGGCACTTGTGAATTGTGTGCTGTTGTCGCTAACCAAAATTCATGGGATTCCGAAGCGCATGATTACTTGGTGTTTGAAGAACTACCATGTCTTCTCAGCAGTGATGGTGGATACGGCTTCCGCTTCTGCCCATTTGGTGAAGTAGTCTACTGCTACGATGACGTATTCCAGCTGGGGGGATGCTTTCAGGAAAGGTCCCATGATGTCAATGCCCCACATGGCAAATGGACATGGGATGACTAATCCTGAGATGTCTGTGACGGGCTGTCGGGGAATTCTGGAAAACTCTTGACAATTGTAGCATGTTTTTACAAAATTATCGCAATCCCTTCGAATGGTTGGCCAGTAGAACCCTGCGCGGAGGACTTGCGCGGCCATCATTCCTCCGGATGTATGCATTCCGCATATTCCCTCATGGATTTTCCGGAGGGTATAATGTCCTTCTTCCTCCAAAATGCCCCTGGAGGCTGGGTGGGTAAAGTAGCGACGAATGAGCTCTCACCCAAAGAGGGAACACCTATCGGATTGCTTGAGAATCTTCCTCTTTTCGGTCAGGTCTACGGGTAAGTTGTGATATTTTAAATACTCAATCATCGGGACGCGCCAATCGCTAGGATCACTATCTATGCACAAAGAAAGTTGTTCTTCCATGAATGAGGGTATTGTGATTTCTTCAATCAGGACATCCATTAGTATGATAGCCTCAGAATCAGCTACTAGCTTTGCGATTTCGTCGGCCTGTGTATTCTCTTCTTTCGGGATATGGTTGATGGCCACGTGGATTCCTCTCTCCTTGATTCCCAACAGAACTTGTTGTACTTTTGCCAGATATCGGATCATCGAGGGATCTTTAGCCTGAGATCGACCGTTGACCTGATCTACAACCAATTTTGAGTCTCCACGAATTTCCAACTGCAGGTCTTGCAGTTCCCCACTATCATGTATTCCTTTGGTACTCAATTCTCCTCCTATGCGCAGACCTGCCAAGAGTGCCTCATACTCCGCCGCGTTATTGGATAATGGTTTTAAGATTCGCAGAACGTATCTCATTCTGATCCCTGACAGTCCTGATATAATTATACCAGCACCTGCTGATTTTTGGTTTTTAGCTCCATCCACAAAAATGACCCACTTGTCCTCGTGGGTTTCTGGGAAGGGTAGATCTACACTTTCTGGATCTTCCTCCGATAGTGTTGTTGAGAACTTGTCTGCCACCGGATCTTCCGGGAAGGTACACTCAGCTATGAAGTCAGCTAAGGGTTGTGCCTTGATCGATGGCCTGGACTGATACTGTAGGCCATACTTCTCTAACTCGATGACCCATATGACCATTCTCCCGGATGCCTCCGATTTTTTGAATATTCGTCGCAGGGGTTGATTAGTTAGTACGATTACCGAATGGGCTTGGAAGTATCGCCCCATCTTTCGGGTAGCTTGTATTAAAGCGAAAGCCATTTTCTCTACTCGGCAATACCTTACTTCCACATCCTTGAGGATTCGACTGATGAAGTATACAGGCTTATGGATGCTTTCCTCATCCCGTACCAGAACAACACTCACCACCTCTTCCGTCACTCCTAAATATAGAAAAAGAGTATCTTCAGGTTCCAGACGAGTCAAAAGGAGGTCAGAAGTGAGGTACTTCTTTAGGTCTACAAAGGATTTTTTGCACTCTTCTGTCCATCCGAATGGGGCATATTTGCGGAGCAGTTTAAAGAAAGAGAGGCATCTTTTCCCTTATTTGGCGATGAATGGGCTTAGTGCGTTCATCTTTCCCGTTAACCTCTGAACTTCTTTGGCGTTTCTAAGTGATATCATATTGTGAATTGCGGCAAGTTTGGATGGGTTGGGTTGAATACCCTCTCGGCTGACTACGTAGCCCATGAACTTCCCTGATTGAAAGGCAAACATGCATTTTCGGGGATTGACCCTCATGTCGTACTGGTGCATGATCTCGAAAGTCTCTTCCAAATCGGTTAGATGAGCGTCGAAGCTTTTACTCTTCACCAGCATATCATCCACATACACGTCCAGGTTTCGACCAATTTGATCTTTGAAGATCTTATTGGTTGTTCTCTGAAATATAGGCCCTGCATTCTTAAGACCGAATGGCATTTCCCGGTAGCAGTAGGTGGCCACCGGTGTGATAAAAGCTATCTTCTCCTCATCTTCCAGTGCCATGGGGATTTGGTGGTACCTTGAGTTTGCGTCCAAAGAACTCAGGTATTCGTACCCTGCTGTTTGGTCCACGAGCTGCTCGATCCGGGGTAGTGAATAACAGTCTTTCGGACAAGCTTCGTTCAAAGATGTAAAATCTACACACATCCTCCATTCGTCGTTGGGCTTGGGGACCACCATCGAGTTTGCCAACCAGGGACTGGACCTCGCGGATGACGTTTGCTTGTAAAAGTTTGGCCACCTCTCTCTCAATGGCGTCTGCCTTTTCCTTCGAGAAGGATCGGCGCTTCTGTTGTACTAGCTTAGCTTCTAGATTAACATTCAATCGATGCTCCGATATCTCCCTCCGAATGTCGAGCATGTCGGATGGTACCCATGCGAATTCCCCTGCACACTTGTTAAGTAAACATGACAGTTTCCTCCTTTCCTCTTGGTTTAGTTTTTCGCTAACCATGAAGTTACCCATAGTTATCCCTTCTACCGGTATTAGGATCATTCGTTCTAACGGCTGGCTACGCTTCTCGTCCGGCTGATCAAAGGGGTTCGTTGTTATACAGACATACTAAACACAACGGCCAACCGTCATGGTGACGTAGCACTCCGCCGCTAGCTTCTGATCACCTCGGATCGTGACAACACCCTCCCACGATGGATATTTTAACTTTAGATGTCGCTGGGAGATGATTCCTCCAAAGGTATTCAAAAATGGGCGGCCCAAGACGACATTGTACGGTAGATTAAGGTCGACGACCATGAAGAATTGACCTTCCGTCCTTTTTGACTCACCTTCCTGGAAGTGAACCGGAAGGTATGTTACTCCTACTATTGGTATAGGTATCCCGTCTACCCCGATTATAGGCTTCTGGCAAGGTATTAGCTCTAGTTCTGGTCTTCTCATCAACTCGTAGGCCGCTAGTGACAAGAGGTTGACGATGCTTCCATTGTCAATCAGTGTTCTTCTTACCCCGTGGGCCCCAACGTAAGGCGTCAGTACCAGGGCGTTGTTTTGAGGTTGTACTACTCCTTGGGCATCATCTTCGGAAAATGATATCGTCATTCGGTCCAAATGTCCAAAGTTGGATTCTCCCGTGAGTAGCTCCACTTGCTTATGTTTGTCCCCTGCTAAGGGCTCTTCTAGATCCTGAGTACCTCCTGTTATTAGATTGATCAAGAGGCATCCGTCCTGATCGACCCCCAGTACCTCTTTGCTTTTAGCCCTCGATACATCTATCGCATTGGCACCGGTAGCCCTAGACCTTTCTCTTAGTTCTGCGCTATTATCCATCTGGGTGTCGCGGTCGAACGTCTGTGCTTTAATGGCGTATTCCCTTAAGTAGCCTTCTAAGATCAATTTCTCAATGGCCGCCTTGAGCACCCGGCACCCTTCGGTACTATAACCGTTGGCTTTGTGAAAACGACAGTACATATCTCTTTGGTCCCCCATGTAAGCTCCTGCTTTGTTCTTGGGAAAATGAATTGGCAGGCCTTTGCTTTCTACTATTGCTAGGATCTCCGCCCGGGGAATGGACAACGGTGTGGTCCTAAAGTTAAGATCCGTTAATCTGGCCAATCGGGGGTCGACTTTTCTAGTAGCCGTCTTCCGAGGAATAAATTCCCTTTAATCTCTCTGCGGGGGTGCCACTACCGGGAGGGGTTTCCGAGGTTCCGGTTCTTTCGATTTTGTTCTTTGATAGTATGCTTCTTCCATCTTAAAGTAGTTGTGTGCCTTGGTCCTTAAAAGGTCCAAGGTTTTTGGTGGGTCCACTATTAGTAGGTCTTCCAACTTCCCGTATCTGCAGTTCTTTTCCATGGCCTGCATTGCAAAGTTGATTGTGACATCCGGGGTTTGGCCCATTTCTGAGTTGAAACATTCCAAGTGCATTAAAAGGGATTATCACTATCCTCAAACAATGTCAAATAAAGTCGCGGAAGACTTTTTTAACGGGATGTAAATGCTGAATCTCTCTAGGAAACTTTCTTCAAACTGTGCGAAATTATCGATGGAGCCCGATGGTAGCGCCTCAAACCATGTGCTGGCTATTCCGGATAGAGTGAGTATGAACATCTGACACAGGACCTCATCCCTTCGCGTCTGGAACATAACGTGGTTTTTCACACGGGTTACGTGACTAACGGGGTTTGAGAGCCCGGCGTAGACGTCTATCGGGAGCTTCAATCGCTTGCTGACTTGAAGCTTCCGTACCCGGTAGGTTAATGGGTTTTTTGGGTTGAAGTCCCTCTCTTGGTGATGGCGAGATGTCCCCACAGAAAAGGATTTCTCTCGATATCTAGGTGGGTCTTACCTCTGGTTGTGTTGTCGTTCTACCATGGAGCAGAGTCGTATTGGTGATTTTCCTGATTTTTTCTCCCGTCTTGTCCCTATCCGCGGGATCTCCTTGAAAGAGGACGAATAGGTCCCGTTACGCTGTGTTGGCCATCGTGGTGATTATCCATCATATTGTCCATATATCCCTCCTGCTCCTTGGGAGGGTCTCCGCCGGGGGGTGCACGGTGTTCGACCATTTTTTGGTGTGAGTACTGACACTGACTTCCTTCCGGGACCACGTTGATCGGGGGAGGAATTATCGGTTGATGGAGACCGAAAGAAGGTGCGACAGAATTGGGAAAATTGATATCCAAATTAGGGTAGCAATGGGGTGGATGGCCTATCGGGGTCCAAGTGTTGACCATGTTGGATCCGGGAGCGGGTGGAGTTGGAAAGGTGATCTCTGGGCTGGAAAAGTCGAGCCATCGATTGATCGTAACGGGGTGCTGATATTATTTGGTCCGGTGACAAGGTAGGTTATGGTGGGGAGATTAGTCTCTTGTCTGGGGGAGATTTAGGAAGTGATTCGCTGGAGTCGAACTCTCTCCAGTGGGTTGAGGATTAGCAAGGAGATCGTGCGACGCAAGGAATACTTCGAAAGCGCTGCCAGGTGCGACCGGCGGGAGATCTTGATTGGACGTCATTTTCTCTGAAAAGTTTTCTGAAGGAGGATGAGAGTCTGGATTCTTTTGAGGTAGGCTCACCCAAAGGATCCGCCTCTCAACGAGAGCACCAAATGATATTCTTGGATGCGGGATGGGGCTGATTCTGACAACCGGTGTGTCAAAAAACGTCTGAGATCACTTGCAAGGCACCGGAGGGGGGTTCTCCGGTGTAGAATCTCCGATGACTAAGTTAGTTTTGGAAGATGAAGTATGGGAAGGAGTGTGGTGAGAGAATACCATAATTTTAGTCGTAGGTTTCTTTCTTACCCCCCTCTTTAGCATAGGGGGGATGTATTTATACCCAAATAGATCTTGGCTACCGGGACACGTGGCGTCGTTGACCCAACACACTTCCGTTGGCCACGAAACATATATCGTAGCGGGGGTAGGGCTATCCTACCGGTGTAAAAATCAGACAAAAGAATGAGAAAAAAATAATAACTTGACACAAAGCAATCATTTTTATAATTTCAGTGTTGTTTGTGCTTAGGAGTTACAATAGTTAATAATACATGACGTTCCATCTCAAAAAGATATGCTCAGTCCACATGTACAAATGAACTGCAATAAATGTCCTGAAGGGTAATTTTCCCAGTATATATATCACTTATATGATCAGAACAGAGTGGGAGGCATATCTGATTCAGACTTTCATGAATTGCAGCCATCCCAGGAACCATAGCTATCATAACCAGACTGGACCGGCCGGTCTGATTGGTTCAACCCGAATTTTTTCACAATTTCAGTCTGATTCAGCTATTGGACCGGATATACATGTGAACCAGGTTCAACAGCGCGAACTGGTCAATTTTACAAACTCGACGAACCGGTCGGTTTTCTGTCAAACCGGCTGGTTCGATGAAAACGACGTTGTTCCATGTTGAATCTCCTCCAAATTTAGCCTACAATCAATAGATCCGGCCACCACCACCACAGATCTGACCATCACCACCACAGATCTGACCTATGGATGGCAATTCCACCCGTGGATATGGATATTTGTCCAATACCCGCAATTGTGGGTGGATATTACCCGCACATTGTGGGTATTTTACGGGTATAGATATACCCGCAATTATGGGTATAGATATTACCCGCACATTGTGGGTATTTTACGGGTATAGACATACCCGCACATTGTGGGTATGGATGTGGGTATGGATAGTGCTTACCCGCTCCAATACCCGCACTAAATACCCACAATAAATAAATAAATAAATATGTATATATATAATATTTTAATATATAATTAATTCAATATATAATATATAAGGCACTTGTTGTAGAACCTAGAAGAAGCTAGTTTGATAATTTCTTTTATGGTGAGGGCTTTCTAATAATGAAACATTATATAACCATTTTTTTGATAAAAAAACAAAATTTACCCTACTTGAACTTCTTATAAACATGACCCAAAAGTTTCAAACCTAGCTTCCTTCTATTCCTCTCCCGTGAATTTCTCAATTCCATTAACCTGACTTCCTTCTATCTGTGATATTTCTTCCTTGCTCTAATAGCCTTTTCAGACAAAGGAAGACGCAAAACAGAAGGTGGAACAACCTGTAATTCCATCCCTAAAAAGTCAATCTTTTCTAAAACTGTACTATGAATGGTTGTTTTTACTCTGTCCACCGCAAGTTCCAAATCCCCTTCTAAAATTTCCAAAACCCTACTCTTTAAATCTATTATCAACTTCTTAGACCCTGATGTAATCACTAATATTTCATCCAAATACCTGACTGCATACATCTTAACCGGTTTATAAAAGGAACTAGACCCCTCACCCATCTCATAGGTTTCGAACTTAGGGTTCTCTTTACTCATTCTAAGACGTAATTCTTGAATTTCTCGATCAAACCCGTTGAGATAAACTTTAATCAAAATCGAACATAATCCACATTCTTCGGGAAATCCCCTCCCCAAACAACACCCACCAAAGTCAATCCTTAATACTCCACACTGAAACAACCTCTCTATCATATCAATCAAAATTTCATCCTTAATTTTGTTTTCTACAAATGAGCACAACTTATCTACATTTTTATCAGCAAACTTCGCACGATTAAACACACACAGTAAACCACCAACTTGGATTCTCTACCGAGTTCTTTAAGTACTTTATAGCAGTGTGGCACCCCATATTGACACGCCCACCATAAGAAAACGTCACAAAGCGATCATCATATATAATTTCCAACACAATCCTTATAGCTTCAATCAAAACTTTGAGTTTCAAATTGGGTAAAACCAATAGCACACCTTTAGCACTCAATTTGACGCAATGACCCTCGATATTGAACCGATTATCGAAAATCTCTCAACCCATTTCTTCAATTGAGAAGCGGTTGGAGACCGTCTGGTGAAGAGGCAATTGGAATAGAGTTGGGGCAGTGTAACTGGAATCACTACTGGCGTTGTGGTGGGGAATGAGGTTTTGGGAGGCAAAGAGAAGAACAGAGGGCAAAGAAACAACATTTTGGATGAGATTGGAGAATTTTCCATGGGAGAATTGGGAAAGTAGAAGGGTTTTGAGCTGGGTTTTAGTTAGAAGTTCTGTTGTAGGGTTTTGACCTTGTGGGGTTTGGGAAATGCAGCTGCTGCTGTTAGGGTTTAAGGGTGCTTGTGTTGTTGAATAGAGAAGATCGAATGAGGCTGATACTAGGGATGAAAGCTTGAGATCAAATGTTCGGATTCTTTTGAGGGTAACGAGCAATAAAATATGACCCATGAAAAAAAAACAAACTTAACCGAAATTTGACATGACTGAAGAAAGACTTAGCCCTATGTTTGTGACTTTGTGACCTTAACCGCAAAATTTTCAATGTATGAGCTGTGTAATTGTGTGTTATATTTTTCCTGAGATTAATCCAATTTAAACCAATGTATGGGAACAAGGATTAGGGTGGAAAGGAAAGAAAGGGAAAGTAAATTTTTAAATTTTTCCTTGTATGGAAAAAAATGTGCAAGGGAATAAAAAAGAATGCAAAAAAATACAGAGAAAATAAATTGTAAAAATTTTCTTCTGGACCCACAAAATATTTCCTCTCATAAATGGAAGGAAAAGGAAAGAATTGAAGGGAAGAAAAAATTATTCCATTAATATTTTTGATCTCTACAGCAACTGATGAACGAACCAGTGGTTCCTCCATGGCAATAAACCTTATTCCTCTTGATCTCCACCATCTCTTTTGTCAATGGCCTCTTCATCCTCTGGAACGCATCTCCATCTTTCCAGTTGTCATGGGTCGCGACAAAAGTCACAATCTTGAGCTTCTTCGTCTTCTTCGACATTGACAAAAGCGTGAGCAAACGCAAATACGAAACACTTATGTTCTGTTTTGGTAGTTCTTAGTAGTACTTAATTTAATTACACCGCTTCCTTTTCCAGATCGCAGCTCCGCGGAGAGACCGTATCTATACTTCTTTCTCCATTAATAAATCAAAATAAATTGACTATTAATTTATATATTTATTTGCATTACTGTATCATCCAGAAGAAGAGAATGGGAGTGAAGTGTTTAATTTGTTTTTGGAGTTGGAGTTGGAGAATTAGAGCATAGGAACAGTGTTATCTTCCAGCGATGAGCAGCTGGAAACTTGAGGATGTTATTCGGCTGTTTTATGTAGGCAACGATGGTGGTGGCCTTCCAATTGCTCCAACATCACATACTTCTCATATACAGAATGACACTCCTTGGGTCTCTCAGGGTATTTCAACAAAAGTGCAGGTTTGGTTTGATTGGGCAGAGTGTTTTGTTTATGGATTGTTATGATTGGATTGTTAGAATGGTAGTCATAGCAAATGGTTCATGATTTTTTGAAAACCAAAAAGATGAAGATGAGTTATAAGGATAAAGTGGTAAAATAATTATAATTTTTTTTCCCATCTATGTTGTCATACACAAATATTATAATTTTCTTCCTTTTTCTTTGTATCTAAAAAAATGCAACCATACAAAGGATTTTTTCTAAAAATTTCATCTCTCTCCTTTCCTTTCCTTTCCCTTGTTAAATTTCCTCTCTTTTCCTTCGTGCACTTTAGTTCTCATACAAAACATAAGTGTAACTAGATTCTAATTGAGGTGTTCTCCTTCCATAGTTTTCTCATTTAAAGACACCAATTCGATTTAAGTATGACCAAATTTTAGAAGAGTTGTTCTTATATAATCCTCTCATTCAATAAATGATTAGTCTAAATCAGACATGGACCGAAATGAAAGTAGGAGTTTTCTATATTACCTAACCTTAAATTAAAAAAACTAAAGATAAATTGAAAAATTAACATTAATAAATCACTGATCAGTTCTTGAGACTGTAAAAAATAAAAAATTAACACTCCATCAACCACTAATCATGCTTCTATCAACCATATAAGTATTTTATTTTTCCTTTTAGAGAGAAGGAGAAGATAATAATAATATTTTTTTTTTTGCTAACAAAAATTGAAAGAAGTATTTATAAAATTTAAATCTAATAGATGTATGTATAAATATATAATTTTTTATTATAATGAAGCCAAAGCCCACATGGGGATGGAGGCCCACTGAGTGGAAAGAGAAATGGGCCGAGCCTGGAGCTTTGCCGTGAGCCCTAATATTTCCGTGAGCCCCAATCGTACCCTAGAAATGTTGGCGTGCGCTTTCCTTTATATTGCATTTACATCAGCGCAGCCGCTCACTTCTCATCTCTTTGTAGCAGAGAGACCCAAAGAGCACAGAGGAAGAGGGCAGAGATGGTGTCGCTTAAACTCCAGAAGAGGCTCGCCGCCAGCGTCCTCAAGTGCGGGAAGGGAAAGGTCTGGCTTGACCCAAATGAAAGCAATGAAATCTCCATGGCCAATTCAAGTACGTTCTTCTTTTCTCCTTACCCTTCTCGCTTTACTTTGTAACGTCGTTTTACATATGGAAATGAGCCTCGTAGGTTAAGGTGATTAGGTAACCATATGTTTTTTGATGTTCTAGAAATTCGGAAATCAAGATTTTTCGATTTGTGTAGTGTTTTGCTGATTGGGTTTTGTTGGGTTGTTATACAATACGAAAAGTGAAATACTTTCGTGTTCATATTGTTGTGATTTGAGTTTTAAGGTGTGATCTTATGTTTGGAGTTGTTTCTGACTCCTGGTTTAAAATATAGGGCAAAACATCAGGAAGCTGGTTAAGGATGGTTTCATTATCAGGAAGCCCACAAAGATCCACTCTCGTTCCCGTGCTCGCAGGATGAAGGAAGCTAAGAGGAAGGGACGTCACTCTGGATATGGTATTTTTCTCGTATTGGTTTGATATGATTCTGTTGATTGTAAATGTGTTGGTTATTAATGGTTTTCTCATTATTTATTATGGGGAGAAGTTTGGTTTTATTGGTTCTAATTTGGGATTATTTCAGGTAAGCGTAAGGGTACCAGGGAGGCAAGGCTGCCAACCAAGGTGCTATGGATGAGGAGGATGCGTGTTCTGAGGCGTCTGCTCCGCAAGTACCGAGAGTCAAAGAAGATCGACAAGCATATGTACCATGATATGTACATGAAGGTGAAGGGTAATGTGTTCAAGAACAAGCGTGTGCTTATGGAGAGCATCCACAAGTCAAAGGCTGAGAAAGCTAGGGAGAAGACGTTGTCTGACCAGTTTGAAGCTAAAAGGCAAAAGAACAAGGCAAGCAGGGAAAGAAAGCATGCCAGGAGGGAGGAAAGATTTGCTCAGGTAAATTTTGTGGTGTGAAGTTGTAATCTATTTTATTAATGGTAATGATATTTGAAACTAGTTTATTGAGATTAAGGGTAACAAATAAAAAGTGCTTAGGGTGGATTGTAGGGAATGGTTCTGCATTATGCTCACTTCTAAATGTTTAATTGGATGGTTGTGTCATCATAACATAGTTGTATAAGACCCAAAGTTGTAACTGTTTTCTATTGGTTTCATTGCTGCAATGCCAAACAAATTGATATGATACTATCTTGGGGATTGGTCTTGTTGTGCTGTGGACATGCTGTTGTATATCTAATCAACTAGCTGAGGCATTTCTTGCTATCTGTCTCCTTTTTCTGGTAATTGATATATTCTCTATCTGAAACAGGGAGTAGGAGCAGAGAAGCCTGTAGCTGCTCCGGCTGCTGCTGCCGCACCTCAGCCAACTGAGTAAGCATTTTCCCAAATCATTTTGCACTATAATTAAGGACATATTAGAGTGCTAATCCGTTCCTGTTTCCTTCTTTTGCAGGACTGCCAAGAAGTCCAAGAAGTGAAATCGTAGTTAAGACCTCAAGGTTGCCGGGAAGTGTTCTTGGTTGTAATGGCGTGTCTTTTTTGAGACTGAAGTTTTGTTATGTTGGTGTTTTGCTACTTTACATCTTAGATGGAAGGATATTTAAGAGATTAGCACTTTGGACTAATTTGTAGTTTCTGTTTATGTTTGTTACTTTGTTTGTTTCTATTTTAATAGTCCGACTTTCTTCAAGCTTATTCGTAAGGTTGGTGTGGTAAGATGAATGGGGTTTTCGTCTTTTTAACAGTAGTTTCTGTTTTTGGTTGATATTTGCTAGCAGTCTAATTTTAGTATTGCTATTTGCTATCAGACCTTCGTAGCTTCCCGTCAATTGTGCCACATTTTATCAGATTCACTTCTCCATTAAATTCCATGTTTTAATTTGCAGTTTTTCAATTGCGTTATTAGTAGGCGTGTTGGCATCAAGTGTTTTACAGGAAAACCATTATTTCTAGAAACAATCAAGGCCCAAGATTGTATATACATACATTCTCGACTAAGTATATACAATCCCCGCCCCCCCCCCCCCCCCCTCTGGAGATTCATGTGCAATTCTATAAATCCTTGAGGGAAGCTAGAGTGTAAAATTCAAGATAGGTAAAACATGTTACAAAGGAATAGATTCTTTGACATGAAATAGAATAAACAAAATTCTCCACAGGAAACGCCATTTCAATTTGTGCATACTTTATTGTCAAGGATTCAAGTGATTTCATTAATGAATTGCAGTGTTGATGAGACTTTTACCTTCCATTTATTCTGGAAAGTGTATTTTTATTATTGTTATTATGACCAGACTTTTACCATTAGTTTAAATCCAAAAAAGGCACCTGTACATAAATTGATTGACTCATTTGGCACCGAAAAAATTGTTTAAAAAGTACTTGTACTTCTTACGTATGACATATTTGGCACCTTCCACAAACGGCGTCACCATTCCTTCATTATCCGCTGATGTGGCGCGCCATGTGGCATGCCACGTCATGAACATGATGACGTGTCATGCCATGTGGCAAATCCAGCCCAAATCACGCTGAACCGGGCCTGGACACGGGTCATTTATTTGAGTTATGAACGACGCGTCATCCACTTCACTTCATAACTCTTTATTCTTTTCTTTACTTCATTTTTCTTTGTTTTCTTTTCTTCATTCATCATCTTCTTCGTTGTTTTCATTTCTTTCTTTTAAAACACCAAACTAATCTCTCTCTCTGCAATCTCCCTCTCTTGTTGTTGCAATCTCCCTCTCTGCCTCGACCCAAATCGCCAACCACCAAACCAATCGCTGAAACCAATCGTCAAAACCAATCGCCAACCACCAAACTGCAATCGCCGACCACCACACCGCCTCAAGCCACCACCGTCACTCTCAGCAGCCAAGCAAGCATGAGAGCAGACTAAATACTCTCATCCCTTCACTGTATTTCTTCCCCTTTTCTTTACTTGCCTGTTGGTTTGTTATTTTTGTTGCATAAATTTGCAGGATGGAACGGAGGAGGAGATGAGGAGGCTTTGATGCAGAATCGGGTCCGGTTTAGATGGGTTTAGGACCGGTTTGTGTTGGTTGGATGTTGGCTGCGTTGGAGTGCCGACAGAGGCATGGTTGATTTTGCCGCCGAAGGAGTTTCGCCGTCGGCTGGGTGTTTGATTTTGGGTTTTAATTACTGGTATGGTTTAATTAATCTTGAGTTTAATTGCTGGTTTGGTTTAATTGATTTTGAGTTTAATTGTTATGGTTGGTTCGCAATGGTGGCTGTGGGAGTTGGGACTGTCTGCAACGGCGGCTATGGTGGCTGCGTGGGAGAAGCAGCTGCTGCCGGATGGGCTCTGTTGGTGTGGTCTGTGCCGGCTGGGTTTGAGCAACTCGTTTCTGATGTTGCTGATGATGCTGTCGTTGCTGATGCTACAGTTGATGATGATGATGAGGTTGTGGGAATCGAGTTTATGGGTTTGAGCAACCCATTTCCGCGACCCGTTTAAAATAAGTCCGACATGATTTGGGTCGGATTCGCCACGTGGCATGACACGTCATCATGTTTATGACGTGGCATGCCACGTCAGAGGATAGCGAAGGAATGGTGACGCCGTTTGTGGGAGGTGCCAAATGTGTCATACGTAAGAAGTACAGGTGCTTTTTAAACCGTTTTTTTAGTAGAGGTGTCAAATAAATCAATCAATTCATATACAAGTGCCTTTTTTTGGATTTAAACCTTTACCATTCATTTTACTGAGTCATTTAACTATTTTATAATTTGAAGTTTTATAATAGGCCATCTGTTAACTTTGAGGCTATAATAGACTTTTCACTCTAAGAAAATTGCTAGACATTTTGTTAACAATTTCCATTAACTTGGTGATATGGACTGTTTTTTGAAACAAATTAAAAAAATCCAGAAAAATGTAAAAAATTCAGAAAAATACACTTTTTTGGTAAAATATTTAAAATTCAAATAGATAAAATTTTGTCAATTCTGAAAATAATTAAAAATTCAGAAAGACTTAAAAAAATTCAGAAACATTTTTTTTCAAAGAAAAATTTAAAAAATTATGTTTAAAAAATTGGATTTAAAAAAAAAACGTTAACAAATAATTTCCAATAATATTATGACATGACATATAACTTCCAATAAATTTCTGAAAAAATACAAAAAAATCAAAAAGTATTTAAAAAATTTGAAGAAATTCCAAAAAAAAGTATTATATATTTTTAAAAAAAATCATTTTTTTCTTAAAATATTGAAAATATTCCATAAAAATACCAATCATCCAAATATACTTTTAGTTTTTTCTTAATTTTCCTATCATCCAAATATCAATGATTAATACATACAATTTAGATATATATAAACGAACGAAGAAACTTATGACGATGCACAGAGGTTGGTGGTCGATGAGAGTGGGAGGTTCTCGCTGGATCTAAAGGAGGAAGTACTTAATCTATTCCCAAAAAATAGGTTTAAAATATTTTTATTTAATCTATTCTAAAAAAAGTTATTTTATATTAATTTTTTTATCATCCAAATACAAATAATTAACACATCCAATTTTTATTTTTATATATATAACGAAATTTTAAATATTTTCTATTTTATTTTTATTTTTCTGAATTTTAAATATTTTTACAAAAAAAATCTAGAATTTTTTTAATATATTTTTAAACATTTTCCGAAATTTTAAATAATTTTTCCGAATTCTTGACAATTTTTTTAATTATTTTACAAAACAATATATTTCTGATTTTTTTTTGTGTATTTTTAAATAGTTTTCTAACATTTAGAACTTACTCCCTCCGTTACTGAATAATTGTCACGCACGCATACCAATATTAGCCGGATGACTCACTATTTGATCCCAAAAAAATTCGTACTTTTTTGTGCAAGTACGTTCTAAATTACTTGCACAAAAAAGTACGAATTTTTTTGGGATCAAATAGTGAGTCATTCGACCAATATTGATATGCGTGCGTGATAATTATTCAGTAACGGAGGGAGTATTTTTTTACTCTTTTAACATTTTTCTATATTATTTAATTTATATCTAAAAATAAATTCGAAATCACCAAATTAACGAAAATCATTAAGAGAAAACCTATTATAATAATTTTTTTTGGGTATAAAGTCTATTATAACCTCAAAATAAACGAAGAGTTCATTATCGAAGAAAATCTATTATAATAAAAAAAAATTGGGCGTGTTTTGGAAGGAAAGTTGTCCACATCATCATCATCTAACTGTCGAGAGGAATTAACAAATTTCAGCACCGGTGCGGCTTAGTGAAACAATGATATAAAAGGTCTGTTTGACATTCCGGTTCTAGCTGAAAAAGTTCAGTAGAAAAAAATTCAGTCTGCAAATGTCAGTTTTAAACTTTTATAGAACAGAGTATATTGTTTGGTAAATATTTGTTAAAAGTTCTGTGGGAAAACCAGAAGTTGTTTTTGGTATTTGGTAAAAACTGTTTTAAAACTATAGTTGGAATGTAAAATGACCATAAAGGTCATAAATTCATTTCAAGTGTTAGAATTAATTTTTTTAGTATCTTTATATATATTTTTAATCAATTTATTTATAATCTAACATCTATCACCTAATATTTATCTAATATCATAAATAAATTAAACTTTTTTTAAGCATAAATAAATATAAATTTATTAATACCATTAAAAAATTGAGTTATTTGCTATATGATTAACATCATTTGCATATAAAACCCCATTAAAATAAATTGGTTAATACCATACAAATGAAAGTCTAATAAAAAGTTAATTGGTGTCTTAAAAAATGAAAAAACTATAATTACTCCATAATTACTTCTCATATTAACCAATAAAAAAACTATTATTAATGGCTAATTACTCCAAATTTTTAAATGTTTAGGCAATACTTTTCATTTCACTAATTCTTTCCAAAAAATATTTGTGCAATTCCTACGATTGCACATAATTTACAAAATAAGTCACTTGTAAATCTCAATTTTTTGTTTCAGCTACCAAGTCCGATTGAATGATAGAACATGAAGCAATCAGTCAAAAAAAATTCTTGCTGTAAGATATTGACAAAAAAGAATTGGTATTTGGTGACCTAATGATCTTTTACATTTGCAAGAAGCATTAAGACAGTAGTTCATAGTTATTCAAAGATGTGCCAAGATCCTATACAAGTGCATTCTCACTTTAAACCAAGAAACTACATGGCTGGAAAAACTGAACCTTACAAGTCTTGTTGTGAGAGATAGATTGATTCAACTCTTAGTCAAAAACATTACTATATTAAACCATCAATTCTCATTTATCTGTCCACAATCTTCAATCACCACAGCTTGCTTAGTCGATCCGCTTTCAGATGCCACATTCTCCATTTCCTTAACAACATTATAACCATCTACAACCTTACCGAACACAACATGCTTACCATCAAACCATGAGGTCCTTTCAGTGCATATGAAGAACTGTGAACCATTACTGTTGGGTCCAGAGTTTGCCATAGACAGAATTCCAGGACCTGTATGCTTCAGCTTAAAGTTCTCATCAGGAAACTTCTCACCATATATTGATTCTCCTCCCGTCCCATTCCCACGGGTGAAATCTCCACCCTGACACATAAAGCTTGGGATGATCCGATGGAAAGTGGAACCCTTGTAGTGTAGGGGCTTTCCAACTCTTCCAATCCCTTTCTCCACGGTGCAGAGAGCACGGAAATTCTCAGCAGTTTTTGGAGTAGTATCAGCAAACAGTTCCATCTAGGGTTGTACATGGGTCGGGTTGGGTCGGTTATGGCTCATAACCAGCACCAACCCACCAAATATTTAGCGGGCCGGGTTGGGTCAGTTATTCACCTATAACCGCTAGTTGACGGGTTGAACGGCTATAGACGGTTAACCGCGGGTTGGCAGTTATATGCGATTATAGGAATGAGATTTTTTTTTATACTCATTGTCCAAAATTAGCTCCTAGTTAATGTATTCGCATTAAATTAGCTCCTAATTAAGTAATATTTTTATATACGATGATCGAAATTATAATATTTTATTTAATATTTAATCGCACAAAACAACTCATACCATATTAATTAAATTACCAATTTCCAACGTCTAATATGTATGTACATAGAAACCCAAAAAAAAAAATGCTTATCTGGTTGGTAAGCGAGAAGAAGACTGATGATAAGCGAGAAAATGCTTATCTGGTTGGTAAGTTAATTACTTTACAAACCCCTACCAATCCAATTTTTTTATATATTTTTTTATATAGTTAGGGTTAATAATAAGTAGACGGGTTGGGTCGGTTATAAGCGGTTTTTAAAAACTCGACCCGCTATCCGACCCAACCCAACTATAACGGGTCGGTTATATAACCGTTACCCATAATTATAGCGGTTATGTTCTTTTGATGGGTTGGATCAGATCGGTTATACGGGTCAAATGGGTTGGGTCGGTTTTTTGTACAGCCCTAGTTCCATCACTATCCTTCCTGCTTTCATCTTACCAATAAGAATGTCGAAGAAAACTTTAGGGTTCGACATCTCAATCACCCAATTCAGATCCTGCAAATCAATAACTACTTAGCATTTGCCCAACTATTTTCATTATCAATATAATAAATACTACGTCCTCCTTTCTACCTATAACCCCCACATTGCACAAACAAAAATAGGAAACTACATATTTATTGATCAATTCACAACCAAAATCTGCATGAACACACTGATAAAATTATAGAAATGTGACAAATGCAGAAAAAATAAATAAATCATGTAGCAACTTGTTCGAGGTCGTATTCAGAACAAACAATCTGATAGGCACGGAGAATTGCAATTACTATAGCCAACCTTCAATGCAAGATTCGCCATTTACGACGCGCTTGCTCTGCAAATTGGCTTTTCATGATTCGCAAATAAGAACTATTACATTTGTATTGAATTCTGAAAAAAAATGATTAAATGAGAGAAAGAAATGTACATCCTACAGAGACCCTCATGCAAGGAAGTGAGACCTAGGATGAGGACTAGGTTCTTTGTTAAGGATGACAATAGATAAATAATTTGGTTGTAATTCCTGAGAAAGTCCCAACAAAACAAACAGTGAGCATGCAAACATAGAAGATAAAACAAGTATAAGCGGTCATTTCACCTAAATTTCCCACACCAAATTGAAGATTCTCCATCTTCTACCCCATTTTGCAAGCTCCAGTACATTATACTGGCAGCTAGTGTGAGGATCATCTTCTGGTTTACCTGCCACCACATCACAGCAACAATCAAATTAATCAACCACGTTTGTTCAACTAAAGAATCCATTGGTCAGGTTCCCAGTAGTTTAAGAAAAAAAAGGTATGTAACTAACAACTTGCATGAGCACCAGGAAGTCAAGGACCGTCCTAATTCCTGAGAACTAGATGCACACTGACATCTCTTCCTAACACCTCAACTTATGCAAGAAGAACATTCGTTCTCGAGGTTTGGCATAACTAAAACAGGTAACTAAGTTATTTCTGCTAGAACTAGTAATGGTGCTTTCTTCATGATTCATGGATATTTGTCAACTAACAAAGTTATAGAATGAATAAGGCTAGCAGTCACTGACGATGAAATTTGAACTGTGTACACACTAAAAGTGTGAAGTACCTCCATTATGTCGTCAGGCAATAAGAAAATGGAACAGCCGAGTTTTCGTGCCACACTGATTATGTATGTAGCATTCAATCTTTTCTCCTCGTCTGCATCAAAATATGGCAGGGGTAAAATGTGTGAGCTCTAGATATACCTAAGAAACAATCACAAATAACTCATTACTCATCTGGAGAAAAACTAATGGCAGCGAGCACCAATCATACCACTTTCACCCAAAACTAAAATCCAGCAACAATCAATTAATCAAGCAATTAACCCAGCAACTATCAATTAAAATTCAGTAGCAATTAACCCGCAATTAACCCAACAACCCCACAACCTGTTCATCCTCTTCCTCCAACTGACGCCACCGCCGGCTTCCACTTCCACCTCAGTCCATTCCGGCAATGAGAACACGGCCCGAGCTCACCCGGAAAGCTCGACCAGCAAGTAGATCTCCCCTCACCCGACCAGATCTATCACCTCACACCATCTTCGCCACCGTCCTCGCTGCCGGAGAGTCCGTTAGTGATGTTTGGTCAAATTTTGAGAGGATTCGGAGAAGATTTGAGTGGTTGTCGAAGAGGAGAAAGCGATTCTGGAGGTGCTGGTCGGGTTTGAGGAGAGAGAATTTTTGGATGAACTGAGGAAGAAGAAGAAAAAATGGACGCGTTGAAAGATATACCCAGGGGTATTTTTGGATTAAAGAAAGTTTTCGTTCCGTGTTTTGGCTGAAACTAATGGTTTCAGCCACTGGAGCTGAGGAGGGCAGTGGCAAAAGGCCCATTTTTTTTGGTTTTTTAAACCAACTTTTTCGGAAGTTGGTTTAAAAAAGTGTTACCAATAATCTATTTTGGCTTTCTGGTTTGGTAAACCAACTTCCTGGTACCAAATCAGAATGCCAAACACCCCCAAATAAGTGTCCTAACGCGTGGTGGTTAGTTTCCCCAGCGGAGGAAATTTTCTTCCTTTCCTTTCTTTTCCCTTTCTTTTCTAACTTTCTGAAATATTTCTATTTTTTTTCCAATAAAAAAGTAGAGATCATATTTATTTCGTACTAAATATGAAAAAAATTTAAATTAGAAAATTGGAAATCGTATTCTCGTAACAACTATTTTCGAAATTTTTTTAGAAATGAAAACTTCAATTTTGTTCAAATAACATGTTTTTTTGCTAAGTAATAACATGTTTTTAAATAGAAAAATCATGTTATTATTTATTATTTCCAAGGATTATTAAACTACAATAAATACAATTCTTAAAAGAACGTTTCATAACTATAATTAAAAAAAACTAAAATAACAAAATATATCGGTATTTTTTAAGTTCCTTGATAATTATTCAAAGTAGAAGAAACTATTTTTAAAGTTCCTTGATAATTATCCGAAGTATAAGAAGGTATTTTTAAAGTTTGAGTAAGTTGTTGGGTTTGGGCTCCCAACATATGTGGAGAGAAGCCCAATATGCAAGCCCACTAGTCCCTCATCTTATTCTCTAAATTAGGGTAAGAAGGCAGCAGCTCATTCAAGCAAAAACAGAAACAAGAGAAAGAGAGAAAAGAGAGAGGAGAAGAGAGAAAACAGATTCGTTCATCTCTGCGCAGCTGTGGGAGATTCATCGTTGTGCCTTCGTTCACCGTCAGATCGGGCTGAAATTTAGACAGAAGGTTCACGACATCCGGTTCTTCAATCTGACCGGTTGGATTGGTGAGACGATATCTGAGCAGGAGGAATCGAGTCCCGCAAGTAGCTGCTGGAAATCTGGTTTTGTGTTCTTCCTTTGGTTCTCTAGTTTCATACTTGTTGTTGGCTGTTTGCCTAGTTGTTGAGCACAATTTGTGCTGTGATTTGAGACACTCTTGTACCCTGATTTTGATCATAGTGGAGCTTGATTGACTGGCTTGTGCCCGTGGTTTTTACTTCTCGCATTGAGAAGGTTTTCCACGTAAAAATCGTGTTGTCTCTTCATGTGTGTGATGAATTAGTTGCTGCCATTAATTTGTTATTGCTCCTCATAGATTCCAGCAAGTTGGGGAAATTATTATCCGTTGCGTATTGCTATTATTGTGTTGAATTTCCCATCAGAGTGGTAGCGGAGCTCTTGGTTTGAGTTTATTTGATTTGCTTGAATGATGGAGGCAAATACAAATAGAATGTTGAGTTTGAATGGCACTAATTATCACTTGTGGAAGGGAAAAATGAAAGATCTATTATTTGTGAAAAAGTTGCATCTTCCTGTATTTTCTACTGAGATGCCAGAATCCATGACTGAAGCGGCTTGGCATTTTAAGCATCAGCAAGTTTGTGGTTTTATTCGGCATTTTAATTATCACCTGTGGTGAAGATGTCATCCATTAGAACCGTGTTGAGTTTGGCTGCTACTCTTGATCTGGAGGTAGAGCAAATGGATGTAAAGACTGCTTTCCTTCATGGTGATTTGGAGGAAGAAATTTACATGAAGCAACCAGATGGTTTTCATGTTGAAGGAAAGGAAGACTATGTGTGTAGACTGAGAAAGAGTCTATATGGGTTGAAGCAAGCTCCGCGACAGTGGTACAAGAAGTTTGAGTCTGTTATGTCAGAGCAAGGCTACAAGAAGACTACTTCTGATCACTGTGTCTTTGTTAAAAAGTTCTCCGATGATGATTTCATTATCCTGTTATTGTATGTTGATGACATGCTTATTGTTGGGAAAAATATTTCCATGATTAACAGGTTAAAGAATCAATTGGGGGAGTCATTTGCCATGAAAGACATGGGAGCTGCTAATCAGATTCTTGGTATAAGAATCATGCGTGATAGGAAGGAGAAGAAACTTTGGCTGTCACAGGAACACTATGTTAAAAGAGTGCTACAGAAGTTCCAGATGGAAAATGCTAAGGCGGTAAGCACTCCTCTTGCCACTCATTTTAAATTGAGTGCTAAACAGAGTCCTTCAAATGAAGCTGAGAGACTAGATATGCAACGGGTTCCTTATGCGTCTGCTGTGGGTAGTTTGATGTATGCAATGGTGTGTACAAGACCAGATATTGCACATGCTGTTGGTACAGTCAGTAGATTTCTGTCAAATCCAGGTAGAGAGCATTGGAATGCTGTGAAATGGATTTTGAGGTATCTTTGTGGTACTGCTAGTTTGAGGCTTTGTTTTGGAGGTGATAAACCTATCCTTGTGGGCTATACTGATTCTGATATGGCTGGAGACATTGATTCCAGAAAGTCCACTTCGGGCTACTTGATTAAGTTTGCAGGGGGAGCTGTGGCATGGCAATCTAGATTGCAAAAGTGTGTTGCATTGTCCACTACTGAGGCAGAGTTCATTGCCATTACAGAAGCTTGCAAGGAGTTGCTTTGGTTGAAGAAATTCTTGCAGGAGCTTGGTTTTGTCCAGGACAAATACATGCTATTTTGTGATAGTCAGAGTGCAATTCATCTTGGTAAGAATTCAACTTTCCATTCTAGATCCAAACATATTGATGTGAGGTATCATTGGATACGTGATGCATTGGATGCTAGGTTGTTGGAATTAGCCAAAGTTCATACAGATGATAATGGTGCTGATATGATGACTAAGGCATTACCGAGATGCAAATTTGAAACTTGTTGTGAGATCGCCGGTTTGGCGGTCATCTCCACATAGTTGTGAGGGGGAGATTTGTTGGGTTTGGGCTCCCAACATATGTGGAGAGAAGCCCAATATGCAAGCCCACTAGTCCCTCATCTTATTCTCTAAATTAGGGTAAGAAGGCAGCAGCTCATTCAAGCAAAAACAGAAACAAGAGAAAGAGAGAGGAGAAGAGAGAAAATAGATTCGTTCATCTCTGCGCAGCCGTGGGAGATTCATCTCTGTGCCTTCGTTCACCGTCAGATCGGGCTGAAATTTAGACAGCAGGTTCACGACATCCGGTTCTTCAATCTGACCGGTTGGATTGGTGAGACGATATCTGAGCAGGAGGAATCGAGTCCCGCAAGTAGCTGCTGGAAATCTGGTTTTGTGTTCTTCCTTTGGTTCTCTAGTTTCATACTTGTTGTTGGCTGTTTGCCTAGTTGTTGAGCACAATTTGTGCTGTGATTTGAGACACTCTTGTACCCTGATTTTGATCATAGTGGAGCTTGATTGACTGGCTTGTGCCCGTGGTTTTTACTTCTCGCATTGAGAAGGTTTTCCACGTAAAAATCGTGTTGTCTCTTCATGTGTGTGATGAATTAGTTGCTGCCATTAATTTGTTATTGCTCCTCATAGATTCCAGCAAGTTGGGGAAATTATTATCCGTTGCGTATTGCTATTATTGTGTTGAATTTCCCATCAGAGTGGTAGCGGAGCTCTTGGTTTGAGTTTATTTGATTTGCTTGAATGATGGAGGCAAATACAAATAGAATGTTGAGTTTGAATGGCACTAATTATCACTTGTGGAAGGGAAAAATGAAAGATCTATTATTTGTGAAAAAGTTGCATCTTCCTGTATTTTCTACTGTGATGCCAGAATCCATGACTGAAGCGGCTTGGCATTTTGAGCATCAGCAAGTTTGTGGTTTTATTCGGCAATATGTAGATGACAATGTTTATAATCATATTGCTAATGAGGAACATGCAGCGTCCTTGTGGAAGAAAATTGAATCTTTGTATGCTTCTAAATCAGGGAGTAATAAACTGTATGTGTTGAATTCCTTGATGAATTTGAGGTACAAGGATGGGACTTCCATTTCAGATCACTTGAATGATTTTCAAGGACTCCTAGATCAATTATCAGGAATGGGTATCAAGTTTGATGATGAGGTGTTGGGACTATGGCTACTGAATACTCTACCAGATTCTTGGGAAACTTTTCGGGTTTCAATTTCGAATTCGGCTTCCGATGGTGTTGTCTCTTTGCAAAATGTAAAGGGAAGTGTTCTTAATGAGGAGATGAGAAGGAAGGCACAAGGTACTTTATCTCATTCCGAGGTACTTGTTACTGAAAACAGGGGGAGAAGTCAGAAAAAGGAACAGAAAGGTGGTAGGGACAAGAGCAGAAGTAAGTCCAAGTCCAGATACAAGAATGTGGAGTGTCATTATTGTCACAAGAAGGGGCACATACAGAAGAACTGTTTTCAATGGAAAAGGGAGAGAAAAGACAATAATGGTAAGCAGAAAGAGAAGGATCAAGATGGTGATGATCGTGTTTCTGCGGCTACTTGTGATGATCTTGTTATTCTCCGTGATCATGATTTAGTTAATCTTGTATCAGATGAGAGCATGTGGGTAATTGATAGTGCTGCTACACTGCATGTTACACCGAGGAAGGAGTTCTTCACATCTTACACTTCTGGTGATTTTGGAGTGTTGAAGATGGGTAATGATGGTGTTGTTAAGGTAATTGGTATTGGTGATGTTTTCCTACAAACCAACATGGGAGTGCAGTTATTGCTTAGAGGAGTCAAACATGCTCCAGATGTCCGTTTTAATTTGATCTCTGTGCAGATGCTTGATGATGGTGGTTATTACAATCACTTTGGTTCTGGAAAATGGAAACTCACCAGAGGTAACTTGGTTGTGGCCAGAGGGGAGAAAGTTAGTAAACTGTATTGGACAAAAGCTTTGGTTGCTAAAGACAGTGTGAATGCCATGGATATGGAGGCTTCTTTGTGGCACCGAAGGCTTAGTCATATCAGTGAAAAGGGGCTGAATTGTTTAGCTAAAAAGGATGTGCTTCCGGGATTGAAGAGTGCTGAGTTGGAGAAATGTTCTCATTGCATGGCTGGTAAGCAGACCAGAGTATCATTTAAGAAGCATCCTCCCTCAAAGAAGTCAGAATTGCTTGAATTGGTGCATTCTGATGTTTGTGGTCCATTAAAGGTAAAGTCATTTGGTGGTGCACTTTACTTTGTTACCTTTATTGATAATTGCTCCAGGAAGCTTTGGGTCTATGCATTGAAGACCAAGGACCAGGTGCTGGAGAAATTCAAACAATTCCAAGTTTTGGTTGAGAGACAGTCAGGCAAGAAGCTGAAATGCATTCGTTCTGACAATGGTGGTGAGTATTGTGGACCATTTGATAGTTATTGCAAGCAGCAGGGTATTAGACATGAAAAGACTCCTCCCAAAACTCCTCAGCTGAATGGTTTAGCAGAGAGGATGAACAGGACGTTGATTGAGAGAGTTAGGTGCATGCTTTCTGAAGCTAAGCTACCTAAGCATTTCTGGGGTGAGGCATTGTACACGGCAATGCATGTTATTAATCTCAGTCCTACAGTTGCCCTGAATGCTGAAGTGCCAGATAAAGTTTGGTTTGGCAAGAATGTCAAATATGATCATTTGCGAGTCTTCGGTTGTAAGGCATTCGTGCATGTTCCAAAGGATGAGAGATCCAAGTTGGATGCGAAGACGAGGCAGTGTATCTTTATTGGATATGGTGAAGATGAGTTTGGTTACAGGTTGTATGATCCTGTTGAGAAGAAGCTTGTCAGAAGCCGTGATGTGAAGTTCATGGAAGACCAAACCATTAAAGACATTGATAAGATGGAGAAGACTACACCTGAGAAAGATAGTAGTCTGTCTGATATTGATCCAGTTCAGACACCTAACCATGATATGGATGCTGCTGAGAACAATATTCAGAATGGTGAGCAACATGACTATGTTGGTGATCAGCAGTTTGGAGATGCTTTAGATGTTCCTATTGATGATTCTGAAGAGGAACATGATCCTGAACCACCTCAAGTTCAACCTCGGAGGTCTACTAGGCAGAGGAAGCCATCTACCAGGTATCCTTCTGATGAATATGTTACCTTGACAGATGGAGGTGAACCTGAGTGTTTTCATGAGGCCATGGAGAGTCAAGAAAAGAAGAAGTGGTTGGATGCAATGCAAGATGAAATGAAATCTTTGCATGATAATCACACATTTGACTTGGTGAAATTGCCAAAAGGCAAGAAGGCTTTGGAAAACAGGTGGATTTACAGGGTGAAGTAAGAAAGTATTTCTGCATCCCCGAGGTATAAAGCTAGATTAGTGGTGAAAGGTTTCAGACAGAGAAAGGGTGTTGATTTCAATGAGATTTTTTCTCCTGTGGTGAAGATGTCATCCATTAGAACCGTGTTGAGTTTGGCTGCTACTCTTGATCTGGAGGTAGAGCAAATGGATGTAAAGACTGCTTTCCTTCATGGTGATTTGGAGGAAGAAATTTACATGAAGCAACCAGATGGTTTTCATGTTGAAGGAAAGGAAGACTATGTGTGTAGACTGAGAAAGAGTCTATATGGGTTGAAGCAAGCTCCGCGACAGTGGTACAAGAAGTTTGAGTCTGTTATGTCAGAGCAAGGCTACAAGAAGACTACTTCTGATCACTGTGTCTTTGTTAAAAAGTTCTCCGATGATGATTTCATTATCCTGTTATTGTATGTTGATGACATGCTTATTGTTGGGAAAAATATTTCCATGATTAACAGGTTAAAGAATCAATTGGGGGAGTCATTTGCCATGAAAGACATGGGAGCTGCTAATCAGATTCTTGGTATAAGAATCATGCGTGATAGGAAGGAGAAGAAACTTTGGCTGTCACAGGAACACTATGTTAAAAGAGTGCTACAGAAGTTCCAGATGGAAAATGCTAAGGCGGTAAGCACTCCTCTTGCCACTCATTTTAAATTGAGTGCTAAACAGAGTCCTTCAAATGAAGCTGAGAGACTAGATATGCAACGGGTTCCTTATGCGTCTGCTGTGGGTAGTTTGATGTATGCAATGGTGTGTACAAGACCAGATATTGCACATGCTGTTGGTACAGTCAGTAGATTTCTGTCAAATCCAGGTAGAGAGCATTGGAATGCTGTGAAATGGATTTTGAGGTATCTTTGTGGTACTGCTAGTTTGAGGCTTTGTTTTGGAGGTGATAAACCTATCCTTGTGGGCTATACTGATTCTGATATGGCTGGAGACATTGATTCCAGAAAGTCCACTTCGGGCTACTTGATTAAGTTTGCAGGGGGAGCTGTGGCATGGCAATCTAGATTGCAAAAGTGTGTTGCATTGTCCACTACTGAGGCAGAGTTCATTGCCATTACAGAAGCTTGCAAGGAGTTGCTTTGGTTGAAGAAATTCTTGCAGGAGCTTGGTTTTGTCCAGGACAAATACATGCTATTTTGTGATAGTCAGAGTGCAATTCATCTTGGTAAGAATTCAACTTTCCATTCTAGATCCAAACATATTGATGTGAGGTATCATTGGATACGTGATGCATTGGATGCTAGGTTGTTGGAATTAGCCAAAGTTCATACAGATGATAATGGTGCTGATATGATGACTAAGGCATTACCGAGATGCAAATTTGAAACTTGTTGTGAGATCGCCGGTTTGGCGGTCATCTCCACATAGTTGTGAGGGGGAGATTTGTTGGGTTTGGGCTCCCAACATATGTGGAGAGAAGCCCAATATGCAAGCCCACTAGTCCCTCATCTTATTCTCTAAATTAGGGTAAGAAGGCAGCAGCTCATTCAAGCAAAAACAGAAACAAGAGAAAGAGAGAGGAGAAGAGAGAAAATAGATTCGTTCATCTCTGCGCAGCCGTGGGAGATTCATCTCTGTGCCTTCGTTCACCGTCAGATCGGGCTGAAATTTAGACAGCAGGTTCACGACATCCGGTTCTTCAATCTGACCGGTTGGATTGGTGAGACGATATCTGAGCAGGAGGAATCGAGTCCCGCAAGTAGCTGCTGGAAATCTGGTTTTGTGTTCTTCCTTTGGTTCTCTAGTTTCATACTTGTTGTTGGCTGTTTGCCTAGTTGTTGAGCACAATTTGTGCTGTGATTTGAGACACTCTTGTACCCTGATTTTGATCATAGTGGAGCTTGATTGACTGGCTTGTGCCCGTGGTTTTTACTTCTCGCATTGAGAAGGTTTTCCACGTAAAAATCGTGTTGTCTCTTCATGTGTGTGATGAATTAGTTGCTGCCATTAATTTGTTATTGCTCCTCATAGATTCCAGCAAGTTGGGGAAATTATTATCCGTTGCGTATTGCTATTATTGTGTTGAATTTCCCATCAGAGTGGTAGCGGAGCTCTTGGTTTGAGTTTATTTGATTTGCTTGAATGATGGAGGCAAATACAAATAGAATGTTGAGTTTGAATGGCACTAATTATCACTTGTGGAAGGGAAAAATGAAAGATCTATTATTTGTGAAAAAGTTGCATCTTCCTGTATTTTCTACTGTGATGCCAGAATCCATGACTGAAGCGGCTTGGCATTTTGAGCATCAGCAAGTTTGTGGTTTTATTCGGCAATATGTAGATGACAATGTTTATAATCATATTGCTAATGAGGAACATGCAGCGTCCTTGTGGAAGAAAATTGAATCTTTGTATGCTTCTAAATCAGGGAGTAATAAACTGTATGTGTTGAATTCCTTGATGAATTTGAGGTACAAGGATGGGACTTCCATTTCAGATCACTTGAATGATTTTCAAGGACTCCTAGATCAATTATCAGGAATGGGTATCAAGTTTGATGATGAGGTGTTGGGACTATGGCTACTGAATACTCTACCAGATTCTTGGGAAACTTTTCGGGTTTCAATTTCGAATTCGGCTTCCGATGGTGTTGTCTCTTTGCAAAATGTAAAGGGAAGTGTTCTTAATGAGGAGATGAGAAGGAAGGCACAAGGTACTTTATCTCATTCCGAGGTACTTGTTACTGAAAACAGGGGGAGAAGTCAGAAAAAGGAACAGAAAGGTGGTAGGGACAAGAGCAGAAGTAAGTCCAAGTCCAGATACAAGAATGTGGAGTGTCATTATTGTCACAAGAAGGGGCACATACAGAAGAACTGTTTTCAATGGAAAAGGGAGAGAAAAGACAATAATGGTAAGCAGAAAGAGAAGGATCAAGATGGTGATGATCGTGTTTCTGCGGCTACTTGTGATGATCTTGTTATTCTCCGTGATCATGATTTAGTTAATCTTGTATCAGATGAGAGCATGTGGGTAATTGATAGTGCTGCTACACTGCATGTTACACCGAGGAAGGAGTTCTTCACATCTTACACTTCTGGTGATTTTGGAGTGTTGAAGATGGGTAATGATGGTGTTGTTAAGGTAATTGGTATTGGTGATGTTTTCCTACAAACCAACATGGGAGTGCAGTTATTGCTTAGAGGAGTCAAACATGCTCCAGATGTCCGTTTTAATTTGATCTCTGTGCAGATGCTTGATGATGGTGGTTATTACAATCACTTTGGTTCTGGAAAATGGAAACTCACCAGAGGTAACTTGGTTGTGGCCAGAGGGGAGAAAGTTAGTAAACTGTATTGGACAAAAGCTTTGGTTGCTAAAGACAGTGTGAATGCCATGGATATGGAGGCTTCTTTGTGGCACCGAAGGCTTAGTCATATCAGTGAAAAGGGGCTGAATTGTTTAGCTAAAAAGGATGTGCTTCCGGGATTGAAGAGTGCTGAGTTGGAGAAATGTTCTCATTGCATGGCTGGTAAGCAGACCAGAGTATCATTTAAGAAGCATCCTCCCTCAAAGAAGTCAGAATTGCTTGAATTGGTGCATTCTGATGTTTGTGGTCCATTAAAGGTAAAGTCATTTGGTGGTGCACTTTACTTTGTTACCTTTATTGATAATTGCTCCAGGAAGCTTTGGGTCTATGCATTGAAGACCAAGGACCAGGTGCTGGAGAAATTCAAACAATTCCAAGTTTTGGTTGAGAGACAGTCAGGCAAGAAGCTGAAATGCATTCGTTCTGACAATGGTGGTGAGTATTGTGGACCATTTGATAGTTATTGCAAGCAGCAGGGTATTAGACATGAAAAGACTCCTCCCAAAACTCCTCAGCTGAATGGTTTAGCAGAGAGGATGAACAGGACGTTGATTGAGAGAGTTAGGTGCATGCTTTCTGAAGCTAAGCTACCTAAGCATTTCTGGGGTGAGGCATTGTACACGGCAATGCATGTTATTAATCTCAGTCCTACAGTTGCCCTGAATGCTGAAGTGCCAGATAAAGTTTGGTTTGGCAAGAATGTCAAATATGATCATTTGCGAGTCTTCGGTTGTAAGGCATTCGTGCATGTTCCAAAGGATGAGAGATCCAAGTTGGATGCGAAGACGAGGCAGTGTATCTTTATTGGATATGGTGAAGATGAGTTTGGTTACAGGTTGTATGATCCTGTTGAGAAGAAGCTTGTCAGAAGCCGTGATGTGAAGTTCATGGAAGACCAAACCATTAAAGACATTGATAAGATGGAGAAGACTACACCTGAGAAAGATAGTAGTCTGTCTGATATTGATCCAGTTCAGACACCTAACCATGATATGGATGCTGCTGAGAACAATATTCAGAATGGTGAGCAACATGACTATGTTGGTGATCAGCAGTTTGGAGATGCTTTAGATGTTCCTATTGATGATTCTGAAGAGGAACATGATCCTGAACCACCTCAAGTTCAACCTCGGAGGTCTACTAGGCAGAGGAAGCCATCTACCAGGTATCCTTCTGATGAATATGTTACCTTGACAGATGGAGGTGAACCTGAGTGTTTTCATGAGGCCATGGAGAGTCAAGAAAAGAAGAAGTGGTTGGATGCAATGCAAGATGAAATGAAATCTTTGCATGATAATCACACATTTGACTTGGTGAAATTGCCAAAAGGCAAGAAGGCTTTGGAAAACAGGTGGATTTACAGGGTGAAGTAAGAAAGTATTTCTGCATCCCCGAGGTATAAAGCTAGATTAGTGGTGAAAGGTTTCAGACAGAGAAAGGGTGTTGATTTCAATGAGATTTTTTCTCCTGTGGTGAAGATGTCATCCATTAGAACCGTGTTGAGTTTGGCTGCTACTCTTGATCTGGAGGTAGAGCAAATGGATGTAAAGACTGCTTTCCTTCATGGTGATTTGGAGGAAGAAATTTACATGAAGCAACCAGATGGTTTTCATGTTGAAGGAAAGGAAGACTATGTGTGTAGACTGAGAAAGAGTCTATATGGGTTGAAGCAAGCTCCGCGACAGTGGTACAAGAAGTTTGAGTCTGTTATGTCAGAGCAAGGCTACAAGAAGACTACTTCTGATCACTGTGTCTTTGTTAAAAAGTTCTCCGATGATGATTTCATTATCCTGTTATTGTATGTTGATGACATGCTTATTGTTGGGAAAAATTTTTCCATGATTAACAGGTTAAAGAATCAATTGGGGGAGTCATTTGCCATGAAAGACATGGGAGCTGCTAATCAGATTCTTGGTATAAGAATCATGCGTGATAGGAAGGAGAAGAAACTTTGGCTGTCACAGGAACACTATGTTAAAAGAGTGCTACAGAAGTTCCAGATGGAAAATGCTAAGGCGGTAAGCACTCCTCTTGCCACTCATTTTAAATTGAGTGCTAAACAGAGTCCTTCAAATGAAGCTGAGAGACTAGATATGCAACGGGTTCCTTATGCGTCTGCTGTGGGTAGTTTGATGTATGCAATGGTGTGTACAAGACCAGATATTGCACATGCTGTTGGTACAGTCAGTAGATTTCTGTCAAATCCAGGTAGAGAGCATTGGAATGCTGTGAAATGGATTTTGAGGTATCTTTGTGGTACTGCTAGTTTGAGGCTTTGTTTTGGAGGTGATAAACCTATCCTTGTGGGCTATACTGATTCTGATATGGCTGGAGACATTGATTCCAGAAATTCCACTTCGGGCTACTTGATTAAGTTTGCAGGGGGAGCTGTGGCATGGCAATCTAGATTGCAAAAGTGTGTTGCATTGTCCACTACTGAGGCAGAGTTCATTGCCATTACAGAAGCTTGCAAGGAGTTGCTTTGGTTGAAGAAATTCTTGCAGGAGCTTGGTTTTGTCCAGGACAAATACATGCTATTTTGTGATAGTCAGAGTGCAATTCATCTTGGTAAGAATTCAACTTTCCATTCTAGATCCAAACATATTGATGTGAGGTATCATTGGATACGTGATGCATTGGATGCTAGGTTGTTGGAATTAGCCAAAGTTCATACAGATGATAATGGTGCTGATATGATGACTAAGGCATTACCGAGATGCAAATTTGAAACTTGTTGTGAGATCGCCGGTTTGGCGGTCATCTCCACATAGTTGTGAGGGGGAGATTTGTTGGGTTTGGGCTCCCAACATATGTGGAGAGAAGCCCAATATGCAAGCCCACTAGTCCCTCATCTTATTCTCTAAATTAGGGTAAGAAGGCAGCAGCTCATTCAAGCAAAAACAGAAACAAGAGAAAGAGAGAGGAGAAGAGAGAAAATAGATTCGTTCATCTCTGCGCAGCCGTGGGAGATTCATCTCTGTGCCTTCGTTCACCGTCAGATCGGGCTGAAATTTAGACAGCAGGTTCACGACATCCGGTTCTTCAATCTGACCGGTTGGATTGGTGAGACGATATCTGAGCAGGAGGAATCGAGTCCCGCAAGTAGCTGCTGGAAATCTGGTTTTGTGTTCTTCCTTTGGTTCTCTAGTTTCATACTTGTTGTTGGCTGTTTGCCTAGTTGTTGAGCACAATTTGTGCTGTGATTTGAGACACTCTTGTACCCTGATTTTGATCATAGTGGAGCTTGATTGACTGGCTTGTGCCCGTGGTTTTTACTTCTCGCATTGAGAAGGTTTTCCACGTAAAAATCGTGTTGTCTCTTCATGTGTGTGATGAATTAGTTGCTGCCATTAATTTGTTATTGCTCCTCATAGATTCCAGCAAGTTGGGGAAATTATTATCCGTTGCGTATTGCTATTATTGTGTTGAATTTCCCATCAGAGTGGTAGCGGAGCTCTTGGTTTGAGTTTATTTGATTTGCTTGAATGATGGAGGCAAATACAAATAGAATGTTGAGTTTGAATGGCACTAATTATCACTTGTGGAAGGGAAAAATGAAAGATCTATTATTTGTGAAAAAGTTGCATCTTCCTGTATTTTCTACTGTGATGCCAGAATCCATGACTGAAGCGGCTTGGCATTTTGAGCATCAGCAAGTTTGTGGTTTTATTCGGCAATATGTAGATGACAATGTTTATAATCATATTGCTAATGAGGAACATGCAGCGTCCTTGTGGAAGAAAATTGAATCTTTGTATGCTTCTAAATCAGGGAGTAATAAACTGTATGTGTTGAATTCCTTGATGAATTTGAGGTACAAGGATGGGACTTCCATTTCAGATCACTTGAATGATTTTCAAGGACTCCTAGATCAATTATCAGGAATGGGTATCAAGTTTGATGATGAGGTGTTGGGACTATGGCTACTGAATACTCTACCAGATTCTTGGGAAACTTTTCGGGTTTCAATTTCGAATTCGGCTTCCGATGGTGTTGTCTCTTTGCAAAATGTAAAGGGAAGTGTTCTTAATGAGGAGATGAGAAGGAAGGCACAAGGTACTTTATCTCATTCCGAGGTACTTGTTACTGAAAACAGGGGGAGAAGTCAGAAAAAGGAACAGAAAGGTGGTAGGGACAAGAGCAGAAGTAAGTCCAAGTCCAGATACAAGAATGTGGAGTGTCATTATTGTCACAAGAAGGGGCACATACAGAAGAACTGTTTTCAATGGAAAAGGGAGAGAAAAGACAATAATGGTAAGCAGAAAGAGAAGGATCAAGATGGTGATGATCGTGTTTCTGCGGCTACTTGTGATGATCTTGTTATTCTCCGTGATCATGATTTAGTTAATCTTGTATCAGATGAGAGCATGTGGGTAATTGATAGTGCTGCTACACTGCATGTTACACCGAGGAAGGAGTTCTTCACATCTTACACTTCTGGTGATTTTGGAGTGTTGAAGATGGGTAATGATGGTGTTGTTAAGGTAATTGGTATTGGTGATGTTTTCCTACAAACCAACATGGGAGTGCAGTTATTGCTTAGAGGAGTCAAACATGCTCCAGATGTCCGTTTTAATTTGATCTCTGTGCAGATGCTTGATGATGGTGGTTATTACAATCACTTTGGTTCTGGAAAATGGAAACTCACCAGAGGTAACTTGGTTGTGGCCAGAGGGGAGAAAGTTAGTAAACTGTATTGGACAAAAGCTTTGGTTGCTAAAGACAGTGTG
The DNA here is from genome assembly GCA_963691705.1 of Viola odorata. NCBI lineage: Eukaryota > Viridiplantae > Streptophyta > Magnoliopsida > Malpighiales > Violaceae > Viola > Viola odorata. Next base: position 41,232,996 of record OY829544.1, read on the forward strand.
AATGCCATGGATATGGAGGCTTCTTTGTGGCACCGAAGGCTTAGTCATATCAGTGAAAAGGGGCTGAATTGTTTAGCTAAAAAGGATGTGCTTCCGGGATTGAAGAGTGCTGAGTTGGAGAAATGTTCTCATTGCATGGCTGGTAAGCAGACCAGAGTATCATTTAAGAAGCATCCTCCCTCAAAGAAGTCAGAATTGCTTGAATTGGTGCATTCTGATGTTTGTGGTCCATTAAAGGTAAAGTCATTTGGTGGTGCACTTTACTTTGTTACCTTTATTGATAATTGCTCCAGGAAGCTTTGGGTCTATGCATTGAAGACCAAGGACCAGGTGCTGGAGAAATTCAAACAATTCCAAGTTTTGGTTGAGAGACAGTCAGGCAAGAAGCTGAAATGCATTCGTTCTGACAATGGTGGTGAGTATTGTGGACCATTTGATAGTTATTGCAAGCAGCAGGGTATTAGACATGAAAAGACTCCTCCCAAAACTCCTCAGCTGAATGGTTTAGCAGAGAGGATGAACAGGACGTTGATTGAGAGAGTTAGGTGCATGCTTTCTGAAGCTAAGCTACCTAAGCATTTCTGGGGTGAGGCATTGTACACGGCAATGCATGTTATTAATCTCAGTCCTACAGTTGCCCTGAATGCTGAAGTGCCAGATAAAGTTTGGTTTGGCAAGAATGTCAAATATGATCATTTGCGAGTCTTCGGTTGTAAGGCATTCGTGCATGTTCCAAAGGATGAGAGATCCAAGTTGGATACGAAGACGAGGCAGTGTATCTTTATTGGATATGGTGAAGATGAGTTTGGTTACAGGTTGTATGATCCTGTTGAGAAGAAGCTTGTCAGAAGCCGTGATGTGAAGTTCATGGAAGACCAAACCATTAAAGACATTGATAAGATGGAGAAGACTACACCTGAGAAAGATAGTAGTCTGTCTGATATTGATCCAGTTCAGACACCTAACCATGATATGGATGCTGCTGAGAACAATATTCAGAATGGTGAGCAACATGACTATGTTGGTGATCAGCAGTTTGGAGATGCTTTAGATGTTCCTATTGATGATTCTGAAGAGGAACATGATCCTGAACCACCTCAAGTTCAACCTCGGAGGTCTACTAGGCAGAGGAAGCCATCTACCAGGTATCCTTCTGATGAATATGTTACCTTGACAGATGGAGGTGAACCTGAGTGTTTTCATGAGGCCATGGAGAGTCAAGAAAAGAAGAAGTGGTTGGATGCAATGCAAGATGAAATGAAATCTTTGCATGATAATCACACATTTGACTTGGTGAAATTGCCAAAAGGCAAGAAGGCTTTGGAAAACAGGTGGATTTACAGGGTGAAGTAAGAAAGTATTTCTGCATCCCCGAGGTATAAAGCTAGATTAGTGGTGAAAGGTTTCAGACAGAGAAAGGGTGTTGATTTCAATGAGATTTTTTCTCCTGTGGTGAAGATGTCATCCATTAGAACCGTGTTGAGTTTGGCTGCTACTCTTGATCTGGAGGTAGAGCAAATGGATGTAAAGACTGCTTTCCTTCATGGTGATTTGGAGGAAGAAATTTACATGAAGCAACCAGATGGTTTTCATGTTGAAGGAAAGGAAGACTATGTGTGTAGACTGAGAAAGAGTCTATATGGGTTGAAGCAAGCTCCGCGACAGTGGTACAAGAAGTTTGAGTCTGTTATGTCAGAGCAAGGCTACAAGAAGACTACTTCTGATCACTGTGTCTTTGTTAAAAAGTTCTCCGATGATGATTTCATTATCCTGTTATTGTATGTTGATGACATGCTTATTGTTGGGAAAAATATTTCCATGATTAACAGGTTAAAGAATCAATTGGGGGAGTCATTTGCCATGAAAGACATGGGAGCTGCTAATCAGATTCTTGGTATAAGAATCATGCGTGATAGGAAGGAGAAGAAACTTTGGCTGTCACAGGAACACTATGTTAAAAGAGTGCTACAGAAGTTCCAGATGGAAAATGCTAAGGCGGTAAGCACTCCTCTTGCCACTCATTTTAAATTGAGTGCTAAACAGAGTCCTTCAAATGAAGCTGAGAGACTAGATATGCAACGGGTTCCTTATGCGTCTGCTGTGGGTAGTTTGATGTATGCAATGGTGTGTACAAGACCAGATATTGCACATGCTGTTGGTACAGTCAGTAGATTTCTGTCAAATCCAGGTAGAGAGCATTGGAATGCTGTGAAATGGATTTTGAGGTATCTTTGTGGTACTGCTAGTTTGAGGCTTTGTTTTGGAGGTGATAAACCTATCCTTGTGGGCTATACTGATTCTGATATGGCTGGAGACATTGATTCCAGAAAGTCCACTTCGGGCTACTTGATTAAGTTTGCAGGGGGAGCTGTGGCATGGCAATCTAGATTGCAAAAGTGTGTTGCATTGTCCACTACTGAGGCAGAGTTCATTGCCATTACAGAAGCTTGCAAGGAGTTGCTTTGGTTGAAGAAATTCTTGCAGGAGCTTGGTTTTGTCCAGGACAAATACATGCTATTTTGTGATAGTCAGAGTGCAATTCATCTTGGTAAGAATTCAACTTTCCATTCTAGATCCAAACATATTGATGTGAGGTATCATTGGATACGTGATGCATTGGATGCTAGGTTGTTGGAATTAGCCAAAGTTCATACAGATGATAATGGTGCTGATATGATGACTAAGGCATTACCGAGATGCAAATTTGAAACTTGTTGTGAGATCGCCGGTTTGGCGGTCATCTCCACATAGTTGTGAGGGGGAGATTTGTTGGGTTTGGGCTCCCAACATATGTGGAGAGAAGCCCAATATGCAAGCCCACTAGTCCCTCATCTTATTCTCTAAATTAGGGTAAGAAGGCAGCAGCTCATTCAAGCAAAAACAGAAACAAGAGAAAGAGAGAGGAGAAGAGAGAAAATAGATTCGTTCATCTCTGCGCAGCCGTGGGAGATTCATCTCTGTGCCTTCGTTCACCGTCAGATCGGGCTGAAATTTAGACAGCAGGTTCACGACATCCGGTTCTTCAATCTGACCGGTTGGATTGGTGAGACGATATCTGAGCAGGAGGAATCGAGTCCCGCAAGTAGCTGCTGGAAATCTGGTTTTGTGTTCTTCCTTTGGTTCTCTAGTTTCATACTTGTTGTTGGCTGTTTGCCTAGTTGTTGAGCACAATTTGTGCTGTGATTTGAGACACTCTTGTACCCTGATTTTGATCATAGTGGAGCTTGATTGACTGGCTTGTGCCCGTGGTTTTTACTTCTCGCATTGAGAAGGTTTTCCACGTAAAAATCGTGTTGTCTCTTCATGTGTGTGATGAATTAGTTGCTGCCATTAATTTGTTATTGCTCCTCATAGATTCCAGCAAGTTGGGGAAATTATTATCCGTTGCGTATTGCTATTATTGTGTTGAATTTCCCATCAGAGTGGTAGCGGAGCTCTTGGTTTGAGTTTATTTGATTTGCTTGAATGATGGAGGCAAATACAAATAGAATGTTGAGTTTGAATGGCACTAATTATCACTTGTGGAAGGGAAAAATGAAAGATCTATTATTTGTGAAAAAGTTGCATCTTCCTGTATTTTCTACTGTGATGCCAGAATCCATGACTGAAGCGGCTTGGCATTTTGAGCATCAGCAAGTTTGTGGTTTTATTCGGCAATATGTAGATGACAATGTTTATAATCATATTGCTAATGAGGAACATGCAGCGTCCTTGTGGAAGAAAATTGAATCTTTGTATGCTTCTAAATCAGGGAGTAATAAACTGTATGTGTTGAATTCCTTGATGAATTTGAGGTACAAGGATGGGACTTCCATTTCAGATCACTTGAATGATTTTCAAGGACTCCTAGATCAATTATCAGGAATGGGTATCAAGTTTGATGATGAGGTGTTGGGACTATGGCTACTGAATACTCTACCAGATTCTTGGGAAACTTTTCGGGTTTCAATTTCGAATTCGGCTTCCGATGGTGTTGTCTCTTTGCAAAATGTAAAGGGAAGTGTTCTTAATGAGGAGATGAGAAGGAAGGCACAAGGTACTTTATCTCATTCCGAGGTACTTGTTACTGAAAACAGGGGGAGAAGTCAGAAAAAGGAACAGAAAGGTGGTAGGGACAAGAGCAGAAGTAAGTCCAAGTCCAGATACAAGAATGTGGAGTGTCATTATTGTCACAAGAAGGGGCACATACAGAAGAACTGTTTTCAATGGAAAAGGGAGAGAAAAGACAATAATGGTAAGCAGAAAGAGAAGGATCAAGATGGTGATGATCGTGTTTCTGCGGCTACTTGTGATGATCTTGTTATTCTCCGTGATCATGATTTAGTTAATCTTGTATCAGATGAGAGCATGTGGGTAATTGATAGTGCTGCTACACTGCATGTTACACCGAGGAAGGAGTTCTTCACATCTTACACTTCTGGTGATTTTGGAGTGTTGAAGATGGGTAATGATGGTGTTGTTAAGGTAATTGGTATTGGTGATGTTTTCCTACAAACCAACATGGGAGTGCAGTTATTGCTTAGAGGAGTCAAACATGCTCCAGATGTCCGTTTTAATTTGATCTCTGTGCAGATGCTTGATGATGGTGGTTATTACAATCACTTTGGTTCTGGAAAATGGAAACTCACCAGAGGTAACTTGGTTGTGGCCAGAGGGGAGAAAGTTAGTAAACTGTATTGGACAAAAGCTTTGGTTGCTAAAGACAGTGTGAATGCCATGGATATGGAGGCTTCTTTGTGGCACCGAAGGCTTAGTCATATCAGTGAAAAGGGGCTGAATTGTTTAGCTAAAAAGGATGTGCTTCCGGGATTGAAGAGTGCCGAGTTGGAGAAATGTTCTCATTGCATGGCTGGTAAGCAGACCAGAGTATCATTTAAGAAGCATCCTCCCTCAAAGAAGTCAGAATTGCTTGAATTGGTGCATTCTGATGTTTGTGGTCCATTAAAGGTAAAGTCATTTGGTGGTGCACTTTACTTTGTTACCTTTATTGATAATTGCTCCAGGAAGCTTTGGGTCTATGCATTGAAGACCAAGGACCAGGTGCTGGAGAAATTCAAACAATTCCAAGTTTTGGTTGAGAGACAGTCAGGCAAGAAGCTGAAATGCATTCGTTCTGACAATGGTGGTGAGTATTGTGGACCATTTGATAGTTATTGCAAGCAGCAGGGTATTAGACATGAAAAGACTCCTCCCAAAACTCCTCAGCTGAATGGTTTAGCAGAGAGGATGAACAGGACGTTGATTGAGAGAGTTAGGTGCATGCTTTCTGAAGCTAAGCTACCTAAGCATTTCTGGGGTGAGGCATTGTACACGGCAATGCATGTTATTAATCTCAGTCCTACAGTTGCCCTGAATGCTGAAGTGCCAGATAAAGTTTGGTTTGGCAAGAATGTCAAATATGATCATTTGCGAGTCTTCGGTTGTAAGGCATTCGTGCATGTTCCAAAGGATGAGAGATCCAAGTTGGATGCGAAGACGAGGCAGTGTATCTTTATTGGATATGGTGAAGATGAGTTTGGTTACAGGTTGTATGATCCTGTTGAGAAGAAGCTTGTCAGAAGCCGTGATGTGAAGTTCATGGAAGACCAAACCATTAAAGACATTGATAAGATGGAGAAGACTACACCTGAGAAAGATAGTAGTCTGTCTGATATTGATCCAGTTCAGACACCTAACCATGATATGGATGCTGCTGAGAACAATATTCAGAATGGTGAGCAACATGACTATGTTGGTGATCAGCAGTTTGGAGATGCTTTAGATGTTCCTATTGATGATTCTGAAGAGGAACATGATCCTGAACCACCTCAAGTTCAACCTCGGAGGTCTACTAGGCAGAGGAAGCCATCTACCAGGTATCCTTCTGATGAATATGTTACCTTGACAGATGGAGGTGAACCTGAGTGTTTTCATGAGGCCATGGAGAGTCAAGAAAAGAAGAAGTGGTTGGATGCAATGCAAGATGAAATGAAATCTTTGCATGATAATCACACATTTGACTTGGTGAAATTGCCAAAAGGCAAGAAGGCTTTGGAAAACAGGTGGATTTACAGGGTGAAGTAAGAAAGTATTTCTGCATCCCCGAGGTATAAAGCTAGATTAGTGGTGAAAGGTTTCAGACAGAGAAAGGGTGTTGATTTCAATGAGATTTTTTCTCCTGTGGTGAAGATGTCATCCATTAGAACCGTGTTGAGTTTGGCTGCTACTCTTGATCTGGAGGTAGAGCAAATGGATGTAAAGACTGCTTTCCTTCATGGTGATTTGGAGGAAGAAATTTACATGAAGCAACCAGATGGTTTTCATGTTGAAGGAAAGGAAGACTATGTGTGTAGACTGAGAAAGAGTCTATATGGGTTGAAGCAAGCTCCGCGACAGTGGTACAAGAAGTTTGAGTCTGTTATGTCAGAGCAAGGCTACAAGAAGACTACTTCTGATCACTGTGTCTTTGTTAAAAAGTTCTCCGATGATGATTTCATTATCCTGTTATTGTATGTTGATGACATGCTTATTGTTGGGAAAAATATTTCCATGATTAACAGGTTAAAGAATCAATTGGGGGAGTCATTTGCCATGAAAGACATGGGAGCTGCTAATCAGATTCTTGGTATAAGAATCATGCGTGATAGGAAGGAGAAGAAACTTTGGCTGTCACAGGAACACTATGTTAAAAGAGTGCTACAGAAGTTCCAGATGGAAAATGCTAAGGCGGTAAGCACTCCTCTTGCCACTCATTTTAAATTGAGTGCTAAACAGAGTCCTTCAAATGAAGCTGAGAGACTAGATATGCAACGGGTTCCTTATGCGTCTGCTGTGGGTAGTTTGATGTATGCAATGGTGTGTACAAGACCAGATATTGCACATGCTGTTGGTACAGTCAGTAGATTTCTGTCAAATCCAGGTAGAGAGCATTGGAATGCTGTGAAATGGATTTTGAGGTATCTTTGTGGTACTGCTAGTTTGAGGCTTTGTTTTGGAGGTGATAAACCTATCCTTGTGGGCTATACTGATTCTGATATGGCTGGAGACATTGATTCCAGAAAGTCCACTTCGGGCTACTTGATTAAGTTTGCAGGGGGAGCTGTGGCATGGCAATCTAGATTGCAAAAGTGTGTTGCATTGTCCACTACTGAGGCAGAGTTCATTGCCATTACAGAAGCTTGCAAGGAGTTGCTTTGGTTGAAGAAATTCTTGCAGGAGCTTGGTTTTGTCCAGGACAAATACATGCTATTTTGTGATAGTCAGAGTGCAATTCATCTTGGTAAGAATTCAACTTTCCATTCTAGATCCAAACATATTGATGTGAGGTATCATTGGATACGTGATGCATTGGATGCTAGGTTGTTGGAATTAGCCAAAGTTCATACAGATGATAATGGTGCTGATATGATGACTAAGGCATTACCGAGATGCAAATTTGAAACTTGTTGTGAGATCGCCGGTTTGGCGGTCATCTCCACATAGTTGTGAGGGGGAGATTTGTTGGGTTTGGGCTCCCAACATATGTGGAGAGAAGCCCAATATGCAAGCCCACTAGTCCCTCATCTTATTCTCTAAATTAGGGTAAGAAGGCAGCAGCTCATTCAAGCAAAAACAGAAACAAGAGAAAGAGAGAGGAGAAGAGAGAAAATAGATTCGTTCATCTCTGCGCAGCCGTGGGAGATTCATCTCTGTGCCTTCGTTCACCGTCAGATCGGGCTGAAATTTAGACAGCAGGTTCACGACATCCGGTTCTTCAATCTGACCGGTTGGATTGGTGAGACGATATCTGAGCAGGAGGAATCGAGTCCCGCAAGTAGCTGCTGGAAATCTGGTTTTGTGTTCTTCCTTTGGTTCTCTAGTTTCATACTTGTTGTTGGCTGTTTGCCTAGTTGTTGAGCACAATTTGTGCTGTGATTTGAGACACTCTTGTACCCTGATTTTGATCATAGTGGAGCTTGATTGACTGGCTTGTGCCCGTGGTTTTTACTTCTCGCATTGAGAAGGTTTTCCACGTAAAAATCGTGTTGTCTCTTCATGTGTGTGATGAATTAGTTGCTGCCATTAATTTGTTATTGCTCCTCATAGATTCCAGCAAGTTGGGGAAATTATTATCCGTTGCGTATTGCTATTATTGTGTTGAATTTCCCATCAGAGTGGTAGCGGAGCTCTTGGTTTGAGTTTATTTGATTTGCTTGAATGATGGAGGCAAATACAAATAGAATGTTGAGTTTGAATGGCACTAATTATCACTTGTGGAAGGGAAAAATGAAAGATCTATTATTTGTGAAAAAGTTGCATCTTCCTGTATTTTCTACTGTGATGCCAGAATCCATGACTGAAGCGGCTTGGCATTTTGAGCATCAGCAAGTTTGTGGTTTTATTCGGCAATATGTAGATGACAATGTTTATAATCATATTGCTAATGAGGAACATGCAGCGTCCTTGTGGAAGAAAATTGAATCTTTGTATGCTTCTAAATCAGGGAGTAATAAACTGTATGTGTTGAATTCCTTGATGAATTTGAGGTACAAGGATGGGACTTCCATTTCAGATCACTTGAATGATTTTCAAGGACTCCTAGATCAATTATCAGGAATGGGTATCAAGTTTGATGATGAGGTGTTGGGACTATGGCTACTGAATACTCTACCAGATTCTTGGGAAACTTTTCGGGTTTCAATTTCGAATTCGGCTTCCGATGGTGTTGTCTCTTTGCAAAATGTAAAGGGAAGTGTTCTTAATGAGGAGATGAGAAGGAAGGCACAAGGTACTTTATCTCATTCCGAGGTACTTGTTACTGAAAACAGGGGGAGAAGTCAGAAAAAGGAACAGAAAGGTGGTAGGGACAAGAGCAGAAGTAAGTCCAAGTCCAGATACAAGAATGTGGAGTGTCATTATTGTCACAAGAAGGGGCACATACAGAAGAACTGTTTTCAATGGAAAAGGGAGAGAAAAGACAATAATGGTAAGCAGAAAGAGAAGGATCAAGATGGTGATGATCGTGTTTCTGCGGCTACTTGTGATGATCTTGTTATTCTCCGTGATCATGATTTAGTTAATCTTGTATCAGATGAGAGCATGTGGGTAATTGATAGTGCTGCTACACTGCATGTTACACCGAGGAAGGAGTTCTTCACATCTTACACTTCTGGTGATTTTGGAGTGTTGAAGATGGGTAATGATGGTGTTGTTAAGGTAATTGGTATTGGTGATGTTTTCCTACAAACCAACATGGGAGTGCAGTTATTGCTTAGAGGAGTCAAACATGCTCCAGATGTCCGTTTTAATTTGATCTCTGTGCAGATGCTTGATGATGGTGGTTATTACAATCACTTTGGTTCTGGAAAATGGAAACTCACCAGAGGTAACTTGGTTGTGGCCAGAGGGGAGAAAGTTAGTAAACTGTATTGGACAAAAGCTTTGGTTGCTAAAGACAGTGTGAATGCCATGGATATGGAGGCTTCTTTGTGGCACCGAAGGCTTAGTCATATCAGTGAAAAGGGGCTGAATTGTTTAGCTAAAAAGGATGTGCTTCCGGGATTGAAGAGTGCTGAGTTGGAGAAATGTTCTCATTGCATGGCTGGTAAGCAGACCAGAGTATCATTTAAGAAGCATCCTCCCTCAAAGAAGTCAGAATTGCTTGAATTGGTGCATTCTGATGTTTGTGGTCCATTAAAGGTAAAGTCATTTGGTGGTGCACTTTACTTTGTTACCTTTATTGATAATTGCTCCAGGAAGCTTTGGGTCTATGCATTGAAGACCAAGGACCAGGTGCTGGAGAAATTCAAACAATTCCAAGTTTTGGTTGAGAGACAGTCAGGCAAGAAGCTGAAATGCATTCGTTCTGACAATGGTGGTGAGTATTGTGGACCATTTGATAGTTATTGCAAGCAGCAGGGTATTAGACATGAAAAGACTCCTCCCAAAACTCCTCAGCTGAATGGTTTAGCAGAGAGGATGAACAGGACGTTGATTGAGAGAGTTAGGTGCATGCTTTCTGAAGCTAAGCTACCTAAGCATTTCTGGGGTGAGGCATTGTACACGGCAATGCATGTTATTAATCTCAGTCCTACAGTTGCCCTGAATGCTGAAGTGCCAGATAAAGTTTGGTTTGGCAAGAATGTCAAATATGATCATTTGCGAGTCTTCGGTTGTAAGGCATTCGTGCATGTTCCAAAGGATGAGAGATCCAAGTTGGATGCGAAGACGAGGCAGTGTATCTTTATTGGATATGGTGAAGATGAGTTTGGTTACAGGTTGTATGATCCTGTTGAGAAGAAGCTTGTCAGAAGCCGTGATGTGAAGTTCATGGAAGACCAAACCATTAAAGACATTGATAAGATGGAGAAGACTACACCTGAGAAAGATAGTAGTCTGTCTGATATTGATCCAGTTCAGACACCTAACCATGATATGGATGCTGCTGAGAACAATATTCAGAATGGTGAGCAACATGACTATGTTGGTGATCAGCAGTTTGGAGATGCTTTAGATGTTCCTATTGATGATTCTGAAGAGGAACATGATCCTGAACCACCTCAAGTTCAACCTCGGAGGTCTACTAGGCAGAGGAAGCCATCTACCAGGTATCCTTCTGATGAATATGTTACCTTGACAGATGGAGGTGAACCTGAGTGTTTTCATGAGGCCATGGAGAGTCAAGAAAAGAAGAAGTGGTTGGATGCAATGCAAGATGAAATGAAATCTTTGCATGATAATCACACATTTGACTTGGTGAAATTGCCAAAAGGCAAGAAGGCTTTGGAAAACAGGTGGATTTACAGGGTGAAGTAAGAAAGTATTTCTGCATCCCCGAGGTATAAAGCTAGATTAGTGGTGAAAGGTTTCAGACAGAGAAAGGGTGTTGATTTCAATGAGATTTTTTCTCCTGTGGTGAAGATGTCATCCATTAGAACCGTGTTGAGTTTGGCTGCTACTCTTGATCTGGAGGTAGAGCAAATGGATGTAAAGACTGCTTTCCTTCATGGTGATTTGGAGGAAGAAATTTACATGAAGCAACCAGATGGTTTTCATGTTGAAGGAAAGGAAGACTATGTGTGTAGACTGAGAAAGAGTCTATATGGGTTGAAGCAAGCTCCGCGACAGTGGTACAAGAAGTTTGAGTCTGTTATGTCAGAGCAAGGCTACAAGAAGACTACTTCTGATCACTGTGTCTTTGTTAAAAAGTTCTCCGATGATGATTTCATTATCCTGTTATTGTATGTTGATGACATGCTTATTGTTGGGAAAAATATTTCCATGATTAACAGGTTAAAGAATCAATTGGGGGAGTCATTTGCCATGAAAGACATGGGAGCTGCTAATCAGATTCTTGGTATAAGAATCATGCGTGATAGGAAGGAGAAGAAACTTTGGCTGTCACAGGAACACTATGTTAAAAGAGTGCTACAGAAGTTCCAGATGGAAAATGCTAAGGCGGTAAGCACTCCTCTTGCCACTCATTTTAAATTGAGTGCTAAACAGAGTCCTTCAAATGAAGCTGAGAGACTAGATATGCAACGGGTTCCTTATGCGTCTGCTGTGGGTAGTTTGATGTATGCAATGGTGTGTACAAGACCAGATATTGCACATGCTGTTGGTACAGTCAGTAGATTTCTGTCAAATCCAGGTAGAGAGCATTGGAATGCTGTGAAATGGATTTTGAGGTATCTTTGTGGTACTGCTAGTTTGAGGCTTTGTTTTGGAGGTGATAAACCTATCCTTGTGGGCTATACTGATTCTGATATGGCTGGAGACATTGATTCCAGAAATTCCACTTCGGGCTACTTGATTAAGTTTGCAGGGGGAGCTGTGGCATGGCAATCTAGATTGCAAAAGTGTGTTGCATTGTCCACTACTGAGGCAGAGTTCATTGCCATTACAGAAGCTTGCAAGGAGTTGCTTTGGTTGAAGAAATTCTTGCAGGAGCTTGGTTTTGTCCAGGACAAATACATGCTATTTTGTGATAGTCAGAGTGCAATTCATCTTGGTAAGAATTCAACTTTCCATTCTAGATCCAAACATATTGATGTGAGGTATCATTGGATACGTGATGCATTGGATGCTAGGTTGTTGGAATTAGCCAAAGTTCATACAGATGATAATGGTGCTGATATGATGACTAAGGCATTACCGAGATGCAAATTTGAAACTTGTTGTGAGATCGCCGGTTTGGCGGTCATCTCCACATAGTTGTGAGGGGGAGATTTGTTGGGTTTGGGCTCCCAACATATGTGGAGAGAAGCCCAATATGCAAGCCCACTAGTCCCTCATCTTATTCTCTAAATTAGGGTAAGAAGGCAGCAGCTCATTCAAGCAAAAACAGAAACAAGAGAAAGAGAGAGGAGAAGAGAGAAAATAGATTCGTTCATCTCTGCGCAGCCGTGGGAGATTCATCTCTGTGCCTTCGTTCACCGTCAGATCGGGCTGAAATTTAGACAGCAGGTTCACGACATCCGGTTCTTCAATCTGACCGGTTGGATTGGTGAGACGATATCTGAGCAGGAGGAATCGAGTCCCGCAAGTAGCTGCTGGAAATCTGGTTTTGTGTTCTTCCTTTGGTTCTCTAGTTTCATACTTGTTGTTGGCTGTTTGCCTAGTTGTTGAGCACAATTTGTGCTGTGATTTGAGACACTCTTGTACCCTGATTTTGATCATAGTGGAGCTTGATTGACTGGCTTGTGCCCGTGGTTTTTACTTCTCGCATTGAGAAGGTTTTCCACGTAAAAATCGTGTTGTCTCTTCATGTGTGTGATGAATTAGTTGCTGCCATTAATTTGTTATTGCTCCTCATAGATTCCAGCAAGTTGGGGAAATTATTATCCGTTGCGTATTGCTATTATTGTGTTGAATTTCCCATCAGAGTGGTAGCGGAGCTCTTGGTTTGAGTTTATTTGATTTGCTTGAATGATGGAGGCAAATACAAATAGAATGTTGAGTTTGAATGGCACTAATTATCACTTGTGGAAGGGAAAAATGAAAGATCTATTATTTGTGAAAAAGTTGCATCTTCCTGTATTTTCTACTGTGATGCCAGAATCCATGACTGAAGCGGCTTGGCATTTTGAGCATCAGCAAGTTTGTGGTTTTATTCGGCAATATGTAGATGACAATGTTTATAATCATATTGCTAATGAGGAACATGCAGCGTCCTTGTGGAAGAAAATTGAATCTTTGTATGCTTCTAAATCAGGGAGTAATAAACTGTATGTGTTGAATTCCTTGATGAATTTGAGGTACAAGGATGGGACTTCCATTTCAGATCACTTGAATGATTTTCAAGGACTCCTAGATCAATTATCAGGAATGGGTATCAAGTTTGATGATGAGGTGTTGGGACTATGGCTACTGAATACTCTACCAGATTCTTGGGAAACTTTTCGGGTTTCAATTTCGAATTCGGCTTCCGATGGTGTTGTCTCTTTGCAAAATGTAAAGGGAAGTGTTCTTAATGAGGAGATGAGAAGGAAGGCACAAGGTACTTTATCTCATTCCGAGGTACTTGTTACTGAAAACAGGGGGAGAAGTCAGAAAAAGGAACAGAAAGGTGGTAGGGACAAGAGCAGAAGTAAGTCCAAGTCCAGATACAAGAATGTGGAGTGTCATTATTGTCACAAGAAGGGGCACATACAGAAGAACTGTTTTCAATGGAAAAGGGAGAGAAAAGACAATAATGGTAAGCAGAAAGAGAAGGATCAAGATGGTGATGATCGTGTTTCTGCGGCTACTTGTGATGATCTTGTTATTCTCCGTGATCATGATTTAGTTAATCTTGTATCAAATGAGAGCATGTGGGTAATTGATAGTGCTGCTACACTGCATGTTACACCGAGGAAGGAGTTCTTCACATCTTACACTTCTGGTGATTTTGGAGTGTTGAAGATGGGTAATGATGGTGTTGTTAAGGTAATTGGTATTGGTGATGTTTTCCTACAAACCAACATGGGAGTGCAGTTATTGCTTAGAGGAGTCAAACATGCTCCAGATGTCCGTTTTAATTTGATCTCTGTGCAGATGCTTGATGATGGTGGTTATTACAATCACTTTGGTTCTGGAAAATGGAAACTCACCAGAGGTAACTTGGTTGTGGCCAGAGGGGAGAAAGTTAGTAAACTGTATTGGACAAAAGCTTTGGTTGCTAAAGACAGTGTGAATGCCATGGATATGGAGGCTTCTTTGTGGCACCGAAGGCTTAGTCATATCAGTGAAAAGGGGCTGAATTGTTTAGCTAAAAAGGATGTGCTTCCGGGATTGAAGAGTGCTGAGTTGGAGAAATGTTCTCATTGCATGGCTGGTAAGCAGACCAGAGTATCATTTAAGAAGCATCCTCCCTCAAAGAAGTCAGAATTGCTTGAATTGGTGCATTCTGATGTTTGTGGTCCATTAAAGGTAAAGTCATTTGGTGGTGCACTTTACTTTGTTACCTTTATTGATAATTGCTCCAGGAAGCTTTGGGTCTATGCATTGAAGACCAAGGACCAGGTGCTGGAGAAATTCAAACAATTCCAAGTTTTGGTTGAGAGACAGTCAGGCAAGAAGCTGAAATGCATTCGTTCTGACAATGGTGGTGAGTATTGTGGACCATTTGATAGTTATTGCAAGCAGCAGGGTATTAGACATGAAAAGACTCCTCCCAAAACTCCTCAGCTGAATGGTTTAGCAGAGAGGATGAACAGGACGTTGATTGAGAGAGTTAGGTGCATGCTTTCTGAAGCTAAGCTACCTAAGCATTTCTGGGGTGAGGCATTGTACACGGCAATGCATGTTATTAATCTCAGTCCTACAGTTGCCCTGAATGCTGAAGTGCCAGATAAAGTTTGGTTTGGCAAGAATGTCAAATATGATCATTTGCGAGTCTTCGGTTGTAAGGCATTCGTGCATGTTCCAAAGGATGAGAGATCCAAGTTGGATGCGAAGACGAGGCAGTGTATCTTTATTGGATATGGTGAAGATGAGTTTGGTTACAGGTTGTATGATCCTGTTGAGAAGAAGCTTGTCAGAAGCCGTGATGTGAAGTTCATGGAAGACCAAACCATTAAAGACATTGATAAGATGGAGAAGACTACACCTGAGAAAGATAGTAGTCTGTCTGATATTGATCCAGTTCAGACACCTAACCATGATATGGATGCTGCTGAGAACAATATTCAGAATGGTGAGCAACATGACTATGTTGGTGATCAGCAGTTTGGAGATGCTTTAGATGTTCCTATTGATGATTCTGAAGAGGAACATGATCCTGAACCACCTCAAGTTCAACCTCGGAGGTCTACTAGGCAGAGGAAGCCATCTACCAGGTATCCTTCTGATGAATATGTTACCTTGACAGATGGAGGTGAACCTGAGTGTTTTCATGAGGCCATGGAGAGTCAAGAAAAGAAGAAGTGGTTGGATGCAATGCAAGATGAAATGAAATCTTTGCATGATAATCACACATTTGACTTGGTGAAATTGCCAAAAGGCAAGAAGGCTTTGGAAAACAGGTGGATTTACAGGGTGAAGTAAGAAAGTATTTCTGCATCCCCGAGGTATAAAGCTAGATTAGTGGTGAAAGGTTTCAGACAGAGAAAGGGTGTTGATTTCAATGAGATTTTTTCTCCTGTGGTGAAGATGTCATCCATTAGAACCGTGTTGAGTTTGGCTGCTACTCTTGATCTGGAGGTAGAGCAAATGGATGTAAAGACTGCTTTCCTTCATGGTGATTTGGAGGAAGAAATTTACATGAAGCAACCAGATGGTTTTCATGTTGAAGGAAAGGAAGACTATGTGTGTAGACTGAGAAAGAGTCTATATGGGTTGAAGCAAGCTCCGCGACAGTGGTACAAGAAGTTTGAGTCTGTTATGTCAGAGCAAGGCTACAAGAAGACTACTTCTGATCACTGTGTCTTTGTTAAAAAGTTCTCCGATGATGATTTCATTATCCTGTTATTGTATGTTGATGACATGCTTATTGTTGGGAAAAATATTTCCATGATTAACAGGTTAAAGAATCAATTGGGGGAGTCATTTGCCATGAAAGACATGGGAGCTGCTAATCAGATTCTTGGTATAAGAATCATGCGTGATAGGAAGGAGAAGAAACTTTGGCTGTCACAGGAACACTATGTTAAAAGAGTGCTACAGAAGTTCCAGATGGAAAATGCTAAGGCGGTAAGCACTCCTCTTGCCACTCATTTTAAATTGAGTGCTAAACAGAGTCCTTCAAATGAAGCTGAGAGACTAGATATGCAACGGGTTCCTTATGCGTCTGCTGTGGGTAGTTTGATGTATGCAATGGTGTGTACAAGACCAGATATTGCACATGCTGTTGGTACAGTCAGTAGATTTCTGTCAAATCCAGGTAGAGAGCATTGGAATGCTGTGAAATGGATTTTGAGGTATCTTTGTGGTACTGCTAGTTTGAGGCTTTGTTTTGGAGGTGATAAACCTATCCTTGTGGGCTATACTGATTCTGATATGGCTGGAGACATTGATTCCAGAAAGTCCACTTCGGGCTACTTGATTAAGTTTGCAGGGGGAGCTGTGGCATGGCAATCTAGATTGCAAAAGTGTGTTGCATTGTCCACTACTGAGGCAGAGTTCATTGCCATTACAGAAGCTTGCAAGGAGTTGCTTTGGTTGAAGAAATTCTTGCAGGAGCTTGGTTTTGTCCAGGACAAATACATGCTATTTTGTGATAGTCAGAGTGCAATTCATCTTGGTAAGAATTCAACTTTCCATTCTAGATCCAAACATATTGATGTGAGGTATCATTGGATACGTGATGCATTGGATGCTAGGTTGTTGGAATTAGCCAAAGTTCATACAGATGATAATGGTGCTGATATGATGACTAAGGCATTACCGAGATGCAAATTTGAAACTTGTTGTGAGATCGCCGGTTTGGCGGTCATCTCCACATAGTTGTGAGGGGGAGATTTGTTGGGTTTGGGCTCCCAACATATGTGGAGAGAAGCCCAATATGCAAGCCCACTAGTCCCTCATCTTATTCTCTAAATTAGGGTAAGAAGGCAGCAGCTCATTCAAGCAAAAACAGAAACAAGAGAAAGAGAGAGGAGAAGAGAGAAAATAGATTCGTTCATCTCTGCGCAGCCGTGGGAGATTCATCTCTGTGCCTTCGTTCACCGTCAGATCGGGCTGAAATTTAGACAGCAGGTTCACGACATCCGGTTCTTCAATCTGACCGGTTGGATTGGTGAGACGATATCTGAGCAGGAGGAATCGAGTCCCGCAAGTAGCTGCTGGAAATCTGGTTTTGTGTTCTTCCTTTGGTTCTCTAGTTTCATACTTGTTGTTGGCTGTTTGCCTAGTTGTTGAGCACAATTTGTGCTGTGATTTGAGACACTCTTGTACCCTGATTTTGATCATAGTGGAGCTTGATTGACTGGCTTGTGCCCGTGGTTTTTACTTCTCGCATTGAGAAGGTTTTCCACGTAAAAATCGTGTTGTCTCTTCATGTGTGTGATGAATTAGTTGCTGCCATTAATTTGTTATTGCTCCTCATAGATTCCAGCAAGTTGGGGAAATTATTATCCGTTGCGTATTGCTATTATTGTGTTGAATTTCCCATCATAAGTATAGGAATAAAGATGAATATATACCTGAACCATAATCCATAATGTAATAAAATAAAATAAACAAGGTTAGTTGTGTTCGAAAATAAAACCATTTAAGTAGAAAAGAATTGGAAAAGCCTGTTTTCCAAATTGGAACAGCCTGGTAAAAATTAAGGAAACGACAATATGCCGTTTTCAGTTTTGTGTTTAGAAAAAAACTATTAAAAGAATGCAACCTCCTATTTTCATTCTCTGTTTCCAAATTTTGCAGATTTTTTTTGGAAATTTTCATCTGCCAAACGCAGCCTAACGTTTTCTATCACTTATTAGTTTTCCGGTCCCCTCCCAATTTCTCTCTCCGGCGGTCAGTTTTGGTTAACAAGAACCAAAAAAGAGGATGAAATGAAAGTTTGACTATTTTCAAGATGTTTTTAATCTTTTTAAGAGAAGGAGGAGAGGTCTCGCCGGAAGTACCATAGAATTGTTTACGTCCGGGAGATTCGGCATAACTCAAATCAATTACCATATATAATACGAACAATCTCAATCACCATTCCCTATTTTCCATCAAGGTTCAAACAATTCCGCCGTGCAATGGCATCGCCGTCATCTTTTTCATGTAGTTGATTTTTTTTAGAATTATAGATATCTCATCTTATATGGCCGTTGATGGTCCGAAGGACAACAACACACAACCGGTATACCCATTTTTTTACAAAACTGCGGGCCGGCAGTTTGCCAGCCATAACGTTGTCATCATTATCAAAGCTCAAGTGAATCAGATATGGCATGAACGACGATTTACATTTTTTTTACTCTTTTCCAATATTTTAAGTTCGGTTTTTATGATATAAAATGCTTAACCTTTATGTTTGTCTCCTTGGAAAAAATCTACTAATCCATGACACGTGGACGTTATTGAGCAAGTGTGGCTCAAATCAATAGCAAAATGTAAAGAAAAAATAGAGTGATAAGAGTTGGTTGGTTCATCTTAACTTAACTTCTTACACCATTCTAGTATCCTGCTGTCAGACCTTCAATGTTCTTTTGCTCCAGCAAGCTACAAAATATATCCGTCTTACAGATATGTTTCTCCATTTTCGGAACAAAAACCCCAGTTCTGCAATTCTGACATTAACGTTCCAAACACAAACAAGAAAATGCTACCAAACCCTAGTGTAACCATAGAAGTTGAAGTACATATTAAAACCACTATGGCATTGCCACCTTGTTCCAAACACAAACTTTCAGGTTTTAACCCATCAACCGGTCACATATGGCACAAAAACTTGCACCATTCACACTTACCCAAAACACATACGTACTTATAAAGATGACAAACAAGCCGCATTGCTAGTCCTAAAATGGTTTCTTAACAAACTACACAGAATTCAAACAAACATCATTGTAAGATCTTCAGTGCCATCCTCTTCATATGCAGGCCGCACCACCTTGTTTCGTTTAGCGAGCCTCGTACTGAACAACTGCGAGAAGGAAAGTTTCCAAATTAGCCAAATTTTCAAGCATTGATGACCGGGAAGTATGAGTGAAAATGGAGCTAAAAGACCATATACGTAATGACCGTCAACTAGAGAAACAAAACAAAATGATTACTGGGACTTTTGAGTTCAGGTATAGTAATCAGACTCCGTTTGGAGATGCTAACAAAATTCTTAAGCTTCTAATGATGGCAAAGAAAGTCTACACCTGATCAATAAATGATAGCTGGAAAATGCTATGGAAAAGAAGTATTTATTGCATAAAGCTGTGAATTTCATTTAACTTTCTAGTCAAAGTTTCTCGGGAATTACAGAGTTTCACCACCATAGCAGAAGTTTTAAATACAAAATTACTGCCTTGTTGAAGAATAGACTAAATACATACGAGTAAAAGATTATCATTAAACTAAAGCTGACAGCTTCCAAATCCAAAATATGTAAAGATATCGCTATCAGTAAATCGAACCAAAGATGAAGTTTTCTATCAAAGGGTTCCCAATTATGCCTCCATCAGATTGCCAATTTCTACAAGTAACCTTTTCTTACATAAAGTCAGAGAAGAAAAGGTAACTAATTCACTGATAAAAATGCTGGAACACCTGAAATCCTCCAAACAAATGAGCAGCATTGGAAAATTCGAGCACTGAACTCGACCCTTCGCAACGCAAGTACAGAACGTACCAATACGAATCCAGAGGTATCCTGGTGGCCATACAAGATTGATTGAAAACAAAGACTAACGGTAGACAGAAGCAGCCGTCTTCCATTAGTAAGAAAATGTTCCCTGAAAAAAACAAGTCTGAGTTTTCTGGATGCAAAACATGGAAAACTATATTCATAGGGTAACTAGCCTAGCTGTTGATAGGGACTACGATAGGTTATCAAGCCAAAACCGAATGGAAAAGGGTAAAGTTTCAATGGCATATGCTGAAACAAAGCCAAATACACAGCCACAAGTGACGTTTTTTCTGGTAATCGAAATCAAACAAGCACAAAAACTAAGCAGGGAACAGTAAAAACACACAGCCACAAGCAAGAAAGACAGGGAGAGACAAAAACATACTTGGGCGGGTGCGTTTCTGGTACAGAATACGGTAGCCACATTCCCTGCACTGGATGACATCCCCAGGCTTCAGAGTATTCTCCATCCCGCAATGTACAACAACCCCACCATAGTTATTCTCTCAATTCAACAACACAATCATGAAAAAAGTACGAAAAGAGAGAAAAAGAACTGTTGTTTGAACTTTCAATCGGTAGGTACCGCCGCAGATATAGCTCACTGGTTCTGGTTGAGGATCCATTGCTTCAACAAGTCGTTAGTTAGGGTCTTTGCTTTCTTCTGCTCTGCTGCTCTCTTTGGTCAAAACTATCGCGCTGAAACAACAACACTGCTACGTTTTATAGGGCTTTTTCTTACTCTTCTCTCTCAAACTCAAGGCCCAAAAACGAAGTCGGTTTTCATACTTTCAACAAGGTTTTTTTTTAATTGCTAAATTTTTATAAAAGACAACAAAATAAATAAGTAATTCATATTTTAAGCTAAATTAATTAATTAATTAATGTGGATCAGATGAAAAGAAATTTACTTTTATGAAGGGGATAATAGCACAATTTAATTTCTTTCACTTGTACTCTGGTTTTTTTTAAACGACTCTTACTATTTGGGCACGGAAATCGGATGATTTATTATTTGACCCCAAAAAATTTCGTACTTTTTTTCGAACGTACATTAATCCTTAACGTAAGCCCGAGAAAAAATTCGGGGCAAAATTGTCTCAAATAGTGAGTCATCCGAGCTTCTTAATATGCGTGTTCAAATAGTAAAAGTCGTTTAAAACAAACCGGAGAGAGTATTTTATAGCGTACCTTTTAGGTAAGGTATTTTATTATTTATTTTAAATCAAAAATAATAATATTTTACTTATTAAATATTTATTAAATGCAGAGCGTTAAATATTGAGTTCGAATCTTCTATTAATATTGTTTTTTACAAAGAAATTACAGTAGAAGTATGAATAAATATTTTTTTTATCATTTTTAAATTATAAATTGGAATTTTCCCTTTACTTTTATTCTTAAGAAAACAATCAGGAAGAAAAGAGAAACATACAACTGTGCTGTCCAAATACCAAAGCACCCCTCTCTTGTCCTAAAGGTCCCGTCATCAACGAGGCATCTGTTTGTTCTACAATGGCAGGGGCCCACTAAGGAAGTTGTAGCTCAAATTCCTCACTTCTTCAAAGCTTCCATCTCCCACTATACCCATTTTCGACTTTACTCTTATTCCTCATCTTTTGTGTTGTTTTATCTTTCTTTGTCCTATTTTCCCAATACATACATACCGCATTGTGCTTGAAGCAGGAAGCTAGTAACAGAAGCGATTCAATATTTCACACATTTGGGTTGCCTAAGATGGAGATTTCGTTGATGGGTTCATTGGGTTCTCATGTATTTGTCAGAAGCTTGCCTGAGAAGACTGTAAAGTGTTCATCTTTAAGCCAAAAGGAGAGGGTCAGCCTGAGTTTCCAATGTTCAAAGTTTAAGCCTTGCCAAAAAAAAATTGTGATGTGCAAGACTGAATTTGCTGACTTTGAAAAGAGAACAAGCCCAAATGAGGTAACCTACAAAATCTTTCTCAGTGAGTAGTTATCTTTTGGTGTTTTATGTTGGATATCTTGGTTCTGTTTCTGTGGTGCTTCATTCTTGTTTTGTGCTGCTCATTAGAATGTTAATTAAATGTTGAGCTTCCTGGGATTGAAATGATTAGGAAAGGAAGGGACCTTTACTTGGTTTGCTTCTCTGTATGGAGTAACAATATTTCGAAAGTGAGAGAAAAATATAAGATTGGGAACTTGCTTGGGATAGGTTTAGTGCATAGTCTAATATTGGAATTCATCAAAGATATATTGGATCACTTCGTAACTGGTCGATTCCCATTGAACTATTTTTTTAATTATCTTATGAGTGCCATCTTCCATTTGTTAGGAAGCTACAAGTCACTGTTATTTTCTTAAGTTATTTTTTTGCCCATTTACTTGAATTTTGAAGGTCTTTTACCAGTTATGAATATTTTTGAAGTTCATTTGAATTTGAATTATTTTGTGTTGAAGATCAGAAAAGAAATAGCGGGATGCTATGAACTCGTACACAGACTTGGAAGGGGAGTTGTCTATTTGGGTTCTTCCAGAATGGGGCCTGGTCATCCACATTACTTGCAAGCAACGGAGCTGGGTAGAGAGGCAAGTAAACTCACAACAAGTCACATTCTACTTTCATCTTCATGCATTTGTTAGCATTTTGGAGCATTGCACCATCTGTCAAGTTTTGTCTGGTAGATAGGATTTTCAAGAAACAAAACCTGCATCAATGTGGACACTTTTTCCTAATGCGTGAGATTTCAGCCCTGAATTCTTATGACTTTTGCACTCTCCTGCCTTTTATAGGTTGCAAAGCTTTTGGACTGTACTTCATGGACAGGTGCTGGTCCAGGCCTAATGGATGCCGCTATTAAAGGTGCACTTGAAGCTGGAAAACCTGTTGCTGGATTTAAGATAGCAAGAGAGTCTGGTGAATGGACAGCTTCAAATTTTCACCCTTATTTACCATCAGAAACCTATCAAACATGCAGGTGAATTTTTTGATTGCTAGACTTGAACATTTCTAATTTTTTGGAAGAAAAGAAAATTAGTGAGTCATTTTGTGTGAAATGTTAGGTTTTTCTCTGCAAGAAAGCATGGGCTAATGGATGCTGCTGTTAGAAATACTAGTTCTGATAGGACAGCCGTAATTGCTCTCCCGGGTGGAATTGGTACTCTAGATGAGATGTTTGAGATTTTATTATTGATTCAGCTGGAAAGGATTGGATCAGAGCTTCCGGTTCCCTTCCTCGTGATGAACTATGATTCATACTACGAGAAGCTCTTCGACTTTCTTGCTGATTGTGAGGATTGGGGTACTGTCTCCAAAGGAGAGGTTGCATCACTTTGGAAGGCATTTGACAACAACTCAGAAGCTTTGGCCTACTTGACAAACTTCTACGATCTTTCTTCCACCGACACCGAGACGCAAGCACTTGGAACTAAGATTGCAAGTTCTCATTGAACAGGTTATTGACAAAGTTTTTTCACAAGTTGCCTGTTATAGGGATTTGATATCAGATTAGCTAACTCGAACAGGCGGTAGCACCTCCAGTCATTAGCATCATCAATCAAAATTGTTATAGCAGTTGGTAAGATTAGTTAATTGGTTGTTAAAATTATGATATTTTGATGATGAAATAAATTTGCATTTAAATTGTGAAGAAATAATCCATATTCTGGTCAATAGATATAAATAAGCGTGGTGGTTAGTTTCCCCAGCGGAGGAAATTTTCCTTTCCTTTCCTTTTTTTTTTCTTTTTCTAGTTATCTAAAATATCTGTTTTTTTCCCAATGAAAAACTAGAGATCCTTTTTTATTTCGTACTAAATATGAAGATGTTTTAGATTAGAAAACTAAAGATTGTGTTCACTGTGACAAATATTTCCGAAAAAATTAAATAAGTGTAGGGATAAAGATGAATATATACCTGAACCATATTGTAATAAAATAAAATAAATAGGGTTAGTTTTGTTCGAAAATAAAACCATTAAGTAGAAAAGAATTAGAAAAACCTGTTTTCCAAATTGGAACAGCGTCAGCCTGAGGTAAAAATTAAGGAAACGGCAATATGCCGTTTTCAACGCTGGGAAAATTTCTTTTTCAGTTGTGTTTAGAAAAACTTCAAAGAACGCAACCTCCTATTTTCATTCTCTGTTTCCAAATTTTGCAGATTTTTTTTGGAAATTTTCATCTGCCGAACGCAGCCTAACGTTTTCTATCACTTATTAGTTTTCCGATCCCCCTCCCAATTTCTCTCTCCGGCGGTCAGTTTTGGTTAACAATAACCAAAAAAGAGGATGAAATGAAAGTTTGACTATTTTCAAGATGTTTCTCATCTTTTAAGAGAAGGAGGAGAGGTCTCGCCGGAAGTACCATAGAATTGTTTACGTCCGGGAGATTCGGCATAACTCAAATCAATTACCATATGTAATACGAACAATCTCAATCACCATTCCCTATTTTCCATCAAGGTTCAAACAATTCCGCCGTGCAATGGCATCGCCGTCATCTTTTCATGTAGTTGATTTTTTTTAGAATTATAGATATCTCATCTTATATGGCCGTTGATGGTCCGAAGGACAACAACACACAACCGGTATACCCATTTTTTTACAAAACTGCGGGCCGGCAGTTTACCAGCCATAACGTTGTCATCATCATCAAAGCTCAAGTGAATCAGATATGGGAATGAACGACGATTTACATTTTTTTACTCTTTTCCAATATTTTAAGTTCGGTTTTTATGATATAAAATGCTTAACCTTTATGTTGTCTCCTTGGAAAAAATCTACTAATCCATGACACGTGGACGTTATTGAGCAAGTGTGGCTCAAATCAATAGCAAAATGTAAAGAAAAAATAGAGTGATAAGAGTTGGTTGGTTCATCTTAACTTAACTTCTTACACCATTCTAGTATCCTGCTGTCAGACCTTCAATGTTCTTTTGCTCCAGCAAGCTACAAAATATATCCGTCTTACAGATATGTTTCTCCATTTTCGGAACAAACCCAGTTCTGCAATTCTGACATTAACGTTCCAAACACAAACAAGAAAATGCTACCAAACCCTAGTGTAACCATGGAAGTTGAAGTACATATTAAAACCACTATGGCATTGCCACCTTGTTCCAAACACAAACTTTCAGGTTTTAACCCATCAACCGGTCACATATGGCACAAAAACTTGCACCATTCACACTTACCCAAAACACATACGTACTTATAAAGATGACAAACAAGCCGCATTGCTAGTCCTAAAATGGTTTCTTAACAAACTACACAGAATTCAAACAAACATCATTGTAAGATCTTCAGTGCCATCCTCTTCATATGCAGGCCGCACCACCTTGTTTCGTTTAGCGAGCCTCGTACTGAACAACTGCGAGAAGGAAAGTTTCCAAATTAGCCAAATTTTCAAGCATTGATGACCGGGAAGTATGAGTGAAAATGGAGCTAAAAGACCATATACGTAATGACCGTCAACTAGAGAAACAAAACAAAATGATTACTGGGACTTTTGAGTTCAGGTATAGTAATCAGACTCCGTTTGGAGATGCTAACAAAATTCTTAAGCTTCTAATGATGGCAAAGAAAGTCTACACCTGATCAATAAATGATAGCTGGAAAATGCTATGGAAAAGAAGTATTTATTGCATAAAGCTGTGAATTTCATTTAACTTTCTAGTCAAAGTTTCTCGGGAATTACAGAGTTGCACCACCATAGCAGAAGTTTTAAATACAAAATTACTGCCTTGTTGAAGAATAAACTAAATCCATACGAGTAAAAGACTATCATTAAACTAAAGCTGACAGCTTCCAAATCCAAAATATGTAAAGATATCGCTATCAGTAAAACGAACCAAAGCTGAAGTTTTCTATCAAAGAGTTCCCAATTATGCCTCCATCAGATTGCCAATTTCTACAAGTAACCTTTTCTTACATAAAGTCAGAGAAGAAAAGGTAACTAATTCACTGATAAAAATGCTGGAACACCTGAAATCCTCCAAACAAATGAGCAGCATTGGAAAATTCGAGCACTGAACTCGACCCTTCGCAACGCAAGTACAGAACGTACCAATACGAATCCAGAGGTATCCTGGAGGCCATACAAGATTGATTGAAAACAAAGACTAACGGTAGACAGAAGCAACCGTCTTCCATTACTAGGAAAATGTTCCCTGAATAAAAACAAGTCTGAGTTGTCTGGATGCAAAACATGGAAAACTATATTCATAGGGTAACTAGCCTAGCTGTTGATAGGGACTACGATAGGTTATCAAGCCAAAACCGAATGGAAAAGGGTAAAGTTTCAATGGCATATGCTGAAACAAAGCCAAATACACAGCCACAAGTGACGTTTTTTCTGGTAATCGAAATCAAACAAGCACAAAAACTAAGCAGGGAAGAGTAAAAACACACAGCCAAAAGCAAGAAAGACAGGGAGAGACAAAAACATACTTGGGCGGGTGCGTTTCTGGTACAGAATACGGTAGCCACATTCCCTGCACTGGATGACATCCCCAGGCTTCAGAGTATTCTCCATCCCGCAATGTACAACAACCCCACCATAGTTATTCTCTCAATTCAACAACACAATCATGAAAAAGTACGAACAGAGAGAAAAAGAACCGTTGTTTGAACTTTCAATCGGTACGTACCGCCACAGATATAGCTTACTGGTTCTGGTTGAGGATCCATTGCTTCAACAAGTCGTTGGTTAGGGTCTTTGCTTTCTTCTGCTCTGCTGCTCTCTTTGGTCAAAACTATCGCGCTGAGACAACAACACTGCTACGTTTTATAGGGCCTTTTCTTACTCCTGTCTCAAACTGAAGGCCCAAAACCGAAGTCGGTTTTCATACATTAAACAAGGTTTTTTTTTTTTAATTGTTAATTTTTTATAAAAGAAAACAAAATAAATAAGTAATTCATATTTTAAGCTAAATTAAATAATTAAATAATGTGGATCAGATGAAAAGAAATTTATTTTTATGAAGGAGATAATAGCACAATTTAATTTGTATTTTATAGCGTACCTTACTTTTTAAGTAACGTATTTTATTATTTATTTTAAATCAAAAATA
Organism: Viola odorata; assembly: GCA_963691705.1. NCBI lineage: Eukaryota > Viridiplantae > Streptophyta > Magnoliopsida > Malpighiales > Violaceae > Viola > Viola odorata. The sequence continues at coordinate 41,259,751 of OY829544.1, forward strand.
GTAGTAATATTTTACTTATTAAATACAGAGCGTTAAATATTGAGTTCGAATCTTCTATTAATATTATTTTTGACAAAGAGATTACAATAGAAGTATGAAGGGAAAAGGCACCCTCGGGTCCCTATGGATATTATTTTCATTTTAGTCAGTCCTATTTTTTGAATTTGGTTCAATTGGGTCCTAACCGTTAGCTCCGTTAACCACCCCAGGTCCCTTCCGTCTAAAACGACGGTAACAGACGTTTTTTCCGTTAACTATCATTATTTTATTATTATTTCTGACACGTGACAGTTTTATTATTTAATTAATTAAAAAATTCAGAAAAAATATAATTAATCAAAAAAATTTAAAAAACAATGTAATTAATTTAAAAATTAAGAAAAATAAAATAATTATTTTTTCCTTTTTTTCTTTTATTATCTAATTAATTTAAAAAATTTAGAAAATAATATAATTATTTTTAAAAATTCAGAAAAAAATATAATTAATTAATAAAATTAGAAAAAAAATATAATTAATTTATAAAAATCAATGTAATTAATTTAAAATTTCATAAAAAATTATAATTAATTAAAAAATTCAGAAAAATAATGTAATTAATTTAAAAATTCAAAAAATAATATAATTATTTTTTTCTTTTATTATCTCTTATTTCATTTATTTTCACTTCTCCTCCTTTTATCTTTTCTTCTTTCTATTTCTTTCTTTCTTTCCCTAGTCAAATGTAAATAATGTAAACAGTGTAATTAATTTTATTTCATGTCCATACATAAAAAAATGAGCCACCTTTACATGACCACTCATCTCGCCTGCCACGCTCCACTGCCCAGATCGCCAACCAAACCCAACACCGTCGCCCTCTCTTCATCATCTCTCTTATACTGCAAAAAGAAATATTAATTTATGTTATTTTTTGAAATAATTAATAAAACTATTTTTGAGATACTTTTGAAAAGAGGAGGAGAAGTGAAAATAAAGGAAATAAGAGATAATAAAATTAAAAATTAAAAAATTAATTATATTATTTTTCTAAAATTTTAAATTAATTACATTATTTTTCTGAGTTTATTTAATTAATTATATTTTTTTCTGAGTTTATAAATTAATTAAATTTTTTAATTATTTTCTGATTTTTTAAAATTAATTACATTATTTTTTTGATTTTTTATAAATTAATTACATTATTTTTCTGAATTTTATAATTAATTATATTTTTTTTCTGAAATTTTAAATTAATTACATTGTTTTTTATAAATTAATTATTTTTTTTGTTCTAATTTTTTTAATTAATTATATTTTTTTCTTAATTTTTAAATTAATTACATTATTTTCTGAATTTTTTAAAATAATTAAATGATTTTCTGAATTTTGAAAATTAATTAAATAATAAAACTGATTTTTTAAAAATTAATGAGATAATAAAATAGAAAAATAAAAAAATAATTATATTATTTTTCTGAATTTTTAAATTAATTACATTATTTTTAATTAATTATATTTTTTGTGAATTTTTTAATTAATTAAATAATAAACTGATACGTATCAGAAATAATAATAAAATAATGATAGTTAACTGTAAAAAGCGTCTGCTACCGTCGATTTAGACAGAAGAGACCTGGGATGGAGAACGGAGCTAATGGTTAGGACCCAATTGAACCAAATTCAAAAATAGGACTGACTAAGATAAAAATAATAATGATAGGGACCCCTAGGTGTTTTTTCCCGAAGTATGAATAATTTTTTTTATTATTATTTTTAAATTATAAATTGGAATTTTCCCTTTACTTATTCTTAAGAAAACAATCAGGAAGAAAAGAAAAACATACAACTGTGCTGTCCAAATACCAAAGCACCCCTCTTTTGTCCTAAAGGGTCCAGCCATCAACGAGGCGTCTGTTTGTTCTACAATGGTAGTGGCACACTAAGCAAGTTGGAGCTCAAATTCCTCACTTCTTCAAAGCTTCCATCTTCCACTATACCCATTTTCGACTTTACTCTTATTCCTCATCTTTTGTGTTGTTTTATCTTTCTTTGTCCTATTTTTCCAATACATACATACCGCATTGTGCTTGAAGCAGGAAGCTAGTAACAGAAGCGATTCAATATTTCACACATTTGGGTTGCCTAAGATGGAGATTTCGTTGATGGGTTCGTTGGGTTCTCATGTATTTGTCACGAGCTTGCCTGAGAAGACTGTAAAGTGTTCATCTTTAAGCCAAAAGGAGAGGGTCAGCCTGAGTTTCCAATGTTCAAAGTTTAAGCCTTGCCAAAGAAAAATTGTGATGCGCAAGAATGAATTTGCTGACTTTGAAAAGAGAACAAGCCCAAATGAGGTAACCTACAAAATCTTTCGCAGTGAGTAGTTTTCTTTTGGTGTTTTATGTTGGATATCTTGGTTCTGTTTCTGTGGTGCTTCATTCTTGTTTTGTGCTGCTCATTAGAATGTTAATTAAATGTTGAGCTTCCTGGGATTGAAATGATTAGGAAAGGAAGTGACCTTTAATTGGTTTGCTTCTCTGTATGGAGTAACAGTATTTCGAAAGTGAGAGAAAAATATAAGATTGGGAACTTGCTTGGGATAGGTTTAGTGCATAGTCTAATATTGGAATTCATCAAAGATATATTGGATCACTTCGTAACTGGTCGATTCCCATTGAACTATTTTTTTAATTATCTTATGAGTGCCATCTTCCATTTGTTAGGAAGCTACAAGTCACTGTTATTTTCTTAAGTTATTTTTTTGCCCATTTACTTGAATTTTGAAGGTCTTTTACCAGTTATGAATATTTTTGAAGTTCATTTGAATTTGAATTATTTTGTGTTGAAGATCAGAAAAGAAATAGCGGGATGCTATGAACTCATACACAGACTTGGAAGGGGAGTTGTCTATTTGGGTTCTTCCAGAATGGGGCCTGATCATCCACATTACTTGCAAGCAACGGAGCTGGGTAGAGAGGCAAGTAAACTCACAACAAGTCACATTCTACTTTCATCTTCATGCATTTGTTAGCATTTTGGAGCATTGCACCATCTGTCAAGTTTTGTCTGGTAGATAGGATTTTCAAGAAACAAAACCTGCATCAATGTGGACACTTTTTCCTAATGCGTGAGATTTCAACCCTGAATTCTTATGACTTTTGCACTCTCCTGCCTTTTATAGGTTGCAAAGCTTTTGGACTGTACTTCATGGACAGGTGCTGGTCCAGGCCTAATGGATGCCGCTATTAAAGGTGCACTTGAAGCTGGAAAACCTGTTGCTGGATTTAAGATAGCAAGAGAGTCTGGTGAATGGACAGCTTCAAATTTTCACCCTTATTTACCATCAGAAACCTATCATACATGCAGGTGAATTTTTTGATTGCTAGACTTGAACATTTCTAATTTTTTGGAAGAAAAGAAAATTAGCGAGTCATTTTGTGTGAAATGTTAGGTTTTTCTCTGCAAGAAAGCATGGGCTAATGGATGCTGCTGTTAGAAATACTAGTTCTGATAGGACAGCCGTAATTGCTCTCCCGGGTGGAATTGGTACTCTAGATGAGATGTTTGAGATTTTAGCATTGATTCAGATGGAAAGGATTGGATCAGAGCTTCCAGTTCCCTTCCTCGTGATGAACTATGATTCATACTACGAGAAGCTCTTCGACTTTCTTGCTGATTGTGAGGATTGGGGTACTGTCTCCGAAGGAGAGGTTGCATCACTTTGGAAGGCATTTGACAACAACTCAGAAGCTTTGGCCTACTTGACAAACTTCTACGATCTTTCTTCCACCGACACCGAGACGCAAGCACTTGGAACTAAGATTGCAAGTTCTCATTGAACAGGTTATTGACAAAGTTTTTTCACAAGTTGCCTGTTATAGGATTTGTGATCAGATTAGCTAACTCGAACAGGTGGTATCACCTCCAGTCATTAGCATCATCAATCAAAATTGTTATAGCAGTTGCTAAGATTAGTTAATTGGTTAAAATTATGATATTTTGATGATGAAATAAATTTGCATTTAAATTGTGAAGAAATAATCCATATTCTGGTCAATAGAATAATCAAATAACTACTAGTGTGCTAAAAGTTACAAAGAAACTAATCATAGAGGTCTTTATCTTCTTCTCCACCGTCAGAAGTTGTAAATGGATTCAATCCATTGCCTGATGTTACTGCCTCAGGAAACTTGAAATCAGCTCCAAATCCCCTAGATTGCGGCAGAGTCTGAGAAAACATCTGATACTTACGGATATCAGCATCTGTCACACTCCTCCTAGCAAACTTCATGGACTCCTCAAAGTGAGCCACTGTAATCTCTGCAATTCCTTCCTCCACACCCTCTTCTACACTTTCACCTGCATCGACCCTCCGTGACCTCTTCCTGTCCTTCTCAATGTCCTCCCTGATAGCATACTTACAAGCCCTCTGGCATATTTCTGTAATGTCCGCACCACTAAAACCTTGTGTACTTTTTGCTAGTACTGATAGGTCTACATCTTTTGAGACAGGTGATTTTCTCAAGCAGGCTTTGAAGATTTGAAGACGGGAACTTTCGTCGGGGAGAGGGATGTAAATCAGTTGGTCAAGGCGGCCTGGCCTGAGGAGCGCAGGATCGATTATGTCAGGCCGATTGGTAGCTCCAATTATGAACACAGTTTTCTTTGCAGACATACCATCCATTTCTGTCAGAAGTTGATTCAACACTCTATCAGCTGCCCCACTGTCTTCAATGTGACTCCCTCTCTGGATCGCGATCGAGTCCAGCTCATCAAAGAATAGAACACAAGGCGAAGACTGGCGTGCCTTGTCAAACGCATCCCTCACATTTGCTTCGCTCTCCCCAACCCACATGGTAAGTAGTTCAGGACCCTTGATGCTGATGAAGTTTGCTTGACACTTGTTTGCAATGGCCTTCGCCAACAGAGTTTTACCACAACCGGGAGGCCCATAGAACAGGACACCTCGCGAGGGTGACATCCCAAACTTCTCAAACTTGTCAGGATGCTCCACAGGATACTGAACTGTCTCCTGAAGCTCCATCTTCACCTTCTCATGGCCTCCAATGTCATTCCAGCTAACGTTGGGAACTTCCACGATTGTTTCACGTAGGGCAGATGGGTTGCTGATTCCAAGACCGGTTTTGAAGTGCTCATTCGTAACAGCCATGGAATTGAGAACCTCAGCATCAATGGAATCACTCTCGACGCCAATGATGTCCATCTTTTCACGAATGCATTGCAAGGCAGATTCGGTGCAGAGGGAAGCAAGGTCAGCACCAACATATCCAGGAGTTTCCTTGGCAACCTTCTCCAAATCTACATCATCAGAAAGCTTCATCTTCTTGGTGTGGATTTGCATAACTTCAAGACGCCCAACCTGATCAGGAACACCGATGTCAATCTCTTTATCAAACCGGCCAAATCTTCTCAAAGCAGGGTCAATGCTGTTAGGCCTGTTGGTGGCTCCAATCACAATTACATGTGCGTGAGACTTCAGTCCATCCATCAGAGTCAACAGCTGCGAAACAGTTCTTCGCTCGACTTCTCCACCAGTTTTATCACGTTTGGGAGCAATTGAGTCAATCTCGTCGATAAAGATGATGGCAGGAGCATGCTTTTCAGCTTCTGCAAAAGCTTTCCTCAGATTCCCTCACTTTCACCAGCCATCTTGGACATAATTTCTGGTCCATTGATACAGAAAAAGAAGGCCCCAGTCTCATTGGCGATGGCTCTGGCAATCAAAGTCTTGCCTGTGCCAGGAGGACCATACAGCAAGGTCCCCTTCGGCGGCTTGACACCGATGGCCTTCAAAAGCTGAGGATGCCTCAATGGCAATTCAACCAACTCCCTAATCTGCCCTAATTGCTTTCGTACACCACCAATATCATCATACCCGACATCATCAAGCCTCTCCTCATCTTCCCTTCTCACTGGTTCCCCCTCGCAATAGATTTCAGTATCGGGCGCAACCACACAATACTGTGCAGGATCAGTCTCAACCACCTTGAACTCCACACTCCTCATCCCTCCTCTCACCAAGAAAAGATCCCCTTTCCTGATAGGTCGATACGAATCCTGAAAATAAGGCTTCAGGTACGCATCAAATAGATTCCCGGTCAAGCCTTCAATTGTGTCATCCAGTGGCAGGATGTGAACTTTCTTCCCGTACTGAACATTAGGACAAGGATGGAGCGAAACCATGTCGCCGAGCCTGACCCTCAAGTTGGCTCGAACTACCTTGTTCATCACGATCTTGTGCTCCTCGCATCGCTCATCAGCCACTGCAATGCAGACCGTGTCCTTCTTCTTCTTTCCCTTAATGAACACGGTATCTCCTATGAAGAGATCGATTGCTTCCATGGTGAGAGGGTGAAGTCTGATCACAGAATTGTCATCGCTGGTTGTTTCTTCATCCACAAGCAGCCTGTTGGCTGATTTCTTGGGCTCCATCGTCTTTCCTTTCCTTGAATCAGGAGTAGACATCGTTAGTTTTCTTTTCCTTGAATTCTCAGGAGTAGAGAATTGTTAGTTTTTTGAGGTATTAGACAGTATTTTGTGGATTATGAGGTAGGACTGTAGGGGGATACTGATTTATATAAGTTGTCTTTGCTATACACTTAAGCGGAATTCTATTCCTAAAGGAATTCTGAATCCATCAACCTTTAGGAGTTCCACGCGAATCAAGATTGCAATACTTGAGTTATGTAATCCTAATAGCTTTAGGAATACCGATATGGATCAGTTTTCTTCGGCCCATACTCACCCTTTTAATTTGGGCTTTTGGACTTTCTTGCTCGATATGGAGAACCAGAAGAAAATAATGATGTAGATGGGGCTACCTTTATAGCTGTTTAGTTAATTTCTTTTTCCAATAATAATAATAAAAAAATATTTATAATTTTGTTCTGGAATTTAGGAGAGAAAGGAAGTGACCAAATTAAAAGAATTTCATCAAAAAATAAAGTGAAAATGAGGAAGAATCAAATTGTTTTTATTTAGGAATGAAAACTTGTGTGACTATACAAGTATTAATAATTTTACTTAATTACACTAATGCCATTTTATATTAACTTAATCGTTATTTTTTTAAATATACAACGAGTAAACTCTAATATATAAGTAAAAGACTCAAGTATTAGTAGTTAGAGTAGTGTTAAGGATAATCACTCTACTTTTTATGCGATCGATGGACAATTGTTTAGAGTAACTGTTCTTAGCACTACTCCTTCTTGATTTTTTTTAGTTTTTTTTTTAGTTCCGATGAAGTTAATTAGTCTCTTTTTCCTCATTTTATACTTTTCAATAAATATCACGAACTATGCATTTTTTTTATTTACATTTTTAACAATTGAAATAATTATTAATGGTTATTTTAATGTTCCTTTAAAAGAAAATTAAAATAACCATTTTTATCTTTTCCACTATTTTTAGCTAAAAATAATAATCCAAATCTTATTAAGGTTCATTTCTTGTGGCTAATTTTAATACTATCCAGTTTAACGGGGAAAATAAAAACTAAAATAATGCTCCCTCATCGAGGGAGTAGAATTTCAGTACTTTTAATAAAATTGCAATTAACGCCACACTTTACACTTCCTCAATCCATTCAACAATTAACGACAATAGTTAATTGTATGTTATTTTTCCTAAGCAAATCAGTTCAGCAATAAATCCTTCACCCAATCCTGCCCTAGTCTTTTCCTTGTTCCTAAAGTCCGAATTGGACTCTCTTTTTTAATGTGAGGGAAAATTTATTTTTGGAGGGAAGAAATGAATGGTCGTGTGCTCCTTTATAGTCCTATTTTCATTCCACTAATTCAATCTTTCATTAACAAAAATTACTCCAAATGGTGAGCAATCAAATACTTTGAAGAGTTCCAATACGAAAGCGTTACTGCATTTGATGATTCATCAAAGACCCAATAGGAAACAAAGAAGTGAGAAGAATTTGGTGATTCAAAATCCCTTGTTCATGGGTGAAGATGGAAATAACTTAATCGTTAGGGATACTTATGAAAAGACAACGAAGTGGAAAAATGAGAAGAAATCTCGTCCAACAAGTAACCAATTAGTGATGATAAGGTTGGAGATGCAATTGTCAAAGATAATGGAAATAAAAATTGGAGTTTGATTTAAATAAGTTGCCTCGAGATGAGCCTAAACCAGTCAGGGACTTCAACTTGAACAAGAAGTTGGCTGCTGCTTTGTGCCATACTGATGGTCCTGAACTGCGAGAGGTTACTATTTTATGGATTAGAAATATGTTCCCTGACTACTATTGAGGTATGATAATTTCAAATAGGCAATCTCTCTTTATGCAATTTTAGATTTGAAAAAGCAAATAGACTTGAAGTTTTTTTATACTTTGTTTTAGTTTTAGTTTTTGTGTATTCATCTCAATACATGTCAATTTTGCGTTTTAGTTTTCTCATTACAGCTCAATATTGTAGTGTCAATTGGAGTACTCGAAAAGTGAAAAATATTTTACGTATTTTAATTGAAAATGCAACAATATTTTAACCAAAATATTTAATTCCTGACTGAAGTCATGAATCAACCAGTTTTTCTATTTTGTGTTTCTCAAAACAAGCTCAATTTATCTTTCCTTTTTTTCTAAGATTCTTGATTGTAGTCTAATTGACCAATTTTTGAAAATTATGATCAATCCGTCTTTTCTTTTTCCTGTGCATTTTGTGTTACACTTTGTTTTCCATTCCAAACCACAGTAACAGTGCAAACAGACCAAAAGTAAGAACAAAGGCAAATTGACTTATTGGATCATTAAGAAAAAACACTACAACAATTGCATTAACTGAAAACATACATCCGATTTCAACTGAGAAGGTGCAAATGAAAAAAAAAATGAAACCCCAGCTTACACCTTCTCGTCAGAACAAGAAACATAGACCATAACCAGACTCAAAACAAGAAAAACATACCCTAAAATAGACTCGAGACGATAAACAGAGGCACATGCAATAAAAAAACCCAATTACTAAAAAGAAAATTCTTGATAGTACAATCTAAGGGTTCCTAGGAATTGCTACGACTCGATTTGCATAGTTATCAATGACATGACAAAATTCCTCGCAACAGCAAGACCTAGATTAAGGAGTTGGTGCTTGTGCTAGCAGATTGCAAAACACCCAAGGCATCTCCAATAATGTCCACACCATGAACAACATGATCATTGTCATAATGAAAATAGACATCGGTTTTCCTCTGTTGGAACACAAGACTTTCAATACGAGTAAAATGCATATCAATTTTTATCTAAAATAAAAATTAAGAAAAGAGTCACTATATGACAGAATTACCCTAAACAAATAAAGCAAATCAATTTTGGACAAACTAAAAATCAGAATTACGACTTACCTTATGATTGAAGTTCTTCCAAATATTGATAAGCCTTTGTGATTTAAGTTAGGTCAAAATGTATAAGTAGTTGAAGTCTCCCTTGACGAAGTAGTTTAGCTTTTTTATATGAGAACTGTTGTACCTAATTTCTTGATAACTTCAGCCATACATGTTTGGTATGTAAGGGAAATTCTATTTGAGGAATCCACTGAAAATTCATCATATGTTTTGAGAACTGCAACCACAAGATCATCCATTGTAGTCGCACATTCCTTACTTTGTAAAGATTGAATGATATGAAAGAAAAGCTCTAATCAAGGACATTTAAATCTGAGAAATTAGGGGGCTAGTTAGTCAAATTAATATTCAGACCAAGGTCAGTAGCAGTAGCAGCCATAGTTATCAGAACCGGACCGGATCGGCCAATCCTGCCTGTTCAACCGGACTTTTTTACATTTCCGGTCCAATACACCCTGCCGGTTTGATGACTGAGGAAAACGACGCCGTTTCCAATCCAAACCTAGAAAACGACGCCGTTTCCAATCCAATCAAACCGGCCACCATCTCCCACGGCCAAACCATCGTCAAATCTTCGCCACCACCACAACCGACCGCCGATCTCCTCAAGTCACTACCGATCTCCTCTCCGATCTACAACTACCACCAGTACTGCCCAAGAAATCATCCACCCATCAACGCTACACCAAACTCGATCCAATCAAACTAAACCCAAAATTCAGCCAAGAAGAGAGGAAGAAAAAGAGAAGAAGAAAGAAAAAGAGGAGAGTGAGATGTGAGGCAGTGAGGGGCCTGACTTCCTGAGGGCTGCGTTTGAATTTTGAAAAGAGAAAAAGAAAGAAGGAAAAAAGAAAGGAAAGAAAAAGGGAGAGAGTGAGTTCGTGCGTGGAAGAGGAGAAAGAAAAGAAAGAAGAAAGAAAAGAAAGGAAGAAAAGAGGAGAGTTGGGCCACGAGGCCCACAACCTAACAAAGCAAAAATAATAAAAATGGGCTGCGGCCCAAGAAAAATAAGAGAAAAATGGGTTGTGGCCCAAGTAAAATAAGAAAACTTCTTTTAATTGATTATTAGGTTCGAATATTTGGGCTAGAAATATGAACTAGAGAGATAGTTTCTTTATTTTCAACTTTTGATCTACTTGATATTTTATTTTGATATATTATAAATTGCTACAGTAAAAAAACCAGCCGGTTCAATCCGGTTTAATCTGGTTTTATCGTCTAAGATTGACCGGTATAACGTGTGAACGGTTACGGACGGACCAGCATCTACAATCCGGTCGAACCCAGTTCAACCCGGTTGAACCACCAAATTTTCAAAAACGGTTCGCTGTCCGGTCCGATTCTGATAACTATGGTAGCAGCAAAACAAGGATCATCCTCACTTATGTATGTCTTGACATTGTCCTGCTATATTACTACGGTAAAATTAAGACTCCATGATGGGTGCCGAATTCGTCAAAAATAATAAGAATACAACTTATCACAACGAGATAATTAATATTGTAGTAAGCAATAAGAGGTTCGTTCCTCAAGAATTTACGGTCTAATTTCAGTTTCCAAGTATGACCAATCGTAACAAATGGTAGTAACTAATTGGGGGGGGGGTATACGAACTAATTGATAAAATGGAATGCAATCAAAGCAATAAACAAACAAATAATGAATAGAATCAGATGATAAGAAATTCCCAGTAAAGACATATTCAAGGGTCGTGATTCACATGCATTGATCATTGATACAGAGATGTTTAAAATTGAATTTCATAGGGTAGCTATAGATATCAGGTTCACTTTAACTTCCTACTCTCCTCCTAATCAAGTTTCTTAAAGAAATCTCTCTATGAAGAACCCTAACCTTCTAGCAACCCTAAGGTTCACTTATAGGATTTAACTAGTTAGTTGATAAAAACAGGGAGAAACTATTCCTAGACATAGGGAAGAGACTCACTCGTCCCTCTAAACCTAGTTTTTCTCTTTCTCTAGTTGAGTCCTGGCTGGCCACGAGCTAGTTGCCTATGGATTCCTTCTAACAATGTAGACCCAAAGTTATTAGGAAAAGCTGTAATTATTCAGGTTTAAAACTTAAGTTGATAACTCTTAAATCAAACAAGATAAGAAATCAGAAAGAGAGGAAATATAAAATTTAGAATTTATTAAATACATTTAGATCTCACAATACTGGAATCATGAACATTAAAGTCTTTACCAGGAATAAATTACTTAGCTAGAAACAAACATAATAAAATAAAATACGAAATTCAATTGCATAAAACTAGAAATCTCCTCGTTTCAAGGAAGAAGACGAGGATAGCAAAACAATGGAGCTGTGTCCAAGTTTGGTTGCAGAGAGAACGAAAAAGAAGAAAGAAGATAGTTCCAAATCCTACCACCTTCTAAGCTAAATAAGGAAAGATTAAATAGTCTACTACTTTCCTTTTTTCCCTAGAATTTAAGATAAATACAAAATGAATTGTTCTCATCCCTTAGGGTGTTTTACAACTTTGAAACTTCTCCTGGAAGTCTTCTTTCGAATGCAGGAATGTTGGCGCGCTTTGCCTTAGTTAGCGACCCAGTCCCACTTCGCTGGCCCATTGGTCTCGTTGATAGCTTTCTAGGTCTAGTGCAGGTGTGATCTCTCCTAGGCTTAGGGAAGATGTGTGCTCTGCTAAACCTAGGGAAGAGACCTGTTCCTCCTGATTTAGCTCTTCGATCACCATTGTCATCTTTTTGCTCTCTTTTTTGAGCATTCCTGTTCCTTTCTTTCTTCTTTAGTTCTTTTGTCTGGTTTCTGCAAAAAGGAAGAAAACACGCCCAAATTAGCAGTATTATCATTTAAAAAGAGGTAAAATAGATGATGAAAATGTACAAAATAAGCATCCAATCACTCCATCTAGGCAATTTATCCTTTATCGTTGGTAATATCTTATTAATCATATAGTCTTTTATAATGTCCTTGTTAACAAAGTCCATAGCTTTAGTTTCTAATGTACCATGAACCCTATTATGGCTACTTCTCTTCGCAAGCACATGATTGACAAAGGGAAACACACCTATTTCCCAAAAACAAATTGTGTTACCGTCCTCATCAAACCATGGTCTTGCAATAGCTGCTAGGAACATTACCTTAGGGATACAATTTTTCCCCCTACATGTTCTGACAAGTTCTTCTTCCTTCGGAAGTAAATAGTAGGTTTCGATTTTCTTTGTCAACGAAAACTATTTTTTCATCAATATGAATAACATTATGCATTGATGTGAGCTTAGGATTGTGGGGAATGCTATTTGAATTAAGCATTTTGAGACAAAAATTCAACCTACCTTGTATGTTTTTCTGATTTATGAACGAATTGATGGCATTTGATTTGCACTTGATCAGTCCGATTTTGAATCTTCTTCAAAAAGTTATCCTATTCACTCCTAAAGAAAAAGCAGTCGACATAATTGTAGTCCTCTTGCTAATGGATACATCTCTCATCTTTTCTAAATTTATCTCAACTCTCTTCCTTCCACAATTCTTCACCCTTCTCAGAAAATAGTCATTGTTGGCTGATTCCCTTGCCTTTTTCCACAATTTCTGGAAAGATCGAACGGGTATATTAAATTCGTTTGTGACTAATATGGTTGTGTTCTTGAATAGTTTACCATCTCAGGTTTTTTTGCAAAAGCATGTTAAGAGCAACCCTCCTCTGTTCATTGTTCAATTATTTTCTAGTTCACACAACAGTTGGCGGTTCAAGATTATCACCTTAAAAAGAACATAATTTAAATTAAAAACATAACTAGTTAATAAGCAAATAATTCAAATTACATATCGCATAAAACTTATCACTTGCATGATCAATTTTTTCTGGTTGATCTTGTTCTTCAATGTTCGACCCTAATTTATAATTCAAATCAATAATTTCAGGGGGTGAATTGGAGAAGGAAGGTTGCATGTTTGAGGTAATTCCTTTAGATCAGGAAGAGTAAAAGTCAACTGCAAATCCATTTAATTTTCTCCAATTGTGTGAAATCTCTAAAAAGTTAGAGTTATTAATACTAGTGAATTTCAAAATTAACATGACGGGAATTTAAAATCTATAAAAGTTTTCCTTAAAAAAAAAAAATCTATAAAAGTTTTAGTTTTTGGAAAGAAAATTGGTTTTAATTTTAAATAAAAATTTCAATTTGGAGTAGTTGTCAATTATGGTAAGCGTGATTCTTAATTCACTAATTTAGTGGAGTAAAGGTGATTAGGCAGCTAATTTATTCTATGTATCATACCAAAACCGAATTAATTGAGCAAAAATTATTTTCTTAATCCTTGAGAAATCCTCCTAAACGTTATTTTTTAAGAGTGGGAGGGAGTAGTAATTATCTTAGTATTTAAAATTTTAATTAAATAGTTATTTATAAAAAAAATGGAGGAAGCATAGTTTTAAAAACCGACCCAGAGTGACCCGTCGGACCGATTTGAACTGGGTTCAATTGGAGTTCGATCGGATTGACCTGTTGGATCATTCCGGGTCGTTCACAAATAGAACCGTTCAAGCTCAGATAATTGAACCGGTGTCTATAATGGGCGGCCTATCAAATTTTCCATATTGAAAAAAATAAAAAAATAAAAAAAACCCAAAACGGCGTCGTTTTAGTTTGAAATTGACACAGTCGGGTCGCCGAAAACCGACCGGATTGATCAATTTTTTTCGGTTCGATTGCAGGTCCGATTAAATAGCTGAACCGAACTGAAAATCTCTTTAGGTCATAATTTTACCGATTTGATTATCGGGTTGGTCCAATTTTTAAAACTATAGGAGAAAGTATTACTATAAAAAAAAATTAGGACATCCTACAAAATGAACAAAAGATGATTAATTTTCCCAATAAAAAAAACCACGCAACGACAAAAGTAAACGAATTCCAATTTCTTGGCTTGCGTAGTGCCGAGTTGGATTTCCTCAAGTTTTTTTTCTTCCCATTTCACTTAAATCAGATGTTAGAGGTCATATTTTTTTAAATCTTATACTCTCTGTAGTGCAAATTAAATATCTTTCTCGCATTCCAATATTCAGTAGGTTTAACACTAAAAATACAAGTAAAAGTAACAGTAAAAGCAAATTCTAAAACGACGTTTAATTCACACGGGAGGGAGTAGTTATCAAATCATTATTCATATATTTTTTTTCAAGTCTCAAATAATAGTTTTAGAATTTAGAAAAAAAATAAGATGTCACTCATCTAATATAACACTCGAGAAAATAGAAAGAAATTGAACTTGAAGAGAGCTATATCAGTGGTAGTTGCGTGTCTATAATACATAACTGCAAAAATCAATTTCTACTGACGTAAAATTGATGTGAGTGGTTTGATATTACTCTTTTTCAATCAATAAAAAAATGTATATTTTTTTGAGAAATTAAAATATTATATATTTAATCATTATTAAAAATATTTTATTTCTTAATAAACCAACGAACTATTAATTTTAGCTTAGTAAATTCAAAAATACCAATGATCTAACATATAAATAAAAAAAGAGTCTAAATCCACTTCACTTGTCCGAATTACTAACAACAAAGTACAGGCACCCCTTTTCCTCCCATTTCTCAGCTAAATAAATCTTTGAAAATGACAGGTTCTATGAAGTTTCCAGGAAAGTGCTTCAGACTGGACAAATCACCACATTTTTCCATTGAAGAAAACGCCCCCCACTTTTATATTTAATATAAATAATAAATATTAATTGATTTCCTATTCTTGCCAACATGAACAAGTAATTGGGGGAAAAAACATTCAATAAATACCAACCTCGGTCAAAATATTAATTTCAATAAATACTTAGTTGGAATTTAATCGGTAAAAATAGTACAAATCGAGAAGGTATGATATATATTTTTATCTTATTTTTATTATTAAAATGAGATATACAGTATATATATCGATCGATATGATATGATTAATAACATGGGAAAAAACCATTATGAATCAATGCCAAATGTCATTTTCATGTACAATAAACAATTGCAAGTGAATCTTGTTTTTGTGTTTTGTTGTAACAGTCCTAAGTCTGTGTCGTTTCCCACCAATCTGACCAAACACCAACCCATGTTCCTCCTCTTACTTCACGTCAAAACCGCCCATTTTCCCTGACTAATTTATAACAAATTATTTTTATTTTATGTTAGGTCTACGCAGCAATATATATCCTTAAATTTACAGCTACTAACTTTTTTATACTAATTAAATAAATAATAAATGAAAGTGTCAAATTATTCGTATTGACAATTTTCTGACGGATTATTATTACAAATTAAATGACCCATAATTAATTTTTCAAAACTTTTTTCTTTTGAACACATAATTTCTTCTTTGTTTGGTCCACTGGAGAGGAAAATAAAACAGCAATGTTGATGTGACTTGGTGAATCATGCATGTATGCCATTGTACATGTACCATCAATGTATGTGCTCCAAGAAAATGTCAGGCGTCTAGCCGTTGAATGATTACCGTTTGAATAAGTCGATTGGCGTGTGGCGTCCGTATGATGTTTTGTTAGTTGGATCTCTCCGGTCATCTTCTTTACTATTTCGATAGGAGATCAATACTTATTCGAGAATAAATGGATTGTATTTGATTTTTCTTTTGTCGATAAGTTGAATATATATAATAAATTAGCACAATAAGTGATGGACCGAAAAAAATTATCTCCGATCTGAACTAGTCAGGAGTCCAAGCTACTCCCCTGGTTAACTAAACCCGGAGTGGAGTACGAGAATGAGGAAAATATAATTTTAAGCCAAGTGAATAAAAATGAAATATATTGATAGCGTACACGAATAGCTTAGAAAGTCTTGGGATTGAAAACCATCAAATTCCTTTCCAAATAGTTGTTTGGTTTGCATTATGAATCTCCCCTATACTGGTCAGCAAGCAAAGAGAGCATGAAAACAATTTGGCGTAACCATTTGGACACCAGCCCATTGCCAAAGTTTATTCCAAACCGTACCCACTTCCATGTAAAATAAGAACATACGGCCAACTTCCTCATACATGGACAAAATAAACTTATGATGTGAATTAAGGGTGGACAATAAATTTTTAATTGTCAATCAAGTTTAATGATGTTTGGCTTGTAATAACCTCGTATCTAACAAACATATGAAATACTCACCTAATTATAGATTGGTTTAAATTTCCGATTAAAGCTTTTAATTACATAACTGTTTTTAAAGTACATTACTTTAAAAAAGGATTATAATAATTAATTTTTTAAAGTAATATTATAATTTTGTTATATACGAAGATGGAAGCATTACTTCTTACTTAGAATTCGAGAGAGTTAAACACCAGTCGCACTCGTACCAAGCAACCTCAATTAAAGTGTTCAAGCAATGACAATGTCTCCCACTGAAGAGAGTGTGAGTTTACACCTTACACCTACAACGTCCATAAAAAATATAATTAGAAACCAAAAAATATCTGAATTGCTAATGCATAATAGATTTGCGTTTTTTGTCTGGGTATACAAATATTCTTTTGTCAGATACTGATCAGAATGCAAGTTTAATGGACATTCATTCCCCCATCTGCATAATTCTGAGTTCCGAGCTGGTGTAACAATTAACATAATAATATATTAATAACATTGTGATCATGAAAATATTCCGCAACTTAATTATAGTATAATTGTAGCAACGTATAGAGACTGGAATCTTATGTTTATTTATATAAAATAATTAGCTGCATTATTCAAAACTTGTCAGATAAATGAAATTGTGTATGATAAGCTAGATTCACATTAATCACTAAAATAATATTACCCATTTCATAATTCATTTGCTAGTCAAACTGTCAAAGGTTCTCGATGGCAGAAGTCCAAGAAAAACGCCATTGTAATATTTTTAATATGTATTTAAGTAAAAAACACAATCAAAGCAAATGCAACGAATTTTTAAATTATAAATGAGGGAGAAGTATAACAAAAGATCAAAAAATATTAAAATTTTAAGAACCAATATAAAAAAAATTCAAAATTTGGGGGGAGTCATCGTCTCCGAAAAGTTAGAGGAAGCTTTGATAATTTTTTGAGTGATTTTAGCATTTATTTTGATTTTTTAAATCATTAGAAATGTTAAAATTATAAGTTTTTAGAGAGTTATAGGGGGTTTACATTGCAAGTTTTTAGACTATAGGGGATTAAGTGGAACATTCTATAAATTATAGGATTTTTCATGCAATTTACCCAAAAAGATTGTTAGTATTATAAGTTTTTCTACGGTACTCAGACTTATTTTTTGACACCAATATCCAACTAACATATACCGTTAGATTTAATGACAATTAATCTTAACCATGTGATTTGTAAAAATGTCTTAAAAAATGTAACAAGTTAAACATGACACATTTTTAATAAAGAATAAAAAAACTTTACGAGATTAATGTTGTGCGCCATTTTATAAAAACTTAAGATTTAAATATATACATTCTTTTATATGTGTTTATATTAGCTAGGCACCGGTGCCCAAACATACTACTATACATAGTTAAACATCTAAACAAGTTATTATGGTGTAACATTGTTGCAAAATGACATGTAGATTATTGATTGTTTGGTTAGTGACAAAAGTATCAATAATAATTTGAATTCAGACTTAAATTTCACTTCAGCCTAAAAAAAATATTGTTAAATTAACATTTAAAAAAAATATTATCACCAAAGTTTCATTTAGGAATGATAGTGAATTAATAATAAGTCTGTATTAATATTTATTTTGTTTTATAATTTAAACAAAACTTTGACTAAAAGAATTAAAAGAATTGAAAAAAAAAGTATAGTAAAGTAGCCAAACAACATAGTTTGTAAGTGACAAATCTCAACCCTAATAGTTTGTAGTTTCCTAATTTTCTCATTCAATCCACTTTCAAACAAATCCATGGTCATATGGCTTCTTCTTGAATGTGGGTCTTGATGAGTAAATCATCAAACTCATGGTAGTACTCCTTCACGGATTTGGTCCCTCGCTGAAGGGAGGACAACTCATCTTCTAGCAATTGCCAATAGTGTGAAGACAAAAAATATCCTCTCATTAAATGCCGCATGTCGTCCCATGTTCCAATTGGACATATTCGACTTGTTTCTCCTTTACGACTCATTCAGTACCACTAAGCATAGGCATTATCATCAAAGGTTTTGATAGCAAGTCTAATTTTCTATTTTTTCGAAAGTTAATGACAATCAAATATTTTGACAAGGCGATATTCCCATTCGATAAATTCAGTCGGGGAGGAGGTGCCTCTGAAAATAGGCAGTTGAAACTGTCAGTGGTGAGAAGTGGTAGGGTCTTGACAGGTGCAACTGCTAGTAGAAGGCCCTCTTGCGCGGGTGGTTGTCGGTTCCCGGTATGTTCTTTGGAGGTGCCGGATGGATACCGGTCCAACTGTCGGGTACCGATAGCTTCCCTAAGATGGTTGTGTCAGACTGGTGCACTAGAGAAGTGTTGTTTAGGAACGGGGCCATGGCCAGGGATGTGGTGGGGAAAGGTACCTAGGTCATAGCTGGAAATATGAGGACTTGAAGGATCCTCGCATTCTTCTTCCTCACTACAACTTGCTTCTCTATCATGTCGGGACTCATCCGCACTATCATTGCTATACCGATAACTATCATATGAGTCGTAGTCAACTTCATCATTCGGCTCATACGGCTCATGACTTTCATTACCTTCCGAATAGCAACTGGTGTCACCGGATGACTCATAACCATAACTATCATCACCTTCCGGATAACAGCTAGCGTTTCCGGATGAGTTATCACCCTCACACTAATAGTCATCGTCATCACAATGCACTCCTTAGTCACAAGATTCAAAATCACTATCTTGCGACATTGTACATGCAAAAACAAACAAACTATATATATATATATATATATATATATATATATTTACGTTAGTGAAAAATACACCCTCACATGTTTACACTCATGTTTAAACTCTCAAAATTTATTCTCACAAACTCTCTCAAGTTCCTGCAATCAACTACGTGCATCCACAAGCTTTTAAGCTAGCAATCTCAAGTAGTCAATCACAAGAAGACAAAACAAGAGAAGTTGCAAGGCAAACTCTAAGAAAGAAACGGAAAGACTCAATGAGACGGTAACTATCGGTATACCGTTAGTGTACTTACCGGTATGTCGTTAGTTACTGGAAGAAGATAAAAGATGACTCAACGGAGTAAAAAACTCAAAGGACTTAAGACTAGAAGAAGAAACAAGACTATAAGATGGGTTATCGGTAAAGGTGATATATCAGAAACTATTTAGACTTGGGTTCTCGCTTTCACCTTTTAGTTGGCAATGGTATTGTACCTGCTCTTTTCTGTTTATTCTTTTTGTATGGCTTAAGGTTGTTGTAGCCGACTGAAATGACAACTATAGGTGGGATTTTTGAGTGTATAGTCTACATTTTTTGCCACCTAAGAGAGAGAGTATATGTATTTGCGGGTTTTTAGGGAGGTTGTTGCAATTGTCCGAATTTTTAGGCAAGGAAAAAATGGGTGGGTGTCTTGTCACGTGTTTCTCCCAAGATATTTTAAAAGAATAAAAGTAAATAAAAGGAATAAACACACTTTAATATATTGACTCAAACAAAATGGATCAAAATAAGAAATGACTCAAGAACATGAACACATGAAAAATATGAAGAACACTCAGGAACACAAAAAAATGAAATAAAGATGAATTTTCGGACAGAAAATTCAACAACAATAATAACTACGACAACAACACAGAAACGGGAAAATGACGACACAATAGAAAGAAAGAGCAACACTCACAAGCACAAATTTACAAACTCAAAAGCCCAGAAGCTCCGCTACCACATGATGCGATCCGACCTCCTTTTATAGAGATTTGAAGCGTGATACAAAGAGAGGATCTAGCTCTAGAGTTTGAAACACACAAACAACAGGGGATACAACAAGAAATATGGATGAACGAAGCAAGACACGTAGCGGAATAAAATTAGAAACAATTACTTACATTTGAACGACGGAAGGATTAGGAATGATAGTTGGAACAATGATCGATTGAGTACTTGAGGTATCCCAAACACTCCTCTAATCGCTCACAAAGGAAGTAACAACGAGTTACACAAATGAGTTGTTTAATCAAGATATAAGTCGAGGCCCAAAGAGTGAGACTCGGTTCTATGGATGACTAAACGATGTTGGATTGTTGTTGTTTTTACTTGAATCAAACCAAGGTAATCCAAACTCAGGTAAGAGTCAAAGGAGCTTAGGTGAATAGGAAGGAGTATTCTCAACTTTAACAAATTCACATATAATCCAAGTTGCCGATAACGTACAATGTATGACATTATTCATACTAGTTACAAGAATAAGGGCGTTTACAGACAAGTTTGCCCTTCTAAAATGAATAAAAGAATTAAAAGAATAATCTCTAAAAATTGCAGTCAACTATCGGTTCCCGATAGCTTCTCATTAGGGCTGGTGTCTAGAAAGCTTGCCCATGCGGGTGGCCGGATCGTATCAGGCCTAAGACTGGGCTTATATACAGTCAGGTGGGGGATCCCGGTATCTTTCACCAAGGTTACTCGTAAGGTTTCCCTCAAGGATTTCCTGTTAGATTCCTTTTCGTCTTCCTGTAACTGTTGGTTTAGTTGACAACTCAGATAGTTAGGCCATGCGGGCGGTCTAAGTCTTGATCGTTCTTCAGGAGGCTGACGTTTATTGTTACCGGTACCCGGTAGACTCCCAGAAGCCTACCTATCTTCCGGTAGATCTCCAAAAGCCTTTGCGCGGAACTTAGGCGTGGCGTGAGTTTCGCCCATGACTCCGGATAGGTTACCGGTAGCTTCTAGACCCGGTAGGTTCCCTAGGGTTACCGGTAGATGACATCTCACGGTAGCTTGAGTATTCCCGATAACCCTATTAACGGATGCTGGCATTTGCTTGCTTTGCAAGTTTGGGTCTTTCGGCTGAGAGGCGGAAGGTGACGCATCCATGATCATATCAATATAGATATAAATATGATAAAAAATAGATGATATGAATATGATTTAGGTAAATATCGTGGATATTCATATCGTCGCCACTTCTAATTTTTATCCATCTAATCAAATAGAAAAAAGATGACTTATACACACAGATGAATCTAAAAGTATCATTCTGATGTCATCACTATTTAATTGGGATTGCTTTCTTGTTCAATCAATCGGGATAATCTGGATTAATTAGTTTTCTGGTAAAGAAATACTAGATGATATCTAATTCAATCCAAATTAGTTTACTGTTTAAAAAAGTATCCATTATATCCCAGAAGTCTAAACATATGATCTTTTATTTATACAAGAGTTATCTTCCAAAAGAATCCAAAATTTTCCATTAGATTAGTAGTAGAATCTTTTTATAAAGTGCATTTGTACTTTTCAAAATCTTCCAATATTCGGTAATTATATTGAATATTGACTCGTAAAATATTAAAGTACAACAAAGTTACGGCAGCAAATTATATTTGATTTAGAATTTACCGTGGTTAAACTTGAATAACCTATCTGCATTCTACTCCATGTAAAAGGTCAAAAAAGAAAACAATTGATCTAATTATTAACTACTTCTTCCCGTCTTCAATTAATTGTCACTTTTCTACTGAAAATGAAGTACAAATTAACTATCGTTTTGAATTATAATTATGATTTATGTCCTCTAATTCAAAAAGAAAGAAGGGAGTAATTCTTAACTATTTGAAATTATGAAATTATATTCATTTAAAATTATAAAATTATATTGGGTGTTGCATTTATAAAAAAAGCAAAATGAGAGAGAGACAAAAAAACAAAAGAGAACATGATGCAAAACGTAAAATGATCCAGAAAAATTCTCATATGCGCGTTTGGGGGAGCACACTTTTTCAACAAAGATGAGGCAATCATGGCCGTCTGATGAAACGATTATTTCTGATTTTCCTTTTGTTTTTCGGTTCACCACATTTTCTCTCTATAATCTCATTTCCCTAACTACGCCAATCACTCACCAACACTTTTAGTTAAGAAATTAAGAATAGAGAGAGAGACAAAAACAATTTAAGGACATTTTATCAGAACCACACGATTTAACCACTAATGATGACATATATTCATCTCTGCCGCTCCATCATACGAGCAAAGTCCTCGAAGCACACGAACCCGTCCCCATTCTTATCCACCTCCGCTATCATGCGCCTGCACTCCTCTAACGTGCACCTCTCGTCCCCAAACGAGGTGAACACGTCGTGCAGCTCTTCCGCCGTTATCTTACCGTCGTGATCCGTGTCAAAGAAAACAAATGCTTCCCTCAGCTCCTCGTGCCCAGCCGGCTCGCCAGCCGACCCGATCCGGCTCATCAGAGCCTCAACGCTGATGCAACCGTCGCTGTCTCGGTCCACCTCGGCTAGCATCGTGGAAACCTCCTCCTGGCTCGGCGGTTGAGCCCCAAGCCGGCTAAGAAGAGCTTCTAATTCGCATCTCGAGATAACCCCGTCGTTGTCCCTGTCTATCAGCTTAATGGCGTGAGTCAGCTCGAGGTGGATGTCGGGTGATATATCGGAACCGGACCAATCGCCCGATACGTGAGGGAGAACGCTGGTGGGTGTCACGAAACCGGGAACAGAAGCTCCAGAATCGGGCTTTCTGCTGGTGACGGGGGATTCAGAGGAGGAGGAAGAAGCGGTGGCGGAGCTGAAGGATGATGGGTCGGATCTGGACAAGTCCGAGCGGTCCTTCTTGGACCCAAATAAGTGTTTCGGGCTGAGATTTTTAGGGATTTTCATGAGTTTCATTTCGTGGGAAATCTTGCAATTCTAAGAAATGGAGAAAGGGAATAGCAAGGTGAGAAGGAATTGAAATAGAAGAGAGAAGGAAAGAATTGTTTGAGGGGAAAGAACGGAGAAGGTTGGGGATTAAAAGGAGCGAGAGTGGAGTCTGCCATTGCAGCTTCCAGGAAACTTCCTAGGAGTAGTACGCATATCCTCTGGTAATGTGGTATTTATAATTTTTTTTAAAATTATTTATCTATTAGTAATTTAGTAGTAGTATATAAAAAAACAAAAAACAAAAAAAGTAGTACTAACTCAGTGCTTTTATACTGACAGTTGTTGTCGATTTGTGTGGTGCTGCTGTGGCTAAATATAAAATGAACAGTAAAAAATTATGATTGGAATGATTTTTATCTTTTTTTTGGTTTCGTTAATATTATCTCTTTTAAATATAGTTAAGATTTTATTCTCATTCTCATTTAGTCACTCCGTAATTTAATAACTGACACTTTAACTTTTGGCACGTATATTAAAAAGGTTAGATGATTTACTATTTGAGATAATTTTATCTCAATTTTTTTCTCGAATTATATTAATGGTACGCTCTAAGTTCGAAAAAAAATTTGGGGTAAAATTGTCTTAAATAGTAAATCATTCAGCTTCCTTAATATGTGTGCCAAAAGTCAAAGCGTCAGTTATTAAAAGACGGAGGGAATAGTAAACTTTATATTTTTATAAGATTCAAATGTGAATCGTTACTAATATGTATTTTATCGTCAATAAATAATCAATGGGAAAAAAATTGTTACGATGCGAGTATAGGAGTAGGTAATTTACAGGTGGGTTAAAACTATATAACTAAATCATCAATGTTTTTACGGGAAAAAAAACAAATCTAGATTTAGTTTTGTCGCTTTTCTTATCGCTGGATGGGACGATTCCTATGGACTTCGATGCTATGGGCTTCAGGGATTACGTGGCATCAGGTTGACGAATGCAGAGTTTGTGGCTGATTTTTGGGATTTCGACTTCTAGATATTTCCTCTCCTAGAGAAATTTATTTTAAAAAAGAAAATTAATGACACTTTTTACTCCTAATTATTTGATTAATATATATGAAGAAATTATCCGCTAGAACACTAACACAGGGCTGGGCAGTCGGGTTTTCGGAAATTCCGAGACCCGACCAAATAAATTTCGGGAATTCCGAAATTTATTTTTTGTTTCCCGACCCCGAAATTTATTTTTTGTTTCCCGATCCCGACTTCCCGAATTATAATTTCGGAAATTCTCGGATTTCCGAAATTTTCGAGAATTTCCGAAATTAAACCACATCCACACACATCTACACAACACCAAATCGCTGCCCACCTTTCCCGTCATCTCACCGCTGCTCAGCAGCTTCATCCTCGCTATCACCAACGCAGCACTGCTGCTCTCTCTCCTCCAGCGTTGCGCCGTCGTAGCACTACCGCCTCCTCCATCGCCGCCTTCATTCCTTCCTTTTCTTGCTCTTTGTTTTTTGGGTTTGTTTGTGGTTTTGCTGCGTTGGTTGGTTTTAATTTGCAACTTGGGCTTGGTTCCGATTCGGCTTTGATTGGGGTTTGAGGGCTTGATTCCGCCGGCTTGGTAGAAGCCGACGACGGTGGCTATGACTGTTAGGTGGATAATGTTTGTTTTGGTTGGAGGAAGAAGAGAGTAGGGTTTTTCCTAGGTTTTGTTTGATTAATGGTTTGGGGTTTGGAGGGTAGCGTCTGAGTGGCGGCGGCGGCAGGATCTAGAGCAAGGTGAGAGCGAATGGGTTGTGAGCGGAGAGAGAAGAGAGAGTGAAAACCCTAACCCGTGAAATGAAAAAACCAACTTAACCCCTATGGGCCTATGGCCCTACCTGTTATTTTCCTGAGTTCGGAAAAGTCAGGTACCCGAATTCAGGAAAATTCATCCTGTCCCGACCCGAACTTATACTTCGGGTATGTGGTACCCGAACCCGAATTTCCGAAGACCCGAAATTCCGATCCGAAATTCAAAAAATTCGGGTCGGAAAATTCAGAATTTCGGGTCTCGGAATTTTTGGCCAGCCCTACTAACACATAGAATAATCGAACTATAAGAATTTCGCCACAATTTACAAAATTCCTGTACAGGAGTATATAAAAAAGAAATCCTAGACACCAAGTCTTATTTATTTATTTATTTTTATATATATTTAAAGAAGAAATCCTAGACAGCAAGTTGATGATAAAAACAATGACTGGCTCTCACGTCCTTAAGAAATAAAATAAAACCAAAGCCATTGATTCACTCTCAACTCAAGTCCTGAAGATTATTTAATTCCTTTTTTTTCTAAAGGGAAAAAAAACATTCATGGAAATTGCATACACAAGTGCGTTCGAACTTCAACCTCCTTGCTAACAGAAAAATGACGTTTATTTACTTAATTTCAAGGATTAAAACTCGAGATTAAAGGTCAATAGACATGTATCTTAATACTAGTTATCTTATTACCGATAAAAATATCAACGAGATTTGAATTTAAATTTAAATCTTCACTTTCGTTTATAAAAAAAAAAATTGAGATTATAATTAAAAGTGGGTTAATTTTTAATCAACCAACAATAATTACACTTGCTGACTTTCTTGTTGATCTATTGGATCAAAAGCTAAATTGGTCGAATAAAAGAGGCTCAATAGAAATCATTTTAACGACTTCACTAACCCGAGGAAAATTCTTTCTGGCCAAGCCAAAATTAATTTAAGGGTCATTAGCACCATCACCTCCTAAATTATTATCACATGGTAAAAAGACCCCTCAATATATTTTTGTTGGATTCAACCTCCTAGTTATTTTTTCTTTACAAAGAGGCCCCTTGATTGATTGCATATTTTGACTTTAATTGTTGTTTAAATCCCTAAAATTTGAATGGTAATTGCACTAATTAGAGCTACAATCTGTCACTTTTGCAGAAAATGATCCTCAAAGCACTTCTGAAAGAAATGAGCAAATTCTGAGACTTTTTGGGCCTGAAGAATTATCATGTCAGAAACAAAGAATCTCCAGGGCGGACCAAGATTATTTTCTTGGGTCAATAATCTTTTCTTGGTCAGTTGAGTTAGCCAGAAGCAGTGGGCCGAACCTTTGGGCTCAGAACGCGAAGTAAAGAGAGAACATCGTGCCTCTAATTCTAGATAACTTTCAAACTGAGTTCTAATCCTCTTGTAAATCCTTTTGGATAGAAGATACAATTTAATCTAGTTTTAAATTTAGTATTTGAATTATTGGTTAGAGATAATCAAGGAAAGGAAAACTATTTAACTATTATCAAAAACAAAGTTAGTGTTTTAGTTTTATTTTTTGTCTTTAATTTCCAGCAAGTTTTCATTTTGAACTCCATCTTCTTCCTTGTTTAAAGGAATTCTTTATATGCAATTTCATTCAAGCTTTTTATTTTCTACAATTATGTCTAGCTAATTTCTTCATTGATTCCTAGTAAAGATCAATATGAATATGATTTATTGCATTCGTGAGATCTAATTGATCTTCTTAATTTCATAATTGCATTCAAGTTGAACAGCTTGAGTAATGAGAGGCCTGACATGGCTTAATGAGAGAAACCATGACGCTAACCATGAACCTTTCGTTTGAACAAAAATAAGACTCATGGTTGGGCGAACAGGTTGCTTAAACAGACTATATTATCACCTATGAGACATTCATTTTTGAAAGGATGAAGGTTGTATAGTTAGAAATGAAAGGCTAATTTAGAGGAAGCTTGGATGGGGGGGGGGGGGGGGGGAGAGAGAGAGAGAGGATATTTAGCTAGACATATTTTGAAGTTTGTAGGCTGAGTTTTATTTATTTATTGGATGATTTGTATAATGGATATCTCCCTCTATATATAGGGGGAGGGATAAACTGATCCATATGAAAGGCACAGGTATAGGACACCTAAGACTCACATGATCTAAGCTTATCTAACTGCAGACTAGCCTACAAATCCTTAACAAGATAAACTCCCTAACAGGATAAATTATCATATGATAGACATATGACAATCATAGGAGCACGTACAAACAAGGTAACCAGCAGGTCATGTGAGGAGTTGTTGTTATTTATTACAGAAACATACAAACAAATAAAACGCCTAATATGACAAACAACACTGTTGTACATGGGATACTTTAGGTGGAAGTACTTGGTGGTGAAGTCCCTTTCTGCTGGAAGTACTCGTTTAATTGGAGGGAAAGATAGAGACAAACTTGTCTTCTCCTAGAATAACAAACTTATCTTTACCTGGAATAAGATATTGTAGATAAGGATCATTAGGATTATCACCGAGGTTGAGATATGCACGTGTCGGCTTTCATCGATGGTATCTAATCCTTGAGTAGCTTGTTGTGCAAGGGATGACGTTGAGGTTGCCATATCTGGTTGGAGTTTGAGACGTTTGGTATGATAGTACTGTTGAAAGTTGCCTTAATACATTCTTGCATATTCAGGTGGGATAAATTCCATGGAGCATCCTCTTCCATTGTTGGCCAGATTTCTTCTAGGATATTGCAATTGAGTTCACTAATTCATTTCTGATAGAGGCGCATGTCTTTTTCTTAGAAATCTCATGGATAGACAAACTCATAATCATTGGCTGAATAAAGAGTTACTTGAGGAAATGGAACCAGATCTTTTGAAGCGGCATTGGTAATGATGCGGTGTGGACAACGAAATATTAGAACCATGAATGCATTTATAGAACCCATTTGAGTAATAGAATGCTTTGGGTGTCTACTGGTCTTTATCCATGCTACTCTGCAAATGACTTCCTAGTAGGAAAGAGAATGATAACATTGTAGAAATTGTGTAATATGTCTATCATGCTCAAAGTTTGGCATATGTTGTGCCATACGAACAAGACACCATAATTCTTTAATGTTGAACTGAATACTTGTATAATTATTTTGACACGTACACCAAAAGAAGTGGAGTACCTATATAGGTACATGAAACAAATATGTGAGGCAAAACAGGTGGATGAAAGGGTATTTGGGGTGTAGTCCAACAAGTTTTATTATGGTTTCACCATACTTACGAACGATCTCAGATTGATATCGAAGAATGAGGCTGTAGGACTCTTGATCAAGGGTATTTTGAAGCAGAAGTTCTGAATTTTTTGGAGAATGTGTTTGGACAAGGGATGAGGAAAATAAGATAATGGGTTGCTAGAAGAAGAGTGACTCATCATGTGAATATACAGAAGGTTGGAGGGGTTTGGTGGTCTGGATAAGAAATCAGGGATAAGGTTGGTATTACCGGAGATATGTGTGACAGAGAAGGAATACTTATTAAACCATTGATACTAGTGGAGAAGTTGAGAATTTGGGATTTGGTTCTGTTTGAATTGTAACATCTTTAGGAACTGGGATATATCCATTTCAACCATCAAATGATGACTGATAAGATGAAACTCAAACTTCTCGATGGCGTTGTTGACAACAAGGATCTCTTTGAAGGTAGAGTGATAATGTTGTTCAGAGGGTTTTAACTTACCACTTTTGTGACCACAAATAGAATGCTGATCATTGTCTTCTTCGAGTAAAACTGCTCCCTAGTATTTGTCACTTGTATATGTCTGTAAGATTCATGTGCCGATGGATGGGATGTGCAGTGGTGGAAGATGCTGACCAATCATTTTGAATTCTTTAATCACCTTAGTGTGAGAAGAGGACCATGATGGTGGATTCTTCTATAATAGCTGCTGAAGAGGCTTGAGAACTTTGGCAATGGCTGGAACGAAATCCCGAAAATAATTGATTATCCCCAAGAATTATTGTAGTTGCTTGAGAGTGAGTTGTTCATCCAGAAATTTGATAAGTTCAGCTCCAATATGATCGATTGGTTGATATGCACCATCCTTAATATGCATGCCAAGGAAGTCGATTTCCATTTTTGCAATATACATCTTCGGTTCAGAGAGCATGATGCCATATTGAAGAACAATATCTGCGAATTGCTGGAGAAGTCGTTGATGTGGGACATATCAGGAGAGAAAAGAAGAATTTCATCAATATAGACAAGGCCGAGTGTAGGAGGGGGCTGAAAATCCCGACCATAGTTTTTTGAAAGATGGAAGGAGCTATTTTCAAACTGAATGGTAAAACAGTCCATTGATAATGGTGATCAGGGATACAGAAAGCAGTCTTGTGTCGTACATCTAGATGAATGCCAAGCTGCCAAGATGGAAAGAGCTATTTTCAAACCGAATGGTAAAACAGTCCATTGATAATGGTGATCAAGGATGCAGAAAGCAGTCTTGTGTCGTTCATCTGGATGAATGCCAAGCTGCCAAAATCCTACCTTTAAATCAAACTTGAAGAAGATCTTCGCGTTGGAAAGGTTGGAGAAGAGAGTTGATTTTTTTGGCAGTGGAAACTTATCATCCTGGAGGAAATAATTCAAAGGTTGGTAGTTGATTACCAATCTCATTTTTCCTCGAACTTATTCTGAGCGTTTGTTGACATAGAATGCTTCACAAGCCCACTGTGAGTTGGTAGGTTCAATGAGACCTTGGGCAAGGAGTTGCTGGAATTCGGCAACGGTAAGTTTTTTATGATCTAGATTTATTCCAGAATGGCTTGATGGATGTCGAATCCGTCAAAAATAATTATAAAATACAACTCACTGCTAAGAACAAGTTTAATTGTAGATACCAAGTAAGAGGTTCGATCAATAAGGAATACTAGTGTGATTTTCGTGTGTGCTTGTAAAGATTAGGGGTAACACTCAGGTGAAATTGGGGGGGGGGGGTTGTTAAAACTAAAGATTGAAAATAAAATAAAGCAAGTAAACAATCCAGGCTAAGAATAAGATTCTTGGTCAAGAGACAGGTTAAGACGAAACAATCAGATGAGAGAGATTCCTAGTAGAAGCTTAGTAAGCGATGAGATATGAGCAATAATCATTGACGCATGGGTGTTCATCTTTACTCTACATAGTTGCTATAGGATCAAGGTACAGTTATGACCCCTACTCCCCTCCTATATCAAAACCACCTCAGGTACACTTAGAGATGATTCCTAACCAACTAGCACCTTGCTGGTTAAAGGGTTTACTAGATTGGCTGATGATCAATTAGGGGAAGATAACTCCAAACCTAGTATCATCGGTTGTCAGTCGGGACTAAATTAGGTTAAACTTTCACACTAGCGGTACTCCAGGCTAGTTCGCGGTAGATCCATCAACGCTAGTTTGTCTACTTCGATCCTTTTGGTACGTAAATGGCCCAAGACGGGTTACCGTGGTCAAGAAGAATGACAGTTGTGATAATCAACTTAACTCTAGATTGACCAAATCTAAAATTAAAAGGAAAACACAATACAATTATTATAAGATTAGTTAAATGTAGATTTAAAGATTAATAAAGAGCAATTAGGTCTCATGAATACTCATACTCATGCTTTAAACGCTTTTACTAGAAATATTTATTTAGCTACTCATACTTATGTTGAAAACAAACAAAAGATGTATTATAGAAGATAAAAATCCTTCATTCCGTGAAGAATGAAGAAGCAAGAGATCATAAATCGGAACATAGGTGAAGAAATAGAGAGGAGGAACCAAGTGCAGAGGAAAGCAACCCTAAAAAAAACCTAGGCAAAGTATATATAGTCTCCTCTGCCAATAATATTTCTAAAAGATAATAATAAAAATAAAGATAAGATAAATCCTACTTAGACTTTAATTGTATCTAATCAGTCTTCTTTTCTGAATAGAAGTCTAAGATGTCGAGATAAAGAAGAAAGGACGTCATTCCAACTCTTCTTTGGGTGGAAACAACAATTGTAATCGCTGTAGGACTCTTCCGCAAGTATCACTCGGAATCTTCTACCAGCCCAGATGGCTCCTCTTGGCCAAAAGAGTGGTCTTGGTCAAGAAAGGTGTTTTCTCCATACCCAGAAATGACTCTTTTCTGCTCTTTTTCTCCATTTGCTCTTCAAGACTGTTTTCTGCAAAAAGGCATGAAGATCATACTAAAATCAATAGAATTACCATTCGAGATGCATGAAAATATGTGGTAAAACTACTATAAATTAAGCTCAAACAGGTTTTTGTGGGGTTAATATCTTCATTTTTCTTGAGGGTAAGGTAATAAAGAAAGGGTCAATAGCATTTTGACCCCCTGAACTATCGCGAAAAACAAACACCTCCCCTGGACTATCAACTTTTTATTCGACCTCCCCGGGACTTAAAGTCAACGCATCGCCGGTCCATTCTATCAGTCAACCAAACGGTCCGTCATTT
The DNA here is from genome assembly GCA_963691705.1 of Viola odorata. Taxonomy (NCBI): domain Eukaryota; kingdom Viridiplantae; phylum Streptophyta; class Magnoliopsida; order Malpighiales; family Violaceae; genus Viola; species Viola odorata. The sequence continues at coordinate 41,291,189 of OY829544.1, forward strand.
TTTACCTTCTGCAACCGGTATCCCATTTCCTTCACAACCGGTTACCTGTAAAATTAAATTACAAAGTGAAAGGCAAAAATATAAAAGGAAAAACACAATAAACCAAAGGGCAATCCGGATTTGAAATACTTTTTACGCGGAAATGAAAAACTCTCCTTGATCAACAATGCAACAGTAAGATTGGAGAAGATTAACCATTTACAGTGCGTTGGAGAAGATTGTTTGGTGGAAGGAGCGCGTTTGACCCGCAGCTCTTTATTTGAGAGCGGTGATTTTGCGAGGTGGAAAGTTAAAGGTCTGTCAAAGCATAAGTTGTTCTTGTCGGTGTATGGGAGGCGACGAAGGACGATAGGACCACCTTGTCGAGTTGTTCCAACTTGTCCACCAGTTCTTGTCGTTTGAAGTAGCGTGTTGTCGCTTTCAGAAACAAGGTTAGTGACTTTTCTCGTTTACTTTTCCGCGTTATTATATTGTGGGTAATGCTTAGGGTTTGAATAAAGAAATACGGAATGTGGCAGAATGGAATAAAGAAATATGCAATTAGGGTTTGAATAATCAATAGGATTAGGGTTTATTGTTTGTGCTGTTAATATTAATTTGGTGCTAATCCATGACAGAATGTTGTTGAATGTGAAAATATTCATGGGTGGAGTATGGGTATTTGCTCCAAAGTTACGTTACTTAGATGCAGTGGAAGTTTGTTTGCAAAAAGAGCATCAGAAGCTTTCAATTGTAGACGTTCATAAAATAGTGGAGGGCGAAGGATATGCCCATAATGCAGTGCATTATGATGTTAAATATCCATGGGAAGAAATGGAGGAAGGTATTAAGCCATTGAGGAAGGAAAACACATGAAGAGAATCATAAATAAGATGTTACTAGATGGTGAGGATACAGTGGAAGTGTATGTGGAACATGGAGTCCACACCCCCATATTTGTTCATAATGTTGATAGTAGTAGTGATGAGGAAATGGAAGACGTGTCAGCATGTTATAGCACTGAGCTTACGTGTCCTCCCTTGATGCTTACCTTCGATGATATAGATCACAGTGAACCCGCAGATGAGAGTGATGAGAGGGTGGAAGCTGATGTACATGATGCGGATGAGAGGGTGGAAGCTGATGTACATGATGTAGATGAGTGGGTGGAAGCTGATGGAGTTGACAGTGGTGAGAGGGTTGAAAGGATGGAAGCTGATGGAGTTGACAGTGGTGAGAGGGTTGAAAGGATAGAAGCTGATGCAGTTGAGAGTAGTGAGAGGGGTGGAAGGATGGAAGCTGATGCATTTGAGAGGGTTGAAAATGATCATCCTCAGTTTGATCATAATGCAGATGATGAAGGTGGATATGACAGCCATGGTGATAGAACATACAGTTGTGAAGCCAATAGTGAAAGCAATGGTGATGAACTTAGTGATTTTGTAAATTCAGAAGATGGGTCTAAAGAGGACCTTTTTGGTGATGTGACTGAGGATGCTCGTGTAGAGTTTGAGGATTTCAATTTAGGGGGTGAGCAATGCAGAAGTGACAGGGTGAATAGGCCACCAGCTACAAGTTCTGGTCCCAATGTGCCTGATGTGGAGACTGACTACGAGGACAGTGACGCGTTAGACAGCCCCCCATGTTCAGACAGTGAGGAAGAAAGTGCTAGGCAGAGGTATAAGTACTCAGAATTCAACGAGAGTACAAATTTGGCTGGGAAAATTAACTTGGAGGTTGGGATGAGGTTTGCTACTCATGTTGTTTTCAGGAAGGCTTTGATGACTTACTCTCTGCAAGAGGGACATGATTTTAGGTTTGTGAGGAATGAAAAAAGTAGGATCACTGCCCACTGTAAGAATGAATGCGGATGGAGAATACATGCATCTCCATCCGCAGATAGGTCTTGCTTTCAGATTAAAACATTCAATAGGATTCATTACTGTGGCAAGAATGTTGAACACCGCAGAGCGACTAGCAGATGGGTAGCCTATGCCTATTTGGCAGATTTCAAGGATAATTTGGACACTGATTTGGAGATCCTTGGGAATAGGATCAGAAGGGAGAAGTTCCTATCAGTTTCATACTACAAGCTTGTTAGGGCAAAGAAAATAGCACAAGCTATTATTGAGGGAGAGCATGGAGAGCAGTATAAATTGTTGTGGAACTATGCTGAGGCTGTCAGGAAGTCTAATCCTGGTAGCACAGTTAAGATTATTGCTCCATATGGCATTTTCCAACGGTTGTACATGTGTCTAGCAGCTTGCAAGCGTGGCTTTTTGAAAGGTTGTAGGCCGTTTATTGGCATTGATGGGTGTCATTTAAAGGGGACATATAAGGGACACCTATTGTCAGCAATTGGAAAGGATGCCAATGGTAACATCTTTCCTATAGCTTGGGCTGTTGTGGACTCAGAAAATAAGGAGAACTGGTTGTGATTTTTGGAGAGATTACAAGAGGACATTGGGGACTTGGACGAACGGTGCTTTATGTCAGACAGGCAAAAGGTCATTTTATAGTACTTGTTTTATCATTTATAGTACTTACTTTATCATGTTATCCAATAGAGTAACCTATGGTCTCATGTGCAGGGTTTGCAAAGTATATTTGACAATGTTTTGAAGGAAGTTGACCATAGGTATTGTGTGAGGCACATATGGGAGAATTTCAAAGCCCAGTTTGGTGGGGGCAAGTTCACGAAAGACCATATATGGGATGCAGTAAGAGCATACACAGAGGCAAAGTTTAAGATTCATTTGGAGCTGATCAAGGCCCAGAATCCAGCCGCACATGATTGGCTGAAGAGAATACATCCTCAAAGATGGTCACGACATGTGTGTAATAGTTGGGTGATGTGTGATCTTCTTATCAATAATCTCTGTGAGAGTTTCAATTCTTACATAAGGTAATATGCCATGTTAATCACTGTATTAAACTTTTCATTTTAAACCAAGTTAACACTTTATTTTTTATGTGGCAGAATTGCAAGGAAAAAATCAATATTAACTTGTCTGGAGGTTATTCGAAGGTTACTGATGAAGAGGTTCTACATTAAGTATCAAGGGATGCAGTTGTATCAGGGAACAATATGTCCCAAATGGTTCAACAGGCTGGAAAAGTGTATCCAAGACAACCAGTCATACATAGTGTATCCTCACTCCCAGATGCAAAAGTTTGAGGTTGAGCATATTAATGGTGAAAGAGGCACGTGTGACCTGCAGCTGAAGACTTGCACTTGCAGAAAGTGGGACTTAACTGGACTGCCTTGTAGGCATGCAGCTGCAGCCTATTTATTCCAGAGGAAAAATCCCCATGACTTTGTACATGTTGCCTATCGCAAGAGTGTATTCCTTTCGTCTTACTGTGATGGCATTCTTCCTGTCCCAGACAAAAGTGAATGGCCAGTAGTGGAAGGGTGTTATGAAATTAAACCTCCTTAAGTTATGCCACAGAGTGGGAGACCAAGGACTAAGAGAAGGAGAGAAGCAGGAGAAGCTGGACCCCCCAACCCAAACAGACTTAGCAAGAATGGGGTTGTAATGACTTGTAGAAATTGCAGAGGAAGAGGTCACAATACAAGAACTTATCCACTTCCTATGAGGGTTGACCTACCACCATTAAGGAAGAGAAGAAGACAAGAACCACCCGTATGCCCCACTGATGCACCAACTCCCAATGCACATGCTAATGATGGTGACACTACACATGCACGAACTCCCAATGAACCTGATGCTGGACTTTAGGTAATTATTGTGTGAGTGATTTTGGTAACAGTGGTATATGTGTACTGTCATTAAAATTTTCTTATCTTTATTATAGGAAAATTAAGGGTATGCAAGTGCAGATGTCAGTGTAAATGTTACAAGTACTCCAATGACTACTAGGTCAAGGGCAAGGGCAAGGGCAAGTGCAAGTTCAAGTGGATCTGGAAGGGCAAGGGCAAGTTCAAGTGGAGGTGCAAGTGCTACTGGTCACAGTAGTGGAAGTGCAACTGCTCAGGCAAGTGCAAGTGCTCACGCAAGTACAAGTGCTCACGCAAGTGCTTGTGCAAGTGCAAGTGCACAAGGATCTGCAAGTACAACTGCAACTGCAACTGCAAGTATGCCTACCTCTACGGTTACTCCAACTATAACAAGGAGTCCATTGGTCATCTCTTCCCCATTACAAGCTGGTAGCATTACTGGTCAGACTACCAGGAAAACGACTAAGAAGAAGATATGGAGACCACCAGGACTCACTACCAATTTCCTCCCTCCAAGGCCAGTAACAAGATCAAGTGCAGGAGAATCAATTCAGCAACGGACTACATCAAATCCTTTGCCACAGACTCACATTCCTACAAGGAAGTGGATACCTTGATGCAATTGTTGTGGAACAATTTGTGTAATCTTATTGCTACTATTTTAGGTACTATGTGTAATGCTACTGATTTAGGTATATTGTGGGTAATGCTACTGATTGTGGTGCTATGTGTAATGCTACTGATTTAGGTATATTGTGGGTAATGCTACTGATTGTGGTACTATGTGTATTGCTACTGATTGTGGTTCTATTTTAGGCTTCTGATGCATATTTATTGTTGAAAATTATGGAAATTATGGTTGGAAATTATGGTGCAAGTATCTGAAAATTATGTTGTTTATATTTGGTTCATTTCAATGTATTTTAGGCGTTTTGGTGTAGCGTTTGGAATTTATGGTGCAAGTATTTGGTTCATTTCAAGGTATTTTTGGCTTTTATGCATATCTGGTCATTATTTATGCTGCCAATATTTTAGGCTTAATTGCCAATTTCAATTATCTGGGAATTATGCAATTGTGAAGTCCTGCAAGTGCAACAAGAATTACACTAAGAAACAACCATTGTTTAACCACAAGCAAGAAGATAAAAATGACAAACAGCAAATTGGCAGTAGCAAACCAAACTTCATTCAAATTAGACAACCATTGTTTAACCACAAACATAATAAACACAAACATAAACACAACCATAATAAACAGAAACATAAAAAAGCCATTGTTCAAGGCAATTACAGCATTCCAGCCCATCCTGGGCAACACAAAACAAACATAAACATAAACATAAACTTAATCAAACTTGGCAGAGACCTGACCCTCTTCATCACCATCACACTTCTCCCTCTTCCTCTTCCTCTCAGGCATATCCCTCACCTCCCCATGGTACGCATCACAAGCATCGAGCGCCTTCTGCGCCACCGATATCTCCATATCCGCTATGCTCAGCCACTGTTCCAGCAGGGTGATGGCGACCTTGATGCTCCCCAGGACTTTGCCAATGTGCTCCATATACTCCCTCACTGCCTTAATGGAGAGCCAATTCTGCATCCTTGCCTGCTCCTGCAAGTAAAAAAGGTGATGGTTCCTCAAGCGCTTCAGGTCTTCTTCAACGTGCCGCTTCTTGAAGTGACAGATGGTCCCTGCCTCGCCGGAGTTATTGATGGCCGTAAGAGACTCCTCAACAAACTTCTCCTTCAGCGCCATGGTCATCATGTTGAAGACACGAGAGAGTTAGAAAAAAACAAATGAAAGTGATAGAGAAAAGAAAACAAGTCAGAAATACGCAAATTAAAGTGATGGAGAATGAGGAGTAATACAGGGAATTTATAGGAGGGATTGGTGTCCTTTGGCATTCAACGGACGCCTGGGGAGTTGCAGAATGCTCGTTTCCCAACCGTTGCTGTGACACCGTTTGGTTTTCCAAGCCATGCGTCTATAGGTAATGATAACTGCTACCCAATAATTACCAAAAAATACAAACAATAAAAGAAACAATTCGCACAATTAACGAAAACCCGAAACTTTAATTAAAGGCGATTCCAATCCATTCAATGTACAAACCAAACATCAAACCCTAAACTAGATAGTCTAACTAAAAACCCTAGAAATTACGAAAAAACTAAGAACCCTAGAAGTTGCAAACCGGATTAAAATCCTACAAATTACAATAACAACCATAGAAAAGTAGGAGAAGAACGACGAGAACAAAAAGACATAGGACATTAGATGAAAATTTATATCCTTTCGCCGATTCTTCTGCTTTGCCAGATGTGGAAGCAACAACCACCTCCTTCAATTGCCTGCAAATAATATCGCTTTCTACCCTCAAAGCTTCGACAATTTCTTCCTTAAGATGACCCCAATCGTTCATTTCATCCCGCGGGGCAGATCCTTGCGCATTGCACCAAGCAAAGAACCCACACTCACCATACCCACACTTATAATACAACCTACCTGGGTTAGAGCTCGATTCCGAAACCCTAATCACAGCTCTTACCCCACACTTGTAATTTCTGTTCTTGTACCGTAGGTTCAATGGCTCGACATTACCAGGGCCAGAACTCCCAGACATCGTTAATGTCCGATAGCTTTCAGAGGACCTGGAAGAGATGAAGATGGAGGAACGATTTTGACTAAATTAAGATGTGAGTGATTTTGAGGGAGAAATTTCTAGGGTTCTAGCGAAACCCTAGAAAAAATTCAAACGTTTAAAAGGAAAGGAAATTTTGGAGAAAGATGTAAAATGAATTTTGCCTTTTATATTTAGGATTTCAATTTTTTTTTAATATTCGTAGCCGGTTGCAAGAAACTGGCTGGAGACAGTCAAAACTAACGGAAAGTTAGTTTGACTGACGGTAGAGGCCTGCATTTCATTGACCTTTAGTTCAGGGACCTCCATTTGAATTTTTTTAGTCTAGGGGAGGAGTCTGTTTTTCGGCCTAAGTTCAGGGGGATTTTACACTATTGACCCATAAAGAAATCATTGTTTTTCCAAAGTGGGTGTGAACATTTGGTTTAGAAATCAGTATGGTTGGTTGCATAGGATTAGGAAATGATAGTGTTTTTGATTTCTTCAATGAATAAGGAAGTAGGTAAGTCAAATGGAGGAGGATTTGCAAGATAGGGTTGAAAATATTGTTTAAAGGCAATACCATCAGGTAAAATTCGAAACTTTTTGAGTTTAGTAAAGATATCAATGCCAAGAACCAAATATTTACCAGGAAGGGTAGAGCCAAGAACTTGAGTTGTGATTGAGAATCCTGGAAAGAACATGAGTGTGATAGTGCGACTTATAAGATTTGTTGAAAAGACCTCATTATTGGTCGTCCGAAAATATTGCTGATATGGTCGCTAAAAGTTTGGAGGTAGAATGGAAGAATCCATTATACTTTGAGATGCTCCAGTATCAAGAAATACAGTAAGATGAATGTGCCGATCATATTTGCCTGGAAGGACTATGACTGACATCAGAAGTACTGCTTGTGAGCTCATGAGGACTGGTAGTTCCATGAGGTAGAGATCGTCATTGGATTCTGTGGAAAAACCAATGTCATCATAGTCTTCCAAGACTAGAAGAGACTGTGGTGTCTGTTCATCATCAATAGAGAAAAGAGACTCGAGATCATCATTGTTGACATCGATGCCGGTGTATGAGTATATTTCTTCCGCGAGTTTTGTAGTGGAGGTACATTTTTTCTAGCATTGTTTTGTAAAATGACCCTTATTTCTACAAATGAAGCAATGATCAAACTTCTTCGAAGATTTGCGTCGGAGAAACCGCCATCGTGGTTTCGTAAATGTTTTGAATCGTTTATCTTCTTGCCTAGATGTGGCAATGGATATGCTTTCTTGTAATATTTCTTCTTCTTATCATGGCAATGAAAAGTCTATTATATTGGGCATTTGATTGTTAAGTCTAGTCTTTTGCGATAGAAGGACTCTCTTTGAGGAATAATTTGATTAGATTTTTAGTTGCATAAAGCTTTTCCAAAAATTTAAGCATGGACTGATATAGTTCTCTCAAAGAGGCATCTGTGGCTTGTTTACCTTGTGCTTTGAGCGTCCGGAGAATTTCATCACTGATTTATTCCGGAATGGAAACAAGAAAAGCTTGTTTAAGGTTCAGATCTGTCGGGCCACCAAGGAGGTAGAATTTTTTCATCATGTAGCGATAGTGATAGATTAGATCTTTGCAGTCAAAAGAACACCACTTTATTTTAAAAAATTCATCACGCCGAAGATCAAGATAGTCTTCATTTCTCCCAAGGAATTCTTGATGGATAGCATGGATGGCTGCTGTAGCTGAAGGAAGTTGAAAGAACTGCAACTGTTGATATTCTCCTAAGGAGAGCCACCAATCATGGAGCATGCCCACAAAATGCGAGGCAAAATTATGGAGAACAGGATATAGCGTAACGCCTAGTTTAGAGCTGTCAACATGAATCCATGCCAGGAATTCATCAAGTCGTTCGCGCCACTGGGATGACGGTACATCATCTAAACCAAAATTAAGTTTAGAGCCGAAAGAAAAAGATGGGGGTGGAGGAGCATCTGAAGTACTTGGCGGGAGATCATCATCATTAAGAACAACTTCACCATCGAAATCAAGAGGGGGTTCAGTGTGATATTGTAGAGGTTGATTCATGAACTATGCTGGATATGAGTGATCAGAAGTAGGGGATGACTCTGTATCATCAGAAAGATCGATAGTGGATAAATCTAAATCAGAGTCAGAATCTCTGGTTGTAAGCGATATTTGTGGCAGTTGAGAACATTGATGAAGGAGATTTGGAATAGGATTTTGAGTTGTTGACTTGATCATCATCTGTTCTTCACATTCTAGAATAGGAGACAGGTCTTCTGTGACAATAACTTTTGACTTGCCAGATTTTGTACAAGAATATTTTTTGGAGTTATGAAGCTTATGGATATGCGTTTCATAGGTTCTATAGTATTTGGTTATTTTAGCTAGGTCAGGGATGTAGAGTGTTTGAGTTAATGGGGGATATGAATGTGTTTTCTCCCATGATTGGAGTGGTGTGGAAGAAAAGAGAGGTGTGGGTGATGTGGGTGGTGACTGTGAAGATTTTTCTCCTTTGAGAATTTGGATTGGAGCTTTAAGAATCGAGATCTCCTTTTCTTTTTGTTTAGCTTCAAGACTCGGAGGTATCACAAAGTTAATATCATTTTCAACTTTGTGTTAAGTGAAGTTGAAGCTGCTTCAATAGTTGGGTGTTGGTTGTAAAACCTGTCTGTAACTTCTGTTCTATTTTATCAACACGGGTGATAACTGGGCTAGAGCTGTATTTTGAGTAAGAGCGTTGTTCGTCTGCTAATTGAGAACAACTTCTGTTGCGAAAATATATTGTCAGCCATCTTCTGCGTCTCTGGATATTGGTGTAGAGATTTTTGGCATCCGTCTATTTCCACAATCGTCGATAGTTTCCTGTAGAGGGAGAAAATCTGTGGGTGAAAACATAAAAAAGGTATTGTATCACCAGAAGTGGGGGATCCTTCTGAATCTCCTTAAGGGTTGTCTAGTAACAAGGTAAAGGGTTAGGTGATGGAGGTGAAGGTTTGGACATCGGTGGTTGACAAGAGGACAGAGGCGGTGTGGTGAGAGGATATGAAGGTGGTGCGGAATATTTGACAAGATAATCAAATTTTTCGGAAGGCTATCCAAGGGTGTCAATCTCGGGGTCGCCTTTGTCGTGGCGTACTGGGAGTTGTTTACAAGGTGGGAATGATTTCTTCTTTTGCCCTAGGATGGTACGGGACCATGCAATATCATCATCATTATTAGAATCGGCTATGATAAAATCCTAGTAGCAGTCATCACAATGACAAACATAAAAAAAACAGTGACCACGTTCATCCTTGAACACTGTGTCTGATCATTCTAGATTTTAACTTGTGCAATGAGGGTCATTCTTTGAGGATTTGTGTAAACAACAAACATAGCTAAAAAGATACAGTAGGCACCTAGTACGATCTCAGTTTAATAGTAACTCTTTGATATTAAAGTGAGTGAGTGACTTAATTAATCCCCGCTTGACAAACGAGGTGTCTTAGTTAAGAGTTGTCTTCCCCTAATCAAAATCAATCAACTTAGTAAACTCTTTAATCAGCAAAGTGCTAATTGGTTAGGATTACTAAATCGAGTGTCTTTCTAAGTAGTTTGAAATAGGAGGAAAGTAGGAGACTTAAGGTAACTGAAATCTATAGCAACTCTGTAATTCGGAAACTAAAATTCTTACATCAATGATCAAATGTTGTCAATCATATTGCCTAGCTAAATTTTTTACTAGGAATCTCTTTTTAAATTGTTAAAACGTTAATTCACTTTTTGTGTTTTTATATACACGTTTCATATAAAAAATATAAATGAGGCAAATAAATAATTTTTTTTCTACTTCTAAAAAGAGGCAGACATTTAAGAACGGAATAATACTTTTTTTCCCGGTTAGTCGTCGTTATAGACTTATGTGGCACAAGTTGCGCAATCGAGGAGGCTATTGATAATGCATTAATCTTGATTTTGTTGCACCAGTTAGGAAAGTTAGGGAGGGACCAACAAGCAGGTTAGGTCAAGGGCGCCCACCGACTAGTAGCGGCACGCGGAAACGGTTGGCACACGCTGGAAAGAAAGGGTTCCTGCGCACTCCAGTAAACCAAATGTTAACTAGGATGAAAGGAAAAAATTATAATAAAACAGAAAACAATACTAAAAAAACCATAAAAAAGTCTTCACTTTAAAAATCGATCACGAATATAGTTTATCTTATATTTTTTAAAAATTAAATAGAGAATCAGTTTATGATATTATAGTTTTCAAAACTGATGGTTAAAACAATTAATAAATTAGTCATTCAATAATACTCCCTTTCCTTCGGTTGTATTACTTAAATTTTGAACTAAATAAATGATTAATCACGATTTTTGAAAAAAATTTAACATTAAATAATTATATATATTTTTTATATTAAACAATCAAAATTCATCTCTTTTTTATAATCAAATAAATTAATCATAAACTAATTAGAAAATTATATTAAAAAATTAACTAATTAAAATTCATCTTGCTTTTATAATTAAATAAATTAATCATAAATTATCTAAAAAATTATAAAAAATTATTTATTTAAAACCAAATATCTCTTTAAAATATCAACTAATTAAAACCGAAGGTGTATTTTTTTTAAATAAAAAAAATGATTAAATTTCATATTGGAGTGTGGTTTTTTTAACACTATATATATAATCATTTAAGTATCTACAGTTCACACACGCCGTACAAACTTTTTTTCCTCCACCTCCCACGTTTCCAGTGGGAAATCATTCTGTAAGGTCCCACCACTTACATTTATGTCTATCTAATACCAATAAAAAATTATCATTACTAAATGTCTCAAAGTAATAAATAGTAATAGACAAATAAAAGGTGGGAAAAAGTCTATCAACCAATTTAATAATAAAAATTCTCGGAAGTAAACATCTTTCGGAATATGTAGTACATTAATTATCTATCAATGTTAAAATATAGTGGTGACTCGAATTTAAATCTCATATTATTGAAATTGAAAAGGAGAAATGAGAATGGGTTTTCACTTTCTGTCATTCATTCATCGGGCCCAACAAGTAACTTTGTTGGAATTCTTTGATGGAGCCGTTGACTGTTCAAAACAAGTGGAACTTACAAGATCAAACTATTCAAAAGAAAATGTACCATAGATGGCATAGAACAAGGTGAAATCATCTTCATCTATTGACTACAAATCCGAAAGAAAAATTACAAGTACAGCATTCTCTTTTTGTTTTTTTCTTCTGTTCATAGCTACAACGTGTTATGTGCAAGATAAATTACACAAGGATCGTGTGTATATCGAATCTAGACTTTTGGTTCCTCTCTTCCTGATGCTATATCATCATTCTGTCAGGATAAAAGTCTGAAAACTACAACCTTTTCGTGCGTGTTAACGTGTGCAAGATCAATCTTTACAAGAAACCTGTTGAAATCTCAATAGGTCACATACAACACAATAATATCCGAGCTGTCCAGAGCTTTGATGGGTTCTTTCAGCCTTCCACTTTTGAGTTAAATAATTCAGCGCTGTCAGCCCTATCGGCTCATATAATCTTGCATTGCCGATAACATGAGAATCAACTCCAGTAGATACCTAAAAGTTAACTATCTGCGATGGTTTGATTATCAGATTCTTCATGTACACAAGAATCCTCAACGTACCTTGAAGTGAGAGCTGTTTCATGAGCAGAAGTTGCTTCAGGTGTATCTTTACTTTGATCAGACCCATCATGTACACCAGGATCCTCCGAGTACCTTGACGTGAGAGCTGGTTCATGCGCAGAAGTAGCTTTAGGTGTTTCTTCATTATCGGCACCATATTCAGAATCTGAGCTCTCATCCATATCCTTTCCCGGAGAGTCAAGTTGAACACACTCAGCAACTTCACTATTGTAAATTTCTAGATCATGGATCATAATAGAACGTGCCAAGTTTTCTTTCTTAACAACATTCAAAACAAACCCGTTAGAGAACCTTTCATGCTGCAAAAGATCACCTTCAGAGACCAAAATGCTGGAACCACTTGTAGATGTCCTGCTGCTGGTATCCCTCGCATCAAATTCACTTCCCAAATTTCTATCTGATGTTGGGCTCTGATTTCTTGAATCCCTTCCTCCTGTCTGGACCCCTGGAGAGCAAGGATGAGCAATTGAACCTTTGGCAAAATCAATATCAATTTCTAGATTCTGGACAAAGTCAATGAACTTATTTGCAGAAGTAGTTCTCATCAACGGCCCTCCAGATCTCGTCCAAGAACTTAAATCAGCATTTTCAGACTCACTATCACTGCCATCATGTGTGTTGCGACTGATCCGCGAATTTCTATTAGAAGATGTTCCTCCTCCAGGCCCAGCAAGCAGTTCTTCATCAAGTGAGCCAGTTGAATTCTCTCGAGCAATGCAGTTCCAAGATGGAATTCTTTTTGAACCACTAAATCTCACGGTGCTGGTAGCTATGCCAGAATGGCCATGAGAAGCAGCAGCAGCTCTCTCAGCACTCCTTTTGAGCCTACGCATGTGGTTGAGAATTGTGACACACTCGTCAAGAGCAAGCTCAATCCCACAGTTAGCTTTGATGGCTGAAAGCTTTTCCCATGTGCATCTTCGCCCTTGGTTTGCTGCCTTTTGAAGCTCTGAATGAGTTGGGTTTTGCAAAATTTTTGAGTACTGCATGGTCAACAAAATTGCAAAAGCTTTCCTTAGTTCACGTGAGACGAGGAATAAACAATCAGAAAATGAGCTGAAAGAAATGTCCATAGTCATGCCGAATGCTCAAGAACTTTATACGCTTTACAACTCTAGAAAGCCAAGTCAATTGATTCACGGCATTGCTACAATTTACACTTTAAATTTTCCATTAAACTGAAGCATAAAACCATTGATATGCATGTACCTGAGCAAGCGTGGCAGGCATAACGACAGTGACATCACCCTCCCACTCCTGAGCAAAAAGCTTCGCAAGTCCTCCTAAAGGAAAACCAAGTTCCAGTACTTGATGGCATCTGTGCTTCACCTCCATCTCAACGAGATGAGCAAGCTACAAGGTTGAATACCAAATGGATTATATATTTCATCAGATCAAATAACACAGAGACAAACCCAGAACGGGCAAATCACAAGTAAGTCTTGAGGCAAGGACTAAGCAGTAAGAATCAGATGCACTTCATGTATCAATGATTGACCTCATAAATGACAAAGGATGCAACAGAAATATAGCCCATGTATCAATGATTTGTGATGCCAAATGCATTTTCGTAGTTTGGGGTTCTCCTTTTTTACTTTCTCCCCGCCCAAGATTGGAATGGAGTTAATCATGGTCCAGTGTAGCATCTGCTGTGATAGTTGCTTTTTTTTTACCATCTGAGAGGGAGTAATCAAACCTGATGTGAAAGTAACGGCTTTTTCAATCAATTCACCAGTTTAAAACCTAAAATCCAACATTTTTATCCTGCCTATTTCTTTAGTCTCTCTTCGAATATAAAATGAAAGCTCCTTACATCTCAACACGTCACGGATATATGAAAACCAACAGCAGTAATGGTAACAAGACTATTATGACTTTTAAGCATTGGAAAACCAGTTCCACCTGTGAAACACTTTCGAAGTGTGCTTGATGGGAAGACTCATCAAAGACATAAGAAACACTAATATAGGAAATAGTTTTAGTTAGTTATTTCCTATAATTAGCAGAGACAATTTTAACATACAGAACGTTGTTAAACCTTACTTGCTGGAAGACACACCATACTTCTGGAATTTTTACTTTAGAAAGTCACTCATTTGCTATGAAGGCATTTCTTATAGGTTCAAGAATGTTTCTTATCTATGACGGTGTCATTGCAATCATCCGTTATCTCCTTTACCTATTTCACTATGCTGTTCTCATCTCTCACCCTCTCCTATAGCCCATCAAGAAAAGACTAAAGGCAATTCATTTAACATGACAGCAACGAAAACGTAGAAAATAACAGACTTGCTAAATAATGAGGGCCACAAAAAGCAAGCTTGAAGAATTTGGACAAACCTTTGCAGCGAAGTTACCCCCATAAGCCCTCACCACATCCTTCAGCCTTAACAATGGTGAAATATGAGGGTTTGCCTGACTCACAATAAAGTGATTGACATTGAATAGTTCCTTCAATTGCATCATTGGTAAATCGATCTCCAAGCTACCATCTCTCCACCGACGCCCAGAGGAGCCTGAATCCTCTTCAGGATCCAGATTAAAGGGTGGATGATATGGACGAAGTTCTCCACTCCTGTCTTTAGCCATTAGCTCCTGGGCTTCAAAAAGGCCAGGAAAGGCGCAAGAAGCACTTACTGCACTCCATATAACCACGTGAGGTGAAGTCAGGTAGTTAAGGCATCTAGGGGGCTCATGTTTCCTAGGCGAGCAAACTGTAATTGCAAGAATTCGACCAGTCATATCATATGCCTCCTGAAATGTAAGATTACTTGTGAGATGTCTTAGCATCCATTGCAGCTGTCGAATTTCATGAAGAGCCCCTTGCCTCATGATCCTCTTCACGACCGTAAAAATCCCACCCATCTGATCAAAAAATTGCAATGAGTGCCAAGAATCCTCAAAGAAACTTTGCAGCTCTGGCCACGACCTAGTTGCAACTACAGAACACACAATGGATCCCACACTGGAACCAGCAATTATACGAGGCAAAAGCTTATGGTCAACCAGTGTTTTAACCACACCAATATGGAAGGATCCAAGGGAAGCACCTCCACTCAAAAGCAAAGCTGTTCTTCCAAAAGCATGCCTAGTTTCATGCATGAAAGAAAGCTTCTCTTCTAGAGAAAGCTCCTCTGAATCTGAATCACAAACCATGCGCAACTGTGTTGACACCTCATCAATATACTCTTTTATAAGCCTGGGCACTTGAAGCTTACCCTTGTGAAGCTCTGGGTTACACATATTACCAAGATTCCTAATAAGATCAGCTCTCATGCAAAAGATTATATCTCTGAGAGATGCCTCTTGGCGGCGATGACGAAGCTCTTGAATCTTGTTCCTCACTAGTTCTTCATCATATAGATCTGATTCATTCAACTTTGGAGTCTCCTTATCAAGCATCTTAGCAGCATGAGCCCACTCCTCATATGTCACTGCTGTTCTCATCATGTTCCTCCAAAATTTCCTTCGATATGCCATCTCAGCTTTCACTTTGACATTCGTATACCGTTTTAGCATAAAAGCTATAATTGTAACCATGGCCAATATCCCTTGCGGGTTCCTTGGATGCAACCACGACAGCATGGGTGCCAGCATGTCACACACTCTATAAATAAAATACAACAATACATGGTAGATTTGATGCCTTAAATGTGACATAGACTTGCAGAATAGGACTCTGAGAGCAATGCTCCTACCAATGATTGATGAAGGTCCAATTGGAAAAGGATCAACATTGGCCTCATTACTTATATCCATATCTTAGCTAACTCCAGAAGCTGGACTTTACCTGGCTGATGAGCTCTCACAAAGCTCAATTACCTATAAATGGACAGCAATATTTTCTCAGAACAACAAATGCAAAGCAATAATAAAAGAAACTCCTTTAAATTTCATACAGCATGAGGATGTAAGAGGCAAGATTTGACAAAGAACATATCTATAGTATTCTGTAGTTCTCACTAGGCAATAAGAAAATGGCCAATCAATGTGAATTCTTAATTTGGAAAAGAGTCAATCAATGTGAATTCCAAATCAAGAAAGTGAAACTCCTTTGCAAGGTATGAATAAGAGAAACAAAAAACTAGCCTCTTGGTCTTGCTCAGGCACTCCAAAGCAACGAGAAAGCCAACTCCAGGACGGGCTTTGAGTTCGAAACCCTAAAATTCTCAGCTACCACCAACAAAATTAGCCAAATGGGTCCTCAAGATAGGAGCTCAGAAACCTTTACAGACGTCAATCTCCAAGAAAACCAGAACAATGCAAGCATAAAACAAAAAAAAAGGGAACTAGGTCTCCAATTTCTACTCAGGAAATCGCAGAGGATTTTAAAGAAACCAGATTTAAGATTTAAGATTTAAGAAAGAAAACCCAGATAACATGAATCCAGAAAGCAGATTTAAATAAAAAAAGAAGTGAACTTGGAATATAAAATAAGAGAAGAATTAGTAATGGGACACGTTGGGATTTGTGAAGGGGATAAAGATATAGATATGCTGATTTGATCACGTAACTTTCTGAGTAAAAGCAAAGACGAGAAAGAGGAAAGAGATGGGTTGACAAGAATGGATAGGATTTAACATGATGGTGACGTTGTTGTTCGGTGTAAATCAAAGGGAGGAGGTGACAGAAGAAGAATTGAAATGGACCGAATCCATCCGATATGTATTTTTTATGTTTTCTGAGAAATCATCCGATATGTATTGGCTTATTGGAACCGTTTTTATTATTAGCACCTCCGCAACTATCGAAAAATAAACACTTTAATTATTTTTTATTAACTATTTTTTTATTGTAAATAGACCCATTTATTAAATTTTTCATCTAAAATCTTAATATATTTACTTTAACCATATTTTTTGTTATTTTTTATTTTAAAAAAATTAGACAAACAGAAAAACAATTTTTTTAAAATTAAAAAAATCAGAAAAAATAAAAAAAATCCATAATTAAAATTTAAAAGTGATAAATATATTAAAAAGTTATAAAAAATTAAAAAATATTCAAAAAATGAAATTAATAGCGATGCATTTATTTTTTCCATTTTTCGATTTTTTCATCAAAAGTTACTACTTTTTGTAATTTTAATTCATCTTTTATAAATCTTTAGAAAATTATATATTTTTTATTTTTTTATGAATTTTCTTTTGTTCTTTTCGATTTTTATTTTTTAGCAAAATAGTTATGTTCATATATACTTAACAATCATTAAGTTAAAAATAATTTTTTAAATTTTATTTTGGAGTGTGATTTTTGTGGTGGATTAAAAAAATAAAAAATAAATGGTCAAACCAAATATGTTAGGGTTTTGGATGGAAAAATTAAGAAAGGGGTCTGTTTAAAAAAAAAAAAATAATTAGGGGAGTTAAATCCAACAAAAACTTATTAAGGGGTTTATTTGCCAAATGATAATAATTGAGGGAGTGGTGGTGTTAATGACATTTTTTTTTATAATTACATTTAAGAGAAAAAGGTAAAATTCACTTATGGATTTGTACCATATGTCAAGATAAGTCCCTACATTTATAATTAAATCAAATAAGTCACTGTATTTATCCACTTGATCTACATTAACTACTCTCTTCTAAAAATAGTTATACACTAAAAAAAAATTACCCCTTCCAACAAAGATACATAGGGATTAATGGTGGAAATAGAAGGCGATATGAGACTGCTAATCGTGAGAATTGTCAGAACAAAGGTAGTTATGGGAAGGCTAGCCGTGCTGAGAATAAGGCAAGGACATAGAAGGGAATGGTTTGGGTGTGGAAAGGAGAGATCGGTGATGGTGGTTCGATAAGAAACTGTGGAACTCCTTGTAGCTCGTTGAAAGGTTTAGACTGATTTTATTGGTAAATAATAGTATTATATTTTATTAATTTTCTATTATATGCCTGTTGTTCTTTTGTTTTGTCTGATGTTTTCTTTTTTAATATAGTATACTGCAACATATGTTCTGTTTGTTGAAGAATGTCATGTTTACTATCACTTCTAGATGAATTGTTCAAGAAATTAATGCAAATACACCAAATAAAGATAGAAAGATTGCAGGGAACACTAAATAAATCAAAGAAATCTTTAATTGATGCCAATAAGTGGCCAAAAAAATGTAAACTTTGTTCATTCATTTGAATCAACTGTGAAAATCTACTGTCATTACGCATTCTACATAAAAAAAAACTATTGAGTTTGAACAATGTTTGATCAAACTTTTTACTGTTTTGTTCACTCATAGCAGTTGCTTTGTTAAAAACTTCTGCTTTGTTCATCACAGACACTTGATTGAGACCATCCATGGCAATACTAGCAGACTCAAGTAGAAGTTGCTTTGTTGCGTCTGCCTAACTCTGCTGCAGAGAAGATACAATCAACTTTCACATCAAACAGGAAATTAAACCGTGTCCAATCAAAGGCTATAAAGATGTGTTACCTAATCACATGATGACACATATTTTTTAAAATTGAACATGTTATTTCATACTCCCTCCGGTCCGAATTGTATAACGTTTTGGGTTTTACTTTTACTGTTCATTGTACTTGTATTTTTAGTGTTAAATCTACTGAATATTGGGATGCGAGGAAGTCATATAATTCGGACCAGAGGGAGTAGTTGAATGTCTTCATGTGATGCTCGATCATGTTGTGATAATGAAGTGACAAACAAGTCCCAAGATGACATTTCTGATTGAGACGGAACAATCACATTAGATGTGTGACCAATTTTAGAATATATAGGAACATTCTTGAATGCCTTAGACTTTGACATTGGCAACTTGTTAGAATACCCAGGAACTTCTTTAACGTTTGATTGCTTTACATTACTAGCAAAGGATCCTGAAGCTACACTATTTTCAACTCGTTGTGGATAAGAACATTTAGAATGCCCAACAATGTTACAATGATCGCAATGTCGATCTTGTTTAACTTCTAATGGCGGGCCTTTACTACCTTTTTTTTCGCAATAATAGGGTCCTTGATGCTTGTGGCTTCATTTGTATTACTTGTGGCTGCCTTATGTGTTTCTTCTTGTTCTTTTGAAGCACTTTTAATAGAAGTGGTGAGCTTTTTAATTTCAGTTTTTGCCAAAACAGAACCTTCTGGTGTCTTTGAAGCAGTGTAGCATAATTGATCACACAAGGTGCTTAAATAACCGTATCTGATTGTAGGATCAATCTTTGCACTATGTGATTTGAAATTCTGCAACTCACCATGCAATTTTACTTCCATATTCCATCGCCTCAAAATGCAACTTGGAGGTATTGTCTTCAATTTTAGTGTTTTCATCACAAAAACATATGATGACAAGGAATACCACCAGATTCAAACAATTTGCATGACCAAGTTGTAGGAACAATCGTTGTGGTAGTGCACCATCTTGTGAGAATTGTGATTGTTATAACTTGACAAAGTAAAGGTGTAATACCCATTGATACGATCACGGGTCATATGAGGAACGATCCGGATGGGATTGTTGGAGTAATAGGACCTAGCTTTGAGTTTCATACACAAAATAATACTAAATTGGGGAAAGGTATAGGAACAAGCGGAATGACAGGCGCAGCGGAATGGAAAGAAAGCGAAACAAAGAAGATGAAGAGATGTTACCGGAGGACGAAAAAAGGATAGAGGCTTGAACACAGCAAGGATGATCGAAACAAACTTGATTCTTGATATTACTCGGATCAATAACGAGTGAACAGTACTCAGATTACAAGTGGATTTCCCAAAGAAAACTTAGTGAGGAGTATTCTCAACTCAAACAAGCTATCCCAAGGAAATAAGAGTCTAGGGTGAAAATGGGAGGAGTAATCTCACTCAACAAATTCTCACTCAAGCTAAACTAAAACTAATGAAATGTTTTAAGTCTAGTATTTATACATACAGAGGACGAAATAAACTAAATGGGCTTCAAACCCCTGACCGTAGCTTTATGGGCCGATGAGGCCCATATTGGTATTTCAAAATGGAGTTCCAGAGGACTTTTCTCTTCCGATAATTGTCACGCTTTATGGAAGCTTTCCTAGAGGCCTGTCGAGTGGTTGCTGACAGGGCTTAGTGTTAACGCGCTTTCGTCAGTTAGTATGATACCGGCTCTGGCCTGATTTCATGTTGTCGGTGAGATTTGGGATGCTTTCGTCAGTCGGAATGTTGTCGAACACCGTTTGCTTCCATGTTCCCGATAGTTCATGTTCCAGGTAATGAGCAATGGTTGTCAATGTTCTTTCTCTAGTTGTATGCATAGGCTCCCTCATTTCTATTTCAAGCCAAAGTGTTAGCTTCTTGGCTTGATTTCTGGTTATCGACCTGTGACATATCGGGGCCTCGTCGTTGGATACATGCTGGTTGTTGGCTCGGCCGCTGGTGGATGTTTCGGAAGTGACGTCCTCGGCCATGATCATATCACCCATTGTTATCAACCTTACCATCAATGCTATAAAAAAAAACTCCTTCATGATCTTAGCTCAAACCATAAAAAAAAAATCTCGTGTGAATACGTCCACTGCATTTTGCTCGATGTTGTTAAGATGTGTACTTAATATCGGTTTTGTGTGAAAAGTCTCGAAATCAAGTTGCTTCTCCTTATTCCACAATCTAGAAAAGCCTCTATCAAATTGTCTTACAAACTCAACCAATTTAAGTCTACTTTGCAAAAAATGATTTAAATACGCATGCATCCCCTCACATCGTTGTGTGCTTCATATGCCAACTAAAAAAAATCCAACAAAGAATGCTTCAGCCAATCTATCATGATCATCATATATAGAAGACACCCATTCATTCGTTTGAAATCCAAGATTTGTAACTCTTTTCTTCCAAAGTTCTTCAATCTCATTGGTATCTTTTATTGACTTCAGGCACTTGCCGAAAAAAGGATGAAATCTACTGTCATGGATGTTTGACTGTGCATTCCTTTCAAGATGCCAGCAACATAGCCGGTGGAATGCTTGTGGCATAACTTTTTTTTATTGCTTCTCGCATAGATTTGTCTCCATCTATTATCACAGCAGTAGGCATTTTCCCGTTCATAGCTTCAAGAAGTATTTCTAGCACCCACACATAAGTATACATTTACTCATTGGGAATTAGAGCACAAGTAAAAACAACAGTACACCTGTGGTGGTTAGTGATACGATCCTAGGATCGCATCAAGCCTTAGAGCGCATCTACGCCAAGAGACAAGTAGCCATGGAACTAAAGTACGCAAAAGTGCACGCTATGAGAGCCTTGGAGAGCCAAGTAAGGCTAGCAAGAGCCCATAGGTCATAGTTAAAGGTCAGCGCACGAGGGAGACGCGCGCTAGGACAGCCAATGCGCGAGGCGCATGCGCGAGGCGCATGCGCATGAGGATGCAATAGAGTCAGCCCGAGCCAAGGTGATGAAGATCAACTCCGAATTGACTTCTGGACAAAATACAAGACCCTTCTGTGTGTTAGGAAGGACGAGGCCAAATTTCAAGTCAATCGGATGTGGGGATCAAAAGTTGGCCTGAGTCAACTTTTAGTCAAGCGCTAGGCGAGCGCACAAATACATAGACGGACTGACTTCAAGCCAAAACGCAAACCACTCAAGCGTTTGGAGTAATTCCAATTGCAATATGATTCTAAGTCCAGAGGCTAGTTCGTGTCAATATTTGAGCTGGAACGTACGAGCGAATTAGAAGATGGCTCAATTAGAGTTTGCATCGGGCAAGGAAACTAGGAGTCAAGGTGCGGCTTGACTAAGTGAGCGATTTGAAGCTTAGTCAAGATTCGATTAAAGAGGAGAAGATTCCAGAAGTTAGATAGAGTTAATAATGTATTTATTTTATTTAATTAATTAAGTTAGAGTTAAGATAGAATTAGGAGTTCTAGTCTTAGTGAAAGTCAAACTTGTAAGTTTACTAGTTTTGTAACACTTGTACTTTTTGCGCCTATTTAAAGGCAGCGTTTGTTAATAATAAATCAGCAAGAGTTCCCACAAATTCCATATACCAAATAATTCGTTTCCTTTCATCTACCTTCTTGTTCTCTTGGTCCAGCGGAGCAAGCCGCTTATCTTGTGTAACTTAACCATGGCATTATAGGGATAACGTGTGGCTCGCATGACATTTACGGAGATAAGCGTAGGAGGTGCGTGACGGTTACCGAGTGTGGCATTTACGGAGATAAGTGTGGAAGGGTGCAAGGGATCGTATTGGCGTGTCACTGGGCTGATCGTTAATTGCTAGCATTCACGGGGTTGAGTGTTGGTTTGCTTGCGTTCACGGGGCTGAGCGTTAAGTGTACGGGTGGCTATGGGGATAGGCGTGCATATGCGGGCGGCTACAGGGCTAGGCGTTCGTGGAGATTATGGTTTGGCTCAAACGGAGATTTGCCAACCATTAACCTCAACCAACCTGAAGGTGGATTCCTTCAACCTATCTATCAAAGACCGAGTGTAAGGTGGGATCTTACAGATTATTTCGCGTCCCGAACCTATAGAAGAACTAGATCGGTATTGAGTGACCTCGGGTTCTAACCTAGCACCTAAGGATCGCATCAGTTAGTGCCGACGAGTACTACGAATGACATTTTATAAGCATTGGTCTTATATGTGGTGTCAAAAACCAGTACATCATTTTCTGTTTTCTCTTTCTAAGTGTTTAGCTGCTCAAAAACCTTCCCGACAACATATCCATTTTCAATATAAACATACACCATCTTGAAAATTTATGTTACGAATACGTATACCAAATCCCATTGCCTTCGCATAAGTAGCATAATTTTTTTTCGCACGTGAACGTCGATGAATCTGATCATAAGCGAGACCTTGCTCGACGGTCAATGAAGATAGGGTTGAAATCACGCATTTTGTGCCAACATATATGTCATTAAAGGTGTTGCTCCCAAAAAAAAATTTCGGGAAAAATTTAGGAGATGGAGTATAGTAGTGGCTTTCACAAGGAATTACTCTTCTCCATAATTTATGACTTTGGTATTTTTTACCAAAAGAATAAGAAGAAATTGCACGGATTGAAGCAACAACTAGAAGTAGATTTGCATATCGTAGAAATAGCTTTTGTTTTGGAGGTGACAATAATAGTTGATTTGCAGGTCTTTTGTTAAACATTTTTTTTAAGGTCAATTGACTCAATTCAGAATAACAAATTTTAATCAAATTTAAGAGTTATTTATGAAGAGGACTTTTTGTACCCAAAAAAAAAAGTAGAGGATTTTTATATTAATTTTGCTGTGAAAAAATGTTTTAACTGTAGCTTTTTTTGAATTATTTTTTATTAGGAACATAAAGTGGAAATTGAATAGTTAAATTTTTTTTTTGATATTTTTAGAAATTTAAACTTATCTGGATTTTCTTTCAAAATATTATTCCTTTTTTGGATCTTTTTTTGCATATTTTTGCGAATTTTTTGAAATTATGAAATTAAATT
The DNA here is from genome assembly GCA_963691705.1 of Viola odorata. Lineage (NCBI taxonomy): Eukaryota > Viridiplantae > Streptophyta > Magnoliopsida > Malpighiales > Violaceae > Viola > Viola odorata. Next base: position 41,314,638 of record OY829544.1, read on the forward strand.
TTTTGATTTTTTAAGTCATTTTTGGAGTTTTTTAAAGAAATTTTAAATATATTTTAATTTTTTTCTGAATTTTTTTTCCTATTTGTTGATTTTATGGAATTTCTTTTTTTAGCTTTTTTTATATATTTGGAGGTATTTTTTTTTATTTTGGTAAAATTGTGCATAAAAAAATTACAAGACCATTTTAAGAAAAATAAACAGATTATGGACCAAATAACTAACTAATGGCGGTCAAATAACACTATTTGTCAAACTTAACTGGAAAATTGGATGCTTACGTGCCATTTGAGCTACCGAAGAAAAGTTGGGAGCAAAAGGGGCAACTGTGCAAAAAGTTGGGTACTATTTTGGTATTATGCAAAAATTGGGGGAAAATCTGATATTACCCTATAAAATTGGGTATCAAACTGATTTTTGTCCTCTCTCTTTTTGTAACAGCTACATTGTCCTCTATGCTTTATGTCAACGGCAAAAAAACTCCTAAATTTTCAAATTTTTGATTTATTTTTTAGGAGCAATGGAACTCTTCCTTTTAAATTTGTGGAATGTCTGTTTGGGGCCTCTCTGTCTTCCACACAATTCCTTGTTTAATTCACTTTAATTAGAAATAGAAATTAGATGAGATTTGAGATATGTTTTGGTTGATAGACCTTGCTACCACTCTCTATTAGATCGCGCTCCATCTTGTCAACAGACGGTAACTCTGACGGATTTGGATGGAAGGGTTAAATTAATATTTGGTAATATAGAGGATAAAGTATCTATATAGAACATAATTATGGAGTTAAAAAAACAACATTGTATAATAATTAATAGGACTATTGCACCTGCAAGTCACGTAATCTGATCACATGTATCAACGAAAGACAGTAAGAATGAAAACTTCTTCCAGTTTAATTTCACAATTGAAAAAATATGATTTCAACAATCCATCAAAATTTTATTTTACGAACTAAAAAAGCAATTTATGACCAAAAAAATAATTTTATTAAACCGAAAAGAATTGATTGATTAGACCGACCTGAACTGATTTTATGAGATATCCAGTCAAAAAAATCCCCAAATAAATTACACCAAAAGATTAACACCCCGAACTCAATCAAAAAATTAAATACCCAAATAAAAAATATAAATGAATCTGGTACCCGCCCATTAACAACCCTAATACAAAGATAAAATTATACACCGCAAAAATAGAAAGGCAAAGTAAACAATTAGAGGCTCTAAGGTAATCATACTTTGCCAAATAAATTTGCCCTTACTAATTATCACTAATGGCACCCATCAACATAATTAATGGCAATTAACTAATAAAAAGGTAGATCCATAATTTTAGAAATGGTTTTACGTTTTATTTCACATATTACAATACTTAAAATACGTGTCATGCAACTCAGTAGCAGTTCGATTTCCACCTAAAAAAATTCAATTTCTTTTTTGGTACAAACAGAAAGTAACTGCTTTTTCCAAAATGGAAAAATCTCGAAAAAATCTCCTTTTTAGAGATTTTTCTAAATTAACACTGAAAATTAGAAATGTCTAAAATCGAGTTTTCCAATTTTTTCAAATCTATTTTTCTAATTTTTTTTTTCTTCCCGCTCAATCGGCCCATCTTGTTAATCTAAAAAATAAACAATGGGAAAAAACAACCCAAAATACTATCAACCACTCACTTTTCTCTTCAAACCATTATCCCTTTCTCCTTTCTCTTTCAAGATCTGGTCGTTCTTCAAAAATAATGCACAACTTTCTCCTTTAACTTGCACGTTGCTGCCTCCTCCTTCTCCCCCCTGTGTGGTACTTCTGCTCTTTATGATCTTTACTTTATTCTTCATGATCTTTATTTTATTCTTTATTTCCATAATTAGTTTTCTTTTCCATGTTCTTTGTATATCGATCCTCTATTCGAATTTCTTGAAATATTGTTTCAATTGAGATGTAAATTTTAGTTTAATTGGCTGAAATTGTTTTGGCTTGTTGGTTAAAAATCATGCATGTAGTATTTTTTTACCAAAAATTATGATAATTGGTAATATATTCATAGAGATAAGTTTGAAATTATGAGAAATTGGTAGAGAATATTTGCCATGGGTTTGCTAATACATGATGAATGTCACCTCCTAGTTTTAATGATTGATGATTTAGATGGGAGGAAGAAATGATGGAAAAGATAAGTCTAAATGGTCCGACAAAAATGAATCGATATTTTTATCAATATTGTACGAGAGAGTTAAGAAAGATCCAAATGGTACTTGATACGATCCCAAGATGTATCACACGACTATATGGACAAAAGCATCAAGACATGATAGAGCAGATGGAGTCCGATCAGGGATCACAAAGGCTTGATGGAAAGCTCTATGTCTTATGTTTATTTTTTCCAAATTTCAGGACGTTTGGAGGAGTGGATCATCCAAAAGATCAAACCAACATTTTCGTTGATAGTAGTCCTACGCAGACAAGGACTCTAAGACGCATCAGGCGACTTCGTCTGAACCTAGCTGGCGCTGTATAAGTTTGAATCGTGCGATCGACCATGTTTTGGAAACTTCAGGATGTTATCATTCGTTTGGAACAAGTTTCAGACCATTTGGACCAGTGGTTTGAAAGTTATGCAAGTCGACATTATGGTGCGCAATGTGTACGCGAGATAACATACGACTTGAGATTTCGGCCCAAACCTTGGCCCGATGATGAAGAGCTCAACATGGGCTGCTAGAATGTATTTAAATATATTTATATTTACTTTAGTTAGTTAATTAGTTAATTAGTTAATTAAGTTATTTTCCTTAATTATAATTCCTTATAATTAGGGTTTGCTTGTAAACTCTTTATAAGGAGCCGTTTAGCTCCATTATTGAGTTGGCTGTTATTTTGATTAAATTGAGACTTTGTTCTTTCAAATTTCTGCCCATTGTTCAAGTGCTGAACCTTGTTCCTTCTCAAGTCCGCAATACTAGAGTCGTCAACAAGTAAAACTAAAATTGCATCCTACTTGTTCGTCTACCCTTGGTTGATATCCACAAGGGATATAGGCTTAGTGATTTGGCCAAGGACCCTCCCTTATTCGGACTAGGTTGGTTGGTGCTTAGCGATCAGCAGGCTTACGTTGTCTAGGTGAGTTATCTTATTCAGCATCGAAATCCATTTTGAACAACGATCAGAATTACGTGTTATGCATCCTACGCAACTAGGATTGTATCAGTTGGTAGCGGAGCTTAAGGCGTTCAAAGATTGGTAAGTATCTTTAATTGTTTTCAAGTTTTCATTGTTGAAATCGGTTTCTTCTTCTACTTCATTCTAAAACCGATTTCCTTGTGCGCTTAGTTCGTTACTTGAATAACAATTGATAGCATTTTCAGTCCAAATTGTTGCGTTGAAATTAGCTAAATTACTTGCGTTTTCTACCAACAAAAAGGTCACGAAACACAAAAGAGAGTCTGTTCAATTTCTGTAAAAAAAAAATAGCCCACCAAAGTGTCATGTCGAAATTGTATTTCAATATATATGTATTGAAGTCCGATTTTAGTGAAAAAAGGATCCGTTGGAAAGCTGTGTTTGTTAGGAGTCCGAATCAAAAAGAATCAAGTGATTCGGAGTCCGGAGTAAAAAGTTGTGATCTAAACACCAAACTGTGTTCGTAGTAAAAAAAAAAAAAAGAAAAAAAAGAGAAATTCCAAAAGAAAGAAGAGGAATTCGATTCTGCAATCACAAAAATATATAGAAGTGTTTGCGTTACAAAATTCAGAAGAGAAACAACCTTGGTGATCAAAATTCAGATTTGACAAGAAAACGAATTGAAGGTGCAATTGCATATTAAAAATCAGAACTGAAAATTGAAATTGCTTGAGTCCTTTCGAGTCAATTTGAGCTTTCTTTGATTCCTTGAAATTTCCTTCTACTCTACTTGTTATTTGTTTAATTGGTTGTTCTTGCAATTAATAAAATACCAAGTGTCAATAGTTATTTTGATGCTAGTTTTCCTTTGAGAGTCTTCTTGGAAGCCTATTCTTGAACTCTTGAGTCTCACTAACACTTGAACAATTGCAGGAATTTTTGAGTGAATTTTGTGAGAGCATTAGAGAGTTTTAAACATGAGAGTAAACACGTGAGGGAGTGCTAGGATTAGTGCAATTTTATGCTTTTATTTCGTGTTGTGACTTTCAGGAACTTTTAGATGTCTCAAGAAGGAGAATAACCGAATTTAGTGGCCACGCTTGCGGCACTCACCAAGCAGCTTCGAATGGTGACAGAGGGGCAATTGGCTACTAATGTTAAAGTAGCTAGACTTGCGAAGCTTGCGGCCAAAGTCAAATTAAGGGACAAGGCCGAGGAGCCACCTGATGGCGCGCCCTTTATGCGCTACGCAAACCCCAAGCGCAAGCCCTATATGCGCGCAGCAGCAACTGAGCGCCAAACACCTTGTAGACCATATTTCGAAAAGCATGAACATGCTAAAATACTCCGTATTGAGCATCATTTGAGTGTAAAAGGAAAGACATAAGTGAATGAGAAGGAGCCCCGAGAGAACTTATTCCACACTATTTGCAACGTTGCAGAATGGGGTTGTGTGCTGACTATTGATAAGGAGAGTTGCGCGAATTATGTGAGAGCTTTAGTAATGCACAAGTTGAACCTTCCCATGTCGACGCATCCGAAGCCGTATCTTTTGCGATGGATGGCAGATGGGAACGGAATAAAAGTGACTAAGCAAGTCTTAGTGAGTTTCTCCATTGGAAAATACAAGGATGAAATCCTTTGTGATGTCGTCCCTATGCAAGCGAGTCACATATTACTTGGAAGACCGTGGCAGCTTGATAGAGCAGCGAATCATGGGAGGAACAACGGTTACAAGTTGGTGAAAGATGGGAAGAAATTCACCTTAGCTCTTTTGACACCAACCGAAGCCTTTCAGCATCAACAAAGACTTGTTAAGGCCTATGCTGAGTTTGAGATCCAAAGAGAAATAGAAAAGAAAGAGAGAGAGAGAGATATTGAGTGTTACAAGAAAGAGAGTGAGAGTGAGTGTGTGAGAGATAAACATTCACATGAAAAGAGAAAGCATGCAAATGGTGAGTGTTTGAGCAATAAACATTCGCATGAAAAGAGTAAGCATGCAGAGGGCGAGTGTATGAGAGATAAACATTCGCATGAAAGGAGTAAGCATGCAGAGAGTGGCATTGAGAGGTCAAAAGGAGAGGATAATAAAAAGAAATTGAGTGTATATACCAAAAGGAGAGGAGTAAGGAATGCATAATATATGTGCAAAATTCATTTTGGCGCAAGCCCTTCAAAAATAGTTTTTTGGCCTTTGCGCTTACACCTCTCTAACCCTAATTCGTTTGAACCTTTTTTCCTATTGGAGTTTCTTCTCTTGTGCAGGTAATTAAAGATATATTTCCAGAGAAGATGTCCCCTAACCAATTGCCAATTAGGAGGATTGTGTATCACACAAAACATGTAGCCGGTTCGGCTAATCCTAGCTGCCAAGGTGATGTGCGTTTTTCTTTTCCTAATGCTAAGTCACTTGAATTTTCACATATATTTGCACCTTATATTCATTTTGCCATTGGTGATATTCATAATGATTATGTGTCTCAGTTCACAGGATTTGAGGGAGCTTCTTTCAAGTACAAGCGCTTATGTAAGCCGCATGATCCATTGCGCCTAGCTTTTACTAACACTAACACTTTCGTTTTCTCTTCTAGTGTTGTGTGTTCTCAAGTGCAGGGAAAGAACGAATTATTGGCAGCAATGAAGTACAAATTGTTTAAGCCGAAAGGAGGAAAAGGGACTTGCGCATCCATGGAGACTAGCTCGGTTAACCCTAACCGAGGAGGTAACATACGTCTTTCTTTCCTTAGGTCTGATTCATGTAAGTATGTGGACATCATTGATTTAACTCATTCTGAAAATAAATTAATTGATGATGGTCGTATGCAAAGGTCGAGGGCTAAGTCATACGCCTTTGAGGAGTACTTGCGAAAACGCAAGAGGTTTAACGTTTGTACTAGGCCAAATGATAAGATAGTTGTACCTAGAGCTCATTGTGATGATTTATCTCACTATTTTGGTACGATTGATGTTTCTAACAATGTGGATAAAAGGAAGTTGGGTTCCTTATGACATGTTTTGGTTTGTAAGTATGCCTTTACATGTGAGGAGTGTCTTCCGTTTATCTATTCCACTTATAACCGTTGTGCGCATGCTGATTCTAAATTGTTGATGAAACTTGTGTAAGCATTTGCTCATACGATACGATACAATTTAATGTTGCTGCCTTTGAGAGTATTGTTTAGCATAAGTGGCAGCAAGAAAATCGAGACGATGAGGACAACCCAAGTCCAAGCAAACATGACCTCTTGGAGCGATGAGCCTGTCCAACATGTTGACATGTTCAATAACATCGCTACCGAATTGAATTTAAGAGGTTGGTATAATTCATTTTGTGATTATTTTGATGAGTCTAACTTAAGGTATTGTACTGCAGGTCTAGGTACAGATTCGAGGACGAATCTTTTCGAAGGGAGAGGGAATGATGTGAATCCTCATACCAACCCTAGCGCGAGCACCTTGCCCTTGAAGCGCAAGAGATCGCGACTAAGGAAGCACGACAGATGGCGAGTATGCTTTAAGCATATAATTGTGAAGCTTTCGTGGGTAGATTATGCTGAGTGAGATTCGAGGACGAATCTTTCCGAAGAGGGAGGGAATGATACGATCCCAAGATGTATCACACGACTACATGGACAAAAGCGTCAATACATAATGGAGCAGATGGAGTCCGATCAGGGATCAAAAAGGCTTGATGGAAATCTCTATGTCTTATGTTTATTGTGTCTAAATTTCAGGACGTTTGGACGAATGGATCGTCCAAACGATCAAGCCAACATTTTTTTTGACAGTAGTCGTACGCAGACAAGGACTCTAAGACCCATCAGGCGACTTCGTCTGAACCTAACCGGTGCTGTACAAGTCCGAATCGTGTGATCGACCACGTTTTGGAAACTTCAGGATGCTAGCGTTCGTTTGGCACAAGTTTCAGCCTATTTAGCCCAGTGGTTTGAAAGTTATGCAAGTCGACATTATGGTGCGCAATGTGTACGCGAGACAACATACGACTTGAGGTTTCGGCCCAAACCTTGGCCCGATGATGGAGAGCTCGACATGGGCTGCTGGAATGTATTTAAATATATTTATATTTACTTTAATTAGTTAATTAAGTTATTTTTCTTAATTAGAACTCCTACTTCTATTCCTATTAGGGTTTGCTTGTAAACTCTTTATAAGGAGCCGTTTATCTCCATTATTGAGTTACCTGTTATTTTGATTAAATTGAGACTTTGTTCTTTCAAATTTCTGCCCATTGTTCAAGTGTTGAACCTTATTCCTTCTCAAGTCTGCAATACTCGAGTCGTCAACAAGTAAAATCAAAATTGCATCCTACTAGTTCGACTTCCCTAGGTTGATATCCACAAGGGATATAGGCTTAGTGATTCGGCCAAGGACCCTCTCTTATTCGGACTAGGTTGGCTGGTGCTTAGCGATCAACAGGCTTACATTGTCTAGGCGAGTTATCTTATTCCGCATCGAAATCCATCTTTGAACAACTATCAGAATTAAGTGTTACGCATCCTACGCAACTAGGATCGTATCAGTACTCATAATTTTAAATCTACGAATTAGCAAGACATGAATGAAGAAATGTACTTAGCTACTGGTGAACGATATGGACCAATGAAGTTGCAAGGTAAATACAATCGACTGAGATAAAAGCATCGCTAATTTTCAGATTTGTTAGACCATACAGGCGTCACCTACCAATCAAGTTTAAACACTGTGAATGCACCAGAAAATGTGTGGCAAATATTTTTCATGGTATGTTACGTTTCCTTACAAGTTTCTTTAGTAATTCATGGCATAAATTTTCTAAATTTTGATTAAATTCTTAATGTTGCTTATTTACTTTGCAGAAAAATAAGAGCTACAAGACATTTAAAAAGAAAGGATGTCTGAACTATGAGCTCCTTGGTCAAGTGTTTAATAAATCTACCGCTACTGGATATCTCCATCTTGCTTCTTCACAATTGCCGCCAACCTCAGTTGAAGAGCGCCAAAATGAAGAAGAGTTTATGAATTATGGTGTTGATGTACTTGAATATGGTAATGGAATTGAAAGCGAAAAGTCTGGTGGTGGGAGCTCAAAAGGAAAACGTGTTGTGGAGGATAATGTTCCAGGTTGTAGGCGTGTTAAGAAAGGAGGTTCTGATAAGTGGGACTCTAGTATGGAGATGCTCGCATCATCTGCAAGTGCTAAAGCTGAATATTTTAATGTTCATATTTGTAGTGTTCACGTAATGAACAAATAATTTAAGACTATTTTATATGTATTTTATTCTCATGAACGGAATTATTATATTTATATTTGATCTTTAACAAAATTAAAATGAGTTACCGTTTAGTTTATTAATCTTCTAAAAAATAATTAAAATCAAATTGATTAAACAAAATTAGTATTTTTTGTTTTTTTTTTAAAAAAAAAATTTAATTGTTAGGTGAACACGATTTTCAGTTTTCTAAAATCAGAAATATTTCTAAAAAACTGAATCAGAAAAAACAGAGATTTTTTCGGTTGTAAATAGGGTCTTAATAACTTCGATTAAAATGATAAATTAAAAAAAAAAAGTGTAGTACCTAAAGATTTTTGCTGCTGACGACGATGATGGAAGCTATGATTGCGGCCGGTGGTGACCAGTTCATTGTCCCATGTCTTTGAAGTTGGAGGGACCCAATTAAATGAATGTGCAACGCGTTTTTCTGTCACTCCCATGTTCGTTGGAACACAGTCACATACCCCAAAATTGAATAGTCAAACATTTTGTTTTGAAATTATTAAATAGGAAATGACTAAGTAAAATCTATTTATATTTAAATTAGTGATGTCAGAATAAGCTTAGGATATATGTTTTGGCGAGGCTTAGAACTTAACGCAATCCGTGTGCCTATAGAAAAAGACAAGAAGAGGGTCGATGATCAAATTGCTTGCTCTTACGTTTTCTTGTTAGAACAAGAAGATGGGCTCTCTATTTCCACTTTCCAGAATAAATCAAAAGGGTCATCAACACTTTTTTCTATGCTTTATGATATTAAACCTAACACATAAACAATTATTTAGAGTTGAAGGTGTGGTGTGGTTGTAAGGCCAATCAAGGCAACTTATACATATATACATACGCTGTCACTTAAAATTATATATTTTGGTACCCAAATTAATAACGCTCGAATGAGAATAATTTGATGTTTATAAAAGAAAATGCGAAAAGATTAAAATTGTAAGTTATACGTTAAAAAAAAAGTTTTTTATTTTTTTTATTTTTTTATCAACTGAACGGTAAAGTGTTGCCAAATTATGATTTCTACTTGTATGACCTAAAAATGGCATAATGGCATAATACTTAGTCAAGACAATCAAATTCCCTTAACCGATCTTGTGACCACGAAAAAAAAAAGAAGGAAATTCAAAGATAACATCCTTGGAATCTTTGATTTAGTCATCTTCAAATCAATCTATACTTCATCCATCAACTTCATCTCTAGTTGAGTAGTGACTGGAAAAATGATCCCTACCAACCTTGAAACTGAAGCCGAAGCAGAAGCAGATTCAGATTGGTCCACCATGTCTGAAACCTCATCCATGGCTACTGCAACATCACCAAATTACATGAAGACCACCACTTGTTCTATCGCAAAGAAGGAGAGTTTGCAGGCAAGTTCTTCCACTTTCTTCATCTTTTAGGAGTTGAGATCTTTTTGTTCTGTTCTAACTAAGATGCAAATCTTTACCTCTCCTACGCAGAAATCAACAAAAACTTTGACAAAGAGATATAGCTTTAAACCAGCAAGGAACTTGACAAGGATGGGCAGTAAAAATGTCAGGATGAGGAGGTCATCTTTAGGAACTGACCTCAAAAACAGATTGAACAAGTCAAGATCGATAAAGCTCGCCAATCAACCCAGCATTGTCCTATCCGGTGATGCCAATGCATCATCTGATGAGAGGAACGGTCATGTTCAGGCAAGTCCCCCAAATTCTGAGTTTCATTTGAATGCCGATTTTGAGACCAGTAGAAGTTTAAGCAATTCAAACCAGAATTTTGCTTCTTCTGGTAACAAACCGATAAGACTCGTAATGAGATCGTCTTCCTTGAGACCGCTAAGGGTCTTGAAAACCAAGAGGACTCCTGTGAATCGCTCTACGATTCCGGACTCCGGTATACATAAAGCCACATGTTCATCAGCTCTGAAGGGTTCGATAGTTCCGAACCATTTGGAGCTTCAGCCAGGTGGAAGTGAATCTGAAGGGGTTTCAACTGTGAAGGTTTGTCCCTATAGTTATTGCTCACTTCATGGTGGCCGCCATTCAGATTTACCTCCGTTGAAGCGCTTTGTATCAATGAGGCGTCGCTTCATGAAGACTCAGAAGAGCAAGAAATTTGAGCGCGTGTCCTCTCAAAGGGGAAAACGTTCCAGCAACTCAAAGAAAGTAACTCAGATGAATCTTGAGGCTGGTGATGGAGAACCTGGAATTCCAGAAGCAGGCAATGATAGGAGGAGAGCAATCTCTTCCACCAGAATAATGGGGACACCAAAATCTGCCTTAAAAGGAGAAGGCTTTCTTCTTGGAGATGATGAGGGTATTCGCAGTGCTGTACCTGTTGCTGAGAATGAGATCATGGTTGGGAAAGCATCAGAATCGCGTCTTCATTTGAAGGAGAGTACACACGAATGTAGTGAGTCATGCTCAACAGAAATGAGATCTAAAGTGTCATGTCCAGCGCTGAAGGAAACGATTACGGAACGCCCCAGCATCAGAGCAGTAGAGAAAAGCAAAAAACTGCAGCCATTAGAAGATTCTGTGCAAGACAAGCAGATAATAACTGTGGATTACAAGTCTGATAGCGCCACTGACGTAGCAGACAAAGCCGAAAAGGAAAAGCAGAAACATAGGGGATTGTGGAACTTAATCTATCAGCAAGTTGTGTCAGAAACTGCTGTAGAAGAAGAAACCGGGACACCTCTAGATAAAGCACACGCGCAAGAACGAGGGGATGATCCAATCTCATTGCCAGGTGTGAATAGATCTACTTCATGTTCGGATTTGTCTGATATGAGCACGGAAGATCAGATTGATGGAAATTGTAATGTGCAGCTGCACCATCATGATGCTGTTAAGTTGATACAGGAAGCATTTGATCAAATCCTGTCAGAAATTCCAGATCATTCTTCTGACGATCAATCAACTAATAGCGACACATATTCAGACAAGGAACTCATAGAAAAGAATAATGGTGAAGAAAGGGAATTGAGTACCTCAACGCCCTTTGAATTGGGCAGCCACATCACGGAGCAAGATGAAGGAGAAATAAGGTTCGAAGCAGATAACAATAAGGCCATCCCGAGAGAGAGAGCAGAACCAAAGGTGGGAAACAAGTCTAATCAGAAATCAACCAAGAGCTGGAGTAATCTCAAAAGGGTAATTCTCCTAAAGAGATTTGTTAAGGCATTGGAAAAGGTTAGAGAGCTCAATCTGCGGAAACCAAGATATCTAACAGTAGAAGCTGAATCAGAAGCAGAAAGAATTCGCCTGCGGCACCAGACTACACAACAGAAGAAACATTCTGAGGAATGGATGCTTGATTATGCGCTACAGCAGGTTATTTCGACACTAGCCCCAGCTCAGAAAAGAAAAGTGGGTTTGCTTGTGCAAGCATTTGAAACACTCGGTCCGGTCTCAGATACTGGTACTACTAGTCCAAGGTCCAGTGCAGAAGCTTCTTCACCGTGTGCAACTTCAGGTCATACTCCGACAGCTTCCTCAGGACAAAATGGTGCTCGAGAAGAAAAAGAACCGATTTTTGGAATCATTCTCCGCAAGACATCTGGTGTTGAAAAGAGTTTCAAAGGGAGTCGAGATCAATTCAGGGATATTTTTTCTGGAGAAGGCGACATTCCAACAGCAAGTTCTGCGCCGAAAGAAACAAGTATGGAATGTGGTTGTGCTCAAGCAGTTCCTGATCCTTCATCTTCTAAGATAAGTGCCGCAGACTTGGAGGAACAAGTTGAAGCTCTTCATGGAAGTGGTGACAATAATTTCATTGTTGGAGGTGAGCAAACAAATTCTGTCACCTGCAACTTGGAAGGGACTGCCGACCCAAGATTATCTGATAAGGTTTCTCCAAAGCCAGCAGATGATCAAGAAACATCAGATCAGCAATTTCTGATGAACAGAAAAAGTCTCACAGAAAGTTCGGAAGAAGGAAGTTCAATTCCTGTTCTGGAAGCCTGTGATCCTGGTATTGTATTCGATGGGAAAAATATGGAGCCAGATAATCACAGCGACAAAAACTCAAAACTGTCAGATCAATTTGAAAGCCAAATCCGGAAAATTTTAGGCGAACCAATAGGAAAGATCGATGCAGTTTCTTCACCTTCTGCATTTGAGCAGCTGGAGGAGTCCAACGTCAAGGATGAAGAAACAAAGCTGGAAAACAACTCTCCCCAAGGTACTGTACTTGAACCAGAGTCCAATAGCATCCCCACTGAAGCAGAGGAAAAGCAGAAACATAAAAGGCTTTGGTTCTTGATATATAAGCACATGGTATCAGAAAGTGCGGCACAACTCGAGGAAACAGAAAAGGAAGAGCAAGGAGATGTCAGCAGCAGCACATTGATTGGAGAGAACAATGCTGAATCTCCTCAGATTTATTCAGTAGAGAATCAGGAGATAAATAGGGGAAATCACCAGACACAGAGTCGAATTCAACTCCAGCAAATTGAAGCCATAAGACTGGTAGAAGAAGCAATTGATGAAATCCCACTTCCAGAAATTCAAGATGAGTCACCTGATAATCAATCTGTCATCCGAAGCGGAACTTCAAACACAGCCCATCTGGAAAGCAAACTTGAAGAAAAAGAAGCTCGCCTCATTTCTGATAGCAATGCTTGCCAAGATCAGTCAAAAGCAGAAGAAACATCAGAGGAGAGAGACAGACCAAAGCTTACAGCCCAAAAAAGCTGGAGTAATCTAAAAAAAGTCATCCTGCTTAGAAGATTCATCAAGGCAGTGGAAAAAGTGAAGAAGTTCAATCCACAGAAGCCGCGATTTCTTCCTTTAACCCCCGAGGAGGAGGCAGAAAAGGTTCGTCTGAGGCATCAAGATATGTTAGACAGGAAACATTCTGATGAATGGATGCTTGATTATGCCCTTCAGCAGGTTGTTGCTCAACTAACTCCGGCTAGGAAAAGGAAAGTGGCGTTGCTTGTAGAAGCTTTTGAGACTGTTGCTCCTACAACTTGACTGCTTGCAAAAAACTCTCATCATTTATTTTTTATTGAATTTTTTAAATAAAATAATAATGACATTGAAATTACTAATTTACCATCAGTATAGGAATTAAGCTCGTAGGGTTTATAAATTCGGTAGTTCTAAAGCAATTAGGATATCTAACAAGGTCAAACATAAATTTTAGAACAATTTGATTGGTCTAGAACTCAGAAAGGCTGATGGATTCAGAATCCCTATAGGAGTAGGATTCGGCTTAGTCTATAGCAAACGCAAACCTATATAAATTACTAGTCCGCCTCCTCCATAGTCCACAAAACTAATTCTCTTCTCCTGAGAAATCTAAGAAAAGAAACATAATATCGTGGAATCCAAGAAATCAGCCAACAGGTTGCTTGTGGACGAAGAAACAACCGGGAATGACAATTCTGTGGTTAGACTTCGCCCCTCCACCATAGAAGCAATCAAACTCTTTCGAGGAGACGCCGTGTTGATTAAGGGAAAGAAGAAGGACACAGTTTGCATTGTCGTGGCCGACGAGGGATGCGAGGATGACAAGATCATGATGAACAAGGTGGTTCGAGCCAACTTAAGGGTCAACCTCGGCGACGTGGTTTCCGTCCATGTCTGTGATGACCTTAAGTTCGGGAAGAGGGTTCACATCCTGCCTTTGGATGACACGATTGAAGACCTGACCGGGAATCTGTTTGATGTACCTGAAACCTTATTTTCAGGATTCGTATCGACCTATCAGGAAAGGGGATCTTTTCTTGGTGAGAGGAGGGATGAGGAATGTGGAGTTTAAGATGATTGAGACTGATCCTGCAGAGTATTGTGTGGTTGCGAATGATACTAAAATCTATTGCAATGGGATCCTGTGAGAAGGGAAGATGAGCAGAGGCTTGATGGTGTTGGGTATGAGGATATTGGCGGTGTCCGAAAGCAATTAGGGAAAATTAGGGAGTTGGTTGAATGACCATTGAGGCATCCTCAGCTTTTTAAGACCATCGGTGTCAAGCCGCCGAAAGGGATCCTGCTGTATGGTCCTCCTGGTATAGACAAGACTTTGATTGCCAAAGCTATTGCCAATGAGACTGGGGCCTTCTTTTTCTGTATCAATGGACCAGAAATTATGTCAATGATGGTTGGTCAGAGCGAAGAGAATCTGAGGAAAGCCTTTGCAGAAGCTGAAGAGCATGCTCCTACCATTATCTTTGTCGACGAGATTGACTCAATTGCTCCCAAACATGATAAAACTGGTGGAGAAATCGAGCGAAGAATTGTTTCGCAGCTGTTGACTCTGATGGATGGATTGAAGTCTCGAGCTCATGTGATTATGATTGGAGCCACCAACAGGCCTAATAGCATCGACCCTGCTTTGAGAAGATTTGGCCGGTTTGATAAAGAGATTGATATTGGTGTTCCTGATGAGGTTGGGCGTCTTGAAGTTATTCAAATCCACACCAAGAAGATGAAGCTTTCTGATGATGTAGATTTGGAGAAGGTAGCCAAGGAAACTCCTGGACATGTTGGTACTGATCTTGCTTCCCTTTGCACCGATGCTGCCTTGGAATGCATTCGGGAAAAGATCAGCATCATCGATCTGGAGAGTGACACCATCGATGTTGAGGTGCTCAACTCCATGGCTGTCACTAATGAGCACTTCAAAACCGCTCTTGCAGAAAGCAACCCATCTGCTCTGCGCGAAACTATCGTGGAAGTTCTTGATGTTAGCTGGGATAACATTGGTGGCCTCGAGAAGGTGAAGATGGAGCTTCAGGAGACTGTTCAGTATCCCGTGGAGCATCTTGAAAAGTTTGAGAAGTTTGGTATGTCACCATCGAGAGGTGTCCTGTTCTACAGGCCTCTTGGTTATGGCAAAACTCTATTAGCCAAGGCCATTGCGAACGAATGTCAAGCAAGTTTCATCAGCATCAAGGGTCCTGAGCTTCTTACCATGTGGGTTGGGGAAAGCGAAGCCAATGTGAGGGATGTGTTTGACAAGGCACGCCAGTCTTCACCTTGTGTTCTATTCTTCAATGAGCTGGACTCAATCGCGATCCAGAGAGGGAGCCATATTGGAGGCGGTGGGAGAGCTGATAGAGTGTTGAATCAACTTCTGACAGAAATGGATGGAATGTCAGCGAAGAAAACTGTGTTCATAATTGGAGCAACCAACCGGCCTGACATAATCGACCCTGCCCTCCTCAGGCCAGGACGACTTGATCAGCTGATTTACATCCCTCTCCGCGACGAAAGTTCTCGTCTTCAAATCTTCAAAGCTTGCTTGAGAAAATCACCCATCTCAAAAGACGTAGACCTTTCATTACTTGCAAACAACACAGAAGGTTTCAGCGGCGCAGACATTACAGAAATATGCCAGAGGGCTTGTAAGTACGCTATCAGGGAGGACATAGCGAAGGACAGGGAGCAGTCACGGAGGATCGATGCGGGTGAAAGTGTAGAAGAAGAGGAAGGGATTGCAGAGATTAAAGTTGCTCACTTTGAGGAGTCCATGAAGTTTGCTAGGAGGAGTGTGACAGATGCTGATATCTTTAAGTATGAGACGTTTTCTCAAACACTACAGCAATCAAGAGGATTTGGTGTTGATTTCAAATTTTCTGAAGCAACAATGATAATCCAAAATCTACCCCCTAGGGCATTTTAGTCTTTTCCATGGGTCTTAGAATCCTTAGCCCGGAATTTCCTACCTGTTATCTACAGTCTAGCCATGCATACCTAGTATCTTGTTTGCCTTGTTACCGATGTGAATGGCGTCAGCAAGGGGGACTCATCCGGAATAACATGGCACCTTTTCCCACCTCTGGTATCTCTATCGTGCCGGAATCGTTCTCTCTTAGTTAACGGGGTTTGCAGGCCTATAAATACCCCCCTCTACTAGTCTAACCAGGTAAGACAAACACACACAAACACAAGTCCAAACTCTGCCCAAGTTTACTCTCACTTTGCTTACCCTTATTTATCACTATGAACACTAACTTGATCGTCGGAATGTCTTCACCGAGGACCCTCCCCGGCACCTTACAGGTGTAGCTGTAACATGGACGATCACCATCACCCTCTTATCGGAGTGTATTCCCTGATTATCCTTACCCCCTGGTTCAAGGATTATCAAATTAGTGCTTTTATTGAGAGCTTTGGTTCTATTAAGTGAGTTTCCTTAATTGCTAAGCTCTCCTCTTGAATTTTGGGTATTTCATTGAGTTATGACGTCCAATCAAGATTCCACGCCTTTCCAATCTTTTACAAGTGTTTACTCCTTTCTAAGAGAGTTTTGGACATCTTCATCAACTGGAATATTGTCTGAAAGTCGCACTGCAGCTGCAACTCAAATGATTTCTTCTTTGGATACTCCTATTGATTGTCGTCTAATTTCATGCATTTTTACCATCTTAAACTACCTTGTTTATGGTGAAAACTATTCCTTTCACGTCAATCTGTCATCTTTTGAAGGAAATCTTAGATGGCTGAAGGAAGTAGAGAAGCGCCAGCTTTTTGGGCTTGTACCAGAAAAATGAGTAATCTTGGCCACCGTCTAGGCCAAGATTGCCAAACGAGATGCGTACTGAGCGTGGACTCGAGGAATTGCTGGAGTGTGGATGATAGCTGGATTTGTGCTGGAGGAAATAAGAGAAAAGCTATCTCCGGAGAGAAAATCAGACAAACGAGCAATCTTAGCTAAGACAAACCAATCTTAGCTAAGATTAACAAGATTGCCAAGAAACGTGATGAGATAGGAGTCACGGGATTTTGAGCTAAAAGAGTGGATTTGACAGCTGGAGACAGATAGAGAAGATCAATCATGATCTAAGATTGCATCCTTTTAGGGATTATCCTCTATTTGAACAAACAAATCAAATATTTATTTGTTTTGAATTTGAACATTAGAGATTTGTCTCTATCTTTTATCTTTTTGAAGTTTTGAATTTGGAAAGGAACGTGATGGGCGAGGACTCTAACCTTGTTAAAGGTTAGGGAAGGATGTCAATTACGGGGATCTCCCATCTTCTGGGTTGTAAAACATTTTGCTCTGTGATAATTCATTTTGAATATCACGGATTTAATTCCATTTTCATGTTCATCAATTATCTTTCTTCCTTAATTATTATGTCTAGCAACTAAACACCCAATTCTCGGTAAGGGTTGAGTGAGTGCACTTGTGAATAGACCAATCTGTTCTCAATATCCTCTCATTCGTAATTGATTCAAGTTCTAGTTTAACAAACCGGTTCCTATCTAGGTTAAGATCTGATCAACCTTGGGCTAGATAGAGGATTTGTAGCCAGTCGCGAAGGGGACGAGTTGAAGCTGGAGTGACGCAAGTAGGCATCTAGCTTCGCGGAAGCTAATGGGCTTGGATCGATATAGGCCTAACCAGACTGACAATCTAGGACTCCGAATTAGGAGCAGCTTGGCCTAGATTCTGTCTTTCTCTACACCATTGAGAAAACGCATGTGCCTCAAGCCAGCAACCAATTGGATAAACCCTTTAACCAGCAAGGTGTCCATTGGTTAGGATCACTAGGAGAGGGATCCCGCCGAGTGATTTCAAGAGGAGGAAAGTATGATTGGAAATGTTTACCTCCCAATCTATAGCAGAGTTATGAGGGAGAAGGAGAAAATCTAAAGGTCGATGATCGAATAAACAAGGATTGCGCTCACGAATTCGCCCTTACCAGGAGTTTACCCCACATTAGTTCACAACGAAACACAATCGCCAATCTTAGCTAAGATTCATTTCTGCCTAAGATTGTCTCTTTATCTAACTTTTACCTTGTTCCTTTTTATTGCTTTGTTTATCTTAATTGCAGAAACAAAACCTCCTCAACTCCAGTGACAAGGAAGTCGAGTCATAACTATAATTTTCCGAAAGATCTCTGTGGACGATCCTCTTACCACGATCTACAAGTTCCTTGTAGACGAGTGATAAGTTGTATTTATACTCCTGAATTCGTATATTTTATACAACTAAATTTGATACCCTCGACACGCAATCAAATTTTGGCGTCGTTGTCGCAGATCTTTTGACGGTGTTTTTGTAGTTTTATTTTTATTTTTGTTTTTGCAGTGATCTTGGCCAAGACAGTAAGCCAAATAGAAAAATCATGCTCCATAATTTTATCCCTCCTAATTTGAACACATTTAATTTTGAGCATAAATTATTTGAAATATCTAACATGCTTCAAAATCTCTCTGCAAGGTACAACCAGGGACAACAAAAATTCCACCCTATTTTCCACCCAAATCTGAGATGGAGGCAAGATCCACCACAACCAAGTCTGACATTCCAGCAGTACCAGCAGCCTCAACAATCCCCCATGAACTTCCACCATTTTGTACCAGTACCTCCCCAAAATCAAGCGCATGTGCCTCAGTTGCCACTTGCCCCCTAACCTCCAAAAGTTACTGGTGTGCCCATAGAAGAGACCTTGGAAAATTTTATGCAGGCCACCCAATCAATCTTGGTAGAGATGCAGAACCAGATTAGCCAATTGGCACAACGAAATAAGCCGGATGATCAAGGCAGATTACCCTCCACCACAGTAGACAACCCGAAGTATAGTGTGTGTGCTATCAATCTCAAGAGTGGAATGGAAGTATACTACCGGAAAGGGAAGGTGCAATATTGGATAAGGATATGAGGATGCTTTATGAGGAAGATAAGGAGGAAGATGAGGAAGATGAAGAAATTCAGGCGGAATAGATCTTAGCCGAGCCAGAGGCCAAGACTGATATTCCAGAAAAAACAGTCAAAGAGGAACCGATCTTGGCTAAGCCCGTGGCCAAGATAGATGAGAAGGTTTCAGTGCAGGAGGAAACAATAGAGATTCCACCCCATTTTTCTCCCAGATCTTCAAAACAAAAGAAATTAGATGAGGCTAAGGAATTTATGAATATTTTTAGCAAAATTGTAGTAAACATTCCTATACTTGATTTAATTGCTAAAGTGCCTTCTTATGCTAAATTTTTGAAAGAACTTTGTACTAACAAGAAAAAACTTGCAGGTGATGAAAGGATAAATCTTAATCATAATATTTCTGCAGTTTTACAGGTTAAGCTCCCCGAGAAGTGCAAGGACCAAGGCACTTTTGCAATCCCATGTAAGATAGGCAATAAAACCGTAGAGAGAGCTCTCTGTGATTTGGGAGCTGGAATCAATGTGATGTCTCTAGGTGAGTATGAGACATTACAAATGGGTATAATAAAGGGTCTCACGCGTCATCAACTCATACGCACAGCGTTATCCCATCCCAGGTCAGCCATGGCGTCACTCGAGGCGTTATCTTCCCAAGATAACGCCCACCCCCTAGAGGTAACGCCCACGCTCTGCCTATAAATACCCCACCACTCAAGATGAGAGTTAAGCCTAAGATCGCTACTCGAACCTCTGCCATTTTGGAACAACCTTACTAACTTAAGCATCGGAGTGTCTACGCCGGAGCCCCCCTCCGACGCTTTGCAGGTGTACCCGACAACGACTACAGTAACTCCGAGTGGCCATAATCCTCACCCCCGATTCTCCAGAAGTCTGAATCTTATCAAACTGGTGCTTTCATTGAGAGCTTTAGTTTATTAAGTGAGCGTCCTTAATAGCCAAGCTCTGTCTTTCTTGGAAGATCGGAAAGATCATGGCTTCTGATTCGGAGTCCACACAACCTCCGTCCTCTAGCATTCCTTTTGCGATTCGCTGATAACTTTTTCCCTTCGCCACTGCTGAAGTCTCTACCGCGATGCAGGAGATTACTCCGGAATCTTCAGATCTCTCTTTTAGACCAATAGGAGGAACACCCTCCTCCCAGATGAGCATCCCTCTATCCCAGATGGCGGGATCCAGTTTCTCCACTCCTCCTCCGAGGGGATTCATGTTGGATAGCATAAACAACTCCCTCGCAAGTGAAATATCTGCCCTTCGTTCTCGGTTGGATTACTTGACCGAGCTGGTTGCAAGAATCACGCCTGATGTTTCTGGTTCGAGTGTTCCTCCCCAAGCTATTTTTACATCATCTATTGTCACCGAACGACCCTTATCGCCTCCGCAACACAGAAACATTTCGTTGACCTTGCCCGCGACAACTACACCAACCAGCTTCATGCAACTCGCTCATGGGCGAGTCGAGCCTTACGTGCCGCACACGCTATAAATTCCCGTCTCTCAAGAGGAGCGACGGCTTGACGAGTACAGAGATCGCTGGGACGGTCGGAGGGAGGAAATAGATAGAGACGTATCCTCCGAGCGCAGTGAGAGATCGAGCAACCGAAGATACCGAACTCGTTCGCCAAGGAGTCATAGCCGATCCCTAAGGCGTCATCATACTCTCGATCCGCAGAACCGCCGGCGTCACCTGGAAGCGTCACCGCCTCGCAACACTCGTGAAATCCTGGACGACACCTCAGGCCACCCCTTCAGTCATCGCATAAGGCACCACAAGGTCAGTCGACATGTGAAGCTCCCCACGGAGTCCTGTGACGGCACTAAAGATCCCATTTCTCACCTTAACAAGGTGAAAGACTTCGTGCAATTCCAAACCCACAGTGATGCGGCTTTGTGCCAAATATTTGTCATGACATTGGCAGGAGTTGCACACCTCTGGTTCGAGGGTCTTCCAGCAAAATCCATTAATAGCTTCTCTTAGCTGGAGTCTAAGTTTTGAAGCCGGTTCAGTACCACGGTCCCCATCAGAAAATCCACTGCAGCGTTATTCGACATACACATGAAACCTCAGGAGTCTTTGAAAGATTTTCTCAATCGTTTCGACCTAGAGATGTCGTTAACGCCAAGCGTTACCATTAATTTCGCTATGGAAGCCTTGAAGCGGAATTGTCGTTATGAGAAATTGTGAGACACGTTAATGGTGGACCCCCCGATAACTTTGGACGCGTTAAGACTAAAAGCTCATAATTACGCAAGAATGGAGGAAGAAGAAAATAGAGATAAAATTCGAAACGTGCCACAAAGCGTACCTTAGGCTTCTAACGTTCCTAGTAACGCGATCTCTGAAGGTCGTATTGTAGACGATTAGCCCAACGAAAAGATCATATCCCAAAAACCTCCAACAGACGAAGAGGCAATCTTTAAGGGGATGATCTGGTAACTCCCCTACTCGGTGGCAGACAGATCCTCCCAAGGGCCGGATATACGACCCAGACCTTCCTTCCCTTATATTGCCAAGGGCGGAAATCTTGGCAATTGTGGAACAGCGGAATCTCCCCATCCGTTATCCAGCTCCCGTAAAGCCAGGAGTAGTCATGAGAGGAAGAGAAAATGCTTTTTGCAAATTTCATAAAGTCAAAGGGCACTCTACAGACGCGTGCAGAGAATTAAAGTTGGCAATAGAGCGCTTAGTAGAAGAAGGATACCTCAGGGAATTTGCCACTAAGGCAAGAGAGGAAGTCAGGAACAACCCGACAAATAGGACGCCTGACAACAGACAACCACTTCATCGCGCTCTAGGAAATGATAACGCACCTGCTGGAAGAGGTAGGGAAACGCTTGCGATTGACGAAGATGATTTTCCCATCATCAACATTATCACTGGGGGCACACCGCACCTTGACGAGCCTGTACAGTTGACGCCCACAGCTGGAGACAAGTGGAAGCGAGGGGGCGCATTAATAAAAAGTGAAACGATAAGTGCGTTGGATCGAATGGTGTTATCCTTCTCCGAGGAAGATGAGAAAGGCGTCGTGTTCCCACATAACGATGCACTGGTGGTTGCTCCTGTTATCGGTAACCACGGGGTTAGAAGAACTCTTGTTGATAACGGAAGCGCGGTTAATCTATTTTCGTTAGAGGCTTATAACCTCATGAAACGCCCTGATAACGAGCTGACACCGTGCAAGAAGATGATAATTGAGGTAGATGGAGTCCCAATCCCTGTGACTGGAGTCACAACGCTGCTAGTGCACTTTAGAGAAGACATGCCCAAACGGTCAGAGGAGCTGTTATTCTTAGTCGTTGACCTCACCTTGCCTTATAATGCCATACATGGGCGACCGTTCCTCAACCATTTCGGGGCAGCAATATCTCAAAAAGACTTGAGGATCAAGTATCCCTCCTAGGATGGAGTGGTCTCAATCAAAGGCGACCAGAAATTGGCGGCTGAATGTTACCTACTCATGACTCAGAAGAGTTGTGATAGATATGTGTGTGTCACGGTGGATCCATATGAGCAGAACGATGAGAAACGCACTCAGCCTGTGGATAAGATGGTGCCTGTACTAGTTAACGGGATCAACGAGGTGAATTTCCTGGTTAGCGAAAAGCTCAGTCCAGAGGAAAACCTCCAATTAGCTCGACTATTGAACAAGTGTAAAGGAGAGTTCACATGGAAGCCCGCGGATATGCCTGGTATTTCGCGAGAAGTGGCGGAACACCGACTTAATGTCGACCCCTGTCTCAAGCCGGTCCAATAGAAGCGAAGGGCGTTCTCTACGGAGAAGGCGTTAGCTGTTGGCAAGGAGGTGACGAAACTCCTAGACGCAGGCTTTATTCGCGAAGTCCAATATCCGACCTGGTTAGCTAATCCGGTTCTTGTTCCGAAGCCCAACGGTGACTGGCGTATGTACATCGACTTCACTGACCTGAACGATGCCTGTCCCAAAGATTGCTACCCGCTCCCTCGAATCGATCAGCTAGTCGACCAGACCGTCGGGTACGCGTATCTGAGCTCCTTAGACGCCAACTCCGGATATCATCAAATCCCTATGGTTGTCGAGGATGAAGAAAAGACCACTTTCATCACTCCAAAAGCCACTTACTGCTACACGGCGATGCCGTTTGGGCTAAAGAACGCTGGAGCAACCTTCCAACGTATGGCGAATAAAATATTTGAAAGGTAAATTGGAAAGAATGTGGAAGCCTATGTTGACGACATATTGGTCAAAAACCGAAGGCTCAAGGACCACTTGCTCGACTTGAAAGAAGTTTTTGACGTGATGAGAGACTACCAGATGAAGCTGAATCCCCGTAAATGCATGTTCGCATTCCAAACGGGCAAATTTTGGGTTACGTGGTCAGTCAGAAAGGTATCCAGCCCAACCCCTCAAAAGTCAAAGCTATCCAGGACATGATATCTCCTAGAACTGTCAAGGAGGTACAAAAATTAACGGGGCATGTTATCGCCCTAGGGCGGTTTATCTCCAAGTAGGGCGAGAGATGCCTTCCTTTTTTCAAGGTCATACGCAAGAAAGCCCCTTTTGGGTGGATAGCGGAATGTGAAGAGGCTTTTACAAGCCTGAAAGCCTATTTATCATCCGACCTGGTGTTCACAAGGCCAGAACCGGGCGACACCCTAGGCATATACCTCGGCGTTGCCGACGAAGTGGTTAGTGTCGTCCTCCTTCGCGACGACAACCATCTACACCGCCCTGTCTACTTCGTAAGTCATGTTTTGAAAGATGTTGAGTTGTGGTATGCTCGCATTGAGAAAATAGCATTTGCGCTAATACAGGCCACGCAAAAAATGGACAGATACTTCCAAGCCCATCCCGTCATCGTACTTACCGACCAGCCTTTGAAAAGGATATTTCAGAAACCCGAGTCTTCGGGAAGAATGTTGATTTGGGCCATCGAACTTGAGCAATACGGATTGCGGTATAAAAACTGACCCTCCGTGAAAGCCCAAGTCCTAGCAGACTTCATAGCCGAGTGCACCTTCACAGAGGACCCATTAACGGACCTACCAAAAGTGGAAAAAGATGATTTGGACCTCCCATTTCCTGAAACCTACACTGACTTGTGGGTCATTCACGTGGATGGAGCCAAGAATTAAGAACTAGCTGGAGCCAAAATCTTCGTCATTGGGCCGCACGACATACAGATATGATACACCATCAGAATACTGCAGCCGTTATCCAATAACGCAGCGGAGTATGAGGCGTTACTGGCTGGACTTAGGATAGGAAGAAGCTTTTCCACCAAGGCCATACATGATACGAGAATGATGAGAGACTTGTGACTAAAGATCTGTGGAGATTCCAAATTGATAATAGACCAAGTTTTGGGACACTCTCAGGCCAGAGAGCCCATCATGGTTCAGTACCTCGCTAAAGTGAAACGCGAGTTGCTGGAAATAAAGAAAAGTGGTATGCAGGTCAGCTTTGAGCACATCCCTCGAGAGGATAACGCTGAGGCAGACAACCTGGCCAAACTTGCTGCAAACCTGGAAGCATCCATACCTAAGGGCGTATACTACCGAGAAATATCAGTACCATCCTTCATGGAAGAGCAAGCGTCGCTTTGCATTGAAGAAATCGAAAACGACTAGCGAATCCCCGTAATAAAATACTTGAAACATGAGGAGTTACCTGCGGATAACGCCGAGAAAAAGAAAGTGCTGAAACAAGCGGCACGGTGTACATACTATGACGGGGAACTGGTACGGAGATGCTTTTCTCACCCAGCCGCCAAGTGTATAACAGAACAAGAAGGTCTTCACACCTTGCGAGAAATCCATGAAGGAATATGCGGCATGCATGCATCAGGTGGTACCTTGGCCGCGCAAATTTTTAGGTCAGGATTCTATTGGTCTATTATTCGAAGAGATTGCCACAATTATGTATGGACTTGTCAGAAGTGTCAGCAGTTCTCTAAGATTCCTCGACAGCCCGCCACGGAAATCTCTAAAATTGTGGCCCCTTGTCCTTTCACGAAATAGGGGATCGATATCCTAGGACAGTTTCTAAAGGCAAGGTCTCAACTAAAATATGTGGTCGTGGCGGTAGATTACTTCACAAAATGGGCAGAGGCGGAAGCGGTTGCCAACATCACAACGTAGAAAATTTGGAGTTTCTTTAAACACCAAGTTATCATGCGGTTTGGTGTACCCCGTGTGTTAGTCAGCGACAACGGGACACAATTCACCAGCCAATTCTTTAGAGACCAATGCGCGGAATTCCAGATCGAATAAAGGTTCTCTTCCGTGGCTCATTTGCAGACCAATGGTCAAGCGGAGGTGACAAATCGAAGCATTCTTAACGGCATTAAGAAAAACTTGGAAGGGTCCAAAAAGAAATGGGTAGACGAGCTACCGTATGTGATGTGGGTGTACCGCATGACCGTTAAAACCAGCACTGGAGAAACGCCATTCCCGTTGGCCTTCGGCACTGAGGCGGTCACACCGGTGGAGATCAGTACTATGAGCCTGCGAGTGGCGTACTTCAGGGAGGAACTGAACGAGGAGAGGTTACCAAAATGGCATGAGGAAGCTCTTATGAAAACGCTTCATTATAAACAAAGAATGATGCATTATCACAATAGGCGTGTCAAAGAACGACTGCTAAAAGCAGGCGATTTGGTACTCAGAGACAAACGAGCCGCCGGACAGCGCATGGGGAAACTCAGTCCAAGCTGGGATGGCCCATACCGCGTTACCCGCGTTATCGGAAAGGGGGCGTACCACCTGGAAACACTTGACGGTACTCCCTTACCTAACTCTTGGAATATTGCTCGTTTGAAATTATACCATGCTAGATTTTAATATATCTCTACCCCTTTTTGCTAACGCCAGCCCTAACGTGCGCTAACACTTGAATAGAGAATATTCTTGTTTGTTTTGTGGTTGTTGACTATGTGCAGATGATAAACGAAGAAGGGTGCCAGGAGTGAAAAGTCCTATCCTTGTGACGGTCGGTCCTGATCAGACGGCTCATTAAGTTGAGGGCACACCCTGGCATACCTAAAAATAAGTGTCGGAAGTGAAAAGTCCTATCCTTGGGGGTAGCCGCACTAACACAGGCGGGCCGCTAAGACGAGGCATATTCCGACACCGCCGGGAGTGCAAAGTCCTATCCTTGTGGCAACCGTGCTAACACAGACGACCCACCAAGATGAGGCACGTCCCGGCTTCTCTGGGAGTGAAATGTCCTATCCTTGTGAATGGTCTAACACAGACGGTTCACAAAGACGTGGCACACCCTAGAGAGATAGTAGCTCCATCCTGGAAGTGAAAAGTCCTATCCTTGTGATGATCGGGCTAATATAGAAAGCTCACTGAGATGAGGTACGACTCCGGGATGCGAGGTCAACGCCTGGATGTGAAAAGTCCTATCCTTGTGATGGCTGGTCTTGATCAGACAAGCTCACTAAGATGAGGCACTGTCTGGGCCGACCGTGGAAATTTGGAAACGCGGAAAGAAATCGCGAAATTCCAGCGAGTAACCAGATGGGAAATTCCCGGTGAAGATGGCTGGTTGAGAAAGCGACATGGGTAATGCTAACGACACTTAGATACGGAGGCGCGACGGCTTCTAAACGGTAATTAATGTTTAATTATCGTACAATATTTTGACTAATGCCTTAATGCATCGACTAAGAATGTGCAGGACATTGTGGAAACGAGGGGGAGATTGACGCCCGCGCAAGTGATAACGTCAGGTGGCCTATCATTGCGACGAGTACAAGATCAATGGCCCGCGTTCTTGTCGCCCCTTGGATATCTATTCTGGAAATACAGTCAGAGGAACGCACGTGCTCGTCACTCAAATATACTTAAATTTATCCTGATGCCTAAATGCACAAAGTAATGTGTATAAAGCAAGTCAGGGTCGAACCACAGAGATTGAAGGACTAATTTGCTAGTGAACTAGTATGACAAGGCAATATGCGACCAATCTAACCAAAGTAACAATAACAGGGGGGGGGGGGGGGTTTATGTTGATTAATAAATTAATCAACGCAGAGTAGGGGAGCTAACAAAACAGAATTGGAAAGTACTAATCTAGGGCACAAAAGTAAATCATAATCCAGGGTAAGAAATGTAAAGTATTATCCAGAGCAAGAGATGTAAACAGATCGAATGCGGGAAAAAGTAATGAAAAGGATATTAATCAAATGAGACGAGATCTTAGCGAAATGTGCTCCCTTGGGTTGTTTTCTAGGTCGGCCAGTCATTGGTGCAGAAGTTTTCTAGACTCATGTGCAGATCTGCTATAGGGACCGCGTTTCCACACCGCATCCCCTGCTTACCTTCGTAGATAAAAGTCACCCCCCGTTTCCACATATGAGGTGACCTTGACATTCAGCCATCCTCCCAGCTACCTTCCTTGTCATCAAAAGGTAGCCTTGACCGTCCGGCCTGTCACGGCTCGAAGTAGGGAGGCTAAATTCAGAACGCCCATGAAGGAGAGGTAAGACAGATCTAGGGCGCGATAGCTCAGCTTGTCAGACTCGTATCGCATACCCTAGATAACTGTTTACCCCTAGGTGAGGCCTCTCGCGCTGCCTCCCCTAGGTGTCTGCTCCAACTCCAGGGCTTCGCGTCAGTTATAACCCTGGAATATGACATTACTCATGCAGAAATACTAAAAGATGATCAAGCTCTTAACATTTCTAGACAAGCATGTAATTAAATCGGTAAACAGTCATATGTCACAAAAGAATATATTAAGCATGCATTAGACCTCTTAGCCTAACCCCACAACCCGTGGAACACCCTTCACCAAGAAAGGGGTATTTAGCTACTCATACTATAGTATAAACAGTAGGTATATATAATCATACAATGATAAAACAAGGAAAGTAAAAAGGGAGTAGAGTAAACCGATAGATTAATTAATAATCAAAGAGGAAAGTTGTTGACAATGGCGGCTCTTGGAAGAGGAGATGATCCCCAGAAAATAAGCACTGAAATTAATGTAAGAAATTATCCCTTGGAACAGCCGTCCTTACAAAACCCTAAAACTATGCTTATATAGCCTAAGCCTAGCTAGGAGACAAAAACAGCTAAGGGGAGAGGAAGGATCAATGAGGGCGTGACAGCACACGTCCTTGCAAAAGGAATATTCTGGGATTCCTGGCACGTCTGGTATCTTCTGGAAGCTCCTGGGATTCCGTGCGGATCTCAGAAGATGCTCTTTGGAAGAAGGCTCAGAACTGTCGAGGCCTTGGGACAGCGCACTGGTCTGGTTCGCGTCGAGGTCTTGACAACGTTCTTTCTTCTAGCCCTGGAAAATGGAATTCCTCAGAAATGCTCTAAAATAGCTTCTTTTCGGCCTTTTCCCTTCCGTGGTGCTAATCTGCAAATAAGATAGAAATGAGGGTCAAATAGCAACATCGAGCCCCCGAAAGGGCTAGAAAAGAGGGTAAAATCTAGACCATGAAACGTGCTATCAGCACGCGTTTGGTCCCTCCGTGGATATCTATTCTTGCGGAAAGGGATAAATCCGCGCTTATCTATATAGAATTCTTCATTTATATGGAATTGTTCGTCGCTGGTCGAGAATATCTGCGTCAGCATGATGTCGTTATAAAAATGCTCATCATAGACGAAGTCTTATCGATTGAGTTATCTCTTCAGCGGTGTAACGCCTCCGAAAGGATACTGCCGCTTCGAAGGCGCGCACGGGTATACACCACGCGTCATGGATAATATTGATTATAAGTCATTCCTATGAGTTCTACTTTTGAAGCTATCTGCTAATGTTGCTACCCGATTTTTGACGCATTGTTGCACTTTTATGTTTTATCGCATTATTAGCCCATTTAAATCAAAATTCTATCGATTTTTGATCTTTGGCTATTTATTTTAATATTTCGTGCCATTTCGTGTCATTTTAGTTTTTTTGTATTTTTACTGTCTTTTCGTTCGAACTTCTCTCGATCCAGAGTAAATTTCCTCGGACCATGGATCGAACATCTCTTTTCTTTAATTGATAATTATCTACTTATATTTTCATTCGCGTCATCACGTTTTGTTTTATTCAATTTACTTTGCTATAACATTTATTTTTCGTTCCAACTTTTAATTACTCCCAGCGAGTAAATTCGGACCTCAAATCGAACTTTTTCTTTATTTATTGACTACTATTTGTTTTGTTTCATTTTATTGCATGTTTTTTTGTATCTTTGGTTCGGGATTTTATTCATTTCAAACGAGATTCCTCGTGTTGATAGTTCGAACCAATTAAATAAGTATTAAATATTTTTTCAAAAGTCAACCCATCTCAACCATAGATCAAAATTGACTCATCTTTTCTTCACATCCAATGGCTCTCAATTTAAGCATGAGGATTCATGCATGTTCCTCTTCTCTGACACCAAATGCAAATGCATATTCACCACTATTCCTAATGCCACCTCATTCCATTTCTACGTTTTTTCTGCTGCTCTTCATCTGCACAATTGTTTTTTCCCTTGCTCATCACCGACTTAACTCCTTATAAATAGCAAGCAAGATTCTTCATTTCTCTTCACCAATTGACACACAGAAAAAATCACAAATTTTCACTCACTCTTTCCCAGTCTCTCACGTTTTCTCTCGGCGAAAATTGGGAAGTAAGGCAAGAAATTCCTTCCCCTTTTATTTTTCTCATTTGGCTAAGTAATTGCTTGCTCTAACCTATTCCATCATTTTTTTTCTTTTCTGCACTTTCGCTACTGTCAACGCCATCAGAGAGGAGTCACCGCTGCACCGCTGCTGTCGCCGGAGTTGCCGGAGTGGCTGTCGTCGTCACCGGAGTTGCTACGTTACTGCACTCCCTTGCTGCGCCGATCACTGTGTTGCTTTCCAATGAAGAAGATGATGAATCGTGGAAAGGAAGAAAGGAGCCATGAGCCGGGCCTCCTTTGTTTAAAATTTGTTTGGTTGATGAGCCTGGCTTGTGCCAAGCCCAAGTGAAGAGAAAGAAGGGTTGTCCAGCAGCCCACGCGGGAAAGGGGAAGGGACCAGCACAGCTGGGCTGGTCTGTTGGACCTTTTGGCCCACTCTTGGGCCTAGTGGACCGAACCCATTTTTTTAGCCCATCGCATTTATTTTTTGTACCGATTCTCGCATACTCTGTACTGTTTATTTAATTTTCTTATGCTTGTACTATTTATTTATTTCCGTACGCTTGCATGTTTAATTATTATTTTCGTATGCTTTTGCATGTTTAATTATTCTGCTCGCATATAATCGTGAAAAATAATTATTTCACTCGCGAACAATAATTTTGATGCCGATTATTTGAATGCTCGTACTATTTAACTAATTATTTTTACATGCTCTCGAATGCCTAAATAATTATTCTGCTCGCATTTAATCATTAGAATTAATTATTTCACTCGTAATAAGTCATTAAGTATTTATCTGTTTTTCGACTATCATTTTCTGAACTAATAATCTCGTCCTTGTAGGATAAATCAACTGCTCATACCCTCCACATGTAAACGTTTCTTACCCTTTTATTTATTTCATGCTCTGTCTGCATATGCACTCGTATGCATGAATATTTAAAATTATAATTTTATCATCTATTGGGAATGATCACTAAATTAGGACTTTTTATTTTTCAAATATGATTTTAAACACCTCTTTTCTTCGGTAACCCTTTTAGGATGCGACTCGGGTGCCTAACACCTTCCCGAGTCCATAATACGACCCCGAACTGTTGTTCTCGAGTTCAGACCCACTTTGCCTTAGCTTTTTATTTTTATGCCATGACATTAGGGTCCTTAAACCTATAAACAAAAATAGGGTGGCGACTTCATTTGCATTATGTGAGATGAGTCTGATTTCGTCTCACATCTCGTCCCAAACCCGCGTCGCATTAGGAAAAGTTGAAAAAGGGGGTGCGACAGTTTGGCGACTCCACTGGGGAACAATAGGGTCGAAGCCGGATTTCTTTTGAGGTGTTTGTTTTTCAATAGATTGTTGAATTTGTTTCATATGATTTTTGTACATGATTAATTATTTTCCATTGATATGATAAATTGTTGTATTATCACATGATTATTTATGCATGATTATTACTTTTCATGTATTTATTTTGTTCACATGATTTGTTAATTGCTTTGATAAACTGTCATTCATATGCATTTCATGCATAATGCCCTATCGCCGGGCCTTTTTCCAAATAGAAATAGGTGGGTACTAGTGAGGCCCTAGGGCACGTGTCCTGGGTAGTTTTCATGAACCCCAAACTCGGACTCGAGCCCCTAAATGGGTGAGCGCCTAGAACTTTTGATGGTTCGACAGGCAACCATTCATTTACTGAGGGACCATTTTTATGGTATCGTCCGGGAGCCTTCCAGCCAGTTAGAAATAATAGATATCACCCTAGCATATGCATCATGATAACATGCGATTTTGCTTCGTTATTTTCATAATTCTCCATTTTTGCATATATTCTTCATTATTGCTCTTATTAAACTCACATTTTATTCCTGCTACTATCATTACACGTATCACATTTCATTCATACAAAAATTTAGGATTTTAAGTTTCTGCAATGCATATATCAAAACTTAGGGTTTTAGAAAATGATGCGATATCATATTTTTCCTTCTTAGAGGTGGAGTTCAAGTTGCCTCTGTAGGAACTAGATTAAATAAAACCTTCTTCCAAGGCACTTAGTTGCCTAATTCGAAAATTATCATATAGTAACCACGGCTAATGTTTAAAGATAATTAATTCATCACGCATTAAAATAAATTCAGAAACAAATTAGGATAGCTAAACCATAAGCCAGAACCACACATACATAACATCATTGTTTGTGCCCAGACTTATATCTATTTTTTTATTTTATTACAGGGAGCAAATTATTCCCCAAAAGATCCACATAATCAGACTTCAAACAAAATGGCAGAGCAAGGAAAAATGGAGGAAACACTGAAAATGAAGATAGCAGAAT
This sequence comes from Viola odorata, assembly GCA_963691705.1. NCBI lineage: Eukaryota > Viridiplantae > Streptophyta > Magnoliopsida > Malpighiales > Violaceae > Viola > Viola odorata. The sequence goes on from OY829544.1 coordinate 41,346,613, forward strand.
TAGAAGAACAAATTCGGGCAATTACAGTAAGGGCGATGCAAGCCGAGAAAGAACGAGATGAGGCGACAACTGATTTTCCTCCTGGTTTTTATCCTTTTTCTGCCCCGACAGTAGAGTCAACCTCTTCATCTATTTTTACGGGTCCTTCCATGCCACCATCATCTTCCAATTAGGAGGTCTAGTGGAAATGGTCGGGTCACTTCTTTAATCCCAATCCCCATCAGTCCATTATGTCAGTTGTCCTGAGCACTACAATCGGCACCATCGAACAAGGTGACACATCCCTTAGCCTTCATCTAACTAGGCCTGCTTTGGAGCTCGACAAGAAGGAAATCTACCCAGAATCTCAGTATGTCCACCCGCCTCAGGGACATTCTGCTCAACTCACGATTCCTTTACCTTCGGGAACTCAACCTCCTGGGGCAATCAGATACAACCACGAGTCTCCTTTGGGTATTCGTCAACTACTGGTAAAGTAGAGGGGCTGAGTGTTGGCAGGTTGAGCATGTTGGAAGAAAGAGTGAGGGATGTTGAAGGAACCGACCCCTTCAGCTCCTACGGATATATGCAGGGTACTAGGGATTACCATACCTTGGAAATTCAAGATTCTGAAATTCAAGCAGTACACCGAGACAGAATGCCCCAAAACTCATCTCAAGATCTACTGCAATAAGATGGTCGAGGTGATCAATAATGAGTCGTTGCTGATCTACTTATTCAGAGAGAGTGCATTGACCGGGTAAATGAGTCTGGATAGGAATAGAATCAGGGCTTGGAGAGATTTGTCTAACGCCTTCTTCAAACAATACAAGTTCAACATGGAAGTAGCCCCGGATTGGCCTGAGAAGAGAACCAACAAACCGGTAAAGGCGAACTTGCTGCTAGAATTTCTCCTCTTCTAGGCGGCAAAGAACTCGTATCAGTTCTTGAGAACACTTTCCAAGCCCCTTACTAATCTATCCAGCGGCTTCTCTGAAAAGAAGGGGAATGTCGGGTGCTCGAAAAGAAAAGAGAGAGAGGTGGGAGAAAAGAAGGAAGAGACATTGATGCGAAGTTTTCTGTCATTTCTAAGCTTTCCCATGACCTAACAGTGACTATACCTAGGGGTATCATGCAAACTTAGACTGCGCTTAGCTAAGCATTTTTCTCCAAAATAAAAGGCATGAAGTTCAAATATGCTCACGGGATCAAATTATGACTACTGGTGTCGTGGCCTAGATATAGATATAAGGGTTAGCAGGTCTAAAAATGCATGTTCAGGCGTAGGTGCTATGGATGTCATGCTTTTTCTATGAATCGAAAGTTGAAAAACACATGCCAAAAATGAGGGTTTGAAAATTTTCCTAGCATGGCTAAAAATAAAATCCGAAGATCATGCAATCATGCAACAAACGTAAAAATAAACGTGCAAACACACAGGCAATAGCAATAACTCCCTCCCCACACTTAGGCAGCGCATTGTCCTCAATGCGGGGAGAGTATAAAAAGGAGTTCAAGAAATATAAGTACAGTACAAAGCAAAAACAGTAAATTGTTCAGTGCCCCTTTCGAGGGCTGGAGAGATGAAATTGTTCGGGGGTGGGTTACTGGGGTGGCAAATTTCTACGGGCAACTTCAGCCGTCAAAGCCTGAAGTTCCCGCAAGATAAGCTGGAGAAGCCTTGTTTGGGTCGGGTCATAGATGATGAGAGGAGTCGGGGGCTGGCTGCCTGATGCAGTATACTGGCCTTGTCGAGCTGCTTCTGTTTGAGGCACTTGCTTTTCGGGGGCTGGGGGAATGGCTTTGGAGCGGGGGCCCGAAAGATCTGGATAGTCAAAGATACCGCCATTCTTGGTCCCGAAAACCTTCTCCGCTGCTGGGGCACAACCTGGATAAAAGCTCAACACACCACGTGAGAGACATAAATGGCCCATGACATCCAAGGTTCGGATATCCAAATCCTTGAATGCCAGGGGCTCGGAAAGGTTACTAGCAACCAGGTCAATATTACGCATTTTCACAGCAAACAGGGAGATAAGGGATCCAAAAATAGGCCCACGACCACCATTTAATACATGCAAGACACCCGAAGCTACCCAAAAACCTAGATTGACCCTTCGTTTGTGCTTCATGCACCATAAAAAGAAAAGTTCTTGCACAGATATCTGTCCCGAGGAACCAAATCTTGCGGAAAAGGTGAGGGCTAGATATCGGTGCAAGATACGCAAAGCAGGATCAACTATTTCATGGGCTTTACTACCCTTAGTATCATATTTAGCATTAGGCTTATTGGTTAACTCACAAAAAGCAGCAGTGGCATCAAAAACAGCAGGGATAACAGTCAAGGCATTTTTGTATAAAGGGGTGTTCAATTCATCCTTAGTCACAAATCCCAACCAACAATTAAATTCACCAAGAGTCAAGTGTTCCCATTTGTTAGATACCGGTGCAGGATACGCAATGCAGGGTCAACAATTTCATGGGCTTTACTACCCTTAGCATCAAATTGAACATGAGGCTTATTGGTTAGCTCCCGAAAAGCAGCAGTAGCATCAAAAACAGCAGGGATAACAGTTAAAGCATTTTTATACCGAGGGGTATTCAGTTCATTATCTTTAACAAAACCTAACCAGCAATTAAATTCACCCAATGTCAGATGCTCCCATTTGGTGGCTAGCCTAAAATTGATCAAACCAGGGGTAGAGGAATTTGGACCGACTTTACCCTTGGGCCTAAAAGTGCCATCTACCCAAAAAGTAGTAAAAACTTTAAGGGACAGCTCGACATAGGTCCGGTGCTCCAAATAGAACAGAGATTCCCAACCAATGTTGGCCACATACTCTCTAATCCTAGACTCGATGCCCATCTTAACAAGAAATTCAAAATCCAGGCGCGCACATGAGCTAACGCCTTTGGAATTCAGCAAAGTTAACTTGTCAAGAGAAGGTTTATCATTAAAGACAATCCATTCATAGGGTGAAGAAAGGTCAGAAGTCACCTGGAGTGAGCCGGATCTGGGCATAGATGAAGGTGTTGGGGTCTCGACCTCGACATCCTCGTCCATTTCGGGGGCCCGAAGCTTCTTGGAGCTCGAGGGCTTGCCTGAACCGGCGAGTGAAAGTTTTCTCTTCTAGCCCACTGGTGTCTCAACCGCAGCTGGCTGATCCGCCTTGGTCGGGGCCTTGGACTTTCCCTTCTTGGCTGCTGATTTTGCTTCAGCTGCCTTCTGCTTCTTCTCTGCCTCCTCCGCAGCTTGCTGGGCCTCGAAATCTTCTTCTTCATCAGCGTCGCCGCCCTCTGCCTCTCCACTTTCTCCTGTTCCTACCTTCATGACCTCGGGGTCTTCATTCTCTTGGCCAATATCAGCGTCAGTTTGGGCTTCCATGACCTCGGCTTCCTCGTCATAGATTAGGATGTCCTGGAGGACCTCTTCCACCGTTAAGGTAGGCTGAGGAGATATGAAACGATCAACGGCAACGTCTAGGGGCGACTGCTTGGATGATGTAGATGGCTTTTTGGGCTTGGGCTTGGCCGTGGACGATCCAGGAGGGAGTTTCACCATACGGTCGCCTCGAGTGGTTGTCATGGTCGGAGGAACGGAGCCTGTGACTTCTATGTCGTCCTCCACCGGGGTAAACTCTCTGATCTGCTCTACGGTTGTGGGTGAGACCGCCGTAGGAGAGGGAAGGGGTCGTGGCTTGACAGACGGTGGTGTGGCTGTTTTGTATGAAGCTGAGTTTGGTGTAGCTGACTGGGATCTAGATCTGGAAGGAACTGGGCTCGAGGTGTCCACCGGCTTAGGTCCGGCAACATTTTTGCGGGCTGGCTTTTTAGTCGTAGGTGCCATTGATGGTGAGTGTAGTGAGAAAGATAGCAGTAATGGAGGTGAGAGTGAAGAGAGGATAGGGTTGCGTGTTTGGTGAGGGAGAGAGGTGAAAGTGATAGGGTTGAAAGTGATATGAGTGAAAATATGTGGGAGCGTGGGAGAGAGAGTGGAAATCACAGCTGGCAATAAATGGTGCAGCTTTTTCATTGATGAGGTCTGCGTTTTCTGCGGCTTGACAGGCGACGTGGCAACCTGGGCGTGGAGCACGATGACCCACGCGTATCCCAACTGCCCAAAAAGGATAGCAACTTTTTAAATTTCAAAATGGCAGTTGGTACATTTAAGATACGGACAAAAAGAGAGAATAAAATCATAGGGAAAGGGAAAGGTAAGAGATATATACAAGGAATAAAACATGGAAATAAAATCAACAAAAATCAGAGAATCCAAAAGGTGGCAGAGAAGATAAGGGAGAGGGAAAGGATACAGATGGCATATCAAATGCCTCCAACGTGGTCCATTTACTCATCGGGACCTCGACGTGCTTTGATACTCTAGGTCTGGATAGGTGGGTCCTCCACCATAGCCTCCTCAACAACCGAGGGCTGGAAACCTTCATAGAAGGGCTTCAGTCTTTGCCCACTGACTTTGAAGATGACTCCTGTAATAGGGTTCTGGATTTCAACTGCCCCATGGGTGTAGATCGTTGTGACCACGAAAGGTCCCGACCATTTGGATTTCAGTTTCCCAGCGAAGAGTCGCAGTCGTGAGTTGTACAACAAGACTTGCTGTCCAACCGAGAACGTTTTGGGATGAAGATGTCAGTCATGATAGGCTTTTGTCTTGCCTTTATAGAGCAGGGCATTCTCATAAGCATCATCCCTTAACTCTTCTAGCTCTTGAATTTGCAAGCGCCTATGTTTGTCAGCGAGGCCTAGATCTGTGTTGACCTTTCGGATAGCCCAGAAAGCCTTGTGCTCTATCTCCACTGGGAGATGGCACGACTTCCCATAAACAAGTCTATAAGGGGTCATCCCTATCGGGGTCTTGAAAGCTGTTTGATAGGCCCAGAGAGCATCACCCAATTTCAAACTCCAATCCTTTCTGGACTAGTTAACGGTCTTTTCAAGAATGGACTTGATCTCACGGTTCGAGACCTCGGCTTGTCCGTTAGTCTGAGGATGATAAGCAGTGGATGTTCTATGGTGGACTCCATACTTTGTCAAAAGAGAGGACACAACACGGTTGCAAAAGTGGGCACCCCTATCGCTGATCAACGCTCTAGGTGTACCAAACCAATTGAAGATATTGGTGCGGAGGAAGTTCACAACCACCTTGGAATCGTCCGTTCGAGTAGCCTTGGCTTCGACCCATTTAGAGACATAATCGACGGCCAGAAGGATGTAGATGTTGCCAAAGGAATTGGGAAAAGGGCCCATGAAATCTATACCCCAGATATCAAAGATCTCACAAGCGATAATGTTTGTCAAGGGCATCTGATTCCTGGCCCCGATATTTCCAGTGGCCTGACATCAGGGGCATGAGGCGCAGAACATGTAACTATCCTTGAAAATGGTGGGCCAGTACAACCCAGCTTCCAGAACTTTCAGGGCAGTTTTCTTGGCCGCGAAATGGCCTCCTTCTGAGTGGCAGAATTTAAGGATCGAGGGCACCTCGTCCATGGTTACACATCTACGGATGATCTGATCCGAACAGTGTTTCCATAGGTAGGGACTGTCCCATATGTAGTATTTTGCTTGTCTTCTGATTCTGGTGCATTCAGAGGAAGTGGAATCGGCTGGGTAAGTGCCTGTACCACAAAAGTTTGCAATATCGGAAAACCATAGGGAATAAACAGTTTGGACTAGACATAAGTGCTCGTCTGGAAAAGTATCTCTGATTGGCACAAGCGAATTATCTTCTTGGGCTGGAAGTCTACTCAAGTGATCGGCCACAAGGTTTTCTCTTCCGGCCTTGTCTTTGATAGCTATATTGAATTCTTGCAGGAGCAAGATCCAACGAATAAGCCGGGGTTTGGCATCGGCTTTGGTCAACAAACACCGAAGGGCAGAATGGTCAGAGTAGATGAGGACCTGAGTGCCTAGCAGATATTGTCTGAACTTGTCTAGGGCGTAGACTACGGCCAGAAGTTCTTTCTCAGTGGTGGTGTAGTTCTGCTGGGACGGGTCTAGCAACTTGGAGGCATAATAGATGACATGGGTCTCTTTATCCTTCTTCTGACCCAAAACGGCGCCTAGGGCCTGATTACTGGCATCACACATGACCTCGAAAGGTAGTGTCCACTCGGGGGCTCGAATAATCGGGGCCGAGATAAGTTTGTTCTTGAGAAGTTCAAAAGCGATTCTGCAGGCCTCGCTAAAATCGAAGGACACATCCTTCTGGAGCAATTTACACATGGGTTGGGCAATCTTCGAAAAATCCTTAATGAACCTTCGGTAGAAACCGGCATGGCCTAGAAAAGATCTCACATCGCGGACACAAGATGGGTAGGGCAGGGATTCTATTACTTCTATCTTGGCTTTGTCAACTTTAATTCCCTTGGCCGAGATAACATGACCAAGCACCAGGGCTCGATCCACCATAAAGTGGCATTTTTCAAAATTCAGGACAAGATTCGTCTCAATGCAGCGCTCTAGGCACCTTTTCAGATTGTTCATGCATTCTTCAAATGAGTTTCCGTAGACGGTGAAGTCGTCCATGAAGACTTCGATTCCATCTTCAACTAATTCAGAGAAAATGCTGACCATACAACGCTGGAAAGTGGCAGGGGCGTTGCATAGACCGAAGGGCATGCGTCTATACGCGAAGGTCCCGAAAGGACAGGTGAAGGTTGTCTTTTGCTGGTCTTCAGGAGCAACTGGGATCTGATGGAATCCGGAGTAGCCGTCTAAACAGCAGTAATGGGTTTTGCCGGCTAGGCGTTCTAGCATCTGATCGATGAAGGGCAGTGGAAAATGATCTTTCCTGGTAGCAGAATTTAGCCGGCGGTAGTCGATACACACTCTCCACCCATTCTGGATCCGGGTAGGAATGGATTCTCCAGCCTGACCGATGGTGATAGTTATGCCTGTTTTCTTGGGCACAACTTGGATAGGGCTGACCCAAGGGCTGTCTGAGATAGGGTAGATAACTCCCGCATCCAACAACTTGAGAATCTCTTTCTTCACCACTTCCATCATAGGCGGATTAAGTCGTCTCTGGGGCTGGCGAATGGTCTTGCTTGCGTCTTCTAGGTGGATGTGATGAGTGCATAATGCTGGAGACAAGCCCTTAATATCCGCAATGGTCCATCCTATAGCTTGCCTGAAGTTCCTTAGCAAGGAAATGAGCTTGGACTCCTCGAGGTCTTCGAGCTTATTGGAGATGATGACAGGTAAAGAGTTATCGGGGCCTAGATAAGCATATTCAAGTGAGTAGGCAGTGGCTTCAGATCTAGGGCTGGAGCCTGATCAATAGAAGGAAATAACTTAGCATGGCCTGGATATTCGGGAGACTGATTCGGAGATTCGTGCTGAGCAACAGCGCATTCCTCTAGGGCAGCGACGACTGAGTGTAATTCAGAAGGAATCGGAAGTGTCGAGGCCACGACATCTAGAAGAGTTGGCGTCAGACTCCTGTCAAGGGCAAATTGCAAGGGGTCAGTAGAATATATATCATCAATTTCCCCTACAATGGGATCAACAATATCAACATAATTCACACTAGAAAATTCAGAGGGGTATCGCATGGCTTCTAGCATATTGAATTTGATGATCTCTCCATCAAATTCGAGGGAGATGGTGGCATCATGAACATCGATTTTTGCTCGGGCTGTGGCCAGAAATGGGCGGCCTAGAAGAACATCTGTGGACTTGGTGGAGTCCTCGTTCTCCATTGCAATCACATAAAAGTCCGCAGGGAACAAGAATTCTCCTACTTGGACCAAGACATCCTTGATGATCCCCTCGGGGTAGATGATAGAGCGGTCAGCAAGTTGGATGGCGAGGTCTGTAGGCACGAGAGGCTCGAGGCCTAGACTGTGATAGATTACCAAGGGCATAACATTGATTCCCGCTCCGAGGTCACACATGGCCTTGCCAATATCAACTGTTCCGATTCGGCAAGGGATTATGAACATGCCCTGGTCTTTGCATTTCGGAGGGATCCGACGCTGGATATGTGCAGACGCGCTGGCCCCTACGCTGATCTTGTTAACTTCGGCAAATTTGTTTTTGTTCGTGCATAATTGCTTCAGGAATTTGGCATAGCGAGGGACGTTTTTCACGGCCTGGAGAAGAGGGATGTTTACAACCACTTTACTGAACATTTCAAAGATATCGCGGTCCTCCTTATCTTTCTTGGTCTTGACCAATCTGTGAGGGAACGAGGGCTCGAGAATCTTATGAATGTATTCCTGTGTGAATTCAGGTGGGTTAGGGTCGTTCCTTGGTGAACCTCTAGGAGAGCGGATTCTATCCTCCATGACTTCGACAGATCTGGGTACTTTAGGGAGCTTTGGTCTAGGTTTAGGTCGAATCTCGGTCTCTGGAGAGTTTTCAACTTCGGGGGCTGGAGAAGTAAGTGCTTTCAAGGTCGTGCCACTTCGCAAAGTTAATGCACAGACATTGTGCTTGGGATTTACTTTTGTCTGAGGTGGCAGTCTGCCATGATTTGTTAACTCTTGCAATGTGGCAGTCAGGGCACTCATTTGCTTTTTGAGTTCATCTATTTCTTTCTGCTGCTCGAGATTCTTAGGTATTTCAGCAGTCGGGGGCTGGACAAAATTTTGGTCTGGAGGATGGACGAAGGTCTGATCCTGAGGAGGTTGGCGTTGATATTGGTTCTGATGAAATATGGGTCGAGGTCTGAAATTTGGCATATTAGGAGGGGGTTTCCATAGGGGTTCTGATGCTGTTGATGGCTAGGTCCCGAAAGCTGAGTGTTTGGGACCCATCCTTGGTTTGGTTGTTTCCAGCCTTGGTTGTAAGTCTGAGCGTAAGAGACTGGAATAAATTGGCCAGCAGCATTCACTTGTATTTCCTCCGGAATATGAGGACATGCATCAGTGGGGTGATCCACGAAATTGCATATCTGGCAGGCCTTGACAGGTGCGGGTTGTGTTGTTATGAAGTTTTGGAACATTCCTGTAAGAGAAGATATCTGGTTCTGAAGGGCAGCTACTTGGACATCCTGGCCTGGATTGTTGGCAAGGTCGTTAGAGGTATTCTTGGCCATGAGCTCTATCGTTGCTCGTGCGGCTCTTGGAGTTAGAGCAGTCAAGGATCCATTGGCGGCTGCGTTAAGTAGAGCCTTGTCCTGAGCCTTGAGGCCTTCACAAAAATATTGAACCAGGGCGTGTTCGGTAAGATTGTGGGCAGGGCAACTCGATTGCATTTTCTAAAATCTCTCATAGTACTGGGTTAGAGTTTCCTCTTTCTTCTGAACAATGGAGACGAGCTGCTTGCGAGTGGTATTTGAGATAGAAGTCGGGTAATATTTCTCAGTGAAGATTTTTGACTTGTCCACCCAAGAACGAATAGATCTTGCGGGAAGGTCATAATACCAATCTAGGGCATCATCTTTGAGAGACCACTGGAATGCGCGAAGCTTGGCTTGCTCAATACTGACATTGGCGGGTTTCATGGCCTCGCAAATGGAGTGGAGCTGTTAGAGATGGCGAAGAGCATTTTCCTTGGCTACCCCTCGAAAAGTAGGCAGATGATGAAGCACGGCGGACTTCAGAGTCCAGCCATTAGGGACATTGGGCCAGTCAATGCAGCTACTGGCCATATCGGGGGTTGCATGGAAATTGTCGATGGTTTGTTGGTCTGGGGGTGGTGGTGGATCTTCGTGGTTTTCACGGTTGTTACGGTTGTCATTGTTGGCTAGGTCATCCATTGCTGGAAAATTAAAGTGATCTGGTATGGGGTTTTCGGGGTCACGATGGAGAAAGGTCAGGTCTAAGAAAAGTTGATGTTCCTGGTCAGCCAGATTAGAAAGGGAACCGTCGAGGGCAGGATGAGGGATCACTCTACGATGAGAAGAAGTCCCTTGAGCTTGCTTACGAAGTCCTCTTTCCGTTCTGGTCAACTCGAGGTCTAGAGGGAGTAGATCGGGAGCAGATCTCCTGGTCATACAAGAAAAAAAAAACAAAATCAGTACCGCTAAATCCCCGGCAACGGCGCCAAAATTTGATCGTCACTCAAATATACTTAAATTTATCCTGATGCCTAAATGCACAAAGTAATGTGTATAAAGCAAGTCAGGGTCGAACCATAGAGATTGAAGGACTAATTTGCTAGTGAACTAGTATGACAAGGCAATATGCGACCAATCTAACCAAAGTAACAATAACGGGGGGGGGGGGGGGGGGGGGGTTTATGTTGATTAATAAATTAATCAATGCAGAGTAGGGGAGCTAACAAAACAGAATTGGAAAGTACTAATCTAGGGCACGAAAGTAAATCGTAATCCAGGGCAAGAAATGTAAAGTATTATCCAGAGCAAGAGATGTAAACAGATCGAATGCGGGAAAAAGTAATGAAAAGGATATTAATCAAATGAGACGAGATCTTAGCGAAAGGTGCTCCCTTGGGTTGTTTTCTAGGTCGGCCAGTCATTGGTGCAGAAGTTTTCTAGACTCATGTGCAGATCTGCTATAGGGACCACGTTTCCACACCGCATCCCCTGCTTACCTTCGTAGATAAAAGTCACCCCCCGTTTCCACATATGAGGTGACCTTGACGTTCAGCCATCCTCCCAGCTGCCTTCCTTGTCATCAAAAGGTAGCCTTGACCGTCCGGCCTGTCACGACTCGAAGTAGGGAGGCTAAATTCAGAACGCCCATGAAGGAGAGGTAAGACAGATCTAGGGCGCGATAGCTCAGCTTGTCAGACTCGTATCGCATACCCTAGATAATTGTTTACCCCTAGGTGAGGCCTCTCGCGCTGCCTCCCCTAGGTGTCTGCTCCAACTCCAGGGCTTCGCGTCAGTTATAACCCTGGAATATGACATTACTCATGCAGAAATACTAAAAGATGATCAAGCTCTTAACATTTCTAGACAAGCATGTAATTAAATCGGTAAACAGTCATGTGTCACAAAAGAATATATTAAGCATGCATTAGACCTCTTAGCCAAACCCTACAACCCGTGGAACACCCTTCACCAAGAAAGGGGTATTTAGCTACTCATACTATAGTATAAACAGTAGGTATATATAATCATACAATGATAAAACAAGGAAAGTAAAAAGGGAGTAGAGTAAACCGATACATTAATTAATAATCAAAAAGGAAAGTTGTTGACAATGGCGGCTCTTGGAAGAGGAGATGATCCCCAGAAAATAAGCTGGCACGTCTGGTATCTTCTAGAAGCACTTGGGATTCCGTGTGGATCTCAGAAGATGCTCTTTGGAAGAAGGCTCAGAACTGTCGAGGCCTTGGGACAGCGCACTGGTCTGGTTCGCGTCGAGGTCTTGACAACGTTCTTTCTTCTAGACCTGGAAAATGGAATTCCTCAGAAATGCTCTAAAATAGCTTCTTTTCGGCCTTTTCCCTTCCGTGGTGCTAATCTGCAAATAAGATAGAAATGAGGGTCAAATAGCAACATCGAGCCCCCGAAAGGGCTAGAAAGGAGGGTAAAATCTAGACCATGAAACGTGCTATCAGCACGCGCTTGGTCCCCCCGTGGATATCTATTCTTGCGGAAAGGGATAAATCTGCGCTTATCTATATAGAATTCTTCATTTATATGGAATTGTTCGTCGCTGGTCGAGAATATCTGCGTCAGCATGATGTCGTTATAAAAATGCTCATCATAGACGAAGTCTTATCGATTGAGTTATCTCTTCAGTGGTGTAACGCCTCCGGAAGGATACTGCCGCTTCGAAGGTGCGCACGGGTATACACCACGCGTCATGGATAATATTGATTATAAGTCATTCCTATGAGTTCTACTTTTGAAGCTATCTGCTAATGTTGCTACCCGATTTTTGACGCATTGTTGCACTTTTATGTTTTATCGCATTATTAGCCCATTTAAATCAAAATTCTATCGATTTTTGGTCTTTGGCTATTTATTTTAATATTTCGTGCCATTTCGTGTCATTTTAGTTTTTTTGTATTTTTACTGTCTTGTCGTTCGAACTTCTCTCGGTCCAGAGTAAATTTCCTCGGACCATGGATCGAACATCTCTTTTCTTTAATTGATAATTATCTACTAATATTTTCATTCGCGTCATCACGTTTTGTTTTATTCAATTTACTTTGCTATAACATTTATTTTTCGTTCCAACTTTTAATTACTCCGAGCGAGTAAATTCGGGCCTCAAATCGAACTTTTTCTTTATTTATTGACTACTATTTGTTTTGTTTCATTTTATTGCATATTTTTTTGTATCTTTGGTTCGGGATTTTATTCATTTCAAACGAGATTCCTTGTGTTGATAGTTCGAACCAATTAAATAAGTATTAAATATTTTTTCAAAAGTCAACCCATCTCAACCATAGATCAAAATTGACTCATCTTTTCTTCACATCCAATGGCTCTCAATTTAAGCATGAGGATTCATGCATGTTCCTCTTCTCTGACACCAAATGCAAATGCATATTCACCACTATTCCTAATGCCACCTCATTCCATTTCTACATTTTTTCTGCTGCTCTTCATCTGCACAATTGTTTTTTCCCTTGCTCATCACCGACTTAACTCCTTATAAATAGCAAGCAAGATTCTTCATTTCTCTTCACCAATTGACACACAGAAAAATTCACAAATTTTCACTCACTCTTTCCCACTCTCTCACGTTTTCTCTCGGCGAAAATTGGGAAGTAAGGCAAGAAATTCCTTCCCCTTTTATTTTTCTCATTTGGCTAAGTAATTGCTTGCTCTAACCTATTCCATCATTTTTTTTCTTTTCTGCACTTTCGCTACTGTCAACGCCGCCGGAGAGGAGTCACCGCTGCACCGCTGCTGTCGCCGGAGTTGCCAGAGTGGCTGTCGTCGTCACCGGAGTTGCTACGTTACTGCACTCCCTTGCTGCGCCGATCACTGTGTTGCTTTCCAATGAAGAAGATGATGAATCGTGGAAAGGAAGAAAAGAGCCATGGGCCGGGGCTCCTTTGTTTAAAATTTGTTTGGTTGATTGGTCTGGCTTGTGCCAAGCCCAAGTGAAGAGAAAGAAGGGTTGTCCAGCAGCCCACGCGGGAAAGGGGAAGGGACCAGCACAGCTGGGCTGGTCTGTTGGACCTTTTGGCCCACTCTTGGGCCTAGTGGACCGAACCCATTTTTTTGGCCCATCGCATTTATTTTTCGTACCGATTCTCGCATACTCTGTACTATTTATTTAATTTTCGTATGCTTGTACTATTTATTTATTTCAGTACGCTTGCATGTTTAATTATTATTTTCGTATGCTTTTGCATGTTTAATTATTCTGCTCGCATATAATCGTGAAAAATAATTATTTCACTCGCGAACAATAATTTTGATGCCGATTATTTGAATGCTCGTACAATTTAACTAATTATTTTTACTCACTCTCGAATGCCTAAATAATTATTCTGCTCGCATTTAATCATTAAAATTAATTATTTCACTCGTAATAAGTCATTAAGTATTTATCTGTTTTTCGACTATCATTTTCCGAACTAATAATCTCGTCCTTGTAGGGTAAATTAACTGCTCATACCCTCCACATGTAAACGTTTCTTACCCTTTTATTTATTTCACGCTTTGTCTGCATATGCACTCGTATGCATGAATATTTAAAATTATAATTTTATCATCTATTGGGAATGATCACTAAATTAGGACTTTTTATTTTTCAAACATGATTTTAAACACCTCTTTTCTCCGGTAACCCTTTTAGGATGAGACTCGGGTGCCTAACACCTTCCCGAGTCCATAATACGACCCCGAACTGCTGTTCTCGGGTTCAGACCCACTTTGCCTTAGCTTTTTATTTTTATGCCATGACATTAGGTTCCTTAAACCTATAAACAAAAATAGGGTGGCGACTTCATTTGCATTATGTGAGATGAGTCTGATTTCGTCTCACATCTCGTCCCAAACCCGCGTCACATTAGGAAAAGTTGAAAAAGGGGGTGCGACAGTTTGGCGACTCCACTTGGGAACAATAGGGTCGAAGCCGGATTTCTTTTGAGGTGTTTGTTTTTCAATAGATTGTTGAATTTGTTTCATATGATTTTTGTACATGATTAATTATTTTCCATTGATATGATAAACTGTTGTATTATCACATGATTCTTTATGCATGATTATTACTTTTCATGTATTTATTTTGTTCACATGATTTGTTAATTGCTTTGATAAACTGTCATTCATATGCATTTCATGCATAATGCCCTATCGCCGGGCCTTTTTCCAAATAGAAATAGGTGGGTACTAGTGAGGCCCTAGGGCACGTGTCCTGGGTAGTTTTCATGAACCTCAAACTCGGACTCGAACCCCTAAATGGGTGAGCGCCTAGAACTTTTGATGGTTCGACAGACAACCATTCATTTACTGAGGGACCATTTTTATGGTATCGTCCGGGAGCCGCCTTCCAGCCAGTTAGAAATAATAGATATCACCCTAGCATATGCATCATGATAACATGCGATTTTGCTTCGTTATTTTCATAATTCTCCATTTTTGCATATATTCTTCATTATTGCTCTTATTAAACTCACATTTTATTCCTGCTACTATCATTACACGTATCACATTTCATTCATACAAAAATTTAGGATTTTAAGTTTCTGCAATGCATATATCAAAACTTAGGGTTTTAGAAAATGATGCGATATCATTTTTTTCCATCTTAGAGGTGGAGTTCAAGTTGCCTCTGTAGCAACTAGATTAAATAAAACCTTCTTCCAAGGCACTTAGTTGCCTAATTCGAAAATTATCATATAGTAACCACGACTAATGTTTAAAGATAATTAATTCATCACGCATTAAAATAAATTCAGAAACAAATTAGGATAGCTAAACCATAAGCCAGAACCACACATACATAACATAATTGTTTGTGCCCAGACTTATATCTATTTTTTATTTTATTACAGGGAGCGAATTATTCCCCAAAAGATCCACATAATCAGACTTCAAACAAAATGGCAGAGCAAGGAAAAATGGAGGAAACACTGAAAATGAAGATAGCAGAATTAGAAGAACAAATTCGGGCAATTACAGTAAGGGCGATGCAAGCCGAGAAAGAACGAGATGAGGCGACAACTGATTTTCCTCCTGGTTTTTATCCTTTTTCTGCCCCGACAGTAGAGTCAACCTCTTCATCTATTTTTACGGGTCCTTCCATGCCACCATCATTTTCCAATTAGGAGGTCCAGTGGAAATGGTCGGGTCCCTTCTTTAATCCCAATCCCCATCAGTCCATTATGTCAGTTGTCCTGAGCACTACAATCGGCACCATCGAACAAGGTGACACATCTCTTAGCGTTCATCTAACTAGGCCTGCTTTGGAGCTCGGCAATAAGGAAATCTACCCAGAATCTCAGTATGTCCACCCGCCTCAGGGACATTCTGCTCAACTCACGATTCCTTTACCTTCGGGAACTCAACCTCCTGGGGCAATCAGATACAACCACGAGTCTCCTTTGGGTATTCGTCAACTACTGGTAAAGTAGAGGGGCTGAGTGTTGGCAGGTTGAGCATGTTGGAAGAAAGAGTGAGGGATGTTGAAGGAACCGACCCCTTCAGCTCCTACGGATATATGCAGGGTACTAGGGATTACCATACCTTGGAAATTCAAGATTCTGAAATTCAAGCAGTACACCGAGACAAAATGCCCCAAAACTCATCTCAAGATCTACTGCAATAAGATGGTCGAGGTGATCAATAATGAGTCGTTGCTGATCCACTTATTCAGAGAGAGTGCATTGACCGGGTAAATGAGTCTGGATAGGAATAGAATCAGGGCTTGGAGAGATTTGTCTAACGCCTTCTTCAAACAATACAAGTTCAACATGGAAGTAGCCCCGAACCGGCCTGAGAAGAGAACCAACAAACCAGTGAAGGCGAACTTGCTGCTAGAATTTCTCCTCCTCTAGGCGGCAAAGAACTCGTATCAGTTCTTGAGAACACTTTCCAAGCCCCTTACTAATCTATCCAGCGGCTTCTCTGACATGGTCCTAGTGGCGGAGAGAGGAGAACAAGGAATCAAATTTGGAAAGATCGTTGCCAAAATTAACACCCAAGATGACACCTATTATAAAGGAAGATGTCAACTTCGTCTCCCACCAACCTAGTTATGGGCAATCTTTTCCATCGCCTACGTCAAAAATACCACAACCCACACAATATAGATCGTACAAGCCCGCTAAGAAGCTAAAACTAGGAACCATGGGCACCTCTTCTAGCCCCAGTATGGGAAATTTATAAACATCTTGTAGCAACTGGGACAAATCGTATAAACCCCAGTTCGACCTCTCCAAACTCTTGCCCAAAGGGATTCAATCCTGGTGTTACATGTGCGAGCTCCGGTTCATACTTTAGAAAGCTACTCTACCTTTAGGAAAAAGGTTCTTCACATGGTCAAACACAAAAGGATCTCCTTCGAAGGGTTAGCCGAAGGACTCTACCCGACTACTAGCTCTTGAGTGAACGCTCTCCAGGCCCACGAGGGATCCATTCAACTTATTTAGTGGGAGTATCCCCTAATATTTTGTACATTAGTCGAGCCTAAGACTATAAACAAGGGGGCTTTGTGGGTGGCAACCCACGTGTTTTTTTCAAATATCTCTATTTTTGTCAATTTTAATTTTAATTCAGAATTTTAGGATATCCTTCCCTCCAGATTTATTATTTAATTTTCCCTTGGTTTTAGGTGCAATGTGACTTATGAACTACGGGGGCAAGCAATTGAAATGACGACCAGAAGAAGGTGTTAGAGAGCATCGAAGGTTGAACGCATTTTTACTGGGGGCAAGGCATAGGGATCGGTAATTTACCACAAAGAGCTCGTTACGTCCATCCTTCCCTTGTATTTAGATCATCGCTATTCAGTGGAAAAGAGGAGACCTTTGCTTTCACCAAATGCCCTTCGCTAATAATTCTTCATTTTGGTGAAGAAACATAACAATGGTAGATGTATGTTCTCCAGGGACCCTAATCCACATACTTAATGCATTCTGACTCTGTGCTACAATGATATTTACGCCCTACACGACCCTCAACTGCAAATTCAAAATTCAAACATGGTCAAATTTTTCATGTTTTGAATTTGATCACCACAATCATTCTGTACAAGATCTCTCCGTGTATAGGCACCATGATCATACGGTGGACATCAGGCCTCTAATGTGCGGGCCAAACGATGTTCAAGCTATATTTCTCGGACAAATCAAATCCGTAGCATAGAAGATGTCTTCTCGTGAAGAGTAGTCAATGAGCGAATCTAGAAAGATTTTAAAACGGTCACTACAATGAGTTGGCTTCTTTGCAGAATATCTTACATCTGCAAACAACCAGTCTCAAGGTTCACTCTGGACCCATCTTTCCTTGGCAATCTGACCAAGTCTAGAAGAGATTTAGCTATTTGAAAGGCTGAATCCACATGAGAAGACTACGCATGCAATTCTAAGCAATGAGTTATCATCTGATTATCCAGAAAATTGTCTAAGCTCAGAACACCATTCAAGAACTTAATGGTCGTTCATTTGAAATGCGGCGATTGGCTATGTTTATAGCAATACTATTATCCAGTTTGAATACAAAAGATGTGGGATCAAAGTCACCAAGCTTATTTCGCGCTAACAAGCCTATTCGGGGGTGTAAGTTGCCGAAGCTTTTCTCTCCATCCGCCTCCTCGGGAAATTCTATCATCAAGACACTACTGTCGCCAGGTGCCTTTTGCAAGCAGGACCCTTGACCTTACAGAAACATGACGAATAGGTGTTCCCCCTAGGGTCCCAATCAACATGCTTAAATCGGTCCTGTTCTGTGGCATAAGGACATTCACGCCCCGCCATGCTCCAAACTACGAACTCAAATTCAATCATGGTAAAATCTTTCATGTGTCGAATTTAATCTTGTTCCGAAGCAATCATCGGCGTCTCTCTTCCCAAGCAGTTGATCATGATCGAACGGGCATTAATCCTTTCATGATTGGGTAGCTTTTCAGGGATGACCATCACCCATGATCGAATGACCTTCTCTTCATCATCACTTTGGGGGAATGAATAAAAGCTTCCCTTTATATCTCAGTCAAGCTCACCAGCCTAGTGGTTCAAAAGGGTTGTCATCTCCTCAGCCATCACGATTCTAATGTCTAGCAAAAGTCCAACGACGACCAAACGAGCAGAAGCCTTAGGATAACATGTTGATCTCGTCATGATCATCACCTAAGAAGGTGCCACTAAGTTGAAGCTTCAGAGCCAAATAAGATCGTGGGTATCAAAACTCATCATGAGTAGAATTAGAGGGCCTTGAGTCGTTGACACTGCATCTTATTTTCAATCCTCTATACCTGGGGGCAAGCAAATCGGATGAGGGAGCCTTCGGAGAAACCATCTCGTTTGTCCGCCTCACGCCTTGATAATGGCATGTACTAAATGGGCATCATTCAAAGTTTGTCATTGTGACGTTGATCCACGCAAAGGCCCAACTCAAGCACCAAATCTTCAAAAGAGCATTCTCCAAAATGTGGTGCATGGACTTCGTTTTCTGGATCCACCACAATAGTCGCAAACCCTTATTAAAAGGAATTTCCCATCCCTTCGAAAGGTGAAGCAATGTCTTTCCCCGAGGACGACATCGAAAGTCAGGCCTGAACTGGTGCATTCCCAGAAGCAACACACACAATTAAATTAACTAACGATCACACTAAGTCCGGAACACCAATATGCATTTCCGCAAGGTGTCCGACTAGAGCCATCAGCTGCCCATCAGACAACAACGTCCAAATGGAGTTTCCATTTTAAACTCCCCATCCACCTCCTAATGGTCAACAACACCTGAGTGGAGTCTACATTTACTTTTCTGCGACGACATCCTTGCTCCGACCTCGCAGCCCCGCCGCACATATCCAGAGAAATCCACTTTCCTCTCTGTTTCTTTAAATGTTTGTACAATCATTCTGCATTCATTCCCATATTGGGGGCAACATTTTAATTATAAACTTTCGTGAGTACTCATGCCCTCACATTTTGTCTGTAAAATTGCTAAAACTATTAAGATTTGTTATAAAATGTGCATAAAATTCTTTGAATAAAATACACAGTATCGTAAATTTTCAAACCTTCCTTAAATTGAGCATGTTCAGCATGTTATTGCATTATGGATAACTTGTGCATCCCTTCGAAATCGTATGACATGCATGATCTCGCCTACTTGCTCTTATATCTGCAACATGGTTAGATGTAAGCAGTCATACATACATCCCCGTGAGCATTTTGGGCCTTCACGCCTTATTCCTTTCATGAATACAAATGCCAAACTCGGTGCTAGTTGGATTTACATAATATCCAGGGTACATGCACCATTAGCCATGGGATAACAGTAAAATGACATTGGACTTTGCTCTTTCTTCCATTTTTTTATTTTTTCAATAAGACAATGAGCAGTGCTTAACTGAGATGGCTAACTAGAGGAAGGGTGCACAACGAACTCAGTTTGCGCAAGAAGGGATGCGAAAGTTCTAAGAATTGTTGATGGCCAGCGCTGGAAGAAGGCCGAACAAAAACAAGAGACGGAGGCGTCAGCCTTAAACCAGAACTGAAGAAAGTCAGCACGAAAACTGTACTTGCTTTGCTTGCTGATGTGTTTTGTGTTCGAAAAATAAATAAATAAATAAATAAAAATAAAAAATTCAATATTCAAATATGGTCAAATCTCTTATGTTTTGAATTTGGTCATCACAAACAAGATCTCCCCCACGTGCACAACAATTATACGGTGAAGATCAACCCTCTGATTGGTGAGCCAGTAAGCATGGATGTTGATAGGATTGCATAGGAAACAAATTTAAAAAAAATAAAAAAAAGAGAAGAAAAAAAGAAAAAAGAAGAAAAAGGAAAAAGCAAAAATCAAAAGTGTTCAAAGAACACAATAAAACAAAAAAAGAAGCAAGTGTAAAATGGGCCCCAGGGTCAGCTCTTAAAAAAATCCATAAAAAAAATCACCCCGTGAAGATTCAAACACTTGGGCACAGTGCCCTCAAAGCAATAAAGAAGGGGCATCCTCAATAAAGATCAAAGAACTGGAGCGCCTTGTCCTCGGAAAGATCAAGAAGGAAAGCATCTCTAGTGAGGATCCAAGAATCTAGGGGCAACACCCTCAAAGTGATCGCGGGAAGAAGCATCCTCAGCAAAGACTGAAGGACTTGTGCACTTTGCCCTCACCTCGGCCAATCAACAGGCCCTGTTCATTGAGAAAAATATTAACTTCTCCTCCCCAGCAAAGTGCTTTCTATTATATGGAGGCGGGCATGTGCATCTTCATTTGAAGTTTATTCACTGGGATTGACATTGCCAATCTAACTTTGTGCTATGTTTGTTGCATTTTTTATGAGTGTAAACACGTAGCCTTGCTTCTGAGTGTGAGTGCAAACACCAGCATCTGGTGAGGATTGCCTACATCTACATGTTGTAGGAAAGTCTTATCCTTGAGGTCGTTATCTCCTGGGCAAGATGCAGATGCTTTTCTAGGATTGTATCAAGCATGCTTATATGATAGAAACTGGATGACATGTTCTCCAGAAATGCATAAACTTGTTGAACCTTCTCTTGATAGGGAAGTTGTTTTTATAAAATACTGGGGGCAAACCTTAGGGTAGTGTGGGAATACTTTCATTTACAACATACATGATTTGATTTCATTGTTTCCATTTATCAATTGCTCTCTCTCTCTTTTCCATCCATTGCTGCCTCGTATTTGTTTCCTCCCTATTTGCAGGATACAAATATGCGTCAGTGAAATCTCACATTGCCACGAATCTCCGCCAACAAATCAGAAACCGAATTGAGCACATCAACTTCGTGCGGCGGATCAATTTCCCCCCCCCCCCCCATCCAACAAGCATCCGAATGGAGCACTGTTACCACTCCTCAATCAACTTCCTGAGACAGGATCACGCTCCTCCACTATCATCAACATCTGACGGGCAGCAACGTCCGGAAGGATTTTCAACAGCAACCTCCAACGGACAGCAGGGTCTGAGTGGAGTTTTCATTCTCAATTTTCGCATCAACCTCCAACGGGCTGCA
This sequence comes from Viola odorata, assembly GCA_963691705.1. Lineage (NCBI taxonomy): Eukaryota > Viridiplantae > Streptophyta > Magnoliopsida > Malpighiales > Violaceae > Viola > Viola odorata. Next base: position 41,367,646 of record OY829544.1, read on the forward strand.
GCGTCCGAGTGGAGTTTTCATTTCAAGAACATCCCGACGGGCAGCAGCGTCCGAGTGGATTTTTCACCTCCTCCCTTACTTTTTCAATGCGGTGGCTTCCAACCACTCACCAAGGTGGTGGCTTTCAACCACTCACCAAGTCTATCACAAATGTGGTGGCTTTCAACCACTCATGCGGTGGCTTCCAACCACTTTCCATTTCAAATTTGCACGGTAAGTTCGAGGTAAGACCTGTTGTCCCTTTACACCCTTTTTCAAAAACATATCATTTTGCACCCAATCACGTAAGCGGTTCGTCCCCACAACATGTGTCTTTCTAAGTCGCGTAAGCGGTTCGTCCCCACATGATGTCTTCTAACATGCTGTAAGCGGTTCGTCCCCATAACATGTGTCTTTCTAAGTGGCGTAAGCGGTTCGTCCCCACGCGATGTCTTCTAACATGTTGTGAAAGGTCACGTCCCCACAACATATCTTTTAAGCGGTGTGAAAGGTCAGGTCCATCACATCATGTCTTTTTAAACGTTGTGAAAGGTCACGTCCCCACAATATTTTAAGTGGTGTGAAAGGTCACGTCCATCACATCATGTCTTTTTAAACGTTGTGAAAGGTCACGTCCCCACAACATTTTAAAGTGGTGTGAAAGGTCACGTCCCTCACATCATGTCTTTTTAAACGTTGTGAAGGTCATGTCCCCACAACTTGTCTTTTAAGTGGTGTGAAAGGTCACGTCCCTCACATCATGTCTTTTTAAACGTTGTGAAGGTCATGTCCCCACAACTTGTCTTTTAAGTGGTGTGAAAGGTCACGTCCCTCACATCATGTCTTTTTAAACGTTGTGAAGGTCACGTCCCCACAGCATGTCATTTTTCAAACATTTAAATTTGTATAGTTGAATCGAAGTTACATCAACCTCAGACAACACTCAAGCATCAACAGCAACGGACTACGAGTGCTACCCTCGACACTGCTGAATTTACTTTTCTGCACAAACAGCAACGGACTACGAGTGTTACCCTCGACGCTGCTGAGTTTAATTTTCTCCATCAATCAGCGACAACCTACGAGTACGACCCTCGACGTAGCTGAAGTTTAATTTTCTGCATCAATCAGCGACGGCCTACGAGTACGACCCTCGACGTAGCTGAAGTTTAATTTTCTGCATCAATCAGCGACGGCCTACGAGTACGACCCTCGACGAAGCTGAAGTTTACATTTTCTGCATCGAGGTCTGAGAATTGCGGTGTCCCCGTTCAGATGTAAACTTTCATTTCCTCCATAGAGGTCCGAGAATTGCGGTGTCCCCGTTCGGATCTCAAGTTATATTTTCTGCCTAGATGTCTGACAATTGCGGTGTCCCCGGTCGGATGTCAAATTACATTTTTCGCAACTTACTTTCAACATCAACCTAGGGACTACGAGTACTACCCTTGCCCAGGTTAGAATTTGCCAATCGATCACTCTAAGGTAAGTATGCATTTGCATTTTCAAAACCATAGCAGGTTCGGGAGCAACCATCTTTACTGCTCATCAAAAATCCGGTGTAATAAGACAGTAAAGAGGGGGCAACTATTGCTACCCGATTTTTTTACGCATTATTGTACTTTTATGTTTAATCGCATTATTAGCCCATTTAAATCAAAATTCTATCGATTTTTGATCTTTGGCTATTTATTTTAATATTTCGTGCCATTTCGTGTCATTTTAGTTTTTTCGTATTTTTACTGTCTTTTCGTTCGAACTTCTATCGGTCCCGAGTAAATTTCCCCGGACCATGGATCGAACATCTCTTTTCTTTAATTGATAATTATCTACTAATATTTTCATTCACGCCATCACGTTTTGTTTTATTCAATTTACTTTGCTATAGCATTTATTTTTCGTTCCAACTTTTAATTACTCCGAGCGAGTAAATTCGGACCTCAAATCGAACTTTTTCTTTATTTATTGACTACTATTTGTTTTGTTTCATTTTATTGCATGTTTTTTTGTATCTTTGGTTCGGGATAATATTCATTTCAAACGAGATTCCTCGTGTTGATAGTTCGAACTAATTAAATAAGTATTAAATATTTTTTCAAAAGTCAACCCATCTCAACCATAGATCAAAATTGACTCATCTTTTCTTCACATCCAATGGCTCTCAATTTAAGCATGAGGATTCATGCATGTTCCTCTTCTCTGACACCAAATGCAAATGCATATTCGCCATTATTCCTAATACCACCTCATTCCATTTCTACATTTTTCTGCTGCTCTTCATCTGCACAATTATTTTTTCCCTTGCTCATCACCAACTTAACTCCTTATAAATAGCAAGCAAGCTTCTTCATTTCTCTTCACCAATTGACACACAGAAAAATTCACAAATTTTCACTCACTCTTTCTCACTCTTTCTCACGTTTTCTCACGTTTTCTCTCGGCGAAAATTGGGAAGCAAGGCAAGAAATTCCTTCCCCTTTTATTTTTCTCATTTGGGTAAGTAATTGCTTGCTCTAACCTATTCCATCAAAAAAAAAATCTTTTCTGCACTTTCGCTACTGTCAACGTCGTCGGAGAGGAGTCACCGCTGCTATCGCCAGAGCTACTGGAGTGGTTGTTGTCGTCACCGGAGTTGCTGTGTTGCTGCACTCCCTTGCTGCGCCGATCACTACGTTGCTTTCCAATGAAGAAGATGATGAATAGTGGCAAGGAAGAAAGGAGCCATGGGCTGGGCCTCCTTTGTTTAAAATTTGTTTGGTTGATGGGTCTGGCTTGTGCCAAGCCCAAGAAAAGAGAAAGATGGGCTGTCCAGCAGCCCACGCGGGAAAGGGGAAGGGACCAGCCCAGTTGGGCAGGTCTGTTGGGCCTTTTGGCCCACTCTTGGGCCCAGTGGACAGAACCCATTTTTTTGGACCATTGCATTTATTTTTCTTACCGATTCTCGCATACTTTGTACTGTTTATTTAATTTCTGTATGCTTGTACTGTTTATTTATTTCAGTATGCTTGCATGTTTAATTATTATTTTCGTATGCTTGCATGTTTAATTATTATTTTCGTATGTTTTTGCATGTTTAATTATTCTGCTCGCATATAATCGTAAAAAATAATTATTTCACTCACGAACAATAATTTTGATGCCGATTATTTGAATGCTCGTACTATTTAACTAATTATTTTTACATGCTCTCGAATGCCTAAATAATTATTCTGCTCGCATTTAATCACTAAAATTAATTATTTCACTCGTAATAAGTCATTAAGTATTTATCTATTTTTCGACTATCATTTTCCGAACTAATAATCTCGTCTTTGTAGGATAAATCAACTGCTCATACCCTCCATATGTAAATGTTTCTTACCCTTTTATTTATTTCACGCTTTGTCCGCATATGCACTCATATGTATGAATATTTAAAATTATAATTTTATCATCTATCGGGAATGATTACTAAATTAGTACTTTTTATTTTTCAAACATGATTTTAAACACCTATTTTCTCCGGTAACCCTTTTAGGATGCGACTCGGGTGCCTAACACCTTCCCGAGTCCATAATACGACCCCGAACCGCTGTTCTCGGGTTCAGACCCACTTTGCCTTAGCTTTTTATTTTTATGCCATGACATTAGGTTCCCTAAACCTATAAAAAAAAATAGGGTGGCGACTTCATTTGCATTATGTGAGATGAGTCTGATTTCGTCTCACATCTCGTCCCAAACCCGCGTCGCATTAGGAAAAATCCAAAAAGGGGTCTATCGCGAGGCAACCTCACTGTCCCCTTGCCCTTCGTTACCCCCCATCCTCTCTCGGTGAAAGCGATCATCTGTAAGATCCCCTCATCCCTTCCGAAAAGCGTCAATGAGGGCCTCAGCGTCATACACATCCTCCCCGTGAATATCCACGAAGCAGTCGGACATGGTGCGGGCCGTATTCTCAATGTACCACTTGCCCTTCTCGGATGACTCTTTCTCTAACATGACTTTTTCCTCTTGTAATGTCGCCTTTGCAGCTCTCTCTGCCGTCAGAGCAGCCTCAAGATCAGACACTTTAGCTTCCTCTTGCTCCCTGGCAGCAGCCTCAAGATCAGACACTTTAGCTTCCTCTTGCTCCCTGGCCACCTTTAAATCTTTCTTGGCCAGCGCCAAGGCTATCACCAACCTTTGACATTCCCCTGATAGTTTCTTTCTTTCTTCTCGCTCCCTAGCGAGCTCGTCAGAAAGCTCACGGTGAGCGGCAGTAAGCCCATCTGAAGTGAAGGTAAGAGAGGTGACCTTCTGTAACATATACTGGGACCAGTAATGAAACTGGGAGAAACCAGAGAACAAGATGGAACGCAGAAAGGCCACCTGCTCGTCAACAGGCCGAGAAAGGAGCGCCCCCCTCTCCTCGGGGGACGTTAACGCATGGGCAGCTAGGAAAGAGGAAATCCCCGCATAACTATCCCCCCTAGCGGCTGCAAACCCAACTCTGCGCAAGTTGCTCAAGTCAACTTGATGGGTAACGGGACCAGACTCGCCTAACGAACTTAAATCAGCCATGAGATGGGGCGTGGTATCGCCACCAGGATGATACATCGAAGCACTGGAAGGAACAAAGTGCAAGGTAGGCAGAGATGGAGGTTGATTGGAAGAACTACCCCCATGAAGCCCAAAAGAACCGTGAGGTTGAAAGGGCAGAAAACTGACCCCCGTAAAATCCTCAGTGAAGCCTAAGACAATGGAATAGGAAGGAGGAAGAGAGGAGCTAAGAGAATTGGGTGAAGCGTCAAAAGACCCAGAAACGTCCATAGCCCCTAAAGGGTCAAAAGACTGACCGCCAAGATGCGACATCGAAGCAAAAATGGTAGCGTTGTCTCCTTCATTGAAGACGGGACCCGCTGGCAAGCTCGTATTTTCTCCGTCAAGCCGCTGCTTCTTACGTCGAAGTATATGGCCCAAGTCCATGTCGTCCTGCGGTGGTAACTGGGTAGAGGCAACAACGGTATCCTGCTGAGAGAAACATTAAGAAGAATAAGAAAACAAAATAAAATGCCAAAGAGCGTTAAGAAGCAATGATTGAGATAACGTGATTATAAAAGAAACACATACAGTAACAGTGTCGTTAACCGGCACCTCAATCGAAGCTGTCGTATCTGAAGAAAGAGTAAGGGCGGCAACGCGTACTGTCTTCTTCTTTTTCTTCTTTGGGGGAGCCCGGGAAGAAGACACTTTAACAGAAGCGACGACAACGGATACAACCAGAATAGAAACCGGAATGGTAGCAGCCTCCTCACCAACTAAAGTAGAAGGCGTTTGGATGGGATTCGCAGCCACAGTAAGCGATATAACTAGGTTGATGGCCTCAGCGACAGCAGCGGTGGCGGTGGCAGCGGCAGCAGCCTCCTCTTGCTCTCTTCTCCTTTGAGCCCTTCTTTCCCGCCTCCTAACGCTTTCAGGCTTCCAACCAGGCTTAGGAACTGCACAATCACGATATAACGTCAGCGTTAGTATCTTCTGAAACAACAAAGAAAATGACATAACACTCACTCTCAACACAGGCTCGAATATCGGTCTCGCACGCGAGATTGCAAGTGTGGACATGGACCTCCAACTCAAGAAGCTTGTCCAACCAGCTTTGCTCAGGCGGAGGAAGAACCCCCCGTTGGCCCCAAGCACTATCCTTGATATCGTGATTAAAACCAGTCCGCCACCAAGGGCTTGGCAATTCAACGACAAAAAATTCTTCTTTCCAATCTTCAATGAAAGACTAAAGGTGCAAGAGCTTCCAAGTGAAGGGTTTGAGCGAGTCATCATCATAATGGGGCGATATCGCTAACACACCCCTATGGCTATACAGTTGAAAAAGCGACTTAAGCAACAAAAGGGAAGGAGAGTTAATCCCTTTGTATCTACAGAGTTGGAGAAATGCATAAACGCAACTGTACGCGTTGGGAGCAAACTGAAAAGGATTCACATCCAGAGCAACAAATAGCCTTTCGATGAAAGGATCAAGAGGGAATTTGAAGCCATAGCCAAACATCTTGGCATACAAGAGCTTGTTGTTGCCAGGCATCACACTATTAAGGCGGAGTGAATCAGAAGCAACCGAAGCTTTATAATCCTCAGGGATATGGGCATTGTGTTTAGATAAATGATCTTGAAGTATGGATGAGGAGGTGATGGTGGTGGCAGTATTCTCAATTTTTTCCTCATCAACAGATTTGGTTTGAGAACGACGAGTTCTAGCCATGGCAAAAATAAAGAAAAAGATGAAGAAGATGACAAATGAGGATAGAAATACCTTTATGGAGGAGAAACTCAGAACACCCAGACGATGGAAAGAAAAAACAAAAGTCGGCTCGAGAGGGAGAAGCGAAAATGAAATAACAAAAGAGGGAAAAATAAACATGTGTTGGGATTTCTAACCCTAGCAGTCAGCCAAAACAACTACTGCAGCCGTCGTCGCGCGTGCGACGCGTCGCAAGGGGAAAGCCGTTAGCAATGAGTACGATCCTAGGAAAGCGAGAAGACGCTTCGATCTCGTCAGTCCCTAGGGCACGCCAACCCCTATCGTCTCCATGAACAGACACGTGTATTCTAGCCATCATGACTTCTCTCTCGCATTAATGAGGGAATCCCGAGCATTAAATGCTCTGAAAAGTGGAATCGATTTCCAAATCAAGACAAGCGCAATAACGCAGCGCAGCGTTAACTCCACGGGCAGCTGTTGAGATAACGCAACAGAAAGAGATAACGCTACGAAGATCAATTATTATTCAAAGGAGAATCCTACACGTTGTTACAAGGCAGGCGTTATTAGTTATTACAAACCAAATGGTATCAATGTTCGGAATAAGAGAGAAATAGTAACGGAGATGAGAGGAGCTCTTGACGTCCTCCGTGGCATCAGTACCATCCGATTATGGGAGTGCCCCGGCATCGCCCCCGTTGCCTCCCTCCTCCTCTCCCAAAGAAAGAAAACCTTCTTCACTCACGTCTATTTCGTTCATTTTTTCAAAGGCATAATCGGCTATCTTAGCAGGATCGAAAGACCCACTGCGACAGTAGCCCGCGAATCCGGAGGTAAAGGCCCGCACGGCTCTCTTCTTCCACCAGTTTATCTTTAAAGGCACCTTTGCCAGATCCGCGTTACAAGCCGATATCTCTTCATGAAGAAGAGAATTTCTCTTGTCAGCCGACACCAGCTCTGCCTCCAACAACCCAACTTTAGCCTCCTCCTTAACCAGCTCTGCCTCTAGCAACTCAACTTTGGCTTTCCCCTTAGACTTCTCGCTTGCAAGTTCGGCGCGACAATCATTCAGCTCTGCCAAGGTGCGATTCTAAAGTCGCGTTAACTCCATCACTTTGGTTAAAGCGGCATCCAATTGCCCCTTCGAGTTAGGCGAACCTCAAAGCTTGTCACCATGAGCCTCAAGAAAGTAATGCACTTGGCGGAAGCCGGCCAGCGCGTCATTCAAAACACATGTGTACTGAATATCGGGGGGAAGCCGCAGCAACTCTTCTTTATCCTTAGGCGAGCTAAATATTTGACCTACAAGGAGGGCCGACGGCTGGTCTCGTAATAACGGGTCAGACACCCCCAAGGCACGAAGCCCGCTAGTGCCAGAGGTTGATAAATCCAATCGGTAAGAAGGAACCCCTTGAGGACCCTGAGGAGAAAGGTTGGCGATAAGAGAGGGAGTGGAACCCTTGACAAAATCGTCGACACCTGAAATAACAACGGTTGTGGACCCCCAGTCGGTGGGTCAGGAAGTGCGCCTGGGCCAGGAGCTGACATTACCACGTCAGGAATGCAAGAAGAAATAGGAGAGTCAGGGATGTCAGTCGATGGAAGTGAATCTGCCGCTACTGAAGCCTCAGTAACCTTAGAAGGGAAGACAGTTGACGCCTCAGTAATTCTTGTTGACGCCTCAGTCACTCTTGTCGTTTGAGATGTACTTGCCACCGTAGACACATCAACCCCCACGATATGGACCTCGTCAACCCTTTTTGAAGAAATCCCAGTGGCCAGATTGTCTTCCTCCACTCTGAGTCTCTTCCATTGAATCGAGGAGGCATGACGAAGCTCTGTCTTGATATCCATATCCTCGCTATCGCTGTCAGTTATCTTGGTAACGGGTTGACTCAAATTTACTCCTCTGCCCCGGACGGGTAACCAATTGTCAAGGAAACGAGAGGCTTGAGCAGAGATACCGCGCCCTCCCCCTGCGACTGTCTTAGTTCTCCTTTTCTTTGGTGGAGCACTTTGAACACTCTGATTGTTGGGACCCTCGGGTGGTGGAGAAGCTGGCAGCGTTTGGAGCGTACCACGTTCAAAGGAGCGTCATTCCCACCAGACGATTGACACTCAGTGTTTTCTGCCAAGGAAAGGTGTTAGAACAACAAGAAAATTGAAGCAATAACGCGGGAAAAGGAAAACTCACCTATAACGCACTCTTCCAAATGCCTGTACGAAGCGAATTCTTGAATTCGGAAAGAGGTGTTTATCTCTAGCAAGGCGTTAGCATGAGTCAACTCACCCCTAGACAACACTACTAGATTTGCCCAGGCGGCACTAGTAATTTCTCGATTGAAGCCATCACACCACAAATGAGAAGGCAGTTCGAGAGCGAAGAAACCGCTCTTCCAGTCAATCACAGTCTCCTCAAAGCCCTGAAACTTCTGCCAGAACGACTGCACTAACGCGTCATTCCACCTCGGGGTGATATCGATCAGATAGTTACGACAACTCAGGCTAAAGAACTTGCAGATTAAATTGACGGATGGAGTAAAGATACCCTTCATCTCGCAAGTGCGAAGGAAAGCATAAATCACACACTAAGAAGAAGGAGTATCTGGGCAGGATTAAGATCATATTAGCGCAATAATTTCTCTACAGAGGTATGAATTGGGAGACGAAATCCATAAAGGAACATCTTAAAGTAAACCATTCTATACTTTCCCCACAATGGATCGTGAAGTCGCCGACCGTCCTCGGGAATGAAAGGGAAATGGTTAGGGGGAAAGAAGACACCGTGACCCTCTAATTCGGCCTTCAGAATCGTCGAACACGAGAAAATACTGGATGTTCTTTCGATTTCTGGATCTAAAGGTCTCTGAAGACCCCTGGTAGCTCTAGTATGGCACATGGAGAACCAGTAAAACAAAAATCAGAACGAAAGAGGAGCAAAATACCTTGAAGAAGAAACCGATGAATAGACTGCCGGCACCAACGAACGGTTGAAGGAATTTCCTTTGAGCAAAAGAAGAAGCAGAAAGAAAGAATAGTGGAGAAAAATTTGAAGCACGAGTAAAAGTGTAAGAAGAAAGCAGTTATTTCCTTTTAAAGGTCAAAACTCAGTAACTAAGCGACCTGTGAGAACAAAACACGCGCAAAGTAGAAAATGACAAATGGAATGGCCTCAGAGGAATACTTATGGCTAAGCATTTATATCCTTGAAGAAAGGCGGCTAGCGATTGGAAAGTGAAGAACGGTTGCCTCGAGCGATAACTTATTGCTCAGCGTTAACTGTCTAAGGACTGTAGAAGTTAACGCGGGGTATAACAACAAGAAAGCAAGAACCAAAAACATTATTTTATTCATGATAAGCCATACGACATCTACAATGTGCATGGCGTGTAAAGATTAATCCTCGTTAGGCCAGTAAGAAGGCCAGTAGGAGTTATCTCCATCCGAAGACGGAAAGTCCTCGTCAGCGAAAGGGAAAGGCTCGTCACCCCTTTTCTCTTGACCGGGCTTTGGCGGACTTGACTCCCTCTTAGTGGCGGGAGCCGCTACCTTGACACCGACGTCGCTGGAGGAACCCCCTTCCATGAAATGACTAATGTGAGGAAATAGTTCATCGCCCCTCAAAACAGTAGGAACATAGAGATCAAAAGGCACGTTGGCTACCTCGAAGGCCTTCCTCTTCCGCCTCTTATGAACCTTGCACCGAGCAGGTCGTCTCTTCAGACACGGTGAGGGAGGATTGTCGGAATCTGGCGAAGTCAGAGGAGTCGGTGGAGACTCACGCTCAATAACATCCATGAAATACGAATCGGCCATGGAATCTTAAGAAATCTCAATGGAGAAATGTGAAGAAGAAGATGAACAGGAAAAAGAATAAAAAACCCCCATTAAATAGTCGAAACGGAGAGGTTTTCCCCCCTTCTTGCACAATCTTTGAGAGAAATCAATGCGCTTCGAGAAGAACGATCTTAATTACAGAATCGGATCCTGTGATCACATCTGTCAGAATTTCTCACTGATCAAGGGACACCAAAACACTGCCAAATCAGTTGATACTAAGGAGGCGGCGCGAAATTAAAGCAGAACGGTTCGTGAGAGTAACCTTCACCACCTGGCGAACAAGGTAAAACAAGCGCTACAGAAGTCCAACCAATGGCGGACTCATTTTCAGTTGGGCTGATGTGGCACTCAACTGAAACGTCAACTGGCATATTGCAAAAAGAGATTGCAACTCAGATAGAGAAAAGACATTTTATTTATTTATGGCCTAACGGCCCGAAGCATACATCCGTTTACATATGGAGGACATACAAAAGAAAATAAAGGGAAGCGACGACAGCAGCGAGCGGTCAAGCATGGGACCCAGCATCATCATCCTCTGGCAGAGTGGGGATATCCCTCAAGGCCTCCGCCACGGAGGTCATCTCGGAGGAGGAAACCCCCATGCCCTTCAAGCAGCAGTTCAGCAGGTCCTTCCTCTGCTGCAGCATGGTGATCACCACCTCGATGCGGGAGATAGTAGCAGCCAACTTTGACACATTCTCTAGAGGACTGAAATCCTCCAGAGAAGCCGCACCAAGCCTGGACTGAAGAGGAGTCAGCATCCCTTGAAGCTCTAGGACATCCTCAGAAGTCTTGATCAGTACATTCTCTAGAAAGCCGACGTCACCATCGTTGAGGTTCTTCAGAGTGTGGGTTTTGGAAATCAAGAAGTTCTTGGTGAGACTGTCCATGATGAAAATGCTAAGAAGAGGTACTAAAAAGATGTGAAATTTGCGTGATGGAAGTTCAAATTTATAGGCCTCAAGAAGAAGCAGTGAAAAGACGTGCTCCTCGATGATTGAGCCACCCGTTATCTCGAGGACCGGCAAGAATAATATGGAGGCAAACTGAAGCGATAGCCCTTGGTAAACACTCGGGCTCGTTTTCAGTTGGGCTTGTGATAACAATAGAGGCAATTTCAGGGGTATTTCCGTCCCTACCTCAGCGTTAAGGCTGGAACACTGTAGCCCTTATCGGGCGTCTACCGCCAAGGTTGTCGCCCCTTGTCCAGTGAGGAACCCTGGGATGGTCAACATCAGCCCGGGGGGGGGGGGGTGTCTCACGCGTCATCAACTCATACGCATGGCGTTATCCCATCCCAGGTCAGCCATGACATCACTCGAGGCGTTATCTTCCCAAGATAATGCCCACCCCCTAGAGGTAACGCCCACGCTCTTCCTATAAATACCCCACCACTTAAGATGAGAGGTAAGCCTAAGATCACTACTCGAACCTCTGCCATTTTGAAACAACCTTACTAACTTAAGCATCGGAGTGTCTACGCCGGAGCCCCCCTCCAGCGCTTTGCAGGTGTACCAGACGGTGACTACAGTAACTCCGAGCGGCCATAATCCTCACCCCTGATTCTCCAGAAGTCTGAATCTTATCACCACCCAAAGGTCCTGACAAGCTCAGTGCATGGTGTAAGTTTGGAAAAGTTTCTTGATGAAAAATCCATGGCAATGTCGAGCCCAAGACAATAAATAAGGGCGCTACATGGGAGGCAACCCATGTTTTTATTCATTTACTTCCGTTTTTCTTTTGAATTTTTGTGAATAAGTTCAGAGGTATTTCGTTGATCCATATCTTTCACACTTTTTTCCAGAATTGCTGCAGCACGAGGAGTGCGTTCAAAATCAGAGGAAAAATCATAGCTTCGGCAGTTGCCTTAGCCAGTGTCTTAGCTAAGACATTTTTCCAGAACTCACCACTCTTGGTTCCTTTAACTAAGTGAATGCAGCCCCCAGGTTCTGCAATTTATTTTTATTGTGTCTTTTTATTTCTATTTTTAGCTCCCATTTATACATTGAGGACAATGTGTCCTCTAAGTGTGGTGAGGGTATTTTTATGTGTTTTGTCTGTATATACATGCCTTTTATGTTTTTGTGTGACCTTCTTTTGTTGCGTGATTTGTTTTTGAATCTAGGCTAAGTTAGGTGGCCTAGATTGTCTAGTTAGAGTCTGATGAATGATTTTTGTTATCTTTTTATATGTGTTTTTAGGCATATGTGTTTTGTGTTTTGTTTGAATGTTGGCAAGGTCTGGACTATGCTTGAAGCCTATCCCTTAATGTCTTAACCTTGACCTTTAGCATCCTTCACCTTGTGACCCCATAACTTATGAGCAAGGCATTGAAATGGGTTAACATATTCAACACCGGTAAGGGTACGCGTCCTGGTACCTTTTAAACATCCATCTTGTACATGATTATGAGGTCTAGCATTGTGTAACAAAGTTGACAAATAGAAAAGATTCCACTAAAAATATTAAGTATCCCCTTAAGAAGAAAACTAATAAGTGGTGAATGGAATTTTTGCCTTGTGTTGTCCTGGATCTGCTATGATATTCTTTCCCCATCAGGGTAGAATATTCAGAGAACTACTTTTATGCCCAGTAAGTTGCGTGCTCTTGAAAAAAATAATAATGTCTTGATATTTTTGCCTCACCAAGTGGAAATATTCAAGAAACTTTCAAAAGAGCAAAGAAAAGAAAAAAATTATATTTGTCTTGATATTTCTGCCTCACTAAGCATTAATACTCAAGAAACTTGTATCAATACTGGCATAGAAACTTTTCAGCAAGGCAAAATTAATAATGAGATGAGCAGTATGAATTAAGGGGAGAATATGGGAAGTCAGTGGTTGCCTTGTCTTGTTGAGTCTGTTATGGAATGCAAAGATGTTATGATCATGTGGAATTTGGATGTTTGGGGTGTTGAGTAGGCCATGTTCATAAGGGTTGGGATCCATTGAGAAGTATGTTGACTGCCATAGGTACGAAGGTATAAAGGGACTGGCTAAGGGTATTTTGTCTAGGATATTTGCCATTGTGTGTTTCTTTTGTTTAGAGTCTTTCTTTTGTTTTCTTAGTTTAGAGTCTAGTATGTGTGGGGGCAAGCATCGTTTAAGTGTGGTGAAGTTTGATTGACGTCTAATTTTATGCGTTTTTACCATCTTAAACTACCTTGTTTATGGTGAAAATTGTTCCTTTCATGTCAATCTGTCATCTTTTGAAGGAAATCTTGGATGGCTGAAGGAAGTATAGAAACACCAGTTTTTTGGGCTTGTACCAGACAGACGAGCAATCTTGGCCACAGTCTAGGCCAAGATTGCCAAACGAGACGCGTACTGAGCGTGGACTCGAGGAATTGCTAGAGTGTGGATGACAGCTGGATTTGTGCTGGAGGAAATAAGAGAAAAGCTATCTCTGGAGAGAAAATTAGACAAACGACCAAACTTAGCTAAGACAAACCAATCTTAGCTAAGATTAACAAGATTGCCAAGAAACGTGATGAGATAGGAGTCACGGGATTTTGAGCTAAAAGAGTGGATTTGACAGCTGGAGACAGATAGAGAAGATCAGTCATGATCCAAGATTGCATCCTTATAGGGAATATCCTCTATTTGAACAAACAAATCAAATATTTGTTTGTTTTGAATATGAACATTAGAGATTTGTCTCTATCTTTTATCTTTTTGAAGTTTTGAATTTGGAAAGGAACATGATGGGCGGGGACTCTAACCTTGTTAAAGGTTAGGGAAGGCTGTCAATTATGGGGATCTTCCATCTTCCACTTCTGGGTTGTAAAATATTTTGCTCTGTGATAATTCATTTTGAATATCACGGATTTAATTCCATTTTCATGTTCATCAATTATCTTTCTTCCTTAATTATTATGTCTAGCAACTAAACACCCAATTCTTTGTAAGGGTTGAGTGAGTGCACTTGTGAATCGTGAGACCAATCTGTTCTCAATATCTTGTCATTCGTAATTGATTCAAGTTCTAGTTTAACAAACCGGTTCCTATCTAGGTTAAGATCTGATCAACCTTGGGCTAGATAAAGGATTTGTAGCCAGTCGCGAAGGGGACGAGTTGAAACTGGAGTGACGCAAGTAGGCAGCTAGCTTCGCGGAAGCTAGTGGGCTTGGATCGATATAGGCCTAACCAGACTGACAATCTAGGGCTCCGAATTGGGAGCAGCTTGGCCTAGATTCTGTCTTTCCCTACACCATTGAGAAAATGCATGTGCCTCAAGCCAGCAACCAATTGGATAAACCCTTTAACCAGCAAGGTGTCCATTGGTTAGGATCACTAGGATAGGGATCCCGTCGAGTGATTTCAAGAGGAGGAAAGTATGATTGGAAAGGTTTACCTCCCAATCTATAGCAGAGTTATGAGGGAGAAAGAGAAAATCTAAAAGTCGATGATCGAATAAATAAGGATTGCACTCACGAATTCGCCCTTACTAGGAGTTTACCCCACATTAGTTCACAACCAAACACAATCGCCAATCTTAGCTAAGATTCATTTTTGCCTAAGATTGTCTCTTTATCTAATTTTTAACTTGTTCCTTTTTATTGCTTTGTTTATCTTAATTGCAGAAACAAAACCTCCTCAACTCCAGTGACAAGGAAGTCGAGTCATAACTACAATTTCCCGAAAGATCTCTATGGACGATCCTCTTACCATGATCTACAAGTTCCTTATGGACGAGTGATAAGTTGTATTTCTACCCCTGAATTCGTATATTTTATACAACTAAATTTGATGCCCTCGACACGCAATCACCTATCAATTTTTATGTGTCTTCACCTTTTGTTGTAGGACCTTCACCTCTACAGGTTGGAGGATTAAGTTCTGTTACTTTGACTAGTTCTCCAACTGATACTATTGCTACTCTTCATGCGCAAGTGAAGTATTTGACTTCTAGAGTTACTGGATTAGTTCCACAGTCTGGGGCTGGAGGAGTTGTACCAGTTTCACCTCCCATATTTATAGCTTCAATTGTTGCAACTCATCCTATAACTACTCATCTGGAGGTACCGGTGCATGCACGTGCAACAAGTTATCATTCTGCTCATGAACGACCAAATTCCCCCGCTCCGTAAGTACCGGGAGGTCATGTCATTCCGGGAGTCATGGAAGGATACCTTAATAATATGTAAGTCAATCCTGATGCGGTTCATCCAGGGTTCCGGAGGGATCATTCACCACAGCAAAGTAGGTGGCCTAGTATTTCACGGCATAGAAGGAGGTCACCTCGATCTTGTTCTCCTATGAGGCGTATTCTACATAGAAGTAGGTCACCGCATCAAGAGAAACGGCGCGATTCATAAAAGAAGGAGGATGTTGATACTCAACACCCGTTGAGTTTCCGGGTCAGGCAGCATAACGTTAACCGTCACGTTAAAATTCCAACTAAATCTTATGATGGTACTAAAGATCCTGTGTCTCACTTGAACAAGGTAAAAGATTTTATCCGCTTCCAAACGGATAGTGATGCGGCTTTGTGTCAAATTTTTGTAATGTCCTTATCTGGAGTGGCCCGGTTATGGGTTGAAAGGCTTCCGCCAGGCTCTATTGATAATTTTGCTCAGTTGGAAAGTAAATTTCGTAGTAGGTCCAGTACTACTATTCCAATTGCAAAGTCAAGTTTTGGCTGCCAAAAAGGAGGTTTTTCTAGAGGTAGAGAAGCAAATCCCTCGGTACCTCGTGTAGCAGATCCGCCCAGGGGGAGACTTTTTGATCCGAATTTGCCTTCGCTTATCCTTCCACAGGCGGAGATCTTGGCTATTGTTCAACATCAAAAACTGCTCATCAGGTATCTGTTGCCACTACCACCTGGGATTGTTATGGGAGTACGACCGGATGCTTTTTATCGCTTCCATAAGGCAAGGGGTCATCGTACTGATTTGTGTTGGCAATTGAAGATTGCTATTGAGCAGTTAGTGGAAGAAGGATATTTAGGAGAATTTTCTACTAAAGATAGAGGGCGAGTTACTATGCCTCAGAGGAATCATATGCCTGCAGCTTCACAACCTGGGTCGTCTACGTCACAGGAGGTTAGAAAGATAAATGATAAGTCCAGAGAGGAGGCGATTACTTTAGATGAAAATATCCCTATGATTAATATCATAGCAGGAGGTGTTCAATCTCTCGATGATTTTCCTGATGCTAAGGTAACAGCTAAAGGCGAACGGAAGTTTGAGAAGTTCGATCCGGCTATTCGGGGAATTGATGTTTTACACCAGATGGTGTTGTCTTTTTCGGAGGAAGATGAGAGGGGTGTTAGGTTTCCTCATAATGATGCCTTAGTGGTTACGTCTAGATAGAAAGTTGTCTTCTTCTCCTGGAGGAGTGGAAGTCCCGACAACGAGAGTGGATGAGTTTAAGCCCAATTAGGGGGCAGTTGGGATGGAGGATCCTAAAGTACTTATATTGGTTATTAGGTTATAAGCAGTAGGGGAAGCTCCCTCGATGATAGCCATTTCAAAAGAAGGAGGAACAAAATAAACCAGAGGAGATAAAGGAGAGTCCATTTTTGTACCTGGAGGTAGGTGGGAAGGAGATAAATTTTGGGATTGCTCGGGGAGACTAGATGATGAAGAGAAGGGTGAAAAGATAATGGGTTCGATGGTAGTAGAAGTTGTTACTAGTTCCCCCATTTCTATATCGTCAATAGTAAGTTTAATCCGCTCCCCGCCATCACTTAGCTCTTCTTGTTCACCAAAAGGAGCAACTGTAGTGGCCTTATCCGGAGGTCCTTCATTTGTATTTTCTTGGTGAAAGGTTGTAAAGAAATTATCATACTCATCCAGGTTTTCAGGGAGTGTGGATATGTCCAAATTTATTGTAACTTCCTGCATGATAAGTAGAGAAGCATGTTGTTTTATTAAAAATATAAGAATTAAGAGGGAAAAGGTAGTTTAAAGGGTAGGCATACCCGAGTTTTTGAGAGAAAACTTGGGGGAATATCTTGGAGAGGAGCTTCCGGCGCTTTAACATGAGTTTCCGGAGCTTCAAGATGTGCTTCCAGAGTTTCAACATGAGCTTCCGGGGGCTCAACGTGAGTTTTCGGAGCTTCAACATCTGATGTTGTTATAGCTGCCCTAAAACTTTCATCTGGAATAGCGGAAATAGAATCCAATGTTGTGGTGGCAGGAATCTCTGTATTTGTTTCTAGGTTTAATGTGTCATTTTTTGCTTGGGAGTCTGTTGCAGTGCCAGGCATATTAGTTGCTGCGCTTATTTCTCGGTCATCCGAATCTCCTGCTCCGTAGTCCTAAACGTCTGAAGGCTTGGTGAGGCTGTGGTATCGAGAGCCTTGGACGTTGAGGGTGTGGAAGAAGTTGATCCAATACCGGAAACTTTGGGATAGCCTCTTTTGCTTTTACTCTTGTTTGCGATAGCGGGACTTTTGCCTTTGGAGTCACTTTTCTTTTCTTTTTTGGAGGAGTTGTGGAAGATTCCTCCATAATGATAATTCCTTTGGAAGCAGGAGCGGCAGGTTGAGTATGAAGCCTCCGGGCGCTCCGAGCACGTTTCCGGAGAAACTCCGGTCTCCAATTGAGATCAATGGTTATTAATATTAAATAATATTATAATATAGTATAGTAAGACAATATTTTATGAACAGACTAGGTAATAAAAGTAAATGAAAACTTACGTAATTGACACTTTGAAATTGGTAGCCTAATCGTTAGGAAACGGGTGTGGAAGGTTGTATCCAATTGAAGTAATTGGTCGACCCAAGCACGTTCTGCATCAGGAAGGGGATCCGGTCTGACCCAATCACCTTCCGTAAGCTCACGGTTCCATCCGGATCTCCAAAGTGGGGTAGGAGAATCGATTATAAAAAATCTATCTTTCCATTTTCCTTGGGAAGAGTCAACCTTATAAAGCTTCCAGGTATAGCCCTTCAAGGAATCGTCGCTATAGCGAAGGGATATAGAAATTAAGCCCCTACGGTTGTACAAACGAAAGATATATTGCAACAGGAGAATGGTGGGAGAAATGCCTTTGGACTGGCAAAGATGGATAAAATAATATAGGTATATAAGGGCATTTGGACTAAATTGAGCAGGATTTAAGTCGAAATCAGCCAGTAGTTTGGCTACAAAATGATGAACGGGGAATTGGAAGCCGAAGAAGAACATCTTAGTATATAAAATTCATTGGTTTCCCTCCAAAGAGTTGTTTAATCTAACCTCATTAAGGGCAATTTGGAGGGTGTAGGCTTCTAGAATTTTGGCTTCATATCTATTCAATTCTCATTGAAGAGTGTCTAAAGAGGAAATGGTTGACACAATTTCTTCAATTTCTTCTTCTCCTCTTCCTTGAGCTTTGGGAACTTTGGCAGGACTTTCATCAGATTCTATAGGGTTGATGAGTTTTTTGCCAGTCATGGTGAGTAAGATAAGGAGAGGAACGAAATGGTTGGAAATTGAGAAAATAAGAGAGGTATGTGAAAATTTTCTGGAAACAAAGAACTTGATCGGCGTAGGGAAAAAGGGAAGGTAAAGAAGATTGTAAGAAGTGGAAGAAGTAAAAGAAAATATAAAAGAATAGTGGTACAATTTATAACCCTAAATATCAAAGCGGTACGACTGTCCAGTCGGTTACCATTGGCCAAGTGACGTTTCGAGTAAAAGAGAAAGTCGCGTGTAAATATTTTATTGTGACTATTGTAAGAAAGAGGATAAGTATTGTTTGTATAGAGAGTACGCTTGCTTATCATCATTGCTTCCTTAATCGCATTTATTAAGGATTTGAAAGCATTTAATGCTCTGTCAAAAAGAGAGTTTTCCTTTTAGTAAAATAAGGAATATGGGTAAAGGGAAGTTTTAAAGGGATTCCAGAATCATTTTTTTTAATGAAGTGTCTTTGATTTCTATCATTTTGAAAGTACTTTGAATAATATTCCTATATAATATTTATATTTGGGGTTAAGGAAATTTTTAAATATTGGAATCACTTTGCTTAAAGAATTATTTTTATTTTAGAAAAATTATTATTACATTGTTGCCTTGGAGTTGCCTCGTTTAGTGGAATCCGGAATTATTTTTTTGCTCGGAATGGTTCCCTTTTGTTAACCGGAATCCTGTTGTAAACTTCTCTTTCTGTTCTTCTTTTAAAATTTTCTTGTGTAAATTTTTTGGTTTCTATGTTGGATTATTTGTTTTTTATTAGGAAATACTTGTTGAGAATAAAGTTTGAGAATAATATAAAGAAAATAGTTATATGATAACAATTGACAGACCCCCTAGGGCGTTTTAGTCCTGACAGGGGGTACCTTCATCTTCAGCTACAGTAGGGCCTGCCTGGCCTCCTGCTCGTCCTGCTACCGGGGGTGGTCGACTTCAACGGGGGGGGCTCATCCAACACGGAATGGCACCTATTCCCACACCCGGTATGCCATAGGCGTTAGCACCCCTAACGCCTCACTACATTCCCTATAAATACCCCCCTAGGTAGAAAAGGGGGGGACTCTCTCACTACTCTCTCTCTACTACTCCTGCCTACCCATTATATTTCACTGCTTATACTGACTTGATCGTTGGAGCACCTGCGCCAGGGACCTCCTCTGGTGCCTTGCAGGTGTAGCGGCGGCGAGGACCACCCCCTCAGAGGTGAAGATCTCCAGGATTCTTCCTACCCCGGGTACAAATCCCCTCAATTATTATCAAAATGGTGCTTTCATTGAGAGTATTCAGATCATCAAGTGAGTTCCTTGAGATCTGAAGGCTCTCCTCTCCATATTCACATTTATTAATCTCCATAGTTGCTGCTAGTTTTTCTGGTTCATTATATGATTTAAGTCCTTTTTGGATCCGAGGATATTAATTTACATGGCAAGTTTATTATTATGCACTGAAGAGATCAGATCTGGAAAAAGATGATTCAAATTTTGCTCATATTTAATGATCTCAGCCTATACCAATAATCTATGGTTATATGTTCAAAAGAAAGATCAGATCTGGAAAAGAAAGAAAAAGAGGGAGAGAAATCATGATTATCATCGTTGTATTTCACGAACCTATGGCATTATCATCAATTTTATAAGGTCTTCGTCAAGATCAAGATCTCTGCCAAGGATCTTTTTACTTCTGGAAAATGGGTTTTGAACTTAGAGGCGCATCATCATCATCTCTTCGACTTCGGGTGGCCAATCATCATCAAGTCCAAGCTTATCTTCAATCTTAAAGCTACAGTATCACTGGCACACCTTTAATTATCCATCACCACCTCATCTTTTCTCGATCACGGCCATCAAGGTTAGCTCGTAGCCTTTCCTCATTCAGCTCCTCCCGAAAGTGAGCCACTCGCAGGCTCATAGTATCGATTTCTACCGGCGTAACAGCCTCGGTCCCGAAGGCCAATGCGAAAGGTGTTTCTCCAGTACTGGTTTTAATGGCCATGCGGTACGCCCACATCACGTATGGCAGCTCGTCAGCCCACTTCTTTTTAGACCCCTCCAGGTTTTTCTTAATGCCGCTGAGGATGCTCCGGTTGGTCACTTCCGCCTGTCCATTGGTTTGCGGGTGAGCCACGGAAGAGAATCGCTATTCAATCCCGAATTTCGAGCACTGGTCTTTGAAGAATTGGTTGGTGAACTGTGTTCCGTTATCGCTGACTAGGATACGGGGTACGCCAAACCTCATGATGACTTGGTGTTTGAAGAAACGCCAAGTTTTTTCCGCCGTGATGTTGGCAACCGCTTCAGCTTTTGCCCATTTCGTAAAGTAGTCCACTGCCACTGTTACAAACTTCAGTTGAGACCTTGCCTTTGGAAACGGGCCCAGGATATCGATCCCCCATTTAGCAAAAAGGCAAGGAGCGATAATCTCAGATATTTCGGTGGCGGGACGTCGAGGAATTTTAGAGAACTCCTGACATTTCGGGCAAGTTTGCACATAGTTGTGGCAATCTCTCCGGATGGTGGGCCAGTAGAATCCAGATCTGAAAACTTGTGCAGCCAAGGTGTCACCCGACACATGCATACCGCACACCCCTTCGTGAATTTCGCGTAGGGTGTGAAGACCTTCTTGCTCTGTTATACATTTGGCGGCTGGGTGAGAAAAATATCTCCAAACCAAGTCCCCATCATAGTACGTACAGCGAGCTGCCTGTTTCAGCACCCTTTTCTTTTCAGCGATATCCACAGGTAGTTCTTCGTATTTCAAGTATTTGATTACGGGAACCCGCCAGTCATCCTCGAGTTCTTCCACACACAGAGACACTTGCTCTTCCATGAAATAAGGTACAGATAACTCATGGTAATACACCCCTTCGGGTATGGACGCTTCCGGGTTTGCTGCCAGCTTGGCGAGACTGTCAGCTTCAGCGTTGTCCTCTCGGGGAATGTGCTCAAAGCTGACTTGCATGCCTTCTTTCTTTATTTCCAACAGCTCTCGCATTACCTTGGCGAGGTACTGGACCATGATGGGCTCCCAAGCCTGAGAGCGCCCCAAGACCTGGTCGATTACTAGTTTGGAGTCACCATAAATTTTTAGACGCAGGTCTCCTGTTCTTCCGGTATCGTGCCTACCTTTGGAAGAAAGGCTTCTCCCTATCCTGAGTCCGGCTAGTAACGCCTCGTATTCCGCCGCATTATTGGATAATGGCTACAGGATCCGGATGGCGTATTGTATTCGCATATCGTGCGGTCCATTTATGAAGATTCCTACTCCAGCCAATTCTTGGTTTTTAGCTCCATCTACATGAATGATCCAGAGGTCCGTATAAGTTTCCGGGAACGGGAGATCCACGTCGCCCCATTCCTCTTCGGGTACATCTGTTAACGGATCTTCTGTAAAGGTGTATTCCGCTATAAAATCCGTCAGGATTTGAGCCTTCACAGATGGTCGGGACTGATACCTCAGCCCATATTGCTCAAGTTTGAGGGCCCAGATTAACATTCTTCCTGAGGACTCAGGCTTTCGAAATATTCTCTTCAGAGGTTGGTCTGTAAGCATGATAACGGGGTAGGACTGGAAGTATCTGCCCATTTTTCGAGTGGCTTGTATCAGTGCGAACGCTATTTTCTCAATTCGGGCGTATCGCAGCTCCGCATCTTTCAGAACGTGACTTACAAAATATACAGGGCGGTGCGCGTGGCTATCGTCGCGAACGAGGACAGCACTAACCACTTCATCGGCAGCGCCAAGGTATAGATATAAATTATCACCCGGCTCCGGCCTGGTCAGCAGTAGGTCAGACGATAGGTAATCTTTTAAGCTAATGAATGCCTCCTCATATTCTGGGGTCCACTCGAATGGTGCTTTCTTGCGAATGACTTTGAAGAAAGGGAGGCACTTCTCGCCCTGTTAGCCTTTGTACCTCCTTAATGGTTCTCGGAGATATCATGTCTTGTATGGCTTTAATCTTTGAGGGGTTAGGCTGGATTCCTTTTCGGCTGACTATGTAGCCCAGGAATTTCCCCATCTGAAATGCAAACATGCATTTTCGGGGGATCAGTTTCATGCGGTGTCTTTTCATCACATTAAAGACTTCCTTTAGATCCTGCAAGTGATCCTGAAAGTTTGCGCTCTTTACCAATATATCGTCAACGTATGCTTCCACATTCCTTCCTATCTGCTCTTCGAATATTCTGTTTGCCATACATTGGAACGTCGCCCCTGCGTTCTTCAGCTCGAACGGCATCGTCGTATAACAGTAAGTGGCCTTAGGAGTGATGAAGGCAGTCCTTTCTTCATCTTCAACGGCCATGGGAATTTGGTGGTATCCGGAGTTAGCGTCAAGTGAGCTTAAATATGGGTACCCGGCAGTCTGATCGACTAGTTGGTCAATACGGGGAAGTGGGTAGCAATCCTTAGGGCAAGCATCGTTTAAATCGGTAAAGTCGATACACATGCGCCAGTCTCCGTTGGACTTAGGAACGAGAAATGGGTTGGCTAACCAAGTAGGGTATTGAACTTCGCGGATGAACCCCGCATCAAGGAGTTTCGTCACTTCTTTATCAACGGCTAAAGCTTTTTCCGTAGAAAATGCGCGTCGCTTTTGCTGGACCGGCCTGACGCTAGGGTCAGCATTGAGCCGGTGTTCTGCTATTTCGCATGATATACCCGGCATGTCTGTGGGTTTCCATGCGAACTCTCCTTGACATTTGTTCAATAACCGGGCCAATTGAAGGTTTTCCTCTGGACTGAGCTTTTCGCTGACTAGGAAGCTCGCCTCCTCTATGCCTATCACTGGTACGGGCACCATTTTGTCCAGAGGTTGAGCGCGCTTCTCATCACCCTGTTCGTATGGGTCCGTCGTTATACATACATACCTATCGCAACTCTTTTGAGTCATGAGCAGGTAACATTCCACTGCCAATTTTTGGTTGCCCTTTATCGATACCACTCCGTCCCAGGAGGGGTATTTCATCTTCAGATGCTTCTGAGATATCACCGCTCCAAAGCGGTTGAGAAAAGGTCGTCCGAGTATGACATTGTAGGGCAATTTTAAGTCCACGACAAGGAATAACAGATCCTCTGATCGCTTGGAGGTGTCTTCTCTGAAGTACACGGGCAGAGTAGTTATCCCTGTGACAGGGATTGGGACCCCGTCCACTCCAATTATGGGTTTCATGCAAGGCGTTAACTCGTTGTCGGGTCGTTTCATGAGATTGTATGCCTCTAACGAGAAGAGGTTCACTGCACTCCCGTTATCTATAAGAGTTCTTCTGACTCCGTGACTGGCAATGATGGGCGTAACCACCAATGCGTCATTATGCGGATAGGCAACGCCTTTTTCGTCCTCTTCTGAGAAGGATAATATCATGCGATCTAGGATGCTTATTGCTTCACCTCTCTTTATCGTGCCATCCGTTTGCATTTTTCTCCTAACGCGATCGTCAGTGGCTCTGCTTCGTCTATATAAGGGGTCCCTCTCGCTATGATGTTAATCATAGGGAAGTCCTCGTCGTCTACCGTGAAAGCTTCTTCACCTCTCCCTCCGGGAGTATTATCCTTCTGTGGGACGCGAGGGGGTATTTGTCGGTCGTCTGCTATCCTTTTCGTGGGATTATTTTTGGCATCTTCTCTTACTTTGGCTACGAATTCTCCCAAGTAACCTTCTTCCACCAAACGTTCTATTGCTGATTTTAATTCTCTGCATACTTCTGTAGAATGCCCCCTGGCTTTGTGGAACTTGCAATAAGCATTTTCTCTTCTCCCTAGAAGTACCCCGGGCTTCACAGGCGCAGGGTAACGGATGGGAAGGTTTCGCTCAATCAGGTTTTCCCTTCGAAGTGTTACCTTTCCGCCCACTGGAGGTCTTGGGAATATGATCTTTCCGCCGAGCATAATCGTCGGCGAGGCGGTCATTAGGAATGGTAATTGTAGGAGCATTAGGAATCAGAGGTGTCTCAGGTGGCATGTTATAGGTTCTATCTCTATTTTCCTCTTCTTCCATTTTCGCGTAATTATAGGCTTTAAGTCTTAATGCGTCTAAAGTCGCTGAAGGGTCCACCATCAGTGCATCTTTCAATTTACCATAACGGCAGTTCCTTTTCAGGGCTTCTATAGCGAAATCAATGGTAACACCCGGCATTAGTGACATTTCCAGATCAAATCGACTGAGAAAGTCCTTCAAAGTTTCTTGAGGCATTCGACGTATGTCAAATAACGCGGCTGCGGATTTCCTGATTGGAATCGCTGTACTAAATCTGCTCCGAAACTTGGATTCCAATTGTGCGAAATTGCTAATAGATCCGCCCAGAAGGCCCTCGAACTAGAGACGCGCAACTCCTGATAATGTCATAACAAATATTTGGCACAACGCCGCATCACTGTGAGTCTGAAATTGAACGAAATCCTTCACCTTATTGACGTGGGAAATGGGATCTCTGGTGCCGTCATAAGTCTCAGTGGGAAGCTTCACATGCCGACTGACCTTATGGCGTCTTATACGACGGCTAAATAGATGACCCGATGTGTCATCAAGGATTTCACGCGCCTGGCGCGGGGGAGATATTTCCACGTGACGTCGCTGGTTTCGCGGTTCAGGCGTAAGATGTCGCCTAGGAGACCGGTTGCGGCTCCTGGGCGAACGAGTTCTACGTCTTCTGCTACTGGATCTCTCGTTGTACTCAGAGATAAATCTCTATTCGCTCCTTCTATTCGACCGTCCCAACGGTTTCTGACCCCCTCAAGGTGCCAATCCTCCTGAGGGATGGGACCTTGTGGTACCTGCGGCACATAAGGTTCTACTCGTCCTTGAGTGAGCTGCACAAAATTGATCGGGGGATCTGTTGTAGGTAAAGTTAACTGGAGGTTTCCCTGTAACGAAGGTGACAAGGGCCTCTGGATGACAATAGATGGCGTGAACATGACACAGGGAGGGACACTCGATCCAGAAATCTCAGGTGTGATTCTGGCAGCCATTTCAGTCAAATAGTCCAACCGAGAATGAAGGGTCGCTATTTCACTCGCAAAAGGGTGTTCTGTACTGTTTAACACAAATCCCCTTGGAGGAGGAGTAGAAAAGCTAGATCCCGCCTTCTGGGATAACGAAACGGTCGTTTGCGAGGAGAGGACTTCCCCTGCCGACCTGGTCGACAGATCCGGAGATTCTGAACTGATTTGTTGCGCTGTCACAGAAAGATCAGCAGTAGCAAAAGGGAATAACTGTCTACGAATCGAAAAAGGGAGACTAGAGGATGAGGGTCGCGTCGGCTCCGATTCAGAAGTCATGATCGTTCTGATCTCTGGGTAAAATAGAGCTTGGATTAAGGACGCTCACTTAATGTACCAAGGCTCTCAATGAAAGCACCAATTTGATAAGATTCGATCTTCGAGATGATCGGGACGATGTCTACTGTTGGTCGGAGTCGTTGTAGATGACGTTGGATCCACCTGCGAAGCGCCGGAGGGGGGGCTCCGGCGTAGACACTCCGATGCTTAAGTCAGTAAGCGGTTCAAAAATAGCAGAGGTTCTAGTACGTAATTTTCGGCTTACTTGATGTTTTAAAATGAGAGAGTATTTATAGGCCGCTGGGGGCGATATCTAGGGAAAAGACGGTATCCAGGTGAGATAACGCTCTGGATGACGTTATGGGCGATACCTGAGGATGACGTCATGGGCGATACCTGAGGTGACGTCATGGGCGATGCCTCTGAGGAGGGTGCCGGGGGCGATACCCATGATGATGTCGGGGGCGATAACTCCATGGGTCCCCTGGGATGGGATGATGCCGTGCGTCCAGAGACGCGTGAGTCCTCCCCCCGCTGATGTCGACCATCCCAGAAAACACCTCCTGGTCTAGTAGCGATAGCGTAGATGTCCGATAAGGCTTATAGGATTCCGCCCTTGGCAGGGGTCATAATTACAGCAATATCTTTGGGATTGTCTTAATTGTTATCACTCGCACCTATTCTTTTATTACTCTTTTATTTTCGAGTATAATTAGTATATTTTTTATTAAATTTTTTCACACGTTTGATCATTAATTTTACCCTAAAAAAATCATCGTAAGTATTACAACATAACATTAAAAAAACGGCATTCACTTCTATTTCATTAATACGTGAGTTTAGATTTTTTTTTAAAGTAATTACATCTTCTTTAATAAACCGATTGAATTAATGAGAAATTAAACGACTATCACGAAGCACATTTAGAGGAAGCAAAAAGCCAACAAAAAACTAGAATCAATAAACACCATAAAAGAAACGACCAACACTCTACACAGATCGTTAGTTTGACCAGCTCTTGATAGCTACTAATGAAATTTGGAGAGTAACCACATCCTAAAGGAAATCCGATTTTCGCGCTTTAATCCACGTGACCACTCGCGATAAAACAAGCCTGCAAATCCGCATCATGTCAAACGTTCTATCTTGGAACACCACACCATTCCTTTCAAGCCATATAAACCAGAGGATGGCATAGAGCAACATGGTCCACGCTTGCCGTTGGAATTCTCCCCGTACCACAAAGATCTGGCCACCATTCAACTGCTGAAGCGATGTCCCTTTGGGCAAGACCAAGCAACTCCCCACCAATTCAAGACGAAACTCCAAACTTTCCTAGCCTGAGAACAATGTAGCAGAAGGTGAGTAGTTGTTTCAGCTTCTCCGTGGCATAATGGACAAATTTTCGCAATATCAGGCAGCACACAACACCTCCGCAAGAGTTCATGAGTCGCTAAGCGATCTTGAACGGCCAGACACAAGAAAATTTAAGTTTTCGGAGGTACCAGTTTACACCACACCTTGCCAAGGGTGTTGTCCATATTCGCTCTTCCAATCACGGTACCCAGCTGCAATTGGAATGTCCCTGTTTTAACCGAGTATGCACCATCAGGTGCCGGTTGCCGAACCACCTGTCGTCTTTATCCCTGCAAATCGGAACTTGGGTGATCCGATCAAGAAGAGTCATAGCAAGTACCTGCTCATCCTCTGCCAATGGTCGCTCCCACACTAGTCTCCACCACCACACCTCGTTGAGCCACAGACCCATGTTGCAAACAAATGCGATCTTGTTCGTGGACGCCTCATAGAGCGACGAGAAACTCTCGGCATAAAACAAATATCTGTAGTAATTAGAAAAAATTATGCTAAATATATAAATATAAACACGATTAAGGTTGTTCCTGGTTTTTTAAAATTTTCTATTAATTAAATATTCTTACTCATATCTTACCCTACCTTACTCTAATAGATATGATAGTAAAAATAGGATAATAATTGGTCCGAACATAATTGGTATTCAAAATTACCCCGTTTATTATCATTCATACTTTTTAGAAACTAGGTTATTTTGGTTGCGGAATTTATTTCAAAATGTTAAAATATAATATTTATGTAAAAAAGGTATTTCATACAAATATATTTTTGGTATAATATAAAAGTTTTAATAATGTACCCAAAAATATAATTAACATACTTTTTTACTATGGTGTTTAAACTATATTGTAGGCAGTATATTAGTATTGTTATTGATGTTCTAATGCACGTGTCCACCGAAAAATCTTGTATTAATTCTGAAATAATTAATTTTAAACTCTTACAATTAAAACAACTTTAACTAAATTAAGTAAATTATTTTTATAAATTTAAATTTAAATGTTTAAAATAATATTTCATATTATTTTTATTTCAGTTCTCCAAAAATTATAAATAATTATGTAATTATTTAAAAGCAACCACTAATGAATTTTTCTTTAAAGATTCAAACTCAATAAGTTTAATATTTAATTAAAAATTATGATTTAAGTAAATGCACAAACTATTTTTCTTCACGTTTATGTATGAAAAAAAATCACATAATAAGCTAAGGAAAAATAACTCCTTATCATTACAAATTTTAGGAAATAAACTCAAGTAATTTAATATTTGTGTATATATATTTTTTTAAGAATAATACGTTATAAAAATGATTTCACAATTTTTTTCTTTTTTATTGAAAAATAGTTTGTTGAGGCAAGATAATCTCTTGTTTATTTTACATATTTTTTTATAGATTTTTTATTTTTAACTAAAAAGAATTATCACTTTGCACTTTTTTTCTCTCTCTCATATTTCTTTCTTTCTGGTTCTTATTCTAACAATGGCAATGCATGAAATAGAAAATAACAACAACAATAATAATAATAATTAAAAAAATAGTCTAAAAATAATTGTGATTATAATTTAATAAAAGAGAGAATTTTGTTATTGTATTTGTCCTTTATTTTTTTCTTCTTTTCGTAATAATATCATATTTTGTTATATTTTGATAGAAAAAATATATTTTCTCAATCTGTTGGATTAGAATAATAATAGTAGTAATAGTTATTAGTCATGAAACTATTATTACTATTATAAATAAATAAACTATTCCAATTTTAAAATATTTTTTATTAGATTAGGATGATAATAATGTTAGGATATTTATGTATCTCATCTAATCCATAACTTTTGGTTTTTTTTTTTCTATAACTTATGGTTTAGAACATGATTTCTTATTTAATTTTCTTAATTATATCAACTTCATCAACATTCATCACTCGCATTAAGAATCCATGAGTGAAATATTCTGTGTACTTTTACAGCAGTTTATTAGTTTACACAAAGTTACTCTCATCCATTTGTTATTAATTGAAAAACTAATTTAACTTTAAGGTTTTAAGGACTTTAAGTTTACGATAAATATTTATTTAATTACTTTAGGTATAATGATAACTTATAAATTAGTAACTACCTATTAATCAATTTATTTAAATTTTTTTTTATATATGACTCATGCATATTGAGTTGCACGATTTTTTTATAGATAGAGGTGGGATTCAGACTTGTGTCATTTAATTTTAATTTTTAATTAAAAGATTCAAAAGGTTACTCATTGTAACGATATCTTATCTCAAAATTATTTAAACTTTAACGTTCTAACGACTTTAAGTTTACAATAAATATTTATTTCATATATCTTATATACCTATCGCATGTTATCTTGATGACGTAGATCATGTGTTCGATCCATGATATTATAATGATAACTAATAATATAACCAATCTTATTACTTTACCTAGCACATATCTTAGGGTAAACTACATAATTTGTTTTATAGTTTCAAAAATCTTTCACTTCAGACACTATAGTTTTAAAACTTACATTAGAAACCCTATAATATCCTAAAACGCTTTAATATAAACATTATAAGTGGTTAAAAAATAAAAATAAATGGTAAAAAGTTAAAAAAAACTTATAAATATTGGAGAAAAATGTATAACCATAACTATTTAATGATTAGATTATAAAATATTAATTTTCAGTATCTCTTTTTAATTATCTAACTTAATCCTTTTATATTTTTCAAACTCATTAATCAACTTTTGCTACTGAATTAATTTTAGGAAAAGTTATAAATTCTCTTTTTATTTGTCACTTATAGTTGTTTTATGATTTTCTTAACTTTAAAAATAATTTTTTTCTGAAAAAATAAACCATGAGCTACCTTCAAATTATATTTAAATAATAAAAATAAAATAAATACTATTACCCCATGTAAAAAAATATTTTATGTACAATATATAATATTTATTTCATAAAAATAAAATTAATATAAATTATTTTGATAATATATGGATAATATTGTCAATACTTGTAAATAAACTTCTCAATTATTCTCATAAATATTATTCTTTATTTTACCATAAAATTTATGTTAGAAAAAATATAAATATTACCATTTATTTATCACTTTTATCTAGTTTATGTTTCTTTAACTCTATTAAAATTAATCCCTTTACTAAATTAAAATAATAAAATTAAAATATTAAATCAAATAAAGAATATTATTTTTAAAATAATATAATAATACTTAAAATAATTTACATTTAAAAATAGATTAACATATATTTTACTCATTGTCCCTGTTTTCCAATTCCATACTTTTAAGGATATTTGTCACATTGTAACTCCACTAGTACATTACATAGATTGATCTCCCACAACCTCTTTGAATATAGTGAGGAACTTCTTGATAATCAACCAAGGAAATATTTTTATCACCCAAGCCAATTTCACAAAGAATGATAAATTTTAAAAATATATAAAAGTAAAAGTTTACAAGAATAATTTCATAGGAAGATAGTTTCGGTATTTAACATATTTTGGTTCTTCAATAAATTATCTTTCTCTTTTGTATTTTAGCATTTCGATTATTAAATTATTTAAATAATTTTTTTTGTTAATTATAATTTAATATTATAATGTGAATATTTCATAATATAAAATAACCTTATTTCATTTTTCATACTATCAAAAAAATATTTAATATAAATTTAAAGTCTAAATAATTAATTTAATATACACTCATTATTCTTAACTTTAATAGTAAGTAATTAATTTTAAAAAATATATATAGTTTATACAAATATAATTTATTTTTGCTAACTTTCTTAACTCACAATACTAAGTATATTTTTCTATGATAAATTATTTACTAATTTCAAATTCTTACTAAAAGTTACACATATAATAATTCTTTATTAATTAAATAAATGGTCATTTAATAATAGAAATAAAAGTGCATTACTTAATTGAAAAATTAATTTATAAGTTTGTTCACTTTCTAATTTACTATTATTAGTGTTATTTTAAAATATTATTATAAGTTATTCCTATATAATTTTCTAAGAGACTAACGAATATAGCAGACCCGATTTTCTTTCCACTTTCGCCATATAGGAAATATATAATTTGTTTATTTTAAAGTTTGTGTTGTTGTTGTTGTTTAGCTTGAAATTGAAAACATCATCTTGTTTTTATCTAAAAAGATATATAAAAAAATCTCAAGAAAATACATTTACGTAATCATTAAAAATATACTCAAAATATTTATTTCGTAACATTTTATTTATTTATTATAAAAAATAAAATAATTATTGATCGCGCGTCGAACACATCAAATATAATAGTGAAATAGGTATGGAATTGGGGGTAGAAATACAACTTATCACTGTCTACAAGAGTTTGTAAATGATGGTAAGAGGATCGTCCACAGAGACCTCTAGGAGATGTAATTCTTGGTTTGACTTCCTCGTCACTGGATTTGGTTTTGGTAGAATCTTAAAATAAAGACAAAATAGAAAGAGGTAAAAATAGTTCAAAGTGGAATTGGCCAAAGGCTTGGCCAAGACAGGGGTCAAGATTGAAATAAATCTAGTAAAATGGAATTCCAGGTAAGGGTGATATGAGAGCTTGCGTTCTTATGCTTCGATCATAGATTCAAGTATATTCATCTCTTCGTTCATAGTACTGCTATAGAGTGGAGGTACTCCTGTTCACTCCTGTCTTCCCTCCTTTTCAAATTACCTGGCGGGTACTCCCTTTCCTGATAATCCTAGCCAAGGGACACCTTGCTGGTTAAAGGGTTTATCCGTTTGACTGCTGTCTTGAATGGCTGTTCACTTCCTCAATGGTATAGGGGAAGACAGTACCTAGGTCAAGGTGTTTCCCTGTAGAAACCCTAGGTTGTCAATCTGGTCTTGACCTAGATTACTTATTTCTTCTAGTTTGGCGCGAGACTAGTCACCTATTTTGTCTAGCCGATGGGTACTCCCTTTCCTTCTAGACCGACTGTAACTCTTCTCTACTAGAGCACAAGGATGATCAAACCTTGTCTCTAGTGAGTAAGCGATAGATTAAGTTCAAGAAATAAATAAATACGAGAGAAGAGATTATTAAGTACGAATTGATCTCACGAATACATAAGAACTTCAACTCATCAACCCTTACCAAGAATGGATGTTTAGCTACTCATACTCATAGATAAAAATATGAAAATAATTGATTGCATAAATAAACTAAATCCGAGATTTAAATAAATCCGGAGCAAATTGTATCAATGTCGAAGAGGGAGAAAAAGAGAAGAAAGGTTCCGCTCCCTGGACAGAGGTGAACAATGTTCGGCTAAATAGCCCTAAAAACACCTCTGTCCTATTCCAACTCTAATCCCTAGAAAATCTCCAAAGAGATAGTCACAATAAATTGTTTGGATAATTTAGGAAATTACAACGCAAATAAAAGAGGGAGATCCCGTGCGGGATTCTTCAAGAGATATGCTTCAGATCCCTCTAGATTTGCGGGACAGCTGCGACTTGCCAGCTGCAAAGCCTAATGCGGGAAGCGGTCCAAACGATCCACGCTTCTTCCTTTATCGCGAAAGCGTCTTGGCCGCAGGCTTGGCCAAGACGGCTCTGGTGCGCGCCGCTTTGGACGCGGAAATGTCTAGGCCAAGATCCAGGCCAAGACTCAAGTGAACAGCTTTATCGCACCATAAATCAGATCTTCAATAATTCGCCTCTAGATCAGATCTGCTAAGATATGGGAAATACAAAGATAAATCAGTAGTTTTACTGCCCAATAGAACAAGTAAATGGACAATAAAACATGATGAAATGCAATGTAATCAAATTCCCCACACTTAAACTATGCTTGCCCCCAAGCATAAAGACTCAAAGACTCAAAATAAAAATAAAAACACATCAAAACAGAGCAGACATCATGAACCCCCGGACTTTCTCAATTTCAGGTTGTTTACCCCTTCACTGGATCTGCCAAGACACTTCACTAAGATATCCAATGCTAGATTAACAAGGAATAATCAATACCCTAAACATACCCCTTCCACATGGTATCAAGACACCCCACTAGATTTTATTGATAAGGTATAGGGCAAAGAGTTCACCAAAGATTTGAGTCTCACCGCTGTGTTGTCTATCCAAAAGTGCCTAAAGACCGGTGCTAATTAAATCACTTTGATAGATTTGTTCTTTTTTCTTTTTCTTTCTATGTCCTAGCATTTTTTCAGACATATCAAGTGTCCTTTGTATTTTTACAGACACGGCACATAGACAGAGCTTCTCCTTTTCCGCGGGGACTTCCACCTTTGCTATATCTGTCCTATGACGTTCCAACACCTTCTACTGTCTCACACTTTAGACAGATAGAACAACACACTCAAATCATGCAGAAAAATACAAATAAAAATCATGCAAATGACAGACTCTAAACTGGACAAACTGATGTAAAAATTAAAACAGAAAAAACTTGACTCACAATCATCAAAAACCAATCAATATTCACAACAGATTCAAAACAAAAATTAAAACATGAAAGTAAAACTTCCTCCCCACACTTAAAAGACACAATGTCCTCATTGTGTGGAGAGACAAATTAAAGACAGAAAAAATAAAAGAAAAGAAAGAAATGACCTAGGGGCAAAAGCAGATCAAGCTGCTGGAGTCTGGTGATCTTGGCCTGAAGCTTGGCCTAGATCAGAGGTTGGAGGGTCTTTCAGTTTTGGATCTCTTGGAGCAAGAGGTGGCATAGACGGATGCGATGTCGTTGCTGGCGGTGCTGGTGGTGTGGGATCATCCTCCTCATCAGAGGACTCACTATCGGAGCTCAAATTATCGTACAGATCTCTGAGGTACTTTAGGTGGACCTGCAGATGCTGATAGACATGGAGAACGTTGGTCCTGGTGAGTTTCTGTTGCTCAAGGAGGACATCTTGTCGGTCAGAAAGTGTTTTGGCCCAGCGAGGCACCTCTTCACTGGTGGATGCGGATAAAGGGTCTTGTGCTTTGTCCTGGGGTTTGTCCTGGCCTAGACGGTCCAGGATAATCTTCTGCTGCTCAAGGATCAGCGGCTGCCTAGCTTGAAATTCCCTGGCCCATGTTGGAGGTTCATTTATGCTACTGGCTGGGGGATCTTGGCTGGAAGCTTGGCCAAGATCAGCTGCTGAAGGATTTGGAATAGGAGGATCTTGGCCTATGTCTTGGCCTAGATCCTGGGCAATATTGTCCTCTGCTGTTTCTCCTGGAATTTGTACTGGGCGCAGCTTGTACTTCCCTTCATTTTTGTTCGAGAAAATGTGCTCCCCTACTGGTGTAAAACCTGTATTACAAGCAACAAACTCTCCGTCCAAATGGAAGTATCCCATTTGGTCGAAGGCTCTCAAATCTAGAATTTTGGGGGAACAACATTTATGCAAATCAGCAGTGGCAGGATCCAATTTAGCAGTTTGAATAGCAAGCCAAGTAATCAAGGACCCAAAAATCAGTTTTGTAACAGACTCACGAGCATGCAATTGTTGAACCAAATATAAACCTAAGTTGACTCTTTTCTGGTGCAAAATACACCAAAGCAAAAATAGTTCAGACTTGGCTAAATTTCCAGAAACTTTTGTCTTCCCCGAAAGGTTGATAGACAAAGTCCTATGGAGCATGCGAAGTGCAGGGTTCATAATTGAGTGTGCCTTAGAATTTCTGTCAAATTTCACCTTAGGGTCACCAGTGACCTCTCTAAAAGCAGAGTTGTTATCCCAATCAGCAGGGTAATCAAAAATAGCCTCATCACTATATGCAAATCCTAACAAAGAATTGAAAGCATTAATAGATAAGTGGCTCCATTTATCACACAAGCGAAAATTGATCACATCATCAGCAGCAAAGTCAGGTTTATCCCTACCCCTAACATACAAGGTGGCCTCATCAAACCAGAAGGATGTGTGAAATTCCAAACAGAGTTCAGTAGATGCATCACATTCAACAGACATGAAAGGGATCCAACCAATGGCATACACAAACTCCCTAATCTTATTCCCTAACCCCATTGCATCTAAAAAGTCAAAATCAAGCCTAGCAAAGGCGGGGATGTCACAGGAATGAAAATCACGCAATTTGGACTTGAGGTCTGGTGTATCAATCTTCAACCAGCCTCTGAGTGTGTGCAGGGGAGGAAGAGAAGGTACCTTAGCAGTCTTGGCCGGAGTCTTGGCCAAGACTGAAACGTCTTCATCATCCTCAGCATCATCTTCCTCGATCGTCTTCTTCTTCCCTTTGCTTTTGGCGGTGGAAGGAGTAGCACTGGTTTTGCCCTTCTTAGGGTTTGGGGTGGTGGCGATGAATCTGGGATCCTCGCCGGCTTCTTCGTCGAGGTCTTTTTGTGGGCCACTTGCTTGAATCGGCCAATAGTCTTCTTTGGTGGTGCAGCCGCGGCTGGTTGCTTCGCCGGAGGCGGCGGGCTCTGATTTGGTGGGTTCATGGTTATGGAGCGATTGAGAGTGGGATAATGGTGGGCTTAGAGTTCTAGGTTTTTGAGATTTTTATGCGATTGGGGAAGAAGAAGAAGGAGAAGAGACTGTTGCTTTTTAGCTCAAGTGAGGGGCCGAATTTGTTGGTTGCGTGGGTATGGTTGTGTCAGAGTGGGAAGGGAATACACAGGGGTGGTGATTTGTTTTTCCCACGCTTTCCATAAATTCCAATTAATTACCTTTTGGAATTGTCCGTTCAAAAAGCAATTAAAAACCTTTAAAAGACGGCGCTGACACGTGTCCCACTAACTCTCAAAGAGCGGCTCTACTGCAAAACAGTCTAGCCCCAAGGCTTGGCCAAGATCTTGGCCAACCTGCTTCAATTTCCCCACACTTAATTTCCTGCACAAAATAAAAAACAACCCAGCGAAATCAAATGTGACAAAAAAATAAAAAATAAATAAAAACTTCCTAAAAATAAAAGAAACAAGGGTTGCCTCCCTTGCAGCGCCCTTATTTTAAGTCCTAGGCTTGACTCTGAATTTTCTTCACTTGTTTTCTGGTGGCAAGTCCACCTTTTCAGAAATTTTCTCTTCCTGGAAACTTTCAAAGAATGGCTTCAATCTTTGTCCGTTCACCTTGAGCTCGGCACCTATTTTCTCATTTCTAATATCTACTGCACCATGTGGGTAAATATTAGTAATAACAAAAGGGCCTTCCCATCTTATTTTTAATTTTCCAGGAAATAACTTAAAACTGGAATTATAAAGAAGAACCTTCTCCCCTGTGTGGAGAGGTTTTCCAATAATTCGTTTGTCGTGGTAGGCTTTCATTCTGATTTTGACAAACAGCTGATTTTCATAGGCTTGGTCTCTCAACTCCTCTAGCTCATGGAGTTGTAATTTCCTTTCTCGCCCAGCTTCGTCATAGCTCAAGTTGCACTTTCGTATAGCCCAATATGCTTTGTGTTGCAACCCTACTGGCAAGTGGCACACCTTCCCATAGACCAACTTGTAAGGCTTCATCCCAATTGGACCTTTGTAAGTCGTTCTGCAGGCCCACAATACGTCATCTAACCGCTGGCTCCAATCGCGTCTATCTAGGTCTACTGTCTTGGCCAAGACAGATTTCACCTCTCTATTCGAAACTTCGGCTTGGCCGTTTGATTGAGGGTGGTAGGCTGTGGACACTCTGTGTGTGATGCCATATTTCCTGAAAAGAGAAGATAAAATCTTGTTGCAGAAGTGTGTTCCTCGATCACTAATGATCCCTCGAGGAATTCCAAATCTGTTCAAGATGTTAGATTTAATAAAAGAGATAACAGTCCTAGCATCATCATTCTTAGTGGCTTTCGCCTCTATCCATTTCGATACATAATCCACAGCTAAGAGAATATATCTGTTGCCAAAAGAAGTGGGGAAAGGTCCCATAAAATCTATGCCTCATATATCAAATATTTCACATGAAAGAATAAAATTCATAGGCATTTCATTTCGGGAACTTATATTCCCTACCTTTTGGCACGCGGGACATGTTTTACAAAATAGAAAACTGTCCTGAAAAACACTAGGCCAATAAAAACCAACCTCTAAGACTTTTAGGGTCGTCCTTCTTGCTCCAAAATGGCCTCCACATGCTTGAGAATGACAGAATTTAAGGATAGACAAAGTCTCACCTTGAGGTATACACCTTCTAAGTAATTGATCAATGCCTAATTTCCATAAATAAGGGTCATCCCAGACATAGTACTTACTGTCATGTTTGACCTTTACTCTCTCATAGGTAGTCATATCACCATAGTGTTTACCTGTTGCAAGGTAATTTGCAATTTCAGCGTACCATGGGCGCGGGTTTGGCTGAGGGTTTGGCCTAGACTCCGGGCTAGACAGTGCGACTGAAAACAGTTTTTCGTCAGGAAATTTTACCCTTACTGGTTCCAGGTCTCCTTTTGCTAGGCAGCGGCTAAGGTGGTCTGCAACAAGATTTTCCTTGTCGCTCTTGTCCTTAATTTCCAGATTATGCTCCTGCAAAAGAAGAATCCAGCGGATTAGTCTAGGTTTGGCCTCATGCTTGACCAAGAGGTATTTCAAGGCCGCATGGTCAGAAAATACAATAATTTTTGTGCCCAATAAATAAGATCTAAATTTTTCCAAGGCAAAAACTATTGCAAAAAGTTCTTTTTCGGTTGTGGTGTAATTTCTTTGGGCATCATCTAGCATTTTTGATGCATAATAGATCACGTGCGGATCTTTTCCTTTCTTCTGCCCAAGAACCGCTCCAACAGCAGCGTCACTTGCGTCGCACATCAGCTCAAATGGCAAGCTCCAATCCGGGGCTTGGATGATCGGTGTTGTTGTCAATCGCTCCTTTAGCTCGTCGAACGACTTCTGACATCCTTCATTGAAGTCGAACTCTACCTCCTTTTGTAGTAGCTTGCACATTGGTTCAGCTACCTTTGAGAAGTCTTTTATGAACCTACGATAGAAACCTGCATGTCCAAGAAAGCTCCTAACCTCACGCAAGCATGAGGGGTAAGGCAAGTTCTTGATAGTGTCAATTTTGGCTTGATCAACCTCAATGCCTTTCTTTGAAATCGCATGGCCAAGGACAAGTGATAGAGCATTTTATGTCCCTAATTCTTCCCTCTTTTATGGCCCTTTTTAGATCATGATGCTACTTATGTTGCTCCGTTTATTCACTTTTTGCAGATCTGGGCAAATCAAGAGGAAAATACGAAAAGGAACGTTTTCTATCACTTTCTGGATGTATTGGAGCAGCTAGGCCGAGCAGCTGGACGTTCGCGGAAAGCAGCAGTGTCCTAGCGAGAAAAGGAAACTAGCGCAAGGAAGGAAAAATATCGGATATGCTCAATTAATGCTCCAGAAGTCCCAATCGCAGTAGAAGTCCTATGGGGAGTCGAATTCAAGTTAGATTAGGAGTTTAATTTGTAATAGCCATATAAATACTTTAGCAATTAGGTTTTTAAACGACTTTTCACCACCACTGCCTACGGCAATCTCTGTTTTTCCCTTCAATAAACCGGAGCAGTTGCTCCGGCCGGTAATAATCAGGATTTATTTCTTCTTCATCTCTTTTATTTAATTATGCAATTTATTTATTTATTTGCTTTTACTTTTAATATGTGTGGCTAAATCTCCCCGTTCTTGGTAAGAGTCGATTGAAGGTTGCAAGGGAAGCCGTGAGGTCAGATTGTACTTCATAAATTCTGTGTTGGTATCTTCTTGTTCAATAATTAATTGTCAAGTTACCTAGGGTAGTTATTAGCTTGATCACCTAATAATCAAACTAGAGTAATTACTATCGTCCTTGTAGTTATACCTAACGCGAAGCTGCAGGGTAAAGCAGATAACCATTCTGGTCCTGACTGGAAACCTGGTATCCCCCAGTTGGATTGAACAAGTCGTTAGGGTAGAGCCTCAAGCGTACCGAGTGTCTCGCCCTAGACGCATCTTACCGCTTCTTCATGGGCATCTGAGTGTTGCCTCCATAAGCGTACCTTGGAGGACGGCGGACTGTCAAGGTTAACCCATAAGTGTACCTTGGGATAACTTCTACTACGAAGGTAAGCAGGGGACCTAAGCGTACCTGGTCCCTATAGTGCGTCTATCAGCTTGGGGTAGACGATGCTTGCGCCAATGACCGGCTGACCGTAAATGCAACCGGATTCATATTCTTACTGAGAACCCTTGTCTCTTCTGATTTCTTATTACTTCTATTGCTCTTTGCCACTAGTTGTTATTACTTTCGTAGTTAATAATTAGATTAATCAAACAACCATTCCAAACCCCCTTTCGTTACTTGTTGCTTGGATTATCTAGTTTGTCAAATTGAATTGAGTATTGTTCGATCCTGTTACCATTATACACAATTTATTGTGCATATTGACTGCAGGTTTTATTATTATTTTTGTATGTGCTTCGACAACACATCAACAAGTCCTTAGTCTACCATAAAATGGCATTTTTCTAAGTTTAAGACTAAACTTGTATCAACACATCTCTTTAAAATATTTTCTAAATTATGTAAGCATTGTTCGAAATCATTACCGTAAACGGTAAAATCATCCATAAACACTTCGATGCTCTTCTCTACATATTCAGAAAATATACTTACCATGCACCTTTGAAAGGTTGCAGGCGCATTGCATAGCCCAAATGGCATGCGTCGGTAGGCGAACGTTCCAAATGGGCAAGTGAACGTTGTCTTTTCTTGATCTTCGGGTGCAACGGGGATTTGATGAAACCCCGAGTAGCCGTCCAAGAAGCAATAGTGAGATTTTCCAGTAAGTCTCTCCACCATTTGTTCGATAAATGGCAATGGGAAATGTTCCTTCCGAGTGACTTGATTCAGCCTTCGGTAGTCAATACATACCCTCCATCCGTTTTGAATTCGTGTCGTTCTTTGGGTGCCATCATCTCCTTCGATCACTGTAATTCCAGTTTTCTTAGGAACCACCTGCACAGGAGACACCCAATTACTATCTGAGATAGGATAAATAACACCCGAATCTAACAATTTGATTATTTCTTTTTTAACCACTTCCATCATCGGAGGGTTTACTCTCCTCTGGGGTTGCCGAATGGGTTTCTTATCCTCTTTCACTTAAATATTGTGGGTACAGATGTTGGCTGATATCCCCTTGATATCCGCCATGGTCCAGCCAATCGCTTCCTTGTGCATCTTCAAGACTGCCACCAATCTCTCTTCTTCATCCTCCGTTAGTTTTGCTGAAATAATAACGGGTAGGGTGTCGTCTAGGCCTAGATAGGCATACTTGAGATGGTCTGGCAGCGATTTTAATTCTAATTGTGGTGCCTGCACAACAGAAGGTAGAAATTTAGGAACCGAAGACTGCACAAATTGACAACTCACAGTTTTCTTCCCGATTTTGGTAGTCTTGGCTTGTGTCTTGGCCAAGCTTGAGGCCAAGATCAGGTCTGTGCCTTCTGTTTCGGCCAAACTGTCTAAAATTTCTTGGAGTTCTTTCTGATCTCCAATCCTGTCCTCTAATTCTTTTAGAGTTCTCATGGAAATTCTCCTGCTCAAAACATACTCAAGGGGGTCATTAATATAAATGTCAGCCATTTCCTCAGTAATTTGATCTAAAACATCAAGAAAATTAACGCAATGAAAATCATTAGGATGTTTTAAGGCTTCAGTAATGCTAAATTTAATTGTTCTTCCACAAAACTCTAAAATTATACTTCCTTCAAAGCAATCAATCTTTGCTTTCAACGTCCTTAGGAAAGGTCTTCCTAACAAAATATCAGTGGTGCAAGAAGGTAATTGAACATTCATTTCAACTATATAAAAGTCCACTGGATAAATAAAATCATTTACCATTACCAAGACATCAGTCACCACGCCCTTAGGTCGGATGATTGTTCGATCGGCCAGCTGGATTACCAAGTCGGTCTCCTTCATCATTCCTATCTTCAAGGTCTCGAACTCACTCAGGGACATCACATTGATGCCAGCCCCTAAGTCGTAAAGGGTCTTTTAAATTTTCTTGTTTCCTATTTGGCATGGAATGGTGAAAGTCCCTTGGTCCTTGCACTTCTCTGGGAGCTGCTGCACTGCAGAGACATTGTGAGATAGGTTCACCCTCTCTATACCTGCAATTTTCTTTTTATTAGTGCACAGTTCTTTAAGAAATTTAGCATAAGAGGGAACTTTCGCAATTAAATCCAACATAGGTATGTTAACAGCTATTTTCCCAAAAACAGCCATGAAGTCTCTTGCTTCATCTTGCCTCTTCTCCTTCGAAGATCTAGGAGGAAATGGTGGAGAAATTTCTATGATTTCTTCCTTACGATCTGGCTTGGCCTGCGGCTTGGCCAAGACAGGTTCTGTCTTTTCTGGTTCCGCGATAACTGCAGGCTTGGCCTGAGGTTTGGCCAAGACTGCTTCAATTTCAGTCTCTTCTTCCTCATCTTCATCCATCTCTTGCGATTGGATTTTTCTTATTTCTTCGTCTGTTTTCGCTCCTTCCCTCTTTGGTAGCACAGCTTCACTCCTAAGACTCATGGCACTAACATTGTGTTTCGGGTTTTCTACGGTTGTAGAAGGTAACTTCCCTTGATTGGTCATTTGATTGATTTGTTTTTGCATCTCCGCTAAGCTAGACTGCGTAGATTGCATCAAGTTCTTTTGCATCTCAACTAAACTCTTAAGCGTATCCTCCATAGAGGGGCCGGTTATCTACAAGGGTTGAGGTGCTGGAGGCAGCTGAGGTACAGAGGCTTGGCCAGGAGGTTGGCCAGGATGTTGCTGGGGTAAATTCTGATTTTGATTCTGGTTTGGAGGGACTGGATCTCTCCATCTAAAATTTGGATGGCCTCTCCACAAGTACTGATTACTTCCTTGAGGGAAATTCTGCATACTCCCTTGGTTTTGCCCATAGACCGCATTTACTTGTGTTACATCATTAGGATGCTGCACCATGTAACAGTTATTGGTCTGATGGTCTTGTTGCTGGCAGATTCCATAAATCGATGCTACTTGCTCTGGATTAGAGTTCCCAGTGGTCATTGCACTTGAAATATTGACAAAAATAGTTTTGACCATATCAGTTAACTCAGCTAATTTTTGCTCAACATCAATAGAACAAAGACTAGAAGGAATAGAAGTTCTGTCAGAAGTGATATTATTTTGGTTATTGTCTGCCATGGTTTAAAGTAGGAGTTTGGCTTTGGTGACCGCCAAGTCCTGCAATGCTCCACCTGCGGCTGCATCAACTTTTTCTTTGCTAGGTAGGAGTATTCCATCATAAAAATATTGGATCATGGTCTGATCCGCAACTCCATGTGTAGGGCAAACTTCTTGCAATTCTCTGAACCGTTGGTGATATTCGCTTAGCCCCTCATTGTTCCTCTGTTGGATGGCAGCCATATTTTTTCTAGCCGCTCCTGCTTTTGTTGCATTCGAGTACTTATTGAGGAATAAGGTGGACATCTCGGCCCATGTGTTGACCGTGTTGTGAGGTAGGCTGTAGAACCAATTTTGGGCAGCCCCCTCAAGAGAGCATGGAAAAGCTTTTAGCTTCGCTCTCTCCATGTTCACAGTAACTGGTTTCATCATATCACACTGGACGTGTAGATTCCTCAGGTGCTTGAATGGGTTCTCGTTCGAATGACCATAAAACCTAGGAAGGTTGGCCACCATATTGGTCTTGATAGACCAATCATTTGCCACTGTTGGCAAAGCTATGCAGGAGAAGGTTTCCTGCTCTGCTGTTCTGTTTAGTTCCCTCATCGTGGGCTCTGGTTGATTTTTTGCCATGTCTTGATCAGGGAAATCGTCTTGGTCTGAATCTAGGCCAAGATCGTGGTCAAGACTGCAATCTGTTTCGGAACTAGAGGCTTCCGATTCACTTTCTTCTGGGTTTTTCTTTTTCTGAGCTATCTTCCGGAGTTGTGCTTCGACCTTAGTGAGATTCGGATTGTATGGTAGTAAATCTTCTTCTCTACAAGAGGACCTGGTCATCAACTATCAAAAACAAAATAAAATAAAAACTACAAATACCGTTAGAGATCCCCGGCAACGGCACCAAAATTTGATCGCGCGTCGAACACGTCAAATATAATAGTGAAATAGGTATGGAATTGGGGGTAGAAATACAACTTATCACTGTCTACAAGAGTTTGTAGATGATGGTAAGAGGATCGTCCACAGAGACCTCTAGGAGATGTAATTCTTGGTTTGACTTCCTCGTCACTGGATTTGGTTTGGTAGTATCTGAAAATAAGAACAAAACAGAAAGAAGTAAAATAATTCAAAACAATATTGGCCAAATGCTTGGCTAAGACAAGGGGGTCAAGATTGAAATAAATCTAATAAAAGGGGATTCCAGGTAAGGGCAGTATGAGAGCTTCTGTTCCTATGCTTCGATCATAGACCCAAGGGTATTCCTCTCTTCGTTCATAGTACTGCTATAGAGTGGAGGTACTCCTGTTCACTCCTGTCTTCCCTCCTCTTCAAATTACCTGGTGGGTACTCCCTTTCCTGATAATCCTAGCCAAGGGACACCTTGCTGGTTAAAGGGTTTATCCATTTGACTGTTGTCTTGAATGGTTGTTCGCTTCCTCAATGGTATAGGGGAAGACAGTACCTAGGTCAAGGTGTTTCCCTGTGGAAACCCTAGGTTGTCAATCTGGTCTTGACCTAGATTACTTATTTCTTCTAGTCTGGCGCGAGACTAGTCACCTGCTTTGTCTAGCCGACGGGTACTCCCTTTCCTTCTAGAC
Source organism: Viola odorata (assembly GCA_963691705.1). NCBI lineage: Eukaryota > Viridiplantae > Streptophyta > Magnoliopsida > Malpighiales > Violaceae > Viola > Viola odorata. Next base: position 41,411,476 of record OY829544.1, read on the forward strand.
CGGCTGCAACTCTTCTCTACTAGAGCACAAGGATGATCAAACCTTGTCTCTAGTGAGTAAGCGATAGATTAAGTTCAAGAAATAAATAAATACGAGAGAAGAGATTATTAAGTACGAATTGATCTCACGAATACATAAAAACTTCAGCTCATCAACCCTTACCAAGAATGGGTGTTTAGCTACTCATACTCATAGATAAAAATATGAAAATAATTGATTGCATAAATAAACTAAATCCGAAATTTAAATAAATCCGGAGCAAATTGTATCAATGTCGAAGAGGGAGAAAAAGAGAAGAAAGGTTCCGCTCCCTGGACAGAGGTGAACAATGTTCGGCTAAATAGCCCTAAAAACACCTATGTCCTATTCCAACTCTAATCCCTAGAAAATCTCCAAAGAAATAGTCACAATAAATTGTTTGGATAATTTAGGAAATTACAACGCAAATAAAAGAGGGAGATCCCGTGCGGGATTCTTCAAGAGATATGCTTCAGATCCCTCTAGATTTGCGGGACAGCTGCGACTTGCCAGCTGCAAAGCCCAATGCGGGAAGCGGTCCAAACGATCCACACTTATTCCTTTATCGCGAAAGCGTCTTGGCCGCAGGCTTGGCCAAGATGGCTCTGGTGCGCGCCGCTTTGGACGCGAAAATGTCTAGGCCAAGATCCAGGCCAAGACTCAAGTGAACAGCTTTATCGCACCATAAATCAGATCTTCAATAATTCGCCTCCAGATCAGATCTGCTAAGATATGGGAAATACAAAGATAAATCAGTAGTTTTACTGCCCAATACAACAAGTAAATGGACAATAAAACATGATGAAATGCAATGTAATCAATTATTAACTTTATTGATTAAAAGATTAAATATATTTTTAGGTAAACTATATAAAGAAACCCTAAAGTTTACAAAATCTCCCACTTTGAACTCAATAGTGTTGAAGTTTGCAATATAAACCTCCAATAAAGTTGCAATTTTGGTCTTTCTAGTAGTTAGAAAATTAAAAAATGGTAAAAAATATTATTAAGTTATTTAATTATTTTATCAATCACTAATTATTTTAATTTGTTAAAATATAATGATTAATTTGTTAAGGGTGATGTTGATTCGAAGTAATTAAAAATATAGGAAATTTACTATGACATTTATGATACAAATTCAGAACATTTAATTATAAATTAGATTAATTCCTCTCTATTATTCCTCCAATTTTTTGCATAAATATGATCTCATTTTTTTCTTAGAATTTTAGTCTCCTATTCTAACAAAGACATTCATGTCACCAAATAAACTAAAGTTTTCTTTGTTGTCAATAACGTGAGCTTAAATTATTCTAAAATGAATTTAATTTAATTAATAGATTTATTAATAAATGACATTATTGATTATATATTATACCCTTATTTTTAAGAAAAAATAAATACATGTCAAAATAATTTAATACCACATTATAAACATGCAAATGAATTTCAAATTATTTTCGATAACTGTAACTTCTTTTGTCCATCTAAATAAAAATAGTGGTTAATTTGAGCTAATTAAAAATACATGAACTTATTTGATATTAGCTGGAAATGCATAGGCAAGTGCAAAATATTAATTGTAAAGATTGATTGTTCTTTCTTCCAAATTCTCGCAAATAAGAACTTGGATTTCCATGTACAACATTTAGAGCCGTAAGCAACGAAATAACTCGGGGTCTTCTTTTCTAACTAGCTCACTTAAATTGTTATTTACTTTTCATTTATGTTTATGAGATTCGTTACTACCTATATCTTTAAAAAAAACTAACATACCATTGAAACATTATACAAAATAATCAGAACATAAAATTGTTAATTTTATATTCCCAATTTTGACTCAATTGAGTATCATATATATGGATTTCTCTACAAAATTGCATATGTTTTGAATAGGGGAGAAAACCTTAAAATCAATCCAGACATACAAAATTAATTCATAAAAATTAACCCGAACATGGATTCCCTCAAGCAGTTGTACATGCTCTGTCTTTTAAATTATAATCATAATTATCTATTTTGTTTTGTTATTTTTTTAAATTATTTTATTTTATTTTTTGTGTTTAATAATTAATATCAATTGGTTTTTATTTACATTAAGTAATTTCTCGATCATAAACTTTTCATTTATGTTTATGAGATTCGTTACTACCTATATCTTAAAAAAAAACTAACATACCATTAAAACATTATATAAAATAATCAGGACATAAAATTGTTAAGTTTATATTCTCAATTTTGACTCAATTGAGTATCATAGATATGGATTTCTCTACAAAATTGCATATGTTTTGAATATGGGAAAAAACCTTAAAATCAATCCGGACATGCAAAATTAATTTATAAAAAGTAACCCGAACATGGATTCCCTCAAGGAGTTGTACATGCTCTGTCTTTTAAAAATAAATTGAATAAAACGTTGTATATGACTATATGCTAATTAGGTTAGACTAGTTATGGAGAAAAATTAAAAAATTAAGCAATACCAAATCTAATTACCATTAAGAAATATAATGGAGAAGTTGAATATATCTTGCTTTATGATCGAGAAATTACTTGATATAAATAAAAACCAATTGATATTAATTATTAAACACAAAAAATAACAAAAAATTATTTTAAAAAAAATAACAAAACAGAACAGATAATTATAATTATACTTTAAATTAACTAATTATGTTTTTAATTTTAGTTACTTATATTATTACATGCTTGAAAAACTAATTATGTGTTTTATTTTAGTATCCTTAAATCTTGTGGATCAATACTAATTCTATTCGCACCTGACCGGGTATTTAGGTATTTTATTATCTATATATACTATATATATTTAATATATATTATCTAACTTAACTATGAATTAATATTAGTACTCTCGCTATTGTTAAGAATTTTAATGCTCTAATAAAAAAAATTAATTATTTCTTCAACGAACTGAGAACAACAACTTCTGCTTTAGGTAAATTAGCTGAACTATTTTTTTCCCAAATTTAAAAGCGACAATTATTATTGGATAAAGTTTTTAATAGATTTATAAAAATTTAAAAGAAAATTAAAAGTGTAATAAAATTTTAAACAATAACTTATGAGTATAATAAAGAATAAGGCGCTTCGTGCTTTTTATATAGTATAGATTGTTAATTATCGAAATAAATATAAATGTAGGGTCTTGTAAAATTTACCACTAACATAAAAAATCCTTACCAAAAAAGAATGAGTATTGAGATCATTAATGAAAAAATCTTTTTTTTTCTTCTTTAAATTGTTCGTAAATGAAAACACAAATACCTAATGGGCTACAAGAGATTATTAGATAGACCCGGTGCATATAAAGCTACATTCTCGCTCATTCATATTCATTGATAGAAATCAACAATTTTAAACTTATTTTTTATTTTTTAAGAATAAATCATATGTAGGTCTCATATTTGTTATGAATAGGCGATTCACGTGTAACATGCACCGAACATGATTAGATTGAATGGAAAGCCTCCTACTAAGTAAAATGTGAAGTAGTAAAAAAAGAGTCCTGAGTCTCCTGACCACGGAATGCCAAACGCCTAGCACATGATAAGTATTAAATTTGTTAAATAAGTGTGATTAATGGATGGATATTGGGGATCCGACTCCTCTAATTTTTCCTTAAATATAATCAGTCATATTAGAAAAATCTGAATCGTTTAATAAAATTGAACGGATGAGATTACAAATTTAAGTCATTAATGAGTTGACCAGTCAATAAAATTCAACAAGTGGTCAACTCATTAATTACTTGAATTTTTAATCTCATCCGTCCAATTTTATTAAAATGTTCAGATTCTTCTAATATAACTGGTCATATTTAAGGAAAAAATAGAAGAGCTCAATCCGGATATTGGATACAGATATCCTAATTAAAAGGATAGGATGTACGATTTCCTGTTGAAGAAGCAAATTTTATGGCTGTTTGAAGAATCAAATTTTATTAAAAATATTAAAGATATAGTAGACATTTATGGAATAATAATTTTCGTGTTTTTATAGATAGTATAGAAAATATAGTTATTGTCTAATAAATTGAAGCATACATGCCCGGACTTTTTTTTTAAGTTAGAGACTCGAATTTAAAATTTAATTTTTTTTATAAAATAACCTTTTTATTTTTATTTTTTTATGGACCAGATTGATTCTACATCTCAATTTTCTATAATTGAGAGGAACCGGGTCCTATCTTACCATACTTCTTTAAAAAATAAATGTTACCGAGACTATCTCCAACTATGTAAAAAAGTTTAAAAAGATGTCTAGTTTTATGTTAGCATAAAATTTTACTAGGTAAATGTGGAGGCACTATTCTAAACAATTAACCACCGTCTTATTTTTTGTTTTTTTAATAATATTTTTTTTGCATTTTTTTAATTAATTCCATGCTCGGAATGAACAGAATGAACACATGTAGAGAATATGTTATTCCCAATAGTAAATAATGTATCATAACTCATAAATGCCTTGAACGGTTATAAATTTATAGGTATATATAAATAAATAAATAATTGGTATTTTAATTGGGCCGATACATCACGTATATATTTACCAAAATCGAAACGCTAACTCGTACGGGATTTACCAGCTTTGAAGAGATTGGAGAAGATAAGAAATATACACCTGATAATCCTTGAACCAGGAGGTAAAGATAATCTAGGGATTTGTCCTGAGGAGAGAGTAGTCGTCCACGCCACAGCTACACCTGCAAGACGCCGGAGAGAATCCCGATGCAGACACTCCGACGATTAAGTCCGTACTCATGTGTTATAAGTAGGGATAAGCAAAGTAAGTGTAGTAAAAGGTGAGAGTAAAATTAGGCAGAGTTTTGGCTTGTCTTTTTGTGTTTTTTCTTACCTGGAATATCCTCTGGGGGTATTTATAGGCTATCAAGACCCGGTAGTTTGGATAGGTTGATTCCGGGGGAGCTATGATTTCGGGTGTGGGAAGATGCGTCATTCAGAGGTAGGCTCCTTCGCTGATATCGTCCATACCCCGTTAGTAGTGAGGATGAAGTTCCGGGTGAGCGGATCGTGGGTCAACGATTCCGGATTACTAACTCTAATACCCGTGTAAAGACCAAAATACTCAGGGGTCTGTTTTGGATTATCAACACCTAACCTAACCACTTGTCTCTAAAATCCAAGTGATCACCCGTGGCGGTGACAGCTACCCATTTCCCCCTTCTATAAGAATTAAGAAGGAGAGATGCTTAAGCCAAACTGAGCAGATAGGTAGATACTACTCAACTAGGCAACAAACTTTCCTCTTTCAACGCCCACTAATACTATTCAATCCTCTCGATCTGCTATCAGATTATTGATGGCAGGGCTTCAATACTACTTCTTCCCCACCGATTTCCTGTACCCCCGTCCACAACAATCGTCCCGTGAAGCTGCTGCTGATCGTACGGCCCAGAAACCAGTAGTAGCCCTTCCTCCTCTGCCAGCTGTCCAAAAGCGCGATCATCATCAAAATCATCTTATCATCAGCAAACAATTAGGAAATAAATCTGGCGCTATCATCCATATTCATAGCAAAAACAGCCTTTGATTGGGCTATATATTTATATAATTAATCTTAAGTTTTTGCTTTCATTTTAATTTAATCGTCTTGTTAATTAAGTTTGTAATATTGTCTGATCTAAATGAATACTCTCTTTTCCTTCTCTTGTTGAAGTTTAATTTGTACTTAATTAATCAGTTCGTGCCTCAATGCCCACCACAAAACAAATAAGCATGCGTTTAATTCTGGAAAAGTTGGAATTTATTATTTCACATTTTTATCTAATTTAATGAAGAAAAGACAATATCAATACACGTTTACTCCTTCTTTATCAAATTATGTATTTTAAATTTTAAATAAGATAAAAAAGACAATCTATTTTCTGATAAATTTTGATTATATTATTAATCATCATTATAATAATAAAAATTAAATTCACTATAAGCTTACGTCATAAAAGAAAACTTGAATAAAATTTTGGAAAAATAGTCAAGTCACTACAGAAGATACCTAAAATATCCTATACATTAGCTTTGTGGTTAATTTGTAGCTTTAAACTGATGGCTTTATACTTGTAGTCAATTTTCAAATTGATACTTTAGTTCTTTGACTTATGGAAATTAGGGGTTGGACTCGGAAAGAATATCCTCAAGAAGATTCTCACGTAGTAAAAACCAATTTCAATCAAAGTATCAAAGATAGCTAAAGTAAATGAGTTTTTTATTAAAATATAGCATTTAAAAATCTTTATTCTTAAAATAGGGTAGTTTTAAACTTAATTACTAAAATAAGGTAGTTTATGACATGTAAGATCCATATTACCATTATACTAATACATGTCATCAATTTCTTTTAAATTTACTAATTAATTAATTAATTGTTTACTTAAAACAAAATGTTTGAAAGGATCCAACAGTTGCCCAAAAAAAAAGCCTCCTCCCTCCGCCATTACCCTTAATCTTCATCTCCACTCTCCAGCTCCTCTCCTTGGCATTTCTTTTCAATTACTAAAACCTAGCGTGGAAGTCAGATTTTAATCGCCTCCTCCGCCGCCGACCTCACCGTCGCCTCCTCACAGTCGCCGTCTCATCGTTTCTCACTCGCCTTCTTTGTCTCTGCTCGTTTAAAGCAGTTGAGGAGTATTTCGAGAATAGCTTGCAAACTCTTGATTTCTGTGCTGCTTTGGAGAAGTGTTAAAGCGCGCCCGCGACAGACAATTGCTCATCCATGTTGCTCTGCAACAATTCGAGGCGGAAAGTGAGGTTGGAGGGAGTAGCAGTAGTTATGTGAAGACATTGGAGGAATTGAAGAATTTTAAAGAAGCAGGGGATCCTTTCACTGAAGACTTCTTTCAGATTTTTCAATCTGTTTACAGACAGCAAATGTTGATGTTGGAGAAGTTGCAGCTCGGAAAGAATAAGCTCGACAAGAAACTGAAATCAATTCATGCATGGAGGAAAGTTTCTAGTATTATATTTGCTGCTACTTTTGCTACTGTATTGATTTGCTCAGTTGTTGCAACAGCTATGGCTGCTCCTCCAGTTGCAGCTGCTCTTGCTACTGCAACATCGATCCCGATCGGTTCAATGGGGAAATGGATTGATTCTCTATGGAGGAATTTGTTGGAGTCCAGCTCATATTGGCTGAAAGAGAGATTTGTTGTGGGCCTAGCCCAATTGGGGCTATTTGTTTTAGTTTGATTAGAAAAAGGAAAGATTGGAGTATGACTTGAAGTAGGATTGTGTAACCTAATTAATTAGGTTGTCCACTAATATATATATATATATATAGTGGCTTAGGTTGTGAGAATAGAGAGAGACAAGAGATTGTAAAAGGGTTGTTGTTGAACATCCTGAGAGAGGGTTGCTGTTGAGCATCTCGTGAGAGAGGAGAGAAAACAGATTTTCGCCAAACTCTGTGCAGCTGCGGGAGAATTGTCGCAGCGACTTCGTTCACCGTTGGATCTGGGTGAAATTTGGACCGCAGGAGCACGACTTCTGGTTCTTCAATCTGAACGGTTGTATCGGTGAGAAGTTGTCTGGTGTGGTATAAATCCTGTCCCTATTGAAGCAGTAGAAATCTAGTTTTGGTTCTCTTTTCTCATGTCTTTTGTTTTTCTCGGATTGATTGATTGATTGGATTGTTTGATTGGTACTATTGGTGATAGTGCTGTATGTCAGATTATTCCTATAGTTGAGATAGGGATTTTGTTTGGTTGTACACATTGATCATCATATAGTGGATTGACTGGCTTGGTCCCGTGGTTTTTTACCTGTTGAGGTTTTCCACGTTAAAAATCTCTGTGTTATTTTCTTGATTGCTTTTGATTGGTTTGATAGCTAGGGGTTATTGATTCTTGGGATAAGATTGTTTGCTGCGCAAATTGATTGTCGATTGGAAATAACCCCAACAACTGGTAGCGGAGCTTAAGGTTTGAAAGATGACCGACAATGCAAAGATTGAGCTTTTTGATGGACAGAATGATTTCGCAGTGTGGCAGACAACTGTGATGGATTTGTTGACTATGAAGGATCTAGACGTCGCTCTTGGTGATAAGAAGCCAGAAGGAATGAAAGATGGTGATTGGGCAACAGCCCTGAAAAAGGCGACCAGTCAGATCAGGCTAGCATTAGCTCCATCAATAAAGTATGCTGTGATGGGGGAGCAGACACCAAAAGGAATGTGGGAGAAGCTAGAAAGTATTTATGCTTCCAAGTCTATGACAAACAAACTTAGTCTGAAGTTGGACTTGTATTCGTTGAAGATGGATGAAGGTATGAGCATCCATAAGCACTTGTCGGATTTCAATCGGGTGTTGACGAAAGTGCTCAATACAGGGGAGAAAGTAGAAGATGAGGAGCAAGCGATACTTCTTCTTTCTTCATTGCCTGTGTCATACAAGTCACTGGTGCAGTCCCTTACAACAGGGAAGACAAGTTTGAAGAAGGAGGATGTGACAACTTTCCTAATAGATAATGAGAAGCTGTTAGGAGTGGAGAACAAAAATAGTAGTGACAAACTAATGATTTCAGAAGGGTCACCGGGTGGACAGGATCATCGTGGTAGAAACAGAGGAAGAGGTGCTTCTTCCAGCTATGGAAGAAACAGATCCAGTTCAAGACCAAGAGCAGACTACAGTGAGAAAGAATGCAACTATTGCCACCAGAAGGGTCACATCAAAGCATACTGTCAGAAGTTGATGACTGATTTGAAAGAACTGCAGAAGAGTAAAGAAAAGATTGGTGATGCTGCAACTATTCAGGATGATGATGCTGAACTGTTGGTAGTGCAGAAAAGTGAGGAACGGGTAAGAGATTCCTGAATTTTAGATTCTGCATGTTCTTTTCATATTTGTGCTAACAAAGAATTGTTTAGTACATTTGGTGATTGTGATGATAAATCTGTCACATTGGCCAATAACGAAAAACTGGAGGTTGAAGGTATTGGCAATGTGAAGATTAAGATGCATGATGGATTGGTGAGAACTCTCGGCAATGTGAGATATGTGCCGAAGTTGAAAAGAAATTTAATCTCTCTTGGAAGATTGGATTCTCGCGGGTATAGATACACAGCGAGAGACAGATTGATGAGGGTAAGCAAAGGAGCAGTTGTAATCATGAAGGGGGAGCTTGCTTCCAACAATGTTTACCGATTGATTGGAACCGCGGTTAAGAGTAAAGTACAAGGTACTTACAAAAGATTGAATGATTGTGATGGCCAGGTAGAGTTACCTAGGAGAAGGGTTAGCTTTGCGGTGTTGACCGGTGAGAAAGCGAACTTGACTCCTACTCAGATTGCATGAAGATTGGTGATTCCCCCATGATATGAGCTGGAAGGGGAGATTGTTGGAGTCCAGCTCATATTGGCTGAAAGAGAGATTTGTTGTGGGTCTAGCCCAATTGGGGCTATTTGTTTTAGTTTGATTAGAAAAAGGAAAGATTGGAGTATGACTTGAAGTAGGATTGTGTAACCTAATTAATTAGGTTGTCCACTAATATATATATATATGGTGGCTTAGGTTGTGAGAACAGAGAGAGACAAGAGATTGTAAAAGGGTTGTTGTTGAACATCCTGAGAGAGGGTTGTTGTTGAGCATCTCGTGAGAGAGGAGAGAAAACAGATTTTTGCCAAACTCTGTGCAGCTGCGGGAGAATCGTCGCAGCGACTTCGTTCACCGTTGGATCTGGGTGAAAGTTGGACAGCAGGAGCACGACTTCTGGTTCTTCAATATGAACGGTTGGATCGGTGAGAAGTTGTCTGGTGTGGTATAAATCCTGTCCCTATTGAAGCAGTAGAAATCTAGTTTTGGTTCTCTTTTCTCATGTCTTTTGTTTTTCTCGGATTGATTGATTGATTGGATTGTTTGATTGGTACTATTGGTGATAGTGGTGTATGTCAGATTATTCCTATAGTTGAGATAGGGATTTTGTTTGGTTGTACACATTGATCATCATATAATGGATTAACTGGTTTGGTCCCGTGGTTTTTTACCTGTTGAGGTTTTCCACGTTAAAAATCTCTGTGTTATTTTCTTGATTGCTTTTGATTGGTTTGATAGCTAGGGGTTATTGATTCTTGGGATAAGATTGTTTGCTGCGCAAATTGATTGTCGATTGGAAATAACTCCAACAGAATTATGAGAATGCATTGAAGGGTCAGAAGGAGATGATCAGTACAATGCAAGTAGGGACTTATATTGCAATCAAGGACTTGGACAACATTCGAGTTCTTATCGATCGATTAGTTGGAGAAAACGAATCATCATTGTGATTGTAATCAAATCAATTGTATTTTGCTATTCCTTCAATGAAGAGGCAATACATCCAGATTCAATGAATCTTGGTTCTGTTTACAATTTACAAATTCAGTTCGTTACAAGCAGTTACTTTCCTAGCTAACTTCATCTTCTTCCCGCTGCACTCCCAACGCTCTTCATTCTCTTGTTTATCTTCCATCAAACAACCAGCAAACTCATCTTGATCAACATCCTTGCTTGTTGATCAATCTTCTTCTGATCTCAGTTTGATCTGTGGTCTATTCTTCTTCTCTTTTCTTGTTGTTCTTGGTGTCAAGGCTTGATCTTCATCCCAGGCCTGTGACAACTAGTCAGTAATAGTAATGGATAATAATGCATGAACAGAAAAATTTCCATAGGAGACCATTCTGCAGAATTCTTGACCTCTTATGGGGCTCTTTTCTGGAGATTATGGATTTCTGAGTCAGACATCCCATCCTAAATATACAACATATGCCTTTACATTCTTCAGCAGTACAGTCGAATTCCAAAAAAACATGGGTGTATATCTAGCAGCACGAGATATTATATGCTGCAAAACCGACCAAAAGTCAGTACAGAGCTAAGCGGCACTGTGACGAGGTAGATGAGAAAGAGAATCATGAAGAAGCAAAAAAAAGATTGAAAAAAAAGTTTATAAAATACAATTTTTTGGGGAAAAAATCGTTGTTATCCATACTATGTTTTGTTACTCCAGCTATATATGGATGCACCAGTTGCATTCTGGGACTCGCAAGGGCGCATCATAATTCTGGGCAATATGGGCCAAGAAGCTAGGAATTCTATTCTGCACTAAGAATCTATCCAAACATGCAGATAAGTAGAGCTGGAAAGGTGGAATGGGTGTTAAAAAAGAACATTAATTTTTGTGTTGTTGCTTTATACAAGGGTACTGTAGTGAAATAAATTCATGAAGAAGCGGCTAAGCGGCACTATGATGAGGCAGATGAGAAAGAAAATCATGAAGAAGCAAAAAGAAGACGCAGATAAAGCCGAGGCAAAACAAACATATTTATAATTTGTTTATTCATTAAATTATTTTTTAATAAAAAAAATTAATATTTAATAACTGATGTGGAGCTGACATGGATAAAATAACCATTAGCTAGTAATTATGTTTAAAAGTACTAGACATTAGGAAATAAGTTTATAAAATACAATTTTTTAAAGTAAATGATAGAATTAAACATTGTTTGGTTCAAGTAAACAAATTCGTCAAAAAAATCAATTAAATATGAAAACTAACGCAAGTTATTGAGTAAAGTTAAAAGATAGATTTTATTTTTAAGTATATAGATAAAAAAAATACAAATTAAGGGCTAACTCAAGTCTAAACTCTCATATATATCACTTAAATATACAATTGTAATTAATAATATAAATTTACATTTCTTATAATACCACTTAAATAGTTTAAAAAATACTTTCTCCTATTTGTAATAGATAATATTTTAGAGAGAGATGTTTCGTCTCAAATAAATCACTCTTTGTAATTTTCAAGATAGCTTATGATTAATTTATTTGATTGTAAAAGAGAGAGCTGAATTATTATTGGTTAATTTTTTTTAATACAAAAGAGAGATGCTTGTTTAATGTTAAAATACTCTCAAAAGTCGTGATCAATCATTTTCTTAATTAATATGCTGTTGTTTCAAAAGTCAAGTAATAGAAACCGGAGGAAGTATGGGCTAGTCAAAAGTTTTAAGCTTAGTCAAAAGTTTAAAAAAAATGATAATAAATAAATTTTACACCTATTCAATTTAGGAAAATGCTTGGGATATAAACTATTTTATAAATAAAATTGTACAAACTGATATGTCAAGATATAATTGGAATTTATCCCTTTCTAATTAGGTTATATTATTATTTTTATTTAAATAAATAACTATCAAGTGAATATAAAAATTACCCGTGTACTTTTTGTATAAAAGCTTATAAAAATGTTTATGTTTTTATCACTGCTCATCAATTTAGGTATTGCGGATTTCCTTTGCTATCATTTTACTCGTGAATTTCCTCTCTTTCTTCTCTTTCTTGGTCAAATAAAATTTATTAATTTTATTACAACTTTAAAAAAGAAAGAAGAAAAACCTTTAAAAAATTGGGAAGTTTAATCAGCTGCTAATTGAATTATTCATTCAACTTGTAATGTTGGATTATTATTTAATCCTCTTAAATAGTACTGGCATAGTCTCATAACGCATGCGTGTGTGTATCATATGCTCGCATGAAAACTTGCATCACCTTTTTCTTTTTTTTCTTCTTTTTCGGCATAATACGACATAGGAAAATTGAAAATTATAAGATAAGAATATGATATATATGTGTATATATTTTATAAAAGTAAATTTTAAATTATACGTAAAAGAGTAGTGCTAGAGATATTAACAATTTTACTAATTTTTATACTAAAACTCCAATAATATCTTGATATATCAATTAATACAAATTTATTAATAAAATAGTTAGTATCACAGGCATTATTCTACGTAAAATTACTAAATTTGTATTAATATCATTCTTGTCAATATAAAAAAGCAAATTACACATATATTTTTACTAAATATGTATTTGACATCGTTAGTTGAGGAGAATTATAACCAAACAAATTAGATACGGAAAGTGATGAATCTGAAACGTGTTATGTTGGTATTCACCATGTGTTAGAGTCGGAAATAAATCTAATAGGAGATATGACAAAAAAATGGTGTTCATACTTCAAAGGACTAACACGTAATCAAACATGATCCCTTGTTTTTCTAAACAATATAAAAACATGATCACTTGTTTTCTGGATCTTTTTAATTATTTTTTAACTATAATTTCACGTATCAAAGTGATAATTATTTTAAGTTGAAAATAATGGAATAAAGGGAGATAATGACTGCAATTTTTTGAAATAAGAAAAAGGTATATAACTCATTAATTTAAGTTTTAAAATAATTGTTAGAAATATAAAAGATGTGAAAAAGATTAAGTAACCAATTAAAAATCTAAATAAGACAACTATTTAGCATTTTTATTTTTATTTAAACTAGACAACTAAAAAAATTGGAAGGGAGTAATCAATAACGTGTAAGGTTTAAAGTTAACAAAACAACTATTTAAAAAGAACAAAAAAATTGAAGGAAATTTTGACCGTTATGATGAGAAGAAATTAGCAAAACGTCAACCATTATTGATAGCTAATTTCTTCACTTCCACCGTCGTCGCGTTGCGTCTTAATATCAATTTATTGGATTTTTTTAGTAATATGTAATTGAAATTAATTTGATAATTTAATAGTATTTAATTTATTAATTCCTTCAATGTTTATAATACTTGTAATTTTATATTTATTTTATCTTCAAGTGTTATTAATAACTGTAAGATTTTAAATAGTTTTACGGTGATTTTAAAATTTTAAAAAATATTGAGCACAATTTGAACAATAATTCCATAAATAGATGCTTGAAAGAATATTATAACATTCGATAGAAGAGAAAAATTCAACTTACAACTGAAATAAAACCACAACTATAATTATAAAATATTATGATTTAAATTGACCATTCGATTTTATTTCCTGTATTAATTTTATTAAATAAAGAAATTAAGGGCGTGTTTGGCCCGCACTTTTACCTGCTTTACTTTAAAATTAAGCAGGTAAAAGCAGCAACAGGGCGTTTGATTAGTATGTCTACTTTGCTTAACTTTTTATAAAAAAAAATTGTTTTTGCGAAGACATACTTTTGAAAAATGGAAGATTGTTTATATGTATTAAAAAATACTAATAATATATTTATTTTAAATACAAATTTACTTTACATATTTTAATATTAACATAAGATTGTAGTAATTTACTTTAAAAATATATTAGTACATAATAGTTATTTTTTAAATAGATAAATCTTATGTATTTATAATTTTAATGTTATAAATTACTAGTATATAACAACATTTGTATTAAAAAATTCAGCAAACCAATAACTTTTAAAGACCATTTCATTTTAATTAAAACAATTCACAACATAACACAATAGTTTCTAACCAAACAGCTTATTTGCTTCATTTCACAACACAACACCATACCATACAACGCAGCATAGCACAATGAGGGCCAAACACACCCTATTAAAAGTAAAAAAGATAAGATATGATTAGCATATTCATTGTGTTTATCTCAAGTTTATTAACCCACGTAAAGCTTATTAAATAAAATAATTGAATCCAAATTCAAAAAAAAATACCTGATTAAATAGACTGACCCGCATGAATGTTATAAAATAAATTAAAAAAGTGAATCAAAAGGTAAAAAGAAAAGACTAATAATTTTAAAACGTAGATGGTGATCAAACTTGAAAAAAATTGGCATAAAATTGTCAATATATAAATTTATGATATATATCAATCATTTGAAGTTGGATGACTCGTATTAATTTTATAAATAAAAAAATTGAATTAGAAATTAAAATTAAAAGGTATGGTTAGCATATTCGTTCCATTTATTTGAAGTCTGCTAACCCGAATAAAATTTATTAAATAAAAGAATTGGATTAGAAGATAAAAAAAGAGACCTTATTGAAGCAAGTTGAATGACCTACATGAACGTTATTGAATAAAAAAAGTGACTAAGAAAATAAAAAGGAAAAGAGTTAGCAGAATATTTGAAGTTGGATGACCCGTGGTGCCTTACGTTTACACTTTTATTTTTTTGGACTCTAACATTTCACTTTTATCATTTTGATGTCTAACGTTTACTCTGTTTTTCTTGGACCCTAACATCGTGCTGGTGGTTATAGGTTAGCAAGGAAGGAGAGGGTGAAAAAAAAGGGAGGATGAAACGGAGGAAGATGAAGATTTGTTTAAATTAATTATGGAAATAGTTTCAATTAATTAAAATTTCTCCATATTTTTTTGGTTTTATAAATGAAATGAACAAATTTATTATGTGAATCGGGATATTTAAATTTTTTAGTTTAAATTTTAAAATGGAAATGGATTAATTAAAAAAATAGTTGAGTTTTTATTTTTATGTTTTCTAAATTTTATTGAAAAATCTGACGCATTAATAACAGGTAACAGGTAGGATTGACTTAACTGCATTTATCTTTCCGTTAATTTTTTGTTGACAATAGTGTGAAAGGAACAAACAGAGAAAACATTAAGTAACAAAATGAATAAAGTGAAATGTTAGGGTAAAAAAAATAAAAAGTAAGCGTTAGGCACCACCTGCCTTTTGCCCAAAAAGAACACTCTGTTGAAATTGGCTGATCCGTATTTATATTTTATTAAAGTTCTGAAATAATATTTTTGAATTTCTTATTTTCAAAATTTTTTATATTATTTTCAAAATTTTCAGAATTTTCAAGAATTTTTTATATTATTTTATGAAAATATATTTTTTATATTTTTATTTTCTGAATTTTATTGTTTTTCTTCTTCTTTACCGTCAGTTCGTCGTCCTCCTCCTCCCTTCACCGGCAAAACCCAGTAAATTCGCTAAAAAAATTCAACAGTTCCTTCCTAGCTACCAGAGTGTTCTTCACTTCTTCTATTCCTGATACAAATTATTAGAACAAAGAACTGAGGGCTAGCTTAAATTTGGTGAGTTAACGCGTTCGAACCAATGATGTTGTCGACTAGCAAACCTTCTCGTCTAGCGTCGATGTTGAAGGATTGGTGCGAGCAGCTCTCATCGATTTGAATCGCAGGCATCAGCTTCAAATCCAGGTGTGTATTTTACTTGGTTTCGTTTCTTTTTGTTTTCTTTGTTTTTGTTTTGAATAGTAACCCCTAATGATCTGTATCATTGAGTGCATAATTACGGGTCTTGTTTGCTCGCAGGAAGCAAATAGGGACATGTTATCTTCTCTTCATGAAGAATTGTTTAGAGTCTTTGAAAAATCCGATTCTGCTTTTTCTAGAATTGAGAAATATAGGGAAGAAAGAATGCAGTCGGAGCGAAAACTTGATAATCTGAATCAGCGTGAGATGTAAGCATTTTGTCTAGTGCATTTACCTGTATTTCTTCGTTCTCGTCATGATAATGTTGGTTTGTAGAAAAACTACTGCCCATGTATCGTAATGTCTCTGAAGCTAACTGGATTTGTAATTCACCCATGGCTTAAGTGTTTCAATTGCTACGGCAGATTTATGACATTTTCTTGTAATATTCTAGTGCAGAAGCCATGGTCGATTATTTATCTGCTGTCCAGTGGTTTCATGAACTACAGTCACAGATAGAAGAAGCAGCTTGTGAAGAGGCCAAGAGGAACGAAAAGGCTCTTCAAGAAGAAATGTTACACAGAGAAAGAACTAATGCAGAGGCACAGGTCTGTAGTTATCTTATCTCAGTAGTTTTGACTTCACATTAATGCTATTGGATGGTTGAATTATTGAAATGTTGGTGCAGGCTAAATGTAGACCGGAGGAAGCTAAAGTAGCTGCTATAGAAGCGGAGAGGAGAGCAGCAGCAAAAGCTGCAGAAAAGAAATAAGCACAAGGCTCTCCTGTAGAGTCCCAAATGAAGGATGTGGGCCACCGAACAACATCTAGCTCTTCAAATCTAAATCTTCCATCCTGCTTGTCTGGATCAACTGGAACTACAAAACCACAAACTTCTGGTTTGTGTTTTTCTTATGCAATTACTCATTCTTCAATTTTGTCCTTGTTAGTGGTGTCTCCTCTCCTGGTTTTAGGGCCCAGTTAGGTACTAGTTGTCAAATTAGCTTCCTTTCAGTCCACGTCTGAGCTTATGCTGTAACTTTCTTGAAAGCTATTCATATTTCATCCTCCTTCCCAGGGTTCTGTCTCTTTTCTAATTTCATTGACTAATTTTCTGGTCATGGCCAAAATATATTTCTTATTGATGAAAGGAAAATTAATTTCTGGTAGTCTGGAACCTTATACTTTCACATTCATCCCCTTTTTGTTCTATAACTATTTAAGGATGGTTAGTGTACAGTGTCAGCTATCCTTTTATAGTTTCTACCACCACATCCCTAATTTGTTCTCTTGTTTTTCTGCACTTTCCCGCACTTGAACTAATCATAATTATGGACATGTAAGATTGCAAAGTCAGGACTTATTTGGAAGAGCTAATCTTTGACAGGGGACGTTGTGAGGGCTACGGAAAGTGCTCTTAATCTAGAGCAGGAAAGGCTGCAGAAGCTTAAGGAGCTTGAAGAAGCAAGTCAGTCATTGAAATTGAGATCTAATATGGTATTGCTTCCCACTTGTAATATTCCATTTCAGTTTTCTTCTTCTGTTACCTCAACTAAAATTAAAAACACTTTTCACTGTGCCTAATTTTTTTCTTTTTGGCTATCAAGTGATATAATGTTCATAAATTTATTAGCTTTTCTATAAACCTAGTGCTATTTGTGTGTTTGTTCTCTCTTTTTCTCTTTCTTGGGCACATTAGGATACATCTCTTTTTAATCTTTCTTGTATAAATATATTAGAGGGGGTAGGAGCTGATGCTTTTAAATTTTTGGACATGTGGATGCTGCTAAAGTTTCGTCGGAGCTTATTTGCTGTTTGAATTGTTCCGTTGATTTCTGATTGAGTCATATTAAGAGCTCCCATATAACTCTGAATCTCCTATTTAGTATGTTGATTTGTTTCCCTGTATAACTTTTTTCTCAGGATTTCAGCAACCTTGAGAGTCATGTTGCTAGGTTGATACGACAAATAAGGGGAACGAAAGAAAGTGTCAGGTAGGGTGGATAGGATGTCTTTCTTGATGCTTTACAGTGATATGGAAAATTGTTCTGGCAGTTATTATTCAAACTTTTCACCTATCCATGACCATTTGATGTCTGTCCATTCCATATATCTCTGATTTCCAGCATTCTGTATGGTGCATGTTATATTCATTTTATTGCAGTTTTGGAGCATTCCTGTTCTTACATGTCTTTGTTATCAATTTGGCTTAACAGTGCAAAAGTGAGTGAGCTTGTTCAGATTTTCCAGAATGCTTCATGCCCTCTATCTGTCAGTGTTGCAGTATTTGCAAAGAAGGTAAACTTGATTGTGTTCTCCCAGACCTTATGCCAGTTTGCCTTTTTACGCAATTCACATCTAGTGAACGGAGAAGTTACAACAGGTTTTTTTTTTTACCACATATTTTATGTGCTTGTATTGGGGTATCCTCTGGTGCAAGGAGTTAACCATTCTTGCTGACTGGTCTTGTGGAGTATCTTCCACGTTTTATTTACTTCAAGAGTTTTTTTCTTCGTTATAAAGCTACTTTACGATTTAAACAAAGAGGTCTAAAATGCTAAAAATCTGCTGTCCCTCCATTTGCTGCAAACAAGTTGAGGACTGCACATGCCTTAAAAAAATGTTTCTTCTTCCAATTAATTGTTCTACGAACTAGTGTTATGGCTCTTATGCATATTGTTATATACTGCCTGCTATTTTGGTTATAAACTTGGTGAGAAAACCAAACTTGAGGATGCCCTAAGCCTTTTCCATTTTGATACTCTCAGGTTGTTTTGCATTGTGAAAGCCCTGATGATACTGCTTTTGCATGTGTCCATGTCATTGTTCTTGTCACTTCCCTGGTAACAAGTTTTCCTATTATCTTCTTGATTTTGTCATGCATGTTTGATAGGGTTGGGGGAATAAACTTATTAGTTGGCATGCTCGATATCCGTCTCTAATGTTGTGAATGCTTTTGGGATTGGAAAGAAAGGATCCTAAGCTGCAGTTGTTGCATAAATAAAGGTTTTTTATTTATTTATCAGGTCCCACAAGCAATGGATCTTATTCTCGCAGAGCTTCATAGAGCTTGCATCTACACCGTCCCAAGGCATATGGCATACTTAAAGGTGATTGATTCATTTAGTTTACTGAAGCTTTAACTAATGTTTCAGGCATGGATATGTTGTATTTCATCCCTGTTCGATGACAATGTTGAGCACACACTCAAAATAACATACAAGAGAAATTGGAATATCATTTGGTTGGTCCATTCGTCTGACAAGTCTGTTTGATTTATTTAGAGACCCAGCGAGTCTTTGAATCTAAGACCATAACAACAATAATAAGAATATCAAGTTTTTTTCGAACACTATGAATAGTTTACTTGCCATTCAAAGCCCTACTCACCTTTTTGACCAGAATCCAAATTGCAATGAAATAGGGTGATGTCTGAGCTCCAGTTGTTTGCAACTAGAAAAAGATAACACTGCAATTTATTTGTGGCAGTTTTTGCTTAGCTTGATTGTTGAATGTTATCCGTCTCTTTTCTACTTCAGTCAGTGTTTGGATCCCAAGTGGCATATTACAAGGTGATTGGGTATCATGAAGACAACGGGAAGATTGAGAGTAGTGATGATTCTTTGGAACGGGTAGAATCTTACATGAAACTGTGTGGGGCTCTGGTTCAGGTTTGTCACTATTCATCCGTCCTATGGTCACGGTGTTTTGTTCTGCACTGTGTATTGTTGTTAGCCTTAGCTCTAGTCCTTTAGTATGTGACATTCTCGCAAATCTTGATTGCAGAGATCCAATCCTACATAGCGGATGGTAGGTTCCGCCAGAAGCCAAAAGGGCAGATTACTCTCGAGAGCTTTCGATAATTATCCCAAGAATATAGAACCCATTAGATTGAGGTTTCCGATATGTTAGATTTAAACAAAATTCCAATATGGTTGTGTATTGTAAATGTAATTGATTAAAAGAGCATGCAGTAGCCTGTAGCTTTGTAATTGACTAACATGTTAACTTTTAGCTGCATTTACCAATTTTACGAACTTGTCGAATGGTAAAATAAGGGTGGAGCCGAACATAATTCACAATAATTAATAAATAAACAACAAACCAATTGAATTAGATCGGTTGGATTCAAGGGCATTTGGGGCCTCCTCTCTTGGTCTTCCAATTATTGTAGCAAGGGCAGGATTGCTTGTTTCCATAAGTTCCAGCAGGCGCACACAAGCATTTTGCACAGCACTTTTGGCAGAAGAACATGCACGGCTTCTTGAACGCCGTCTTTGAGCATCTCCCCGTGCACCTCGTCCCACACTCTGTCGTCAAACTTCAAGTTAATTTACACCATAGTACACTTCCAAGTTATTTATGATTGTAACTCATTAATTACCTTGAGGTTGAAGACTGCCTTGGGTAGTTCCCTGCTAAAATTGAATGGAGGAGGAAATTAAAAATAAAAGATTGGATGGTTTTTGTCGAGCCCAACCCAAATGTATAAAAGGGCTTCTTTCTTACCGTGGGGAGGTCGTTGCTGTGTGGTTGGGGCTGTGGAGTAGGGGCCTCACCTATTATGTCAGCCTGCAGCTCCATATAATTAATTTACTCATGATAGACACATTCTAAAAGACCAAAAATTCCAAACATAAGTAACAACAAGAAACAAGATAGAAGATTTTATGGTTTAAATTATAAATATCTCTAAATTTACGAATAAAAAGTAACGGTGAATTACACTTTTATATATATATATATATATAATGTATATTGTCGCCTAAAATCATTGTGTTTACTCCTCGATTTCAACTTAAATGCTTGTTACAATGTTAACTCACTTTTTATACGAATTTTATTAGATAACTATATAGACTATAGCTCTAAGAGGGGAATAAAACAAAAATAAAATAAAAGTGTCGCATGTAATTGCATTATAATTACTTCATTATTGATGGAAGAAGTGAAGAGAAGGAAGTAGAGAAACAGTGCAAGTGAAAGGAGAAATGAAAAAAAGACTTACAAGGACGACGCCGTTTTCATGTGTCATAACAAATATGAGAACAAAAGTAAACATCCAAATCAGTGCCGTCCTCTTCATCTTCATCATCATCATGGCGTTGATCTTCAAATATATGTGAAGGACTGAAGAGAGGGAAAGATGAAATTTTATGATATGGAAAATATATTAGTATGCATTATTGAGGAGTTGCAGGTTTTTATAGAGAGTTGGAAACTAATGGCGGATAGTAAGATTCATTTTTTTAAACAAAATTTGTTTCTTGTTTTACTTTTATGTGTGGACAGGTGTCTCCCAATGATACCTTTCATCCTCCTCTCAAACCTTACAATTTTTTTTTATATATTATTAATTTACATCAGAAATCGAACTTATAACTTTAAGTCATAAATACAGCATATATTAACCAATTAAAGTATAATATTACTCAACCTTAAAAATTAAACAGCGCATTAATGAAGTTAATTAATAGTCAAATCATATTTATAGTTAAGCATTGTAAAATGAGAGCTGCGTGTAAAATCATATTCCTTCTATCCTAAAAAAAAAAAAAGACTCTAATTCACTTTCATAACAATTAAAATAATTATTAATTACTATTTTTAATGTGCTTTTAATCAATTTTTAATTACATTCAATCAATACTAATTGTAATTTTCTAATACATTGAAAATGATAAAAACGACATTTTTTCAAAGACAAAGAAAAGTGATCAAGACGTCATTTATTTAAGAACGGAGTGAGTAATACTTATAGTGGTAATTAATGTTAATTGATGTGTTAATCTAGCCGTACAACTTAGTGTTTTCACTCCAGCTTACACAAATTCATCATACTGATATTCAAACTCGTCGTTTGATCACACAGACTCCAACACCCAAAACTTATTACTGCATTTAATAATTACGAATTTTGAGTGAGACTCATGATCTAGTACTATTTCCTCTGTTTTAGTTTAATGTTGGCGTGTAAAGTTTAGTTTTATAAATAATTTTAGTACAATAAGTATTTTTTTGACACCAATAATTAT
Organism: Viola odorata; assembly: GCA_963691705.1. Lineage (NCBI taxonomy): Eukaryota > Viridiplantae > Streptophyta > Magnoliopsida > Malpighiales > Violaceae > Viola > Viola odorata. Next base: position 41,433,559 of record OY829544.1, read on the forward strand.
TTAGAGTTATGACAAAAAAACATAACATAGAAGATAGTGAAGATTATGGATGTCCGACAAGTATAGGTGTCTAAAACGAGTGTGATTCATGGGAATTAGGAAATAACATATTCCCTTTCATGAGTTAATTACCACAGTATATTATTATTCTCTTTGATTTGTTGTGATATTGATGATATGTTGTCCATGTGAAACTGTGAATATAAATGAAAATGATGTAGAAGGTACCACCACCATGTGCACTCACATGTTCTCATATCTATGTTTCTTTTGGATTCCACTTCCATGACCAATTCCCCCAACATAAAACAGCCAAACACAGGAAACTATTTATATACACAAAGTAAACAAACACCACACACTGATGATTCATGTTTGTCTTCTTAGATAGTAGTAGATGGACAATAGCAGTGTAACAGAGTTTTCATGCTATATCGCCCTCCATTTCTCATTCCCGTGACTTAATGTTTCTTGCTTGCTTCTGTTCTTTCTTTTCTTATAATTTCCTCCATTTTTTATTGATCTTGGAAATTTAACGAATAATTTTTTGTGCTACTGGTTCAACATTTTCATTTTTTAAATAAAAATTCAGTAATTTACGTCATCATGTATAGAATAATTATTGTTTTATAACTAACTTATAAAAAAAATGTCTTATAAGTAATTTATTCTTAAATGGACCGATTTAGTAAAAACAAAATTAGACTGGTCAGTAAATTTAGGAATAGTTGTGTTTCATAGTTTAAAAAGTAAATTAGTCAATTAAAGGAGAGGACAATGTGTGTACTATAAGTTTTTCTTGGTCTAGATCATTCGTTAATTTGATCATCACATTAGGTGTCTATTATTCCAGATTCGAACCGGCCAAACTCCCTAAAACGATAAAACTCTCTCTTATAAATTTTAACACAGTTACTCCCATCAAGTTTTATTAGTTGTCCATTTTGGCTGAAATCTTTTAGGCTATTTAGTTATCGTATTTGTACTCCCTATGAGATTAATTGCACTCCTTAATTATAGTAAGGTGATACTCATCCAATAAATTTTACTTTCCTTTTATATTTTCAATACTTATCATCATTTTTCTTCTTTTTTACTTTTTCAATATTCATTTTTTTAATGAAATTATGTTTCCAATATTTATCATTCAATGAGATTTTATTTCAGTTATTTTTTTAAATAATTAAAAATTGGAGAAATTTATTGGATATTGTATTGAACCGCCTATAATAATTATATTGATATCTGAAAAAATAGTTAAAATGACTACTAGTAAAATTTGAAAGGAATATATACCCAAGCTTAGCGTGGTAGTGACAATGTGTTATACTAGTATAAGTTAGAGCCGCCCATCCACACCATTAAGGGTTCGGTATTTGGTTGGGTGTGATAGTTTGTTCTCGTGAGTCGTGACTCCTTTGCCTTTGTTTGTTTCTCATCACATTCCAAAAAATCCAAACACACCCACAGTTTTTTACATTGTTGGGTTCACTTCTTAAAAAAATACATCAGTCTTGAATTTATTTCCATAAAAAAATTAAAATTCTCATAAAAAACAAAAATTGGTTAGGTATACTACAATTTTAAATAAAAACAATACTTCCTCCTTCTTTCAAAAAATGTCGTTTGAAAGATGAGCACACTGATTAAGGCAATCATATTTGCTCTGTTTAATGACCAACCTATTTCTTTATTTTTGAGTTATTTACCATCACCACGTCTGATCGCCATTTCCGATCAAGCCTCTCATCAACCACCATCGTCGTTCATCATTGCAAAACCACCATCCATCATCATCGGCATCATCACCCGCTCATCACCAATTCCCGAGCCGCCAATCACCATTAATCATCACCCTCACTCCCAACCAAAATCATCTCTCTCAAACCACTCAATTAGACAACCAACACTAAATCGTCACCACTCAATCATCAACGACCACCTATCTCCGGCACACTACCACCGTCCCTTCACTAGCTGCAACACAACCGTTTCTGTTCGTCTCCCTACCCAAAATCACCACTGTCTCCCAACACCAATCACCATTGATCCTCTGTCCATCATCAAATCCGGCACCGATTCACTTTTTCCGCCCACAACCGCACCACCATCTCTGTTCGTCTCCCGACCCAAAATCACCACTGTCTCCCAACACCAATCACCATTGATCCTCTGTCCATCATCAAATCCGGCACCGATTCACCTTTTCCGTCCACAACCGCGCCACCATCTCAGACTTCGGAAAAGAAAAAGGAAAATCAGAAATCGAAGAGAGGAGGAATCGCAGCAGTGGATCATTGCAGGCAACAACTTCTCTATTCATCTCATCCGCTCATCGTCTTCTCCATTGCTTCTCAAAATTTGATGGATTTACTACCGTTACGTCGTCGATTTCACCACGCTTAAGGATTGAGATGCTTGAGGTGAGAGTAGCGGTAAAACTTGGGTACATATGATCTACCCACTACTCAGTACATCATGATTTAGGATGATGACACCTATTCTAAATAGTATCCAAAAGTATCAAGAATAATGGTATTCTAGCACTATTTGGGAAAAAACTTGGGTACATACGATGTACCCACTGCTCAGTACATCATGATTTAGGATGATGACACCTACCCCAAATAGTGCTAGAATACCACTATTCTTCACACTTTTGGACACTATTTAGAGTAGGTGTCATCATCCTAGATCATGATGTACTGAGTAGTGGGTACATCATATGTACCCAAGTTTTACTCCACTATTTGATCCTAAATCATGATGTACTGAGTAGTGGGTACATCGTATGTACCCAAGTTTTTTCCGTGAGAGTAGATGCGGTTGAGAATGGCAGAAACAAAGATAAAATAGTCAGAATAAGGGGGAAAATGTCTTGGGAGGTGAGAACGACATTCTTTTGGGGAAGGAGGGAGTACTAAAAACGGTCACTCTAGACAATTGTTCATTAACACTCTCAATGTGATTAGTCCACAATAAAAAATTAGAAGTTGTTTCATTCATCCACTTGATATTTTTTTCTTTCTAAATCACATGGAAAATGTCCAATATTTTAAAGTTAAAGAATATAATTGATAACAATAAACTTTGGCACCCTTCGAACTCATTGGGTTAGAGGTCAGGGGATGTTTGTCAAGTACATTATATGTTGTGCTGGCATTTTGTATCAAAAGTATGATTAGTGAGAGCAGTGCACTGTAAAAAATGTTTCCACTTTGGAAAAAATCCAAACCTGAAATTTAAGAACTGCAAAACTTATCCACTTGCAATAATGTTTCGGAAATGTATCGAAGCCAATAGATAGGACCTAATATTTGGCAGTTATGTGGAATTGTCAGTTCCTGATGGTGTTAGCTGAAATGAGAGGTTACCAACACTACAACTACGCCAGCAATCGAAACAAAATCAAGCTAAGGTCAAAGGAGTGATGTTAAATCGTTGTTGTCAATAACGACGATTTGAAATGCATGCCAGAACTGAATTGCGGCAGAGGCACCAATACTCTCTTCGAGGAATGGACAACCATGGCAATGTTGAAGGAACGATGATCCCTAGAGTGGGGGCAGTTCTGAGAAAAAGAATGAAGAAATCGTGGAGAATAAATCAAAATTCACAGACTAAAGCAAGAATAACTTTATGCGAAAAGAACATAACAGGAAGCTGGACTGAGATGTAAGAGAAGACAACTCACCTTTTACCTGTAAGAGCTCCGTAAGCTGATGCAGTAACAAAAGCAGAAACAGCCGAGAAAACCTTTCTGTAGCGAGGAAAGATTATCTGTCCTGTAAAACATTTTCCCTTTTAGAACTGACCAAAACATGTCATAAAAGACCAATTAAACCCACACAACAGAAACATCTCGCAAGTGTTATATTTTCTCTTTTTCCCTAGAATAATTATAGCACTTGGAATCAAACTTGACATGTACAAGGATCAAATCTGACACAGATTAAACTAACACATGTAACGATTAGGAGGAATTATTAGACAATAAAATTTTAGGCCCTTCTACCAATGTCTACTGATGTTATGCAGGACGAATCCTAAACCCTATGAACAAAGGTTTAAGGAGTAAATGTAGCAAGTATCTTAAGACAAGAATTGAACTTCAAATCACAAATGCAAAGGTCAGGCCTAAATATACTAACAAACATTGATGAATCTAAACTCATATCCTCTTTTCCTTACAGATCCAGCAACCTGGTATTCCCCAGTTCCCATGATCCCACCTACTGGAAACCTTAGTAAGGAGATCAAGAATGCCCAACAAGAAAAAAGAAATTCAAAGACGGCAAACTAAGCAGAGAGTTATGCCATTTCATTTCCACGGTCAAGCCTCAATACTGCCATTGCAACCCTTCTCCCATTTAGTTGGAAAAGTGACATCAGCACCCACTCCTACCAGCAAATTAGTGAAAGTAAAAGAATTGAATGAAACAGTTTCGTGCCTCACCTATACTCAAAAAGTTGCTGTTTAGAATGGAAACCAGAATACTAGATATTTGTTTGCTCCCATCCTTCTTTTGCTGCAAGTTCTCAGGTGGTGAACTGACATTCTCAGGACAGGCAAAATCCAAAAAATCCCTCTGGAAAGATGCAATTTCAAACCATATCCCAGAGGGAAATCTTCTCCGTCTCACCAACCACAGGAAAATTTCAAAAAAAGGTGTAACATGGATGATACAAATAAGGACCTCAATCAACATACTTATAAGAGTGATGGCTGTATTCAATATCGAGAAGAAAATATAGAAGGCAGAAGTTGTTGGCAAAAGAAGTAAAAGCGTGGTAAACAGAAGAGAACCAACAATGTGTTGCTTCACAGTGTAGTCATAGCTATCTAATCTTTGACGAAGAGGATTCCACTTCCGGCCCCTGTCAACATTTCAGGGACCACGTGAGCAAGATGAACAAAAGAAACAAAGTAATAACTAATAGATAAAAAATCATGGTTAGCATAAACTATATACACTACTTAAATCTAAATATCTAATACCAAAATGCAAATACAGGTACAAATACAAGTTGTTCCTTCAAGTATAGCCAGGTTGCCCAAAAATGAAGGTTGCAGCAATTATCTCAACAAACCAAATATTAACACTTATCCTTTTTAAAATAACTTTTAATCAATTAAGAATGACAAGGGAAGCATAAAACTGTGGAAAATTTCAGAAACCAGCGATGAAGTCCTTCTTAGTAATTGAGAGACGTACTTAAAAGCTACCTATTCCCATGTGTTTTTTCATCATAGTCGCATATAATCTGAGGTTGTGTAAGTGGCTTCAATTAAATGTTTTGATCAATTACCAGAGAAAACTGTAATAGGGGTCAGAAAATGAGCAGATATAATTACAAAGGCTCTAACAGTGTGTATACGAGAGAGAATATGTGGGGGGGTGAGCGTGTGAGCATGTGCCTAAAAGAAGCTTTTCTGTTGTCTGCATTACCCAAGCTGCACCATCACGTATTGCACATCAACTCAATGAGTTATTTGACAATAAAAGCTTTCATTTCAGAATTCTCTAATACATTAAAGTCCCCACCTGAAAAGACGCCACAGTGATGATAATGCCTGTATCTGCCATGAATATAAGAGGGAAAGCACCTGATGAAGAGTCGACACATGTAACGTTAATAGGGAAACCATGTCTATGATCAAACCAGCAGGAACAGTCACCCCAAAAAGAATTCCCAACACAGCAAGTCCTCTGATGAAATAAATGAAAAGGAACCCAATGAAGACCCAGAGAGTGGACCAGATTTGTACTGCATTCAGAGAAATCATTCCAAGAACTGTTGCCAGTTCTGTGTTCAACTTGAAACCAGCTGGTACTCCCATCAACCACACACAACCAGATCGCAACAACTCATTCGTAACGGCATTGGCAAAGGCAAAGATCAATAAGCAAACTGATTCTGCATGAAATAACAATGCCAAGCCAATCAAATTTCCCAAAAGAAGATCAACTGCTAAACTTGACCACATAGAATTCCTCTGTAATGCAGCTTTCTCTTCATATTCCACGCATGATTGCAACCTTACAAATCAATAGAGCAACATATAAAACCAAAATCAAAATGGAAAGCAAGACAAAGGTACTTTGCAGCAAAAATGACCAAAAATATCACGTGAAAAGGTAAATTGAAATTTGGCTCACTTTTTGAAACGCCAAGAAAATGTGCAATAAGAGGATAAATCATGCTTATTAAGTATCAGGATAAACTATAGGGAAATAGCAAAATCTTTTTGGCAGTAGAACATAAACACTAAATAAGACTTCTCTGCTAAGTAAAAATGATGTTAAACTAAACAATCATTAATGATGGTACATACTCATTAATAGCTATATCTGTCCAAGACATGGCTTTGAACATTAAAATGAGTAAAGAATTCCACAAAAAGTGGCATTAAAACATAGTATGAATAAAGAATTTGGAACCACCTAAAGCTATTAGCTTGAAGAAAGATCGGCCAATATAAGATCTGACGACAGTAGATTTGGATATTTGTCAATGTAGTACAAAATACTGCTGCTGATGTATCGTACAACCATGTTTTTGCTCCAAAATTTGAAAATCCACGGGACAACTGAAGAATGACATAGAAGAGAGTGGAAACTGATGCCACAAAAATGGCCAATGCATGCTGTGCTAGAAGCCTGAAGATACAAGGAAAAGAGTCATTAACTCACGTGAACAAAAGCAGGGTGAGGTAAAACCAATAAATTCTGACAGATTGTACATTACATGAGAGAAATTCTAGCAGAAGGTCTGTTTGAGCCCAAATGTCTCTGAATGACTATTTCAGCAGATGAAGTACAATTGATTGCCAAAATGACAGTATCCTGCAGAAGGAAAAATCCAAAAGCAACTCAGCAACTCAGCAGATTGGCAAATGCTCGGATTAAGCAACATGAATCTAGCAAATTCTTATACCAATTCAAACAGTGGCTGTTTTTTGTGAAGCTCGTGAACCCACTGGGGTTTTTTCTGAGAGGATATCACTTTATCAGAAGAATTCCGCAAATTCAATGAGAAATGGTGCATACCGTACTTAGGAATTTCATAAACTATCACCTAAAGTTGGTCAGACAACAAGAAACATAAGAAGATTGAATACAGCAGCCAATTACAAAAAAAAAAAAAACCAAAAGTTTTAGTGATCATGACTTACATACGTGGACATCGCATTGAAACCAAACCCGTCCACTCCAGTGAATGTGATGCAAATTAGGAACCCAACGAATGTCTTTACCATGCTTTCGACAAGAATCATATAAAAGCTGGATCCAGTGCCCGCTTTTAACAGAATCTTCCAGACATTGTTCCACAAAACCATCAAGTTTACTACATCCACAATTTTCTTTGACCATATTCTCCTTCCTATTAGTGGTAGAGCCTGTGACAAGGGTAAATGGCTTTTTCCAATTACTCTCTTCCATCCCAACGTTCAATATGTTGTCATTACTGCCACAATATGGAGCTGAATGACCCAGTAGAGTAAACATTGACTTGTCCTGTAGAAACACAGGCATTTTCCCATTTGCCTCGTCGATAATTTGCTGCAAGTAAACCAAACACCCAATTCCATTTTTTAAATTTGGAAAAATAAATTGAACTAATGAAGAAAAGTAAACAGTGAAATGAACTCACACGAAACAAAGTTAGAATGGACAAAAGGTGTTCGATTACTGTACCTGGAGACTAGACTGGCTATGGGAAAGTGAGGTTTCGTGGAAAGCGCAAGCAACGACGATATCAATGGAATCTGGAGAGCAAGATAAGAACCAGCCGAACAAGAAGCCATGGGGAGAGTGCTCACTCGAAGCAAGCTGTTTGGGCCACCAAATCCTGCATTTTCTTGTCATGTTTGTGCAATCTGGAATCAAATGCGCAAACCTATAATACAACAGAACCCATGCAAGGGGAGGCGGATCATGACAGCTTCGCCTCTCCTAGTAGCAGCTCGGAAGAACCTTTCGGGGAGTGAAGGTGAGGGTTCTGATTAGTGATTTCTGAAGATGGAGGGAGGTGAGAGAATGGGCGACGCACGGTCGAGCGGAGAACACGAGCAAACCCCTCCTCACTGTAGGCCGCAGAGGCGCATGGTTGATGGGCCGGCTTTTCCTTGGGCCATTGAATGTTTATCGGTGTTCGGCCCGTTACTGGGTCTATTCTTAAGCGGAGGCCCGAATTTTTCAGATCTTGCGTCAAGGTTTAAACTTTAAAGTAACTAAGATAAAGAAATGCCTACATTTATTTAAAAACAATTAACAAGTGTTTTCTAAAATAATGTTTTTTAATATCACCGATATATTACACGCAAATTTTTTATAATATTTTACATTTTAATTTTATAAATTAGTAACTGTGATATAAAATGTTGTTATACATGTGTTGTTTTTTTTTATGATACTTTCTTTTATTAGATAAAAAGTTAGGTTTCATGTTTAAATTTTATCTTAATTTATATCGTGTAGGACAATACTATATCTATTCATTCATGTAGTCAGTGTTATGTAATATAATATGTACTCTTTTTTTTTTAAAGATTTTAACTATAGAATAAAACTAATTATATTTGCACTAGGTAAATCTAATTAGAAAATATCGTGAGGTTAAATCAATAAAAACTGATGTTTTAAGGACCGGACTGAGACATTAAACTAAAAAAAAAAAGGGTTTAAAATTTAAAAGTTTAACCGAGATTTAACTAAAATTCGACTATAAACATAGGATAAAATTTTTCTATATGTGCATATACAAAATATTTTTTGACATAAAATTTAAATTTGTATTATTTTGTTTCAAATCCCATGTCAAAAGTTCAATATACCAACAAAAGTAAAAAGAAGTTAGAAGGAAACTAAGTACCACATCGCTAAAAAGAAAAATAAGGAAATTGTTGGAAGAATCTTTATAACAGCAAAGGAGGACACGCTTCCTTCGGCAAGATGTGCTTGATTTAAAGGGCCCAATAGGTTTTAAAAGTAGACGCCCGTTGAGTGTAAAAAACAAATTGGGCTGGAATAAACCTTAAAACTTGGACCGCAAAGACCGCTAGAACGAGACTTATGAAAAATAAATACAACTTATAATTAGCTACAAAAAGACTGCAAAACATTAGAGTTTAACATTTAAGTAGTAAAAGGTTCCTAGTAAAAGGTGAAGCAAGTTATGATTCATAAGTATTTGATCATTGATGCATAAATATTCATCCCTAATCTACATAGTTGATATAGAATTGAGTTACGTTTGGAATTCTTACTTCCTCCTATTTCAAATCACTTAGGGGGTGTTTGGTATCAAATCATTAATAGAGTTCAATTCATTTCATTAATAGAGTTCAATTAGAATTCTATTAATGAATGAATTCTAGTGATTGGTATGACAATGTAAAATTGAAAAAATTCAATTGAATTGAAATGAACATATTGTTTGGTTTGATAAAAAATTGATTTCATTTTAATTATTTGACCATTATATCCCTAAATTAAAATTTACCCATAAAATTAAAAAAAAAATCATAAAATTGATAATCATACACAATTGTTATGCTAAGCTCAAACATTAATTTTATATTTATCTTCATCTTAAAATGCCAAAAACATTTTTTCCACCTATATTTTTATTACTTTATTTTATTTATTTTAAAAATAGTATGCAGGCAAAATAAATATTGGGCCCAGAATGAGCACCCAGCCCATTCTCTATTTCCCTTTACTCTAAAACCCTAGGGTTCACTGCACCCATTACCGTCTCCCATAGATATTTCTACTCTTCCATTTGCTTCTGTTTCTCTTCTCTCTCCTCTTTTCTCCTTTCACACTTTTATTTCTTTCCTTGGGCAAGCAGTGAGATCGTGAGCTTGTGATGGGTGAGGCGACTGGGCAGATCGGCAGCAGAGCAGCGGCAGCAACGACGGCGTAGCGAGCAGCGACCGACAGTGGAGGTGGGCGATGATGGGAAAGGATTTGCAGCGGCTTGTGGTGGCTGGGTCGTGGTGATGATTGATGGTTGTGATGAATTCGGTGATGAGGTGATGGTGATGGATGGTCGGCTGTAGTGTTGATCGGAGCAGATGAAGATTTGGCCTGGTGCTTTGGCAAATGGTAGGTTTTAGACGGAGTAATTTTGGAATAGGATAATTAATAATTAAAAAATTGATTGAATTCCTCCACAATCTCACCTATTTGTGCAAGAATTCTCACCTTCTTTAATTTTTCAGATTCAATTCACAAAGAATTGAATTCTTTTTTAAAATATCATAACAATCACAAAATTTGTTATGATTTCAGTTTAAATGAATTGAATTCTATCAAAAATTTGATACCAATCAGGCCCTTAAAGAATCGCTCTAAAAGATGATCCGAATCAACTAGCACTTTATTGGTTAAACGATTTACTAAATTGATTGATCTTGATTAAGGGACGAAAACTCTTGACCAAGACACATGGGTTGTCAATCGAGGCTTAACCAAACTATTTGTTCACCTCGCTTGTCAATCGGGGTATAACCGGAATATTTGTTCTCTTTAGCTTGTAAGAGCTAGTTGTCTACTTTTAATCTTTCCAGTCCGTAAGTGGCCCAAAAATTATCATAACCTTCAAGAATAACTATTACTATTCAAATTAAAATCTAACTTGATTAGACATAAACCTAATAATGATAGCTTTGACAAGCAATTAGAGAAAACGGATATGCAAACAAAAAAATTAAGAAGAGCAATTAGATCTCACAAATGCATAAAATCATAAATTTAGTTGTCTTTACTAGGAATGAAAAAATTAACTAGAACTAAAAGACATAATTAAAATTTACAAAAATAAACGTCTCCTCTCTTATCTTAGGATGAAGACGAAGAGGAGAAAAACAATTCAAAATCTTTAAAAGATAAAATCAAACAGAGGTCAAAGTCATTCTCTGAGAAAAATGAGGAAGAGATTAAATAGAGTTTTTCTCCCTTATTTATCTCTCAGAAAAATAATAAAATAATAAATTCAAAATTGGAATTGTATCTAATCTTCTATTCTAATGAAACTTCTAGGTTGAATTTTATCCGAAAACTTGCTAGAATGAATCCCAACACGCTTCTACTTTTTCTTTTTCTTTTTAAATCTCTCAACTGGTGGGTTTTATCTCTTGGATAAATCATATCTTTTATTGTGGAGGTAAAATAAGCCAAATCCTGAAATTGGAGCTTCCATGATGTAAAAACGTGTTTTCTTTCTTATCCAGAAATCCATCTCGCGCCGCTGCTTTCTTCGTCAAGAGTGATGTTTCTTGACCCAAAATTATTTCTTGGCCAAGTTTCCAATTTTGGTCATTTCTGCTCCTTTCTCTTCAAAGCTCATCTCCAGAGTTATTTTATGCAAAAATGAGGGAAATTGACTTTAATAAGCAGTATTACTATCTAAATTTTATGAAAATAAATAATTAAAATGACCACAATAAGCATACGATCAGTTATCCGGTTTATTAGAGGTTTTCCTGACCAGAGGGACGATCGGTATCTGGTTTTACGATCCGGACCTAAGAACAAAGATAAAAATATATACAAAAAATATCGCTTTAATTAAGAGAGATTCCTTCTATCGAGTTGGCGTTTTTTCCGCCATTGTGCTTACGGTTGCTTCTCGTTCATTCATTATTTTATGAACTGTACGATGCAAATCCTCTGGCGTCATTAATTATATGATTTTTCTTTATTGTGCTTCAATTCGCTCTTAGCTATCACGGTTTGGGTCGTCAAAGTGTCTCGTATATAGCGGGGAACTATTTCTATGACGGATGCCTTGGTCAACTCTAGCTTCACAATTCAAGAGCAACTCCATTGGTTGAAGAGATGCTCCTAACAGGGCGGGAGCCTCTTGGAGACCTAGGGGGTCAAACGTTTTGCTTATTCCATAATAACCCCTAAAACTCTACTCTTATTTATTAATCCTTCATATTTGAGCCCCTGAAATTTTTAATTTTTCTATAACAATCCTTAAAGGTATATTATTTTTTCACTTTTCATTCATATTCACAACCCCTAAATTTAATTTTTTTACATAATAGTCCTTAAATTTTATTCTTTTTCTTTATTTCTCTTTTCTTTTGACCCCTAAAAAATATTAATCTTATTTGCCCCTCTAAAAAAAACTTCACCCAATTTCCCCGCTGCTTTCTAACATTTCTCTGTGTTCTTGATTATTCACTGGATAACTTAGTTATCCTAAGAATTTGAATTTTTTTCTTAAGAAAAAAATCTACAAAAGACATAATCAAAATTAATTAATATTTCTATAGCAAAAGAGGAAGCGCTATAATGCACGACACTATTTTCATAAGGGCTACAGTCTCCGTACTCGTAAAAAAAATTCAATTAAACCCAAACGATAATATAAAGCCTAAATATTCATATTATTTAGAGATTTAAAATTAATATATAACCTTAAAAAAAAATTAAGCCCACAAAGTGGCCAAATATCCTAGTTTTTTTTTAATCCGAAAATAATTGCACGTTTAGCAAATTTAGGCGCCATGTTATTTGCAACATCAAAGCTTTAAATAGCAAAAAAACAAACAAATAATTCGTATAGGATGTTCCTTTTCTTTTCCTTCCTTATTGTCCACTTTTTTTTTCCGTCAAAAAAGAAACGCCGGTTCTTGCCGTTGAACGAGGTGGTCGTGTCAACAAATGACCCAGCATTTAGTGTGTCTAAGACTCAAAGTAGTGGCTATGTAGTGGGCTTTGTACAAATTCTCCGTCGGCGGTCAATATTTAAAATATTAATGGGCCTTGTCTTTATGGGTTTTTCGTCTTAGCTCATAATTGTTCAAATTCTTTCCAGATTCTTTTTCCATTTAAAAGAAAAAATATCAATAGATTAACCAATCAATCTCAGCCGTTAGATTTTTCTTGAAGCCCAAGTGTGCTCGGGCATTTTTTTCCCTGGAAACAAGGAACGTACACGAAAAGTTGGCTTCTTTGCTTTTGTTTCTTTTCTTCCTTCTATAGCCGAATTTTGCAGAAAAAAATTAACCAGCAGCCATGAATCAGTTGGTGGTGAGGTCGGGTGCGGCGCGAAACCTCTTGAGCAGCAGCCGTTACACCTTTGGCTTGACGCATGGAGTGGCGCCGTTGTGGAGGATGACGGTGTTGATGAGCACGGATGCGGCGGCGGTGATGCCTGAGAAGAAGACATCAGAAGCTAAGAAAACGACGGAAACTGATGCCGTTGCGAGCTATTGGGGCATTTCAAAACGCAAAATTACTAGAGAAGATGGAACAGAGTGGCCATGGAACTGCTTCATGGTAATTAAAGGAACTTGTATATGCTGTATTTTTTTCTCCTTTTTGATAGAATTTTGAAATTAACAAAAACGATATGCTATTTCTTGTTTTGTAGCCATGGGAGACGTACAAGTCGAACACGGGCATAGATCTGAAGAAGCATCACGTGCCGACCACTTTCCTGGATAAAGTAGCCTATAGAACTGTTAAAATCTTGAGAGTGCCCACTGATATTTTCTTTCAGGTTTGCTCTGTTCTTTTTAATTTCTTTTTTTAATTAGCAGATAAAAATTGTAAGTTAGGAGTTTCGGATTTGAGCTATAAGTAGAGATTGATCAAGTATTAAGTTGGTATTAGTCCTATAATTTTGTAGATTTGAGGATATTTGTGATTTAGACCCTAAAGTTATCAATTAGTAGAGTTTGATCCAGTAATTATACCAAACAAAATTGAGTTAAGTTGTGGCATTTTCTAAACAAGTAACAGATTGAAAAGAAAACCACTACTAGCTACTTCATTAATTAAGTGTGTATATAGAATTTGATGTGTGTATGTATGCATACATTTTGCAGAGAAGGTATGGATGCAGAGCAGTGATGTTGGAAACAGTTGCTGCTGTTCCTGGATTGGTGGGAGGGATGTTGCTCCACTTGAGGTCATTGCGCAAGTTTGAGCAGAGTGGTGGTTGGATTAAGGCCTTGCTCGAGGAAGCAGAGAACGAGAGGATGCATTTGATGACAATGGTGGAGCTTGTGCAGCCCAAATGGTATGAGAGGCTTCTGGTGATTACTGTGCAGGGAGTTTTCTTCAATGCATTCTTTGCTCTTTATATGGCTTCTCCTAAACTTGCTCATAGAGTTGTTGGGTATTTGGAGGAAGAGGCTATACATTCGTATACAGAGTATTTGAAAGATATCAAAGATGGTAAGATTGAAAATGTTCCTGCCCCTGAAATTGCAATTGACTACTGGAGGCTTGGTAAGGATGCAACCCTGGAGGATGTTATCACTGTGATCCGCGCCGATGAAGCTCATCATCGCGATGTCAATCACTTTGCTTCTGTGAGTATAATTCTGTTGATTACAATTGGCATTTCATGCTTTTTCTTTGGTTTATACATGCATAAAGTTTCATGAATAGTATGATTTTTCATGTTAGCTGTAGGAAACATTTTTCTTACATCATTAGTATATAGGTCACCTACCCTTTTACCACCCACCCCACTAGCTAGCTTGAACCCAATATTTCAAGGCATGGGTCACATGCACTATGTTGTTTTAGTTTTTTACTGCAGCGCGCGGCTTGTTCTAGAAAGCTGGAACCTTGATTTACATATATAATTTGTTCACATACGAACAGTATCGACTTTCTATTGTGTTGATCATGGAGATACATAAACATGAATAGTTTGTCTTGATTTTGATCGTATATATTAGTTCACTTGAAGAGCTCATCACTTAATATATATCACGCAGATTTTGACACGTCAGGTAATATAAAATATTTGTAGAATTTATTAGTATGTAAAGCATTTTACTTTTGTAAACTTACTAATTATTGCCTTTACTACGCAGGACATTCATTGTCAAGGTAAAGAACTGAGGGAGGCACCAGCTCCTCTTGGCTACCATTGAGAGGTATTCTGAGAGTGGCATCTGATCAAAAGAGAGGTACTTGCAAGCTGCAAGCATGCTTGAGATGAGAGATTATATACGTAATTTCTATCTTCAACTTTGATTGTAATAAGGTTCTGATTATATATTGAGGATTATATTCCCCAAATTTTGATCCTTTAACGATTAATTCTTGTTTACAAATGGTTAATTAATTGTTTAATTTTAAATTTCTAGTGTATAAAGAAATACTATGTACTAATCTAAAATTCAATTCTCTAATTCCCAATTAGAAAAAGAGTATCATTTTTGGAGGATCAAATTCTTCAATAATTTTTGCTAACATTGAAAGATATAAGTAATTTTAAACGTGAAAAGTAATATTAAAATTGCATAGATTAATTCCATATTCATAGCACTTAAATGTTGTCGATTTAATCATATATGAATAATTACGTGATGTAAATATACTTAGTTTTGGTCAGCTTAGAGTCTATTTCCGGTTAGCCTAAAGATGGACACGACATGTAACTGGATGTATTTTGTTTAACATTTATGTGTATGGAGTACATGAATTAGGAGGAAATAATTAATGAGGATGCACCCTCTCAGGTTGGCAGCTCGACTCTGGGATTAAGTGGCTTAACGTTACCGACCAGCATCCCACAGTGTTAAAAGCACTAATAATCCTTGATTTGGGGTGAGGACTGTTTTGTAATCTTGCAAGTTGAAGTGGACTGTCTCGCCGCTCCTAAGCCACCTGCAAAGCGCTGGAGGGGATCTCCGACGTAGAAGCTCTGACGATCAAGTCAGTAAACATGGTGGAAATAGGTATGAGGGGGAACTATCAGGAATAGGTAGGTATTTGGGCAAAGTTTCAGTATGTGAGTGTGGGTTTGTCTGCATGCTTCTGTATGAAGAGGTGATAGGAGAGTATTTATAGCCTCGCCCTGTGGGTCACCCTAGACACTTGTCGTTTGGGCTTGGTCAACCATTACCAGTACTTGTCCCTTTACCCGATAGTTTCCTTAGCATGTAATACAAGTAGTATACTTACCTGGTAGAGCTTTGGTAGAGTCGCTATATAGTCTTGGCTACTGTTGAGGATATATACCGGGAGGTACATATATCGGGACCCATTGTTGGTGATAAAAAGTCGTAATTGCCCTTGAGGTGTCTTGTTTGTATTATGAGAGGCCCAACCGAAAACGAGCCCAAGTGTTTACCAAGGGCTTTTATTATTCTTCCGGAATACTATTTATTGATTGACGACGCATTCAATATTTTGAAATCTGCCATAAATGCAGCGTGGGAGGTGATGATTATCCTCGGCATGCGCTGGCTTACGTGGCCTCCTCTCATCCATTCAAAACTGAAGTAGTCGTTGGGAGTTGGTGCGACATACCACTTCGAGTTCCACAAAAAACTGTGGTACGAATTTGAAGAGTTGGTACAACAGGCGCGGGTTGTTTAAAATAATAAATATATGCCACCACGTGTCATCTTCTCATTGGTTCATGCCACATGTCGTCCTCCAATAAGGTGCTCATATGGTAATGAGGCGTTGTGATATATATAGGGTCTGTTTGGCGTTCTGATTCTAGTCCGAAAAGTGCTGTGGCAAAAGTGCTATGGGAAAAGTACTTCTGGAAAAGTTAGTATGTTGTTTGATAAACATTTCTTAAAAGTGCTGTGGGAAACGAGAAGTTGTTTTTGGTGTTTGGTAAAACTATAAAAATGAAATAGTTGGAGTATAAAACCCATTTTTAAAAAATTAATAAAAATAAGAAAAGTGGATCTATAATTGTTTATCTTGAGATGGAGATTTTATTGTGGTAGTTTTTAATTTATTTTGTTCTATTATATAAAGTAAAAAAATGAATTTAAAATGAAAAAAAAGGAGAGAGAGGGTGCAAACGCAGCAACTGCATTTGCCACTGGTATAAATTTCTGCAGTGAGGAAAGGAGGAGGGCCAAGGCAAAAGCTGAGTAGAGCTTTGTAGAAAGTTGGTTTCCAAAGGTGTTACCAAACACCACTTTCCAGCTTCTTGGTTTTGAAACCAACTTCTACAAACCAAACCTGTTTCCCAAACAGGCACATAGAATCCTCTCTTTCTGCCTTTCCCACTTTTCTCTCAATTCAACTTCTCATACATTTCCTTTTGCCTTCCTCGCCTGTATTCTCTGCACTTCTGGAAACTCTACTTCCTATCAAACTCTGGCCAAATCCATATTCTCAGGCGCTCGTCTTCTTTGTCAGGTATTTACCAGTAACTATTCCTTTTCGCTTTGTTGTTAGTATTTTCTCCTAGAAACCTACCAAACACCATGCCTCGCGCTAGACCTCAGATTAAACCCAAGGGTCAGGCTGAGAAGGAAATAGAAAAAACACCTTTTGTAATTACTGATGTCGAGGAGTTATGGGTAGAACTGACTAATTTTAGGGCTTCCTTCTCCAATCAGAACGCCGCCCATTTAGTAGGTAGGGATATTAGGTTAAACAACACTTTAAGGGGGAATCGAAGAATGGTGTACACCCAAATGTTCCAGTACGGTTTTCGTCTGCCTCTCCACCTCATGATTTCCAACATGCTGAACCAATACAACTTAGATCCTGCCCAAATCACCCATTACTCCTGGTCTGGGATATATGCCTTTTTATGGATCTGTGAGCTTAATGGTATCCCCTCCCCGATTGTTAGATTTTTTAGGATATTCTTCCAACTATTATATCGGAGAAGTATGATTACGATCTTTCCCCACTGGAAAGATGAATCTGTTAGATCCTTTCTCTGGAACTTCCAAAAATTTGAGTTGTCTGTGCACGATTGGAAGGATCGATTTTTTATCACTGAGCTGCCAACCCCTCAGTGTAGATCGGGATTCAACCGGAGTGTCATTGAGAAGGACTGGAAGAAACCAAGTGATATTTCGACTGAGGAGCGAGCTCTAGCCGATAGATTACTTTGTGTGAACACTCCCTTCCATACTCGAAAGCTTGCCTTTGGTGTTCGATTATCGAAATTCTGATCTGGTGAGTTTTTGTTATTTCGTTTAGAATTCCAATTTTTTCTAACTCTGATGTTATTCTTTATTTTGCAGAAATACCGAAAGATTGGTTGTCAGAGTTCCTACGGAAGAAGATTGCTCCAGCGCCTCCTCGAGCAAAGGCTCCCTCTTCCAAGAAGAAGAATACTACCGGAGCCTCTAATTCTCACGCAAGAATCATTCCGGCTATTCAGGATTCTTCAGATTCTCTTTCAATAGAAATCTCGGAAGAAGCTTTTGAGCAGGAGGTTGAATTAGCGGCAGGAGAAGTTGAAGCTGAAGTGCATCCAACTGAAAGTCACCATCCTGGTGAATTTGAGAGAGTAACTTTCGGCTCTTCTTCCTCGACTTCTACTTCCTAAATGGATCCGACAGAGTTTCTAAGACGGGCTTCTAGGAGTATACACAAACGGAGGAGGACTGGTGAGAGTTCTTCTGCAAACGTTGGGTCCTAGCCTCTACTCCCAGTCGCGCCTATATCGGTAGTAAATTTTCCACCACTAGTGGTGGAGTTAGAAGGCGTTAGAGTTTCTGACCTCCTAGGCGAAGTCTAAATCCCCGTCGGAATTCCTCAAGAGCCAACTCCCTCCTCTTTCTCTCCTGTTGTGCCTTCTCCTCCACTATCAGCTTCTCCTGTCGCTGCCCATTATCCAGAAGATGCGGGTAGGTCTGAAAATCGGCTAAGCCCTTCTCACCTGACTGTTTCCTCTCCAGTGCAACTGCACTTTGGTTCGGGCCCGGTACTTCCGCCTCTTCCCTTCTCCAACAACTGGGTTCGAGGTCCATCCTTTGACCTTAACGCCAATCTTTCTTCCATGGTTCCCAATGGTGCAATTACTCATCAACTGAATCTGAGGGATTTAAGAAATCAAGGTTGTCAGTCTTTCGGGTTATCATAAACCAATGCTCTAGACGTGCCTATGGCTTCTCTTCTGTCGGTGATGATTTCCATTCCAGCAGATAGAGAAATCTTCCGGCAGATGTCCCTTAGTGCTCAACACGCTCAGGTTCGCAACAGTATTTTTTCTTCCCTCTGTCAATATACATGATGGAGTACAACGATGAAAAACTCCAAATAGCTACTAGTGATCTAGAGAAAGAGAAGATGTTGCATGCCTAAGCGAAGAACGAGTACAAGAGCTACCGGGAAGAAACCCTTAGCGTCTCCAAACTTCAAGAGCAAACCCAACTGGTGTTGGATGATTGTCGGGTGGAACTGGTAGCAACTCGGATGAAGAGGGATACCGGGAAGGCCAAAATGGAGGAGCTGTCAGAGCTCAATGCGAGGTTACAGTCAGAATTGGCGGCTGAGAGGGAGAAATCTTCCACACTAAGCAAGAGCTTCTTGAGAAGAAGAAGGAACTCGACATGGTTCCAGAAAAGATAAGCTGGTGGCGAAAGAAGACCATGGATGCTCTGATGGATGGATTCCTGGAGTATTATGGGGAGGCCAATTTTAATCCGGCAATTCTTGCTCCTTACGTCCATCAAAAACTTGTGGCGATTGATGAAAGTCAATTCGGTGTCCCGTCACGTTCCTATAATGATAAGGAGATGGATGAGAATGAAGCTCCTTGATCTTCAATCAAATACAATTTATAGTGCCCGAATATATGTGCACAATTTATATGTGTACAGTGGTAGTCAGGATCGAACACAGGGATTGGGAGAGACTGATTCAAGGTCTTGAATGAAAACACAGAACAAAAGCACAGAAACATAACACACAAGGGGGGTTTTGTTGACTAAACAGGTTAGCCAAGAGAGATTTGGAGCTAACAATTCTAATTATGAAAGCAATAATCGGGATCTCGAAACTTGGTTCGGGTCCCGAAATGTAGAGGATGACAAATTGATGATCAAGAGTAGAATAATAAATCAGAGAGACAAATAAACACAATAAGTCAGATAGAGAGAAAAGGTCTTAGCAAAGGATATTCTTAGGTTGCATTCGGGGGCTCGATCGTCATCAACGCAAAGATATTCTATTCAGGTGTCATAGAAATGACATAGGGACCAGATTCCTCGAATATCCCCTTGATGGGTGCCGAGACCGTCAAAATAAATCAAGTTACAATTTACCATGCACGTATATAATTTAATTGCAGTATGTGGTAAAAGGATCGTTCATCAGAGATTCGGTGGATTAAAATCAATTCTTTGCATTAAATAAAGAGGGGTGGTAAATACCAATATGAGTTGTTGGTTGGTTGCAAATAATTTAGATTGGCAGAAATAAACAAAACAGAAAACGTAATGGATGATATTAACCAATTGATAAGGGCTTCCCAGTAAGGACTTCTTATAGCTCATGATTCGAATAGATTGATCATAGATGCAAGAGTATTAAACACTAAACTTATAGGAAAGCTATAGAGACCAGGTATTGGTCACCTAGATCTCCTACTTTCCTCCTACACAAGACTTCCAAAGAGACACTCTATTGGAAGTCCCTAATTATCCTAACAATCCTAAGAGACACTCTATAGGATTTAATCAGGGCAATTGATGGACGCAGGGAAAGACCTAATCCCCGGCCTGGGATAGAGAATCGTGTCTATCCTATAAACCAGATCTGATCCTTCTTCTAGCTGTCACCAGCTAGTTGCCTTCGTATTTCTCTTGGCAATGTAGACTCCAAAACCGCCAGAAAAGACTGTAATCGCCCAAACCTTATGCGAAGCTGATCAGACTTTACTAAGAACAGGGGCAAATTGTCATGCAAACAAGAAGGATAAGAATACAAGTATAGAGTGTGTGAAGAGTGATTTGATCTCACAATCTAAGAATCATGGCTTTGAATCCTTACTAAGAAGAAGGCGTTTAGCCTATAATAGACATAACAATAATAGTAATAAATAGACAAACATAAACTGAATCCGAATTATATTGAAAATAAGAGAATAGTTTAAGCTGTAACAATGGTATCAAAATCCAAGCAAGAAGAGATCCCTCTCCTCTACCCAGCGGCAGCTTTAAATAACAAAACCTATCTCTGGTTTAAAATTCAAAAGACGAAGAGAAGATAGATATCTAATCTTGCGGGATAGTTTGTTTAAATACAAAAAGAGAATCGATCATACTAATCGATTAGGGAGTTCTATTCACAGTTGAACTTCTCTCCTCTTGGAAGACTGCAGCTCTCAAGGTGTTTTCGCTCACAGCCCACTTATCAATCTCGCGACCCAGCTAGCTCATTAAGTAGTTGACTCGGGTCAACGCTTCCAGTATCTTGGCTTATCCTAGGCCTGGGATCATCTTGTTCTTTGATTAGCAAAACAACTATGATATAGGCCTTTTCTACTCCTTTTGAATAATTCTGCTTCTCAGCAGCATATCTGCGAAAAAGGGGAGAAAAGCCATCATTTAGCAGTATCATTATCCCAAGACATAAGTGAATGGATGATGAAAAGATGACATTTTAACGCTCTATCAAATCCCCCACACTATCCTATGCTTGCCCCCAAGCATTTCTAACCAAACACAAGACTCAACAAAACAAAACACATATAAACAAAGATCAATCAATATCGACTTCAGAGCACCCAGTTCATCACATAAGATCCACAGATACTTAAGCTCATAACTCCATCCAATATTATCAAGGCTTAACCAAGACTCGAAACTCACCTGATCTTATATAGTCTCATAATCGAGTGCTTAGCGATCAAACCCTGCAATTGAAAACACATAGAACAATTCCCATTTCCTTCTACCACCCTTTTTCACATTGACTGGATTGATTTTCAGCCTACCCCCTATGCATTTCCTAAAATCTTTTCTTAAATTTGATCAGCTGAAGTTTCTTAGTTACCCTCGCTTAATTTAGGCCTGGGTACCAAGACATTCTATTTTTCCTTTTTTAGAGCTGATTGTAATTCCTTTGATATTCTTGCTTATATGAGGAATGAATACCAAAGCAGCAACGTAACAATTTTTTTTCATAGCTGCTAAACTTCTAAAAATGATTTCAGGGGTAGGCCTATAGAGATAGTCAATGGGTCAAAGGCAACAGGGTAAAGAATGCCAGTTCTACATGTTTTCTCTCGCAAAATTCAATCAGAAAGCCTAAGAATCATGACCCTATGTAGATTAAGTGAGTTTCACAAGTATTGGAAAGATAATACCTTGGTAATAAAACATGGACTTATGAACTCAATCATCTTTTGTTTCCTATGCGATGAAGTGCATACTCTAAACTGATTTTCATGATCTTTGTTTAGACACACAAAATTTTTCTACAAACATGCAATAAAATTTTAAATAAAACATGCTCAAAACAAACAGATACAAACAAACAGACACGACACGAAGGCAATAAAAGAAAAACAAACTCTATAAACAGACTCAAACAAGCATTCAAAACACATCAAATAACAAAAATACTTCCCCACACTTGATGACACTTTGTCCTCGAAGTGCGAGAAAGAAAAAGACTCAACATTAAATAAAATAAAAGAAATAACAAGGAAAGGGAATACCCGGGGCAATTATGGGTTGGGTGGGAAGGTGTTTTGCATGAATTTTTCCAGGAGCTGCTGTTGAATAACATTTGAATGCTGTTGGTCTTCAATCAGTTTCTGGATCTGAGATCCTAGCTGGTCAACAGTCTTTTGCAAAAGCTCCTGGTTGGCCATCAATTTGGTCATCATGGCTGCTGTGTTTTGCGTCTCATTCCCAGCTCTGGGATTCTGGTTTTGCGGTGGCTGCGATCCCTGGTCTGATGTAGAGGCTAGTTTCTGCGCTGGGTTGGTTTCTCCTGCCATAAAATCTTTCTCGAAAATGAAGTCCCCTCTGTTCTTGGCGGAGTAGATGTGGTCTTCAGTAGGAGTGAATCCTGTATTGTTGCGCAACACATGATTCTCATCCAGGTGAAAGTAACCCATAGCATCCAAAGATTTTAAATCTAAAATGCGCAAATCAGCTGATTTAAATAAATCGCAAGTAGACACATCTAGACCCCTATGTTGGACAGCAAAGGCAGTGATTAAGGATCCCAATGGCATCTTATTCTTAACAGACTTGAATTGTTTACAAAGCCAAAATCCTAAGTTCACTTTATGCTCATTAACCATACACCAAAGGAAGAACATTTCTTGCTTTGAAATCACACCAGTAATACCAGATTTTCCAGAAAAATTAATGGCTAAAAACCTGTGAATGATCCTAAGAGATAAATCTAGAATAGCATGTGCCTTGGCATGGCTATCATCAAAACGTGCAGCAGGATCCTTAGTAATTTGTTTCCATGCCTCATGCTTATCAAATACTGGAAATTCTGGATAATCAGTTAAGCAATTAACATACCAGTCTGATGTCAATTCATTCTCAGGCAGAAAACCAATAAACACATTAAATTCATCCATGGTATAGTGGGCATATCTGTTCATTAATCTGAAGTTAACCTCTTTAACACCTACTTTCTTTTTAGTATTCATCCAAAAAGAGGCATAAAATTCTAGTGTGAGCTCTAAGAAAGCAGGCTGTTCAAGAAAAAAACAAGGGCTCCCAACCTATATTCTGGATATACTTGGTGAGAGGATCTATAAGGTCAAGGTCAGACAGCAATTGATAATCACATTGTGCGCATGCAATCACATCATCTTTATATCTAATAGCTAATCGTTCCATAGACTCAAAATCATCAAAAATAAGCCAACCCTTGAGATTCTCAACGGCTGGTACCTGCTTTGTAGTTCTGCCTCCTTTTGCTCTGGACTTGATTCTAACGTGTCTCTTCTGCTCCATCTGGGCTGGTTGTTGAGAAGGCATCCCTGGTATTTGTACCTTGTTGAGAGGTAAATTGGGGCTTTTCTGCTCAGGCCTGGTGTTGGATGCATTGGCCTTGGATTTGGTCCTCTTTGGTTTGGACTGGCTGCCACTGGCTTCATCATCAGGCCTGATGGAAGCTTTTGGTTCTGGGACCTCTGGGATTTTTCTTTCAGGCTCTTTTCTCTTCTGCCCCACACTGGTCTTCACTGAAGGCATTTGATGTTGCTTTCCCTTTCTCAGGTGAGACAAAGGGATCTCCTCCGAATCCTCTTCGCTTTCATCTACTTCTTCCGCTTGCTTGATTTTGTAGGTGGGATCAGAAGCGGTCTCTTCACCAGAGCTAGTGGAGTTATGCTCTGGTGATTCAACCATCTGATCAATGGCTGTCTCAGCTCGTGGTGCTCCCTCTGGAACCGATTCTTCTATCTGGTCTGGAAGGAGAATTTGAGCCACCTGCTCTAGAATTTGTTCTTGTTCTTGCGCTGGCGGGGCCTCGTCGACCACTGGAGACGACGGCGGTGGCAAATGCTTTTGAGGACGAGGTGAGGCAATAGGCGTCGGGCTATCAGGTTGGGGCGGTGGTGTTGCATCTCTGGCCGGAGGAGGAGAAGGCGGCTGTGGTGGGTGCTGAATTGCTGGCGAAATCTGGGCTCCATCAACAACTACCCTCTCTGAACTCTCAATCAGTGGTGATGATGGAGGAGTGCTAATAATCACGGCCTTTGGCTTGGTTTTGGGTTTTGATTTGGCTGCTTGCTTGGTAGCCTTTCTCGAATTGGGTTTTGAGTCTTTACCAGCTATGGTGAGAACCATGGTGAGATTCTGAGAATTTAGGTCTGGGACAGATGAAGAAGTAGAGAAGAAAAAGAAAGATGGTGGTGGATCTACTTGATTAGGGTTTTGTTTTATGGAAAAATTATGGAGGTGTGTTAGTTTAGTTGGGATAAATGATCGGATTTAGGATAGAGGAAGAGTTTTGGTTTGGGTGGACAACGGTCATATTAATTAAATAATATTACCGTTGGAAAAATAATGATGGGATATTTTTCTCTCTCTTGGCTCTGCTTTTTACTTTATTTTGCGAATTCCCAGACTTATCTTTCACGGACTCTTCCCCCAGCCCTGGGATAAGAGTCAGTTCTACCCACTCAAAATCTGCTTCCTAACAATCTCTTATCCCCGACCTGGGATAAGATCAACTTCAACTACAACTGCCTCCTGATTTTCCTGATAAAAATAATCAAACGAAATTCCATCAGATCCTTTTTTTCTTGAGTTTTATTCAAACTAAATAAATGGGAAAAGTTAAAATGGTGCAAAGGCATGGGTTGCCTCCCATGTAGCGTCCTTCTTTTATGTCTTGGACTAGACATGGTATTCCTCATTTATCCAGACTTGGGTGGACTTGTACTTGCTCTACCGTGTGACTCTGAAATCCTTCGTGGTAAGGTTTCAGCCTCTGGCCATTAACCTTGAACGTCATTCCCTTCTTCGTATCCTGTATATCAATAGCACCATAAGGGTAAATGTTAATAACAACATATGGACCCATCCATCTAGATTTTAATTTCCCTGAAAAGAGTCTAAATCTAGAATTAAATAGCAACACTTTCTGGCCCACATGAAAGGTTTTAGCCTTAATGATACTGTCATGGTATTTCTTGGTTTTAGCTTTTACGAGTTGGGAGTTCTCATATGCATCTCTGCGCATCTCCTCCAATTCTTGGAGTTGTAGTTTCCTTGCTGCCACATCTCTTTTTAGCTCCAAGTTACACTGCTTTATCGCCCAAAAGGACTTGTGTTCTAGTTCGACAGGAAGGTGACATGATTTTCCATACACTAGGTTGTAAGGAGTTGTGCCGATGGGAGTCTTAAATGTTGTTCTGTACGCCCAAAGAGCGTCGTCTAATCTTTGACTCCAGTCTTTTCTATCTGGATTAACTGTCTTTGCTAGAATAGCCTTCACGTCTCTGTTTGAGATTTCTGCTTGCCCGTTGGTCTGGGGGTGGTATGCTGTGGACACCCTATGATTGACCTGATATTTTGCAAGTACGGCAGTAACTACCTTATTGCAAAAGTGGGTCCCTCTGTCGCTGATTAACACCTTGGGGACTCCAAACCTATTAAGAATGTGAGACTTTAGAAAAGAGACCACAGTTTTGGCATCATCGGCTGCAGTAGCTTTGGCCTCAACCCACTTAGATAAGTAATCAACAGCAAGAATGATGTATTGATTTCCCCCAGACCTGGGGAAAGGACCCATAAAGTCGATTCCCCAGACGTCAAATACTTCACAAGAAAAGATGGGGTTTAAAGGCATTTCATTCCTAGCAGATATATTGCCAACTTTTTGACAATTAGGGAAATTCTGGCAATATAGATGGCAATCTTTAAAGAGTGTTGGCCAATAAAAACCACATTCAAGGATTTTTAACGTTGTTCTTTTAGGTCCGTAATGACCTCCACATGCCTCTGTATGGCAGAATCTTAAAATAGATTCAAATTCATTTTGGAGAACGCATCTCCTCAATATTTGATCTTTTCCGATGTTCCACATGTAGGGTTCATCCCATACATAAAACTTGGAATCTCTTCTTACCTTTTCCCTTTCTCTGTATGTCATGTCCTGGTCGAACTTACCTGAATACAGGAAATTGGCTATATCTGCATACCATGGTCTTCCCACCAGGGCAAGGATAAGACTTTCATCTGGTCCTTCTCCCAGGGCAAAGAAAAGGGCTTCGTCTGGAAAATCTTCTTTTACTGGTTCAGGGTCTGGTTTCACGAGTAATCTGCTCAAGTGATCAGCTACTAGATTCTCCTTACCGCTTTTATCTTTAATCTCTAGGTGGAACTCCTGGAGCAGTAAAATCCATCTGATCAACCTCGGTTTGGCTTCCTTTTTGACTAGCAAATAGCGTAACGCTGCATGATCAGAGTAAACAACAACTTTAGTTCCCAATAGGTATGCACGGAATTTATCTAAAGCAAAAATTATGGCAAATAATTCCTTCTCCGTTGTTGTGTAATTTTTTTGTGCATCGTCAAGCATGCTGGACGCATAATAGATAACGTGTGGATCACATCCTTCTTTCTGTCCTAAAACAGCACCAACAGAATTATTAGAAGCATCGCACATAATTTCGAATGGTAAATTCCAGTTTGGAGCTTTAATGATGGAGGCTGTTGTTAATTTTTCTTGCAATGTGTCAAAAGCAGCCTCACAATCAGAGTCAAATTAAAAACTCTGTTTCCTTCTGAAGCAACCTGCAAAGTGGGGCAGCAACCTTCGAAAAATCTTTAATAAATCTTCTATAAAAACCTGCATGCCCTAAGAAGGAACGAACTTCACGCACGTTAGTAGGATATGGCAAAGAGTCAATAACATCTATTTTAGCCTTATCTACTTCTATTCCTTTCTGAGAGACTATGTGTCCTAAAATCAGACCCTGATTAACCATGAAATGACACTTCTCATAGTTTAAAACAAGGTTTGTTTCTAAGCAGCGTTTTAGAATTTTCTCAAGATTTTCTACACATTCATCGAAAGAATCGCCATAAATAGTAAAATCATCCATAAAAACTTCTATTCCTTTTTCTATGAATTCAGAGAAAATACTCATCATATGATAACAATCCGCCCATCGGCAAGGGCATTTTCGTCTTACACCTTGAGAAGAGGGTACAACCACTATTCCTACCGCAAATACAGCATCGAGGCTATCGCCTCCCTCTATGTGACCAACGCTGGGATGGTCGACATCAGCGGGGGGGTCTTACACTCAGCACTGTTATGACAGACGACGCTATCCCATCCCAGTCCAAGACAAGCTTCCCGTTTGGGGGTGTAGGCATTGTCTCACATAGGTAACACCTACCCCGATAGCTCACTCCACCAACGGGGAATTCTAACCCCCTCCAACAGGAGCGTTAGCCCCCTATGATCCAGATCCCTCAGAAAATGCTCCATTTTCGTCTATAAGTACTCCCCCCACAAAGGAGGAAGGTAAGCACGAATTACTGGCCCAAGCTCTGCCAAATTCACTACACATACTGACTTAAGCATCGGAGTGTTTCCGCCGGAGACCCCCTCCGGCGTATTGCAGGTACTGCGGACCGCCGTGGGCACTGATCTGAGAGGACCAATTTCTCCATATATCCTTCGGCAGAAGACAAATTCTTATCATCATACACCTTTGGAAAGTTGCAGGTGCGTTGCACAATCCAAAGGGCATGCGTTTTATACGCGAAAGTTCCAAATGGACATGTAAAAGTAGTTTTATCTTGGTCCTCAGAAGCGACGGGTATTGGGTGAAAACCAGAATACCCGTCAAGACAACAATAGTGAGACTTACCTGACAGTCGTTCAAGCATTTGATCGATGAAAGAGATAGGAAAATGATCTTTCCTGGTCGCTGAATTGAGTCTCCTGTAATCGATGCATACTCGCCATCCATTTTGTACTCGAGTTGGCACTAATTGTCCTTCAGCATTTTCCACTACTGTCATCCCTGTCTTCTTTGGGACTACCTGTACTGGACTAACCCAAGTGTTGTCAGATATGGGATATATCACTCCAGCACTTAAAAGTTTTAATACTTCCTGTTTGATGACGTCCATCATAGGAGGATTAAGTCTCCTTTGCGGCTGTCTCACCGTTTTGCGGTCTTCTTCTAGGTGGATCTTGTGTGTGCATATAGTAGGTGAAATCCCTTTTATGTCAGCTATAGTCCATCCTATAGCTTCTCTATTGTCCTTCAAGACTCTCAAGAGTCTGTCCTCCTCTAACTGAGATAGTTTGTTTGAGACTATCACTGGCAGGCCTTCTCCCTGGCCTAAGAAACAGTACTTCAAGTGACTGGGGAGTGGCTTCAATATCAGGTCTGGGGCCTGTAAAACAGAAGGGACTAAAGAATTATTAGTCACAGGTAAATCTATAACTTTCAGATTAACTTCTATTAATTTGGCTTCATCCAGCTCATATACTGCTTCCTCAATCTCTTCCCTGACTTCCACCTTGCTTTCTAGCTCCTCAAGTTTAAAGTAGTCAATGCTTCTTGTGAGAACGTACTCAAGGGGATCTGTATTGTCAATTTCATAAATATCTTCATCATCCAAATCAATGACATTAATAAAATTTAGACAATGTAAATCCTCTGGATATCGCATAGCATCGTACATGTTAAAAGAAATTATTTCTCCCATGAATTCTAAAGTTAAACAGCCACCAAAGACGTCAATTTTAGCCCGAGCAGTCCTTAAGAAAGGTCTGCCCAATAATATCTCAGTAGATTTAGTAGTCTGTTCGTTACCCATGTCAACTATATAGAAATCTGCAGGAAAAACAAAGTCATTGACTTGTACTAACACATCTTCTACAACACCTACAGGATAAATTATAGATCGATCTGCTAATTGAATAACAAGCCTCGTTTCCTTTAATTCTCCAATGTTCAAGCTGTTAAAAATTGTCAAAGATAACACATTTATGCCAGCTCCCAGATCACATAAAGCCTTCTCGATCTTCTGTTCTCCAATTTGGCAAGGTATCACGAATGTCCCTCCGTCTTTATTGTTTGGTAGCTTCTTTTGGAAGACGAC
The DNA here is from genome assembly GCA_963691705.1 of Viola odorata. Taxonomy (NCBI): domain Eukaryota; kingdom Viridiplantae; phylum Streptophyta; class Magnoliopsida; order Malpighiales; family Violaceae; genus Viola; species Viola odorata. The sequence goes on from OY829544.1 coordinate 41,462,876, forward strand.
TGAAACATTCTCGTTCATGTTTATTCTCTCTACCCCTGCAAGTCTCTTCTTATTAGTACATAGCTCCTTTAAGAATTTTGCATATTTTGGAACCTGTGCTATCATATCTAATAAAGGAACGTTAACTGCTACCTTTCGAAATAGATCCAAAATTGCTTTTTCTTCCTTAACCTTCTTGGTCTTTTCAGACCTGTCAGGGAAAGGAAGGTGAATTACCTGGTCCTTCTTGATGGTAGCTATTTCAGGAGTAGGGGTTGTATGTACTGGGGTTTCTGGAATTACCTCTACTTCTGCTTCAATTTGGTCTGATATAGATGTATCAGATTTCTTCTTTCCCAGCCCAGGGGTTTCTGTGCCACTTCTCAGCGTCATTGCTGAGACGTTGTGCTTTGGGTTATCCACTGTTGATGCTGGTAACCTGGCTCCCTGCTCATTGCTGTTTATATTCAATTGTGTAATTTGTTTCTCTACATTCGAAAGAGATGTTTGAGTTGCTTTCATAAACTGGCTAAGAGTTTCCTTTATTCCATCCACTGTTGTTGCTAGTGGCTATTGTGGAATGGGGTTTTGGGGAGCATTGGGTCTGGGCACGAAATTTTGTAAGTTCATGGGAGGAGGAGGCATTTGATTTGGGTAGGATTGGTTCTGACTATAGTTTGGCTGAACTATGGTGTTGGAATTTGTATTTTCCTTCCAACCTGGGTTGTTATTATATTGATTAGGGTTGAACCTTGGCTTGTGAGGCGGGAACCTTCCATACTGTTGATTGTACTGATTTGCTGCACTGACTTCTTCGGGTGTTCCAGTAACTAGTAAGCATTGATCCGAAGAATGTCCTTGCTGGCAGCATAAACCGCATGAGAAGGGTTGAATTTGATGTACCTGAACCTGTTGACCTGCTTGGAGATTATCTAAACGGTTAGAAATCTCAGTAAATTTTTGCTCAAAGAAAGATACATTACCTGTACTCGTGCCTCTGTTAGCCGGTCCATTTTGGTAGCAATTTTCTGCCAGTGTCTGGAGTAGATTGTTGGCTTTTGTCAAAGTGCAATCCTGAAGGGCACCTCCTGCTGCTCCATCTAGCATCACTTTATCTCTGTGGATCATACCATCGTAGAAATACTGGATCAGATTTTGGTCGGAGACTCCATGGTTCGGACAAATCTCCTGTAGGTCCTTATACCGTTGGTAATATTCTCCAAAATCTTTGCTCGGATCCTGGTGAATTGATACGATGTTCTTTCTGGCATTCCCCGCCTTGGTGGAAGACCAATATTTATTGAGAAATACGGTCAACATTTGGGGCCATGTTGTGATGGAGTTGTGTTGCAAGCTCAGGAACCAATTCCTAGCCTTGTCCTCGAGAGTCCAAGGAAAAGCTCTAAGTTTGGCTCTGTTGATATCCACTCTAGGTGGTTTGAGTGTTTCACACTCCCAATGGAGGCTTTGAAGGTGTTTAAATAGATTCTCACTCGGCAGGCCATAGAATTTCTTAAGGTTGTGAATAGTATTGGGTTTTAAATTCCAATCATTTTCAGCTGGTGGGTACTGGATACAGAAATAGGTATCAGGTGGTGGTCCATCATTGTGATACTGCCTAAGAATTTGTTCAGGTGGTGGCGGTGGTGGTGGAACATTGTTCTCTTGATCTGGATTGGGGTTTTCCATTTCTGGTTGATCTGGGACAGGGTTGTTTCTAGGTGCAAATGATGAACCTTCTCCCTGGTCTGGGATAGGGTTGAACGAGTGCGATTGCTCAGAGCTGACTTCTGGCTCAGACCTCTGTCTCTTGGTGCGCTTCCGATATTGCGTTTCCTCACGTGTAATTTCTGGGTTGTATTGGATTAATGGCTCACCTGAAGACCTGGTCATAAACAAACAAAGAAAATTATTTAATACCGTTGAATCCCCGGCAATGGCGCCAAAATTTGATGGGTGCCGAGACCGTCAAAATAAATCAAGTTACAATTTACCATGCACGTATATAATTTAATTGCAGTATGTGGTAAAAGGATCGTTCCTCAGAGATTCGGTGGATTAAAATCAATTCTTTGCATTAAATAAAGAGGGGTGGTAAATACCAATATGAGTTGTTGGTTGGTTGTAAATAATTTAGATTGGCAGAAATAAACAAAACAGAAAACGTAATGGATGATATTAACCAGTTGATAAGGGCTTCCCAGTAAGGACTTCTTATAGCTCATGATTCGAATAGATTGATCATAGATGCAAGAGTATTAAACACTAAACTTATAGGAAGGCTATAGAGACCAGGTATTGGTCACCTAGATCTCCTACTTTCCTCCTACACAAGACTTCCAAAGAGACACTCTATTGGAAGTCCCTAATTATCCTAACAATCCTAAGAGACACTCTATAGGATTTAATCAGGGCAATTGATGGACGCAGGGAAAGACCTAATCCCCGGCCTGGGATAGAGAATCGTGTCTATCCTATAAACCAGATCTGATCCTTCTTCTAGCTGTCACCAGCTAGTTGCCTTCGTATTTCTCTTGGCAATGTAGACTCCAAAACCGCCAGAAAAGACTGTAATCGCCCAAACCTTATGCGAAGCTGATCAGACTTTACTAAGAACATGGGCAAATTGTCATGCAAACAAGAAGGATAAGAATACAAGTATATAGTGTGTGAAGAGTGATTTGATCTCACAATCTAAGAATCATGGCTTTGAATCCTTACTAAGAAGAAGGCGTTTAGCCTATAATAGACATAACAATAATAGTAATAAATAGACGAACATAAACTGAATCCGAATTATATTGAAAATAAGAGAATAGTTTAAGCTGTAACAATGGTATCAAAATCCAAGCGAGAAGAGATCCCTCTCCTCTACCCAGCGGCAACTTTAAATAACAAAACCTATCTCTGGTTTAAAATTCAAAAGACGAAGAGAAGATAGATATCTAATCTTGCGGGATAGTTTGTTTAAATACAAAAAGAGGATCGATCATACTAATCGATTAGGGAGTTCTATTCACAGTTGAACTTCTCTCCTCTTGGAAGACTGCAGCTCTCAAGGTGTTTTCGCTCACGACCCACTTATCAATCTCGCGGCCCAGCTAGCTCATTAAGTAGTTGACTCGGGTCAACGCTTCCAGTATCTTGGCTTATCCCAGGCCTGGGATCATCTTGTTCTTTGATTAGCAAAACAACTCTGATATAGGCCTTTTCTACTCCTTTTGAATAATTCTACTTCTCAGCAGCATATCTGCGAAAGAGGGGAGAAAAGCCATCATTTAGCAGTATCATCATCCCAAGACATAAGTGAATGGATGATGAAAAGATGACATTTTAACGCTCTATCACCCCTACTTTTCTCTTAAGAGAAATTACCCTCCGTTTCCACATATGAGGTAGTCTTTACAGTCTGTCATCCCTCCAGGCACGAATGTGGGAGGGCAATACTCAGGCTGCCCATGAAGATAAGAAAAGACAGATCTAGAGCTGCAGGCCCCTCAGTTTTTCAGACTCGTGACCCCGCTCTAATCAACTACTCACCTTAGCTAGACGAGACCATTTCGACACGATTACCCATAGACTAGGTGCCTACTTGTACTATGCGACTTCCCGACACGTTCCCATCACATGGACGACAACAACTACACAATGAAATTATCAGTTGATCAAGCCTCTAATTACCCCAAGTGAAAATGTAATTAAAATGATAAGCAATTAAATATGGCAGTAAGAATATATTAAGCACGTCTAGGCCTCGAATCTGCCCTTGCAACCCTCGAATTACCCTTGCTAAGAACTAAGGATTTAGCTACTCATACTTGAAGATAAATAAATCGTAAATAAAGAGAACATAATAAGTAAAGAAATAGATTTAAGGGAAGAAAACTTGATAACTAAAAGCCGGAGCAATGCTCCGGTTTGTTACCAAAAACGCTTCAAGCCCGGCGGCTAAGGAGAGGAATGCTAACAAGAACTAGAAAGATGAACTGGAGTATTTTCTAAGAGTGTTCTTCCTAAGAATTATGATAAGATGATGTGATGATATCCTAAACTACTCCTTGGATGCTCCTTTTAAGTTAGAACTCCAAGCACAAAAATATCTTCCATCCTAACTAGGGACAAAATGCATTTAAGGAACACCTAGCACAAAGCAAACATGCTTCCTAAAGCATAAAGTTGGTGGCAGAGGTCTGATTTGTCCAGCTTTGTGCAGATCGGGAGCAGGCTTTGGCAGAATCAAGGGCTGACTTGGACTGACGGAGATAAACTCTGGGAATTGTGCAGAACTCTCTAAAAAGTGTCGAAAGGGACATGTGGAGGCTTCGGTAAGAGGACACGTGGAAATGTCGTTCTTCACCCTTCGGGGTCTCGAATAGAGAATCCTCGTCGGGACCTTGGTGTCGGGACCTCGACTCTGGTCTTGAAGCTCGAATCAGCACAAAATGCTCCTAAAATGCGTGTTTTCGCATAAACTCCCTTCCTAGGCCTAAATCTGCAATAGTGATGAAAACAAGGGTATATTAGCAGAATCATGCCTTAAATCAATGGAATGATGGAGGGAAAATCATGCATAAATACACACTATCAAATAATCCCCACACTGCCCAATGCTCGCCCTCGAGCATTCACAAAATTTAAAACTAACCCCCAAAACAGAACTAGCACACCTGACCATAGCATAGAGAATAAGCATGTTACTTCAACAGTCGGGACCTCGAATGAAACAACCTCTACCTAGATGAACGCCTGCATCAGATCAGAAAGATAACGACCCTTAAGAAAAGACTTTCCTGCACTAGGCCTTGATACGAGCAATCCTCACTGGAATGTGTTTACACTCTTACTCGCAAGCAAGGGTAAGTGTTTAACGCTCAAAGAAATGCAAGTAACGCAACACGGAACAGAGCATGCATATCAATCTGAGTTAAAGAGCACATGCATGGGCAATCAAACAATCAAAAGACTTTGCATCGGGGGCAAGAATAGAAACAGAAGTAGCAAAAATAGGAAGGGTGGAGGAAGGAGGTAGAAAGAAAAGAGAAGGCATAGAGAGCAGAAATATGGAGAGAAGTTGGAAGGGAAGAGAAGAGTGGGAAATGAGACCAATCTCAAACCTGGAATGCTTCCTTGACAAAAGAAGGGCGTGGTGAGGTAGTACCGTCGAGGGCACGAATAGAGGGCTAGATAGGCTTCTATCTTTAGGTGGAGTCGGGACCTCGAAGCCTGCTGGTAGATTTTCTTTCTTTCTTTTCCCTCTTTTTTACCCCCTTTTCTTTTATTATTGAGAAAAATATTTTTCTTTTGTTTTCTCTTCTTATTTTTATGTTTTTTTTGTGTCAAGGGCTCGAAAATGATGGAGAAGAGAATGAAAGAAAGAAAGAAAAGTGAAAGAGAAAGAAAGAAAGAAAAGTGAAAGAAAAAAAAAACAGAAATTGATGCAAAGTCTTTATCTAATTGTTGCTTTCCCATGTCTAATCGTGCCTATACCTAGGGGTATGATGCATACCTAGCTTGTGCCTATTTAAGCATTGAATCGCACAAGAAAGAATTGTAAGTGTTTTAGCTCAAGTGCTCACAGGGTGCTTGTGACTATTCATATTTTGGCCTAGATGCAGTCATAAGGGTTATCAGGCAGAAGATGAAATATTCGGGACCTTGACTATATGGCAACATTTTCATTCTATGTGCACAAGTCAAGTGTGTGCGTCCATCATTGGGGTGCTTTAAAAAACTAGGCAGCAAATAAAGATGAAAATAAATTTTAAACATGCATCAAACGGGAAATACTAGCAGTTCAGACCCCTCCCCACACTGAGGCATCGCATTGTCTTCAATGCGAGAAGGGTACAAAATAAAACAGCAGTTTAAGATAGAGCAGACATAGTTTTGACAGAATATAAAGGAGTTTGAAAATGTTTAATCAGCCCACGCAGAGGCAATAGAGAGGATTGTTCGGGATTTTGATCAAGATGGGGGCAGATTTCGTCTGGCGACTTTCGTGATAAGGGCTTGAAGTTCAGCAAGGATGCTCTGGTTGGTCTACAAGAGGGCACTCAGGAGTCTGTTCGTGGTTTCAGCGGCTGGAACTTCTTCGGGGTCCCGATTATCTTGATCTTTTGGAGGAGCAGCTGAAGTGGTAGCGCGGGCTGGAGCAGCGGGGGCTCGAGTCTGGGATCGGGACCTTGAAGGTTCAGGGCGGAATTTTCTTCTAGAGGTGCCATGACTGAGCATACTTCGGCCGGGACTGCAATTGAGGATGTCATTTCTTTCAAGGATTCAGGAGTAAGACTCTTGTCGAGAGCTATCTTCAATGGCTCGATTGAATTCAGGTCATCAATATCCTCAATGAAGGGATCTATGACATCAATGAAATTGCACTTGAAGATTCGGGAGGATACTTCATGGACTCTAGCATGTTGAAACTGATGATTTCCCCGTCAAATTCGAGGGAGATGGATGCCTCATAAACGTCAATCTTTGCACGGGCAGTGGCCAAGAACGGGCATTGAGTACTTCGCAGAAATATTAGATGAGGGCATGCTCGGAGAGGTTGTGTGAAGGGCACAAGGCTTGCATTTTCTTAAAGCACTCGTAGTACTGTTCGAGGTCTTCCGTGTCCTTTTGGAGGATAGACACCAGCTGCTTACGAGTGACTATGGCGATGGACACCGGGTAATATTTATCCGTAAAGGCTTTCGACATTTCAGCCCATGAATTGATGGATTGAGGACGCAAGTCGTAAAATCAATCGAGGGCATCATCCTTAAGGGACCACATGAAGGAGTGGAGTTTGGCATGCCCGATACTAACATTGTGTGGCTTCATGGCGTCACAAATGGAGTGTAATTGTTGGAGATGACTGTGGGGGTTTTCCTTAGCCAGGCCTCGATAGAGAGGGAGATAGTGCATGACGGCAAATTTGAGTGCTTAGTCATTCGGGACTGGTGGCCATACAACTGGTCGGGGCCTCGGGGGCAGCTTTCTTGGGTTTATCAGGCTCTCACTGATAAAACCGTTAGCGTACCCAGACAGCACCCAAGTAGCCCAATAGATTTATCGGGCTGTCGCCGATAAAGTTGTTCACCCCTAAGCCATGCCACCGTCTGATTACTACCAAAATGGGCTTAGGCAGCTTTCTTGGGTTTATCAGGCTCTTGCTGATAAATTCGTTAGCGTACCTAGGCAGCACCTGAGTAGCCCAATAGGTTTATCAGGCTGTCGCTGATAAAGTTGTTCACCCCTAAGTCGTGCCACCGTCTGATTACCACCGGAATGGGCTTAGGCGGCTTTCTTGGGTTTATCAGGCTCTCGCTGATAAAGTCGTTAGCGTACCCAGGCAGCACCTAAGTAGCCCAATAGGTTTATTGGGTTGTCGTCGATAAAGTTTTTAGTATCTACTACCATTCATCCTCTTGTTGAAAAAACGGAGATGGGTTATGGCAGATACCCTCTTCTAGTTTATTAGGATCCGTTACCATTCACACTTCTGTTGAAAAGATGTCGATGGGTTATGGCGGATTTTAGATTTTTTATGTGCCTGTCATAATCTGCATAAACTAAAGAATATTTGTGTGTTTTTTAACGTTGTTCGGCGTTAATGCCTACGTCCACGGTGTTATTATTCACATAGAGGATACAAGTAATACATCTGCTCTGGAATGATACAATTTTAAGTTTGCAATATTCCAGGAATTAGGTAAGGGAGTATCGTTAAGTTCCTCTAAGTGATATGCTCCTTTTTCGATAACTTTGGTCACCCGGTTGGGCCCTTCCCAATTAGGACTGAGCTTCCTCATGTGTTAACCAGTGGCTTTCTTGTTGCGTAGTACCAAATTTTCCACTTTTGGCAATCGTTCTTTAATACATCAATTGTGGTACCTGGCCATATTACGCTTGTAGTAAATTGTTTTGAGGATTGCTTATTCCTGCAGTTTCGGTAGCAGGTCGAGGTTGGCCCGAAGTCTATCTTCATTTTGTTCTTCATTAAAATACTCTATACGAAGACTCAAAGCTCTTATTTCTACCGGGGTGACAGCTTCAGTACCATAGGTCATCACAAATGGAGTTTCTCCAGCACTTGTCTTGGTGGTCATCTGGTAAGCCCACAAAACGTACGGTAACTCTTCAGCCCATTTCTTTCGAGCTTCTTCTAAAAATTTCTTGATCCCGCTTAGAATGGTTCGGTTGGTGACTTTCATCTGACCGTTTATTTGTGGGTGAGCAACAGAGGAGAACCTTTGCTCAAACATCAGTTCCTGACAACGTTCCTACAAATAGGCACTAGTGAACTGTGTTCCGTTATCACTAATGAGGATCTAGGGAATACCGAATCACATGATAACTTGATGTCTTAAGAAGTGTCATGCCTTTTCTGCCGTTATTATTGGGACAACTTTCGCTTTAGCCCATTTTGTAAAATAGTCCACTGCCACAATGACAAATTTGAGCTGACGGAAAGTTTTCAAGAAAGGGCCTAATATATCAATCCCCATCTGGCAAACGGACATGGGCTAACCATTATCGATATCTCCATAGTTGGCTGTCGTGCGATCCTTGCAAATTCTTGACATTTTTTGCATGTCTTCACAAAATTATCACAATCCTTCCAGATTGTAGGCCAATAGAACCCATTTCATAGCACTTGTACGGCCATTGTACTTCCGGAAATATACATTCCACAAACGCCTTCATGAATTTCTTGAAGAGTGTAGAGGCCTTCTACCTCCAATATACATTTGGCTGCTGGATGTGAGAAACATCGACGAATGAGCTCACCATCATAGAATATGCATTTTCTGGCCCGTTTGAGTACTTTTTTCTTTTCGGCGATATCTTCTAGTAACACCCCATGCTTAAGATAATTAATTACCAGAATTCACCAATCATCCGCTACTTCACTTACGCATAGGGTAAGTTGTTCTTCCATGAAAGATGGTACCATAATTTCTTCCACCATGACATCAAATGGCATAATAATGTTGAAATCAGCGGCCAACTTTGCAATCTCATTTGCTTCTGTATTTTCTTCTCTCAGTATGTGCTCAATCTTGACTTGGATTCCTTTCTTCTTAATCTCCAACAGTTCCTTCTGCACCTTCTCGAGATACCGTAACATTGTTGGGTCTTTAGCTTGGGAATGACCGTTAACCTTGTCTACAATTAACTTTTAATCACCGTATATCACCAGGTGTAAATCTTTTAACATATCATGGTCATGAATTCCCTTAGAGCACTCAATTTTTTTTCCGATGCGCAAGCCAGTTAATAGTGCTTCGTACTCAGTCGCATTGTTGGACAAGAGTTTTAGGATTCTTAGGGCGTAGCGCATCTTGATTTCATTGGGTCTTGAAACAATGATACCAGCACCGGCAGCTTCCTGATTCTTGGCACCATAAACAAAGATGATCCACTTATCACCATAAGTTTTGGGATAAGGTGGATCTACATCTTCCATTTCTGCTGCTAGCATTTCAAGTGGCAGCTCGTCTGTGAAGGTGCATTCGGCTATGAAGTCATCTAAGGCTTATGCCTTAATAGATGGTTGAGACCGGTATTGTAATCCATGATGTTCAAGCTCAATGGCCCAGGTGACCATTCTCCCGAAAGTTTTCGGCCTGCTAAAAATTCTTCTCAATGGTTGGTTTGTCAGGACAACTACCGGGTTGCCTGTACCAAGGCAAATGCCATTTTTTCAATGCGATAGTATCTCAGCTACGCATCTTTAAGAATATGATTGATGAAGTAGACTGACCTATGTACACTGTCTTTATCACGTACCAGAACAACACTTACTACCTCGTCAGTAACTCCTAAATACAAAAACAAAGTATCTCCATCTTCCGGTCGGGTCAACAACAAATTAGAAGTGAGATATTCCTTCAGCTTTGCAAAGGCTTCTTCACATTCATTTGTCCATCCGAAGGGAGCTTTTTTCCGGATTAACTTAAAAAATGGGAGGCACCGCTCGCCTTGTTTGGAAATGAACCGACTCAAAGTAATAATTTTGCCGGTAAGTTTTTGTACTTCTTTGACATTTCTAGGCGAAATCATATCATGGATCTCCTTAAGCTTGGATGGGTTGGGCTGAATTCTCTTTCGGCTGACAATGTACCTTAGAAACTTTCTCGTCCGAAACGCGAACATGCATTTCTTGGGATTGAATTTCATGCCATATCGTCGCATGACTCTAAATACTTCCTCCAAATTCGCTAGATGGCATTCAAAGCTCTTACTTTTTACTAACATGTCATCCACATATACTTCCAGATTTATGCCGATTTGAGCTTCAAATATTTTATTGGCAGTTCTTTGGAATGTAGCTCCAGCATTCTTCAATCCGAATGGCATATCCCGATAGCAATAGGTGGTTTTCGGGGTGATGAAAGTCATTTTCACCTCATCTTCCACTACCATCGGTATTTGATGATATCCTGAATTTTTATTTAGCGAACTCAGGTATTCATATCCTGCCTTCTGATCCACCAACTGTTCTATTCGGGGTAATGGATAGGAATCCTTGGGGCATGCTTCATTAAGATCTGTGAAGTTAATGCATATCCTCCACTCTCCATTGGGTTTTGGGACCACTACTAGGTTTGCTAGCCATGGCAGATATTGTAGTTCTCAGATGAAGTTCGCCTTTAGGAGCTTAGCCACCTCTTTTTAAATTGCATTCACCTTCTCCTTCGAAAAGGCCCGACGCTTCTGCTGAACTGGCTTGGCTTCAGGATTGACATTCAGACGGTGTTCAGCTACTTCCTTGGGATACCGGGCATATCAAATGGTATCCAAGCAAGTTATCCTTTGCATTTATTCAGCAACCGGGTCAACTGCTTACACTCCTCTTAACTAAGTCTCTCGCTTACCAAAAAGTTTTCGATTTTAACTCCTTCTACTGGAACTTGAACCATTTTCTCCAACAGTTGCGTACACCTTTCATCTTACTGCTCCAAAGTGTCAGTGGCTACAAAGACACAGCGGTCATAACTTCCATCAGTCATGACAAGATAACATTTTGTTGCTAACTTTTGGTCACCTTTGATTGTTACGACACCATCCCAGGAGGGATACTTCAATTTCAAGTGTCGTTGCGAGATAACGACTCCGAAAATATTCAAAAAAGGTCATTCGAGATTACATTGTATGGTAGATTCAAATTCACTACCATGAACAATTGTTGTTCCGTTCTCTTAGAATTTTTCGTCCAGGAAAAATACTAGCAAAAACGTGATTCCTGCTATCGGAATAGGTACACCATCTACTCCGATAATTGACTTCTTGGATTAAGGGATAATAAATTGACGACACTGCCATTATCTACTAGAGTCCTCCTTACTCTGTGGTTGCCGATAACCGTCGTCAATACTAATGCATCATTATGGGGATATACCACCCCTTGCTCATCATCTTTTGAAAAAGGATATGGTCATTCGGTCCAGCAAACCAAACCCAACTTCCTCTTGCAAGGGTTCATCCTGTTTCCTCTTTCCACTCGTAGAAGGTCCCTCAATGCACTGAGTTCCTCCTACTATCAAGTTGATCATCGGGAATTCATCCATGGATGACGTCAACACTTCCTTTCCTTTATCCATTCACACTTCTGCCATAGGGGGGATTGGAAGGTATAACTTTCATGTTGTCTTCCTTTCAATTGATTGTCTAGGGCCCGCGCTCTGGCCTTAACTGCATACTCGCCTAAATACCCCTCCTCAATCAACTATCAATAGCCATTTTTAACATCTTACATTCTTTCATTCAATGACCTCGTGCCTTATGGAAGTGGCAAAATAAATCCCTACGCGGACCCATAAAGGTGCCTGGTCTGTAGGGAGGATACCGGATTGGCAATTTTTTACTCTTTATTATCGCCAAAATTTCTGCCCGGGGTATCAACAGTGGTGTAGCTTTAAAATCCGTATTCTTACCCTTCCTGGGATCTGGTCTTCTCTCTGTTAATTTTTGTGGCACGTATTCTCTTTGAGTTCTCCGTTAGTAATCAACCTCTTCCATTTTGGCATAGTTGTGAGCCTTGATCCGTAAGAGATCCAAGGTCTGCGGAGGATCTGCTAACAACGTGTCTTCCAATTTATCATAACCGCAGTTTCCCTTCAACGCTTCCACCGTGAATTCTACGGTAACATCCGGTGTCATGGCCATCTCCATATTAAATTGATCCAGGTAACCCTTAAGAGATTCCCCTGGCTTCCGACGTATATCAAATAAGGTTGCAGATGATTTCTTCAAAGGGATGGACGTACTGAATTTACTCCGGAACCTTTCCTCCAACTGTGCAAAGATATCTATGGAGCCAGACGGTAATCCTTCAAACTGGGTTTTAGCAATTTTGGACAGAGTCAGTATAAATATTCAACACCGTGCTTCATCTTTTCGTGTTTGGAACTTGACATAATCCTTCATCCGAGTCAAGTGGGTAACAAGATCCTTGGTACCGTCATAAATTTCTACCAGTAACTTGATTAGTCTGCTGACCTGATACCTTCGTAGCCGATAGGTTAACGGGTGTTTCGGATCAGCGTCCTGCTCTCTCCGATAGCAGGGTGAAATGGACGAGAATATCCAAACTCCTCCCATGGATTCCATCCGTGATCGTAACGTCGATGGTCCCTCACAAGTTGGTGTACTACCGGTGATCTATCCCTACTCCTTCTACCGTCAAATATCCTTGCTTGTTGATGTAGAGGGTCTCTTCTCACACTGTGTCATGTTGCACGACCACTAACCTCATTCATGTTGTCTAAATATCCTTCCTCTATCCTTGGAGGATTGACGGCCGGAGGAGCCAGCAAAATAGGTTGCTCCAGGTTTTCATGCAGGAGATGTTGACTTATTGCAGGGGCCAAACTAACTACCTGAGGAGCTAGTGGCTCATTATGAACAAATGGTTATCCCGTCTGTGATGCAACTAGGGGCTGAGTGAACAATGGTGGCAGGGCTGGCAAGTGAGCCACCAATTGAGGAACCAGGCTGGCGAGCATGGACATGATAACATCCATTCTCACATGTAGGGAGACAGCGGACTCAGTGGATGGTGGTGTTGTGTTGGCCGTACTTGGTCCGGGCAGAGCAGTAGCTAAGAAGCTGATTTCTGGGTTGGTAGAAAAGATAAGTTGACGGTTAACTAGAATCGACCTCGTTCTTATTGGTGTCACCGTCGTTGGGATCACAAGTATGTCACGAGTGGGCACGGTGGAGCTGTTAATGGGTTGGATCGGCGAGAAATCTTGATTGGACGTCATTTGAAGAATAGATCTTAAAGAAAAGAAAAAGAGATCTTGGATATTAAGGTTCACTCACATACCAATCCAAATCTCTCAATGAAAGCACCAATTTGACAATCCTCGATTTGGGGTGAGGACTATTTTGTAATCTCGTAGGCTGATGTGAACTGTCTCGCCGCTCCTAAGCCACCTGCAAAGTGCCGGAGGGGGTCTCCGGCGTAGAAGCTCCCACGATCAAGTCAGTAGACTTGGTGGAAATAGGTATAAGGTAGAGCTGTGGGGAATAGGTAGGTATTTGGGTAGAGTTTCAGTATATGAGTGTGGGTCTGTCTGTATGCTTATGTATGAAGAGGTGATAGGGGAGTATTTATAGTCTCGCCCTGTGGGTCACCCTGGACACATGTCGTTTGGGCTTGGTCAGCCATTACCAGTACCTGTCCCTTTACCCGATAATTTCCCTAGCATGTAATACAAATACTTACTTTGTAGAGCTTTGGTAGAGCCAGTATATGTAGCTTTGGCTACTGTTGAAGATATATACTAGGAGGTACATATATCGGGACCCCCTTGTTGGTGATCAGTGGCGGATCCAGCCCAGGGCCAGGGTGGGCGGCAGCTGCCGCCCACCCTGGCCCAATCAAAAAAAAATTATTTAATTGAATGAACATATTAATTTACTAAGTAGCATTAAACATCAATGTCAGGATGGCCGAGTGATCTAAGGTGTCAAGCTTTCTTGCCTCCCAAGAGGGCGTGGGTTCAAATCCCACTTCTGACATATCTTTTCTTTTCTTTTCGCTCCAGTAAAAAAAATATTTACTATGCTAAGCCCAGCCCAAATCCCTAACGCAACCCACCCCAAATCAGAAAATTGAAAACCCTAAATCTCCAAATTAATTGGTCGCTGCCTCCGCTCAGCCTTTGCTCGTCACGCCTTCTCAACCTCTCAAATTAATCGGTATTTTGCAATGCTTTTCAATTTATGCAAAACTTTTGACCTCAACTGATTGTATTAATATTTTTTCGGCAGATATGGACAAATATGCTAATTGTATAATATTAATATTTTTTTTGCAGATATGGATAAATATTTGATTAAACCATCTACTCAAGCACCATCGATATCATCAAATGTTGGTCTAAATGAAAGTGAAGAAAGACTTGCGAAGAAGTCGAAGAGATTTTTAGAAGTTGATTTGAAAAATATTCCTATTGATCCAGGTATGCGACCATAAATTTTAGCATACCATCCCAATGATCGGGATCAAATTCATAGAGCTTATATGTTGAAAGGTCCTTGTCAACCACGAGACATAGAGTTTCCTAAAACATTAATTGGAAGTATTCAACGACGTTTTAATCCTAAATGGTATGATGAATTTAGTAATTGGTTAGAGTATAGTTCGTCCAAAGATGCAGTTTTTTGTTTATGTTGTTATTTGATGGGTTCAGAGAATAGCGACCAAGGAGGGAGTGGTGTTTTTATTTCTACTGGCTTTGACAATTGGAAAGACATGAAGGGACGATTACAGAAATATATTGGTGGTGTTAATAGTAGTCATAATAATGCTTGGAGAAAATGTGAAGCATTGATGCATCAAAAGCAACATATTGAAGTGGCTCTTTCTCAACAATCTAGTCAAATAAAATAAAATTATCGGATTCAGTTGACTGCAGTAGTTGATTGTATTCGATTTCTACTTCGTCAGGGACTAGCTTTTCGTGGTCATGATGAGTCTGAAGATTCAATTAATAAAGGAAATTTTCTTGAGCTTTTACAGTTCCTTGCTAACCACAATGAAACCATTAGAAATATTTTGAGACAAGCTCGTGGAAATCTTAAGTTGGTAGCACCGAGTATCCAAAAAGAAATTATTAGTGTTGCATCTAGTGAGACTACTAATATTATTCTTGAGGATATTGGAGATGACTTTTTTGCTATTTTAATTGATGAATGTTGTGACATATCAATTAAAGAGCAAATGGGTGTTGTTTTGCAGTATGTGAATAAGAAGGGGCTAATTATTGAACGTTTTCCTAGTCTTGTTCATGTTACTAACACACGTGCTTGCTCTCTTAAGAAAGCCTTGGAGTTTTTATTTGCCAAACATAACTTGAGTTTGTCAAAGGTACATGGGCAAGGTTATGATGGAGCGAGCAACATGTAAGGAGAATTCAATGGTCTTAAAAGTTTGATCTTGAAGGAGAATTCATGTGCATTTTATGTTCATTGTTTTGCACACCAACTTCAACTTGCACTTATTATTGTTGCAAAAAAACAAGTTGCAATTTCGTCTTTTTTTAATATGGTTGCTAATGTGTGCAATATGGTTGGATCTTCATACAAAAGGCAAGATGCCCTTCGAGAGAAGCAAAAAGATCATGTGGTCGAAGGATTACAAAATGGTGAAATATGTAGTGGAAAAGATTTGAGTCAAGAGAGGAGCATTAAAAGAACAGGAGATACTCGATGGGGTTCACATTATGGTACACTGCTCAGCTTAATCTATTTATTCTCTTCAGTAATTGATGTGCTTGAAATGATAGAGGAAGATGGCTTGAACGTAGATAAAAGAGGAGAAGCATGTGCATTATTGAATACGGTACAATGTTTTGAATTTATATTTTGTTTACATTTGATGAAGAATATATTAGGAATTACTAATGAATTCTCTCAAGCACTTCAAAGAAAAGATCAAGACATAGTAAATGCTTTAGATTTACTCAAAGTATCCAAGTTGAGACTGCAGTCAATAAGGGATGAAGGTTGGATGCTATTACTTAATGAAGTATCTTCATTTTGTGGCAAACATAATATAAATCTTCCAACTATGAGTGATATGTTTGTTGCCCAAGGTAGATCAAGGCAGAAAGGTGAGCAAATTTCCAATCTACATCATTATCAAGTTGATTTATTTTATCAAGTCATTGAAATGCAACTTCATGAGCTCAATAATCGATTTGATGAGAGGAATAGTGAATTACTCCTTTGTGTGGCATGTTTAAATCCAAGAGACTCCTTTGTTGCTTTCAATAAGGAGAAATTGCTTCAATTGGCTCAATTTTATCCTAATGAGTTTTCTGCAATTGATGTTCTTGCTCTTGATAATCAACTTGAGAATTATATTTTGGATATGCGGTCGAATGTTGGATTTTCAAATTTGAAAGGGATTAATGATCTTTCCGAAAAGTTAGTTGAAAGAAGAAAGCATATTGTTTATCCATTGGTGTATTTACTCTTGAAGCTAGCTTTGATTTTACCGGTTGCAACTGCGACAGTGGAAAGAACTTTTTCTTATATGAGCATTGTGAAGACTCGACTGCGGAATAGTATGGGAGATGATATGTTAAATGATTGTTTGATTACTTATGTTGAAAAGGATATTTTTGATAGTGTAGAGAATGAGAGAATTATACAAGGATATCAAAAAATGAAAACTCGTAGAGAACAATTGTAAAAACTACGTATATTGTATGAATTCTTATGTATAATTAATTTTTTTCTATATTGTCTTTTTATTTATCTTTTTGTTAAGTTTATTTGAATATTTGTTATTTAGTGACGGATATAAATACTCTTAAGCATTTTTCTAATTTTTCGTTCAGTTCGCTTGCTTTCTTTTTAAAATACTCAAAAAAAAAAATCGAGGGGTCGCCCCCCTAAATAAAATTCCTAGATCCGCCACTATTGGTGATAAAAAATCGTAATTGCTCTTGAGATGCCTTATTTGTATTATCAAGCACAAAATCAGCATTAGGTTTAGCATTAATCCAAAACGTGGCCCCCACTTTTTCATAATCACCCCTTTCTCTCTCTCTCAGATGAGAATGATCCTGATCGTTCATTTGCAAATTAAGTACGCCATGTCATCTCAATTTGGCTCTTCTTTTATTTATTTATATCCATCAATTTTATCACATGGGTAGGAACCACCATGCAACTAATTCCTCCCCCTAGCCATTAGCAATCTTCCAAGTGTTTTCGTCTTTTTTGTTTTTTCCATTCCCCCATTTCCCATGCCATCCAACCAGGACCCACCACTAATAAGCACTCACCGGTTCATTCCCATGTCTGATTTTTTTGCATTTTATTGTGAAGGAATAAGACACCAATTGTTAAAATTAGTTGGCATTATGCCAAATTGTTAGTAATTTTTGAAGCAAGGATTTTTCTACGGTGTCTGAATTTATTTTAACATATACTGTTACTGTTAGATTTAATGTCAATTAATTTCAACCTATTTATTTTATAAAGAGTACCTAAAAAAAGTAACAGGTTAAATATGTGACATTTTTAATTAAATTTTTTTTTAAAAAAAATCTTAACTTATTTAAAAAGGAAACAAAAATTATTGGTTAATTTTAAGAAAAAAAATTTCAAGAGAATTGTTTTTTAAGGATTAATATTTTTTAATATTTTATATTGAGATTGATTTTGTTATTCTTGTTGTTCTTGCACGATTGAACCACAAATAAAGAAAAGAAACTTTCATTGGTTTGTATATTTTTTATTTCCACGATTAATTTTTGTAGTTTGCGGATTTCTTCCCTATGTCCATCTCCAAAATTTAGATTACTCAATCTTAACAATACAAGAGGAAACTTATTAGTAGAAACAAAATTACCAACATACAGATCAAAGCTAGGACAAGTCGTGAATTAGTATTTAGCTTAATACTACGTGGAAAGAGCATGCATATAATGCAAGAAGCAACAAGTGAGGAGAAAGTCGAACATGACAATATATCTAAAAATGAATATGAGGTTAATCTAAACTAAAATAATGTAAAATTAAAAATTTCTTCAAAATTAAAAAAATAAAAATTGAATCTAAGTTAATTAATTGTCTGGATTATATTAAATTGGATATCAACCATCTTAAAATTTTCAAATAACATCCAAAAATTACTGGAAAATACAGTAAAGAATAACTGAGCATTAATTAATCGTCTGAATTATATTTTCGTTATATTATTTTATTTTATTTTTATTGGGTTATGTCACATCTGCGTCTATCTGGTGTAAAAAGAGAGATGGAAAAGTTTCAATCTTATTTTTTTTATAAATTATTTTTCACATCAGCTAAATTTAAAGTAAATTTTTAGAAGAACCAAACAGGTCTTAAGACAACTTTAAAATGAAGGTGTGATCTGTTAAAATTGACAAACGTGAGGTCTTTTTTAAACATTTTGTACAAATGTAAGGTGATTTTATAATTTTTCTTTTTTGAAAATATATCTGAAGTAGCTATGAACTTGTTGATGTTTACTTACTTTTGTCTTACAAAGATTTTCTAAACAAAATATGTATTCCCTAATACATTTTATAATTGTAGGTCTTTAATATTTTAATCAATACATGATGTATATAATCTACAATACTAGTTTTGAGGGAACCCCTAGAAAATATCCATTTTAGTCCTTTAAGTTTTTGGATTTTAAAAAAAATCCTACATTAATTGTGAAAAAAAAATATATTTAGCCCCTCCTTCAAAAAATTTAAAAGTTCATAATATAGTCATCAATCATAATTTTATTTATCCCAAAATTCTATATTTATCCCCTAAAAGGTTTAAGAATGATTTAAAATTGAAGTTAAATAATTTTCTAAGATCAATAAAAATAAATCAAAACTTCCTAAACATGGTTTTTATACAGTAAAATATGCACCCTAAAAAAATTAGTAAAAAATCAAAAGAATAGAAACTTGTAAAAAAAACATTGAACGATTTATATAAATTTACGGATGACACGGTAATTAAAATGAAGTTTTCTCCTACAATTAGGCCAAAACGCAGGCTTAAGACACGTCCTTGTCGCTTGGCCTTGCAGTCAAAGTCAATAAAATCCAACCTCCCCCTCTCCAAAAAAATAAATAAAAAATCAGTCAATAAAAAAATCTACACGTCTCCGAAGCCAGCCAGGCAGGCCAAACAGTGGAATAATATTGAATCACCGAACCCAATCAGTGGGCTGGTTCGGATCCTTTCCGAACCTCAGCCTCGGCTCCGCCCGACCTATATAAATTACCCCTTTCACGCGCTTCAACCTTTTCATTTCAGGTGTGTAGCTACTACAGCTCCTCTAGTTTTTTGAAGACGACGCTAAAATCTGCCAAAAAGGAAAGATCGAGAGCTTTTGCTTCGCTCCATCGCTTCAAGGTAATGAACCTCATCTCGGCGTTTCCGCTCCTGTTTCGGTTTAGATCTGTGTATTTTGGTGAGAATTGTGTTTGGTTGCTGATAAAGTGGAGTTTGATCGAGTTATTTGCGGGATCTTGCGGTTGTTTTTGTTTTTTTCTGGCTTGTTACAGAGGAATTACTAGTAATTGCAGTTGATGATCGAAATTTTCCGTGAATTTTTGTGGAGGTAGATCAAGTTACGGAACTGGAAAAGACATGGCGCTAGTTTCTGGAAGAAGGTCGACGTTGAACCCTGATGCTCCGCTTTTTATCCCGGCTGCGTACCGTCAGGTGGAGGATTTCTCGCCGGAGTGGTGGCAGCTGGTGACAACCTCCACATGGTACAGAGATTATTGGCTGAGCCAGCATCAGGATGAGGAAGGGTTGTATGACAATGGTGAGGGTTATGATGTGAATGATGTAGCTGACTTGTTGCCTGACGTGTTTGATTTTGATGCTGCTGATGATGATTTGGAAGTTCAATTTGAGGATTTGGTTGAATCCTATGAGGCTGAAGTCAAGAGCAGGTCATCTCCTTTACCTTCCAATGGAGTGTATAGGAATGGTATGGCTCAATTCTCTTTGTTGGTATATGTTTGAGATTGCTGTGAATTGTTTTGTGTTTCTGGGCAATTGTGGTTTTGCAATTGAAAATTTGGAGATGATGATTGACTTTAACAATTGATGGTTTCTTATTGTTTTGGGTGTATGATAGGATCTGAATTTGTGGTTGAAGCTCCAAGGAAGGAAGGTTTGGTTGTTGGGAATCCGAAATTCAGTGCTTGACTGCAAGCCTGCCTAGTGAACCTTGCTGAAGGAGTTTAGATTTGGGTTGCAGTTATATCCCTCAGCTGAGTAGGCTAGGTAGTACTTTTCTAATTTCTGTAAGTTCTGTATAGAGCAAGGGTTGCAGCTCTTGTGTCGATCCTTGTTCATTCCAATGTCTGTTTTCAGTTTAGCCACAGGATCTTTGATAACATTGTAAAAAGAAAGTGCAAAATGGTAGATTGGGAAAAGAATCAAAGAATCAATTTCTCTTTTCATCTTCTTGGGATCTCATATTATGCTGTTTTCAGTTTAGCAGCTTAACTTTCCATATGATGGGAAGATACCGGTTTGGGCATGGAATTTAGAATAACCGCAGTTGAAGATGGCTTTGGGATGTCTATCATGCTTTGATGTTTTAAGATGAGGGTTTCTGGGATTCTATTACTATTCTCAGCAAGTTATTGACTTCTGTTCTGCACAGAAGAATAAAATCTGGGGTATATCGTATGTGGATTGATGGTAAGTAGTATTGGTAATTGATTACGACCATTAACATGCAGAGGATTTGTGTATGGAACAAGTGGGTGTTGCGCAGCACTAGTCTCCCTTTTCCTTTTCAGATGTTACTTAACATGTGAGAAAATAGGATAAGGCATGCATGATTTGCATTAACGGGAATAAACTATGATGAGCAAGCAGTAGCACTATGATTTTGTATCGTGGGTTTTGATTGCCGGGACTTGTCGCCATCAAAGACTATTGGAACCATATAGAATGAACATAGAAGACGGAGTTCCCAATGTGACCGCGATTTAATGGGCTCGACCTTTATAGCAGCTGAGTGTAGGGTGAAAACGGGCCGGTTCGGTCCGGTTTTAGGGCTAGAACCGGACCGAACCGGATAATTCAGGTTCTGATATGCCAGAACCGGACCCGAACAGGAAAATTCCGGTTCTGGTATGCCAGAATCGAACCGAACTGGAAGTTCCGATTCAGTTCGGTTCGGTTTCCGGGTTTTTAAAATTTTTTAATATTTTTTTTTTTAATATTTATTTGCAATTGGTATTTCGTTGTTTCCAGTACTTGTCTGGCATCAGCTTCGTTTAATTATTTTGGGTATTTCGTTATTTTTTTAATCCTGACTTGATGGGTTTATTGATCAAAATTACAAAATGCATTGAAATAAAATCAATCTGGAACTTTCATCCCATCAGTTTTGATAACCACATATCAATGATGCTCTTATTCAAGAAAATAATTTTGGGACTAGATTTGACATACATTATGCCATTTGAGGGCCAAATTTATGCAGCATAACCAAAAATCTCCCATTTTGTATTGCAAATTCTTGAACAAAATATTTGAAATTAGTAGGAACAGCATTAGTAAATACTTTAAAGAACTCCCACAATTGAGCCACTTAAACAATCCGAAAACAGATTCTTTACGGTGTCCAGAGATCGCTTGAAAACCAGGCTCCCTGTGTAGCTTTGTTGTCCCCGGGATGAAAACCAGCAAACAGTATCAGGCAGATGGTAGGCATCAGTTCCTCGTCCTGCTGACTCGGCTATGTCCTCATTGTACAGGAATCAGTCGGCCAACCCAAGATACCTTCTGCACAAAAATGAAAATTCACTAGAGAACTGTTAACTGTGCATCATGGAAAGCGGGACGTGTAGTTCAATATGGTTTAACAAATTCTTAATCGTGAAAGCTAGGTTCTTGCAAATTCAAACAAAATGGTGCCACTGTGATTCGTCACAACGTGCTCCACGAATATCTGACACTGTTAACAGTAAACATTCTAAGCAGATTATTGCAGCTGCTTTTTCCTCTTTTTTGGTCTCATCATGAATTAAGCAGCAGTGTAAATTAACTCTAAGAAGGAGTTAAAACAAAGTCTAACCATAACTACCAATGTGTTCACTCAAGCTACAAGGAAGGTCTAGTAAAACTGGTGGATTTTTGCCTCCACCTGCTGCCACTAAGAAAGGAAAATCAGTTTCCAATCTTCACAACCAATGTGTTGACTCAAGCATTAGAGGGAAGATCCACTAAAATTGGTGGATTTACCGTTTTGTCGTACTGTACATGTGATAAATCTACATTAAACATTTTTCAAGAGAATGATGCAACAGCTACTAACACTTTCTTACTTAGATTTGCTTGCTTCTTCTTCTTTTTCCATAAAATAGCACACCAGAGACAAGTAAATCACCATCAAAACTAATTTTCATAGTGGCTTACATTGATGGATTCACTGTTGGTGGTCATCGTGGGTTTGTTGTTGTGGTGGCGGAGGAGACGAGGTGACAACCGAGACGACGACGGAGACGAGGGATGACGGAGGCGAGGCGACGACGGAGACAAAGGATGACGAAGAATGAAAACAGCGAGATGAGGTGAGGTGACGGAGGCGAGGTGAGGTGACAATTTTCGACGGAGGTGAGACGACGGCGGAGACTGAGAGGGATGAAAAAAAAGCTAGGTGAGGTGAGACGACGGCGGAGACAGAGGGATGAAGAAGAAGAAGAAGCTAGGTCAAGATTTTGAGTTTGAATGAGAAATGAATGTTAAAAACTAAAAAAAAGGATTTTGAGGGGAAGGGTTCGAACCCCTTTCGAAAGGCAATTAAAATTTTAACCACTGTGACAGAACTAAACATTAATTTTAATACATATATATATAATATATATATGTATAAATTTCAGATTCAAACCATTTACGAGTTTCATATTTAAGAGACCCGAAACGAACCGGACTGAACCGAAAAATTATGGTCCAGATCGATTTGGGTCAAAATTTTCTAGTTCCGGTTCGGTCCGATTTCTTACACCCCTAGCTGAGTGCTGTGCTGACTAGTAGTGAATTAAAATTGGAAGACAGTAAGGGACTTGTAAGAAAAATGAAGTTTAAGATTTGGGGCAAGGCGTTTGCAAAAGAAATCAATTTGCTTTGCTGACCAAATTTGATCTCTACACTTATTATTATGAACGTGCGGTTGACTGGCTCAAAAGGATTTTTTAGGATAATAAGTTTCATGGTCGTCAATTACAATTTTTTTAATAATCCAGTTAAATTTGTGGATACTAATATCATTTGCTACGTATCTATAGTATAGAGTTAATAATTGTGCTATTATATTGCCATTTGGGGGGGGGGGGGGGGGGGGGGGGAACCACCACTTGACTCTAACAAGATAAGAACCAGGAGCTTGATCGAACTGATTTCTTGTTTTACTGCACTAGTAGTATCATATGGGGTACATCTTGAAAGTACATGGATTATATCACAATGATTGTACTCATCTGCTAATCATACCATTGTACAATTCTAAAAATACATCAAGTTTTTCTTGTTTGAACTGCACCTTAAATTCCTCAATCCTAGCTAACAAAATTTAGATGCACCACAATAATATAATGGTTGTGACCCGAAGCCGGTGGCTATCTTTCCATTTTAAGCGGATGCCATTTGAATGCGGAGATGCTGATCCTCTTCTTTCCATAGCAGACACATGCGAACACCTCAGAAAGATTCCACAGCCTCCTCTTGAAGCCTTTTCTTCTTGGCCTCAAGTTTGTTTTGGTTGCCAATGGCATCCGATAGAGCCTGTGGCAGCCAAAACCCAGGCCTCTCAAGGAATCGTGCTCGGTCAAGGACCAGTGGATCTCTTAGAGTAATTTCGACGCCATCATAGCTGAGCAGCTTCAGGGTCGCTTCCCCCTTGAGACCCAGAGAAAGCCAGCCTAAACCGGCGACCGCAATGTCAATGCTATTCACATCCCAGCTTGTTCCAGTCACTTTGATTTCCCTCTCTTCCCATTTGCCTAACTCAGAAGCTCGGTCTTCTCCAACTGGAGGCTGCAAGAAACAGAAACGCATTTGACGTTTGAATGCAAGAAGTCATCTAGCTTAACTTTACCACAAACAATGAACAATACGAACATAATGCACACAGATAAGTGAGAAATGACATCCTCAAGACCCTTAAAAATGGCTTCTTGGATACAAAATTATACACGATAGAGACATTCTTTATTGGTTGATCAGGATCTCCAAAGCATTAAATTTATATGAACAAGAACATTGCTATTACTACTGACCACCTTAGTGTATTCAGAACAATGCGAATCTCTACCCTTACTAAAGAGAAGTAAACGCCAAAAATACCTTCATTTCGACGAATATTTAAGTCCAAGTCATTTTCCTTCTTATCAACAAAAAAATGGTTTACAAAAAGAGACAAAAATAGGGGCTCACCTAAACAGGGAGTACACAGAACAGCAACAAAATAATAACTCTTAACTATATTTAAGGAAAAGTGAAGTAGCGTGGGAAACATACTTACCTGTAACCGGATACCAACATGTTTTTTCAAGAAATCATCAGCATTTTCTATTTTCCCCAAGTGAAGAGAAACATTTGGTGATGCCCACACTGTGACATAAATTGTTTCCACTGAAGCTTGTTGAAGGTCCAATCGCAACAAACCACCAAGATGTATAGCCTGCCCTACCTGCCAATGGTCATTACTTTTAAGGATTGTAGATATATCTATGCTCTAGAAAATACAATAAGAGCATCCATAAAAAAAGAAGAAGCCATAAAACTACAGCAGATAAGAAATTTGTTTCCACTTCTTCGTACTCATTCTTTCACATCACAAATATTAATAGTTGTATACCATGCACGTTGTAATCTACGATGCTGTGAATTCAATTAACCTTTTGACTGTCAATGCCTAGGTATTGATCATACAGTAACTCCATTATGAGAGTAACGTTTACGCTCTATGCAAAATTTCTGATTTTAGATTGGAAGAGAGCAAATAAATCTGTTTAGTGAATCAGAACCTTCAGTCAATAGTTCCTTCTAGCCCATAGTTTATATGCATATCTTACATGAGTTCATGCATACGTACAAGTACATCTTCTATACAAAACTGATCCTAGAATGAATGGCTTTCACATACTAAAACATTTCGTTTCCTTGATGGGATTGTTTTCAACCTCTTGTTATTCCAAAATGCAAAGTAAAATCAAAACTAAATCACTGCAGTCAAAAAATCCCTCTACATA
Organism: Viola odorata; assembly: GCA_963691705.1. NCBI lineage: Eukaryota > Viridiplantae > Streptophyta > Magnoliopsida > Malpighiales > Violaceae > Viola > Viola odorata. Next base: position 41,488,123 of record OY829544.1, read on the forward strand.
TCAATTTCAGTCTCACCACGGAAACTATGCCATTCTCTCCTTTCACACGTCATTCCTCACTTCTATATGATTCCATTTCAAATTTTCATCATTGATTAGATAAAAGACAGCAAGACTAGAATTCAATACAATCATCAGAGTTTGTAACTCTAACTCAATAGAAAAAATGTGTGCGAGTGCGGATGTGTGTCTGAAAAGAGATTTAATATATGGAGAGTGCTGGTGCTAAGCATGACATGAGAATGTACCTTCACCCTATACGTTCGAGGTCGTAGCTCTTTCCGTATTTCAACCATCTTCTGCTCATCCCTATTCAATCTCATGGACATGAGATAGGGATGTAGAAGCCCTGGAGTATCATACATCTTAGCCTTAGCTGGCAGAATTCCACCAATTCTTAAAATCCCAAGGGTTGTCCCAGGAACCGGGGCCTCCGTAAGCTTTGTAACTTTGGCTCCTCCTTTCTTTGACAATGCATTGATTAGAGTAGACTTGCCTGCATTTTGAGCCCCAATAACCCAAACATTTCCTCGTGGACCAGCCAATTCCTTTACGAATGACAACAAATTCCTAACACCCAAATCTTTCCGAGAACTAACCAAATAAACCCCACTTAGCTTAGGTGCCCCTCCTGCCCTAGCACGCTGCCTAACCCATCTATCTAATCTAGTAGGTGAAATTTGTGACGGGAGGAGATCAACCTTTGTAGCCACAAGAACAAGCTTAGGCAACCTTTTCCTAGCCTTGGGGTCATTCTTGGCTACTTCCAATGCTTTGAAGAGGGATTTCACTGCTTGTTTAGGAAATGAGCCATCAAAATCAACACAATCAACGACCATGACAACAACAGTGGAGTTAGCGTTACCACTAACCTTTGTCAACCTAGTTGCGATCAACCTATCAAAATCAAAATCAGGTATCAAATTTTCAGCTGTTTGGTCTTTAACCTGCCCGTAATTCCTTAGAGAATGACACCGAGCACACACAGTAACCTCATCCTTTTCCTTTCTGGCCTCCCTAGCTTTCCTTTTCCTCTCAGCCTTAGACACCTTCCTCTCCTCCTTTCTCCTCAGTTCTTTTTTAACAATCTCCTCTGTAATGTTACCATACCCTATGCCAGCAGGAGTAAAACCATTCAGGTTTAGGTCATCCTTTTCATCATCTAGAATTGCTTCAAATTCATCAGAATCTGAATCAAGCTCGTCCCACTTGGTAAATTTACCTTCTTTCCCATCACTTACCTCAATGCCATCCTTAAACTCTTCTTCACCCACGTCAAGTCCACCCTCAAACCCTAGAAATTCATCCTCAGTAACATCCTTCTCCTCCTCCTCCTCCTCCTCCTCCTCCTCCTCCTCCTCATCATCATCATCATCATCACCATCATCATCATCTACCATCTCAACTCCTGCAATCTTAACTTGTCTATTCTGATAATACCCAGGAAGGTTTGGGTCATTATCTTGCATAAAGACCCCACAACCAGGACAAATATGCCCATAACTCTCATCCTCATCTCTTCCCTCACTCAAAACTAAGCCTGTACCACTTCTCTTTTTATGAACAACTTTACCACCTCCTCCTTGCTTTGTTTCGGTACTTGTTTGGTTCTTAACTACTAAACAAGCAAAATAACATCTCTTTCTATGTTTGCTCAAGCCTGAATGCAAAAGCAATGATTTTTAAAAGTGGGTCTAAGGTGTAAGCAACGAACTAAGTAGAAGATTACAAGGAAAAGTGAAAGGAGAGTGAAGTTTACCTTTAAAAATTCTACATGGGTTTACTGATAATTGTTGTACACCACCATTGTTATCGCTGAGCAGCCTCGAGCTTAGCGTAGTTGCAGCAGCAGCAGCAGCAGCAGCCGTTGATAATAAAACTGCCATTTTATTTTTCCAGTGAGGGAGTCGAGCGTGTGACAACCAAAATTATCACCATCAGAAACCTCAACCCCACACCAAATCAATGTGTTCGAACGACAGGAGTCTCGCATGAGAAACTACATGTCGTTTTACGACTGTCCAATATAGTCATGTTATGTTTACTTCGATTTTTAGTCTTCCAAAACCTTTTATTAAAGTTTTCATATTTTCAATCCCTTGCAGCTAATTCCAGCTAATTGCGGAAAAATTATATAGTAAATTCGATATTTAAATTAGTGTGTACCTAAATTAATAAGGTAGTTATATGTGTACGAATTTTTTTGGGGTTTATCTTATCATTATTTAAGTTTATGGTATTTTTAAAATTTAAAATCGCATAATCTGCAATCATCAACTCTAACATGTAATTTTTTTATTAGCTAATATAAATAGATGAACGGAGTGACATAACAAAACTGAGAGTTTCAGAACTTAAACTCAATTTAGAGATCAAGATAGTTTTTTTTTTACCGCCAATTTAAGTCGGTAAGCTATAATTCGAACACCATTTCTATTAATGATAAAATACTAACTACATAGTCGATGGATGACTTAGATGTGGACCCAGAACAAATTTTTGTTCCAATAGGAAACTGTAAAATTTTCACAATGCTAATTGCTATTTATTTCATAATATTGTGTAAAACCTAAAGGCGAAACTAATTGATTTTTTAGTACTTAAATAGCTTATTTTGCACATACACCCGTGGAATTTATTTAAAAATATTAAAATATAATATTTATGTAAAAAAAAAAATTCGAACAAAATTTTAGTATAATATAAAAGTTTTAATAATGTCTACAAAAATAAGGTTACTATAAATTTGTACTATAGTGGTTAACCTAAATTGCAGCTAATATATTAGTATTGTTACTGATATTCTAATGTAGGTATTGATAGGAAAAAAACTTATATTAATTTTTAAATAATTAATTTTAATCTCTTAAAATTAAAATAATTTTAACTCAATTAAGTGAATTACTTTTATAAATTAAAATTTAAATGTTTTACTAATATTTTTATTTCCAATTCTCCAAATACTGTATATAATTATATAATTATTTAAAAACAACCACTAATGATTCAAACTCAATAAAAAAGTTAAATTTAATATTTAATTAAAAATATGATTTAAGTAAATGTACAAACTATTTTTCTTCATGTTTATCTATGGAAAAAAATACATAATTAGGTAAGGTAAAATAATTTCTTATCATTACAATTTTTACAAAATCAAACTTAAGTAATTTAATATTTATATATATATTGTTTAAGAATAATACTGTTTAAAAATGATTTCAAAGTTTTCTTTTTCTTTTTATTGGTAAATATTTTATTGAGGCAAGATAATTTTTTATTTATTTTACATATTTATTTATAGATTTTTTATTTTTAGCTAAAAAAGATTACCACTTCGCACTTTTTTTGCTTATTTTTCTCTTTCATATTTTTTTCCTAATTCTTATTCTAACAATGCTAATACATGAAATAAAAAATAACAACAACAACCACAACTATAATAATAACTTAAAAAATAGTCTAAAAAGAATTGTGATTATAATTAAATAAAAAGGAGAATTTCCTTTATTTTATTATTCTTGTTGTAATAATATCATATTTTGTTATCTTATGAAAGAAAAAAATATTCTTTCTTATTTTGTTGAATTAGAATAATAGTAGTAGTAATAATAATTATTAGTCATTAAACTATTATTAGTATTATAAATAAATAGACTATTAAATTTTTATTAGATTAGGATGATAATAACGTTAGGATACTTAGATATCTCATTTAATCCATAACTTTTGGTTTTTTGTTTTTGCTATAACTTTTGGCTTTTTTTTTCTATAACTTTCGGCTTAAAACATGATTTCTTATTTAATTTTCTTAATTATATCAACTTTATCAATACTCGTCATCCGCATTAAGAATTAATGAGGGAGATCTTTTATATACTTTTACAGCAGTCTATTAGGTTACACCAATTTACTCTCATCCATTTGTTATTAATTTTTAAATATAAAAATTTAATAAATTACTCAGTTGGGTAATATATTATTGAAAAACTAGTTTATCTTTAAGGTTTGAAGGACTTTAAATTTATGATACATATTTATTTAATTATTTTAGGTATAATGATAGCTTATAAATTAGTAATTACGTATTAATAAATTTATTTTATTGTTGTTTTTTTATATATGACTCATGCATATTGAGTTGCATCTTTTTCGTAGACAGAGCTAAGATTCCAACCTGTGTCATTTAATTTTAATTTTTAAATTTAATTATTCAAAAAGTTACTCATTGTAACGATATCTTATCGCAAAGTTAATTTAACTTTAACATTCTGACGGCCTTGAGTTTAGAATAAATATTTATTTAATATATTTTATGTACCTATCGCATGTTATTTTGATGATGTAGGTTATGTGTTCGATTCATGAGATTATAATGATAACTAATAATATAACCATTTTTTATAAAAAAAATTATTAATTTACCTAGCACATGTTTTAGGTAAACTACGTAATTTTTTTATAGTTTCTAAAATCTTTCACTTCGGACACTATAATTTTAAGACATGCATTATAGAACCTATAATATCCTAATTTTTTTAATATAAATATTGTTGATACCCGAATTTTGACGCCATTTTTATTTAATTTTAGCATTTCCGTTATTTAGTTAATTTACGGTCATTTTCAGTTGATTTAATGTCGCTAGTATTTTTAGGTGTTTCGTTGCATTTTTGCATCATCGTCAGCATCGTCAGCCTTCGAAATCGCATTTTTAATTTTTCGGCATGTATTTTCATTATTATTATCATTAATACTTTTAGCCTTAAAAATCACATTTTTAATTATCCGGCAGTCGTTTGCTAATTTTTTCTTCGTTTTAGGTCATCACATGAATTTTAGGATTTTTTATATTTTAGCGCATTTTTTAGTATTTTTATTATTTTATTATTATTTTTATTCGAGCTTTTATTGGACCCGAGTAAGTCCGCTCGAACAATAATTTGACTTTAAAATGTTTTCCATCAACTAGTTGCTAGATTTTTTTCTGCTCGCAATGGTCTACAGCGTTTTGCGCAATTTTCGGTGTAACGCTTTATTTTTTCCGTTCCCGCGTTCCGCGTCTTTGAACGAGGAAATAAACGCGTTAAACGGAAAATTTTCATGATTCACTGTAGACGGCTAAAACTGTCATATTTTTCTCTACGCGCCAGTACCTTCGGCTCAAAAAGTCAGTACGTTTGCCCGCGAGTCTCGGCTCGAGGCCATTTAAATGAGACTTAATGGCCTTTGATCTCAACCGTTGATCTGGTCAACCAAGGAAAGTCAACCAGATCAACCGTTGACAATTTAATGTGCATAATGCACATGCACAGTGGCGATCAGCACGCAGCGGAGCAGCCCACGCCCAAGCCAACTGCTCCCGTAGCTCCTGTCCCTCCGCCATCATCACGGCTAGCCTCGTAGCCTTGCCACCTCGACGTCCGGCCACCACGCGCAGCCCCCTCGGCCAAACGCCACGCGTTTGCGGCCTATAAAACCCACCCTATTCCTTCGCGCAAAGGGGGCAGAGATTTTGCAAGAAAACAACACACTCCCTCTCCATTTTTCCTAGCCAATTCACATACACTTGGACCACATTCCGCACCCTCAAGCCCACTCCTCGCCGTCGTTCGCCGGAGAAGCACCACGGTGAGCATTTAACTCTCGTTTTTTTATTTTTTCGTTTAACACTTAGTTAATTAGTTGAGCCTTAAAACTTGCTGCAAACACTTGGTTTTCAGCTTAATTTCATCATGCGAACAGTAGTTTAAATTGTTGTGGCTTAGATTAATTGTTTCGTCAATTAATGTAAATATACATCTCCTCGTTTCCTTTGAATATCCCCCTGTTTTTGCCTTCGTTTCCTTGCTGTGACTGCACGGCTGCATTGAGGGAAGGGAGACGAGCATTTTGGGCCAAGAACCAGGCGAATCCGTCGCCTGGTTCGCCACCTCCGTCGCCGGCAGTGGCTCCGGCGACGTGAGGAAGAAGATGAATCACGGGCCGCATGGCCCTTCGGGCAAGGAAAGGAAGAAAGGTGATGGGCTCGGCCCATCACCATTTAAATGAACTTCCTTGGGCCAGGAACTGTTCCTGGCCCATTTCTTCCAAATTTTAAGTAGGGACCAACCCATTTGCATTTTTTTCGAGCCTTCGATTCGTCATTTTTTTACGCAAAATGCTCACATGCTTCGTATGATTATTATTTGTGATATGCGCTTTTGATTTTATTTTATACATGAATTGTTTAAATCACTTTTTTCGTAAAATATTTCGTAGGCTTTTTATTTTATCAAGTTGTTTATTGAATTGTTTATATGTGAATTGCTCATTCTTTATCATAATATTTATTGTCATGTTATCTAACCTCAGTCATTCATATCTAACTGTTTAAATTCAGTCCTTTAAAATACCGCCTATATGGTCGGTCGCTTTCTAATTTTCGTAACTATTCAACTGCTTTAATTTTTCGCAAAACTGCTGGAAATCCTTCCGCAAATTATCAACTGTTTAATTTTCCGCACTTTAAATTTCAGCAATTTACTTTCAGCAATTTAAATTCAATACCGCCTACATGGTCGGTCGCACTTATCAACTGTTTAATTTTCCGCACTTTAAATTCCAGCAATTTACTTTCGGCAATTTAAATTCAATACCGCCTACATGGTCGGTCGCACTTATCAACTGTTTAATTTTCCGCACTTTAAATTCCAGCAATTTACTTTCGGCAATTTAAATTCAATACCGCCTACATGGTCGGTCGCACTTATCAACTGTTTAATTTTCCGCACTTTAAATTCCAGCAATTTACTTTCAGCAATTTAAATTCAATACCGCCTACATGGTCGGTCGCATTTTAATTTTCGTAAACATTCAACTGCTTTAATTTTTCGCACACTGCTGGAAATCCTTCCGCAAATTATCAACTGTTTACTTTTCCGCACTTTAAATTTCAGCAATTTACTTTCAGCAATTTAAATTCAATACCGCCTACATGGTCGGTCGCAACATTAACTGCTTTTATTTTCTGTAAATATCAACTGCTTTAATTTTTCGCAAAACTGCTGGAAATTCTTCCGCAATATCAATTGTTTTATTTTCCGCAATATCAATTGTTTTATTTTTCGCAAATATCAACTGTTTACTTTCTGCAAATTATCCAACTGTTTTAAATCCCCTGTGAATCGTCAACTACATTCAATTTTCTGGCAATCAAAACAACCCTTTTAATTCTCGCATGCGTAAAATCCATCATTTTTCGCATGCAAATCACTAGCAATAAATTCTCACATGCGTAAAATCCATCATTTTTCGCATGCAATCAACTAGCATTTAAATTCTCACATGCTTAAAATTCATCATTTTTCGCATGCAAATCACTAGCATTTAAATTCTCACATGCTTAAAATTCATCATTTTTCGCATGCAAATCACTAGCATTTAAATTCTCACATGCGTAAAATCCATCATTTTTCGCATGCAATCAACTAGCATTTAAATTCTCACATGCTTAAAATTCATCATTTTTCGCATGCAAATCACTAGCATTTAAATTCTCACATGCGTAAAATCTATCATTTCTCGCATGCAATCAACTAGCATTTAAATTCTCACATACGAAAAATCCATCATTTTTCGTATGCAATCACCTAGCGATAAATTCTCGTATGCTTAAAATCAATCATTTTTCGCATACAACTAAACTCAGCATCTCATTTCGTATGCGTGAAATCCATCATTTCTCGTATACAATCAACTGTCATTTAAATTCTTGCATTCATAAATTGCTTATTTATTTCTCGAGCTATCGCTAACACTCTCATTTTGCAGGTTTTAGTTTCAAGCTTCGCTCGAAAGTACGCCTTTCGATTCCTTTTTATTTATTCGATGCTTTCTGCAAATATCCATCGTATGCATGATATATAGAACTGCTAGAACTAAAATCAACCCACATGCACAACGTGTTTAAAGACTTTCTTAAAATGCCGCGTTCATGTGATTTTACTTCTCGCTTATATTGACTGCATGTACATGGGGACTTTCGATCCCACAGCAAACTATCGTTTTAAATCCATCATTTAAAATGGTACTCTGTTAGCAATCCATGTTAGCATCACGTAGTAATTAGTCTAATCATGCATGGCCCGATGATGAAAAAAGAGGGCGCTCATTCAGTCTTACGGAAAATTCAGTCCCCTCACGTTACGATCAGGAATAATCAATCGGTCTTGATAAACGGTAACCCCGTCAGATAGACGTTTTAATTATTCCTGAACGATTACGATCATAAATAAGACTAAAGTGACGATTCCTCTGAGGGGCCCCTTTTTCAAAACGCATTTCTCAAACACCTTTTTAAACACCTCTCTCATCAACCGGTAACCGTTTTCGGATGTGTCTCGGGTGCCTAACACCTTCCCGAGACCATAATACGACCCCGAACCTTTGTCTGGGGTCCAGACCCCTTTTTTGTGCCTTTAGTTTTTTACTTATTATATTTCCTATGCCATGACGATTAGGGTTCCCTAAGCCTAGCAACCAAATTAGGGTGGCGACTTCATTGCATGCTGCGAGGCGTCCATCTACGCTGAGCATTGTAAGGTCCCGAATTTCGTTGCACACTCGTGAATTAGCATTCCTCTGTTAATTTTCGTGGGGCGCGACAGTTTGGCGACTTCACTGGGGAAGGATAGGGTCGGAGCCGGTTTTTTTTAGAGAGGTGTTGTATTTGTTTATTTATTTGCTTTGATCAATTGCTGGTCTGTTTATTTATTTGCTTTATCAATTGTCATATGCATTTCATGGCGCCCTACACCCAGGGGACAATTACCAAATTAGGAGGGTAGTAGTGACTCCCTAGGACACATGTCCTGGGTAGTGTTCACCAATCCCAACTCGGATGAACCCCTAAAGCCAGTCGAAAGGTTATACGATTTCGCAAGGAATCGGGCGACTGGACGACACTTTAGGGACCTTTTCATGGTATCATCCGGGAACCATTCAAGCCAGTTAGAAATGTCGGAATCAGAGCCCCAGCACGTGCATCATGATTATAACTGTTTTTCGTGGCTCTATTTGTCTTGATGGCATTTTGACCTGATTTTTCCTGTTATACAAACTGCGGTTTTCTCACACCATTTACTTAGCACTTGAATTTTACTTTCGTCCCCAACAGGACCCATTTTTCTCATTCGCTATGACTGCACCTACGCTACTTTCATTTGATATTTTCGGGGGACGAAGCTTCCATGATCAAGCTGCCCGAGGAGATCTGTTAGAACAGGGATTCGCCCCTGACATCACCACTAAGATTAAGGTAGAAGTCGTGGACTCCGACTTAACTAGGATTCGGATGTTACGAAACGAGCTGACTGAAGACGAGGAGACCCAGTTTGAGGGTAGTTATGGCAAGCTACTGACCTTAGTGGACGTGAAAACTGATTGGGGTTGCATCTGGGCAGCCCTGAAGTTTTGGGACCCCTACTATCGTTGTTTCTCTTTCGACAAAGAAGTGGATTTGACTCCCACGCTAGAGGAGTACTCAGCTGTGATGTGCTTCACATCCCCCATTTCGGCCATATACCAGAACGTCCGACTCGGCTCTGCGAGTGTAAAAATAAGGCTCGACAAGCTATTAGGAATCACTACTCGTGTCAGAGAGGGTGACTACTTCTGGTGCTGGTCAGATATCGAGGCACGATTTAAGCTGTCCAGTGGAGTGAAGCGCTTAAGGATTCTGGCCTTCGCCATCGTAGGATTCGTCCTTTTTCCAAGGATGAGGAACGCCATCGACTTTTCAGCAGCCAACATCTTTTACGAGATGGAGGTTAATTCCATTAATCCTACGACAGCCATCTTGGCTGAGACCTTTCGTTCCTTGGACTCCTGTCGGAAAAAGGGAAAAGGGAGACTTACCTGCTGCGCCCAGTTGCTGACAGTATGGTTGGTCAGCCACTTCAAACAGATTCCTGATCAGACCATTTTCTTCGAAAGCTACATAAGGTCGTGCCCTCTACTCAGAGTTATCAATGCAATAACCACGGATAGATGGGAAATGGAAAACAAGGATGTCTGGACTGACCGATTCATAAACCTCTCCGAAGAGGATTTCAGTTGGCATGCCAAGTGGCTGTGAACCTCTGATCCCATCGTCTGCTGTGGACCCCTACCTTGGGTTCCTTTGATCGGAGCATGGGGGTGTGTTCACTATTGCCCTGCCCTCGTACTCAGGCAGTTTTGCATCACACAGATCATTCCAGTAACATTCGGCATGACAAAATCAGATCTACCCCACACTGGAGAAAATCAGAACATTCAGTTGTACGCCCAAGACTGGGCCCACCCTTTTTGTCTCAAAGGACGCGTTGCCCCTGCGGCAACCATACCCCAATACCCACAGTGGAGGATGAGGCGAGTCAACGGCAACGTCTTACCTCGCCTAGAAAATCAGAAGCCGATAGAAGAGGAAGGGAAATCTCAGGTGAGTGGAGGAATGGATGCCATGGCTTACGCTCAAGTGGTAGAACAGATGCGAGCAGCGCAGGAAGAGCGAGATCTGATGACAGAGGAAAGGGATATCGCCGAAGCACGTCAATATGGCCTGGAAGTCCAGATGAATGAACTGGACAGGCATCACAAGGATTTCGTCCGGGTACAAGCAATAAAACAGAAGGTGGCCCTCAGGGACTTTAAGGAACGTTTGAGCAGCGAAACCCGCAAGAGAGAAGCATCAAGTGCCATAATTGAAGACAGGGATTCGACGATAAGGGTTTTGACTACTCGCGCAGACTTGGGAGATAGGAAGAACCAGGCACTGCAAAGCCGAATCACCGCTTTAGAGGCCGAGATAGAAATGCAAAAAGGGGAGATGGCTTCAATGGAATATCTTTGGCGTGAGCAAGAGAATTCTGATCCCCAGGATTGACGTCTTCATAGGAAGGCTCAAATATCGGCAACCCCTTTTCCTTTTCTCATGTAACTAGGATCCCTGATTTCATCTATTCTAGCCATTTTTGATGAAATTTAGGTAGTTGGCAAGTTTACCATATTTTGTAAACACTTTTAATAAAGTCGTACTCTTTCGGATATTTGTTAAAAATGCCTCCACTTTCCATATCAATTGTCCAAAACGAAAAGAGAAAATCCCTCCGGGATAAACACCAGCGTCTTACCGAAATCTTACCAAGTATTCGAAATACTCGAGCATTGCTTGCTCATAAGCCATGTCTTCGCGAGACTCCCAGTTCATGATATCAGTCATCACCCCTCCCTTTGGATGAGTTCATCAGGCATCAGGCCTTACGTCAGTTGAAAGCATAGTATAAAAGAGATCTTCCCAGCATGGTGGCTTTGGTGGCCTCTGCTGATTTGGGTTTCGTAGATAAACATCTCAGATTGCTTCATGTCGTTGGAATGAATAGAGGCTTCCTTCGCATATCATCCACAACCTAGGATATCACGCCTCTCCGACCGCCCTGAAAATATCAAGTGAAAGTGTGGCCAGAAAAGCGAATGAGCAAATGTGGAGACCTCGGGATTGCACATCACCTGCGTATGACTTGTACTCACATTTTTGTGCTTTTTTTTTTCTTTTCAGGTTCACAATAGCTCCGCGGAAGCAAGCTACTCCGCACAGGCTCCCTTTAACTAGACTTCAAAAGCGAAAAATGACTGAACAAACTAAGACCGATGAAGCACTAATGGCTAGAATAGCCGAGTTAGAGGAGCAAGTTAGGATCAGTACAGAAAGGGCCGCTAGGGCCGAAAAGGAAAGAGATGAAGCTGTCACCGAAGTGCCACCAGGTTTTGATCTCCCTCAAACAAACGGACCTTCCTCTTCGCTCGCCGTCGCGGGACCTTCTGTACTCCCGCCACTTTCTGGCCCCGTGGGCCATTGGAGATGGGTTAGTCCCTTCACTGTACCCACCGCTGCAAATTCACCAGTTAAAACAGGTGAAGAGATCTCCCCTTCACTTCAGCACCTTTCAACCAATCCTACAGTTGCAACAAGTACAACCAGACAATATTCCTACCCATCTCAGGGTCATTCTACCCGAGTTGCGATTTTTGGACCACCAGAAACTAAGCTTCCGGGAAGCGATCTGACACAACCACAATCCTCTCTTGAATATTCACCGACCATAGGTCTTGGCACCCTTAGTGCGAAAGGGGCCGGTATTGGTCGATTGAGTCCCCCAGAGGAAAAGCTAAGGGCTATTGAGAGATATGACCCTAGGGATCCCGCCGATGAAAGCATAATGTTAGGAATCACGACACCTCGGAAATTCAAGAGGCCACAATCTGAGAGGTGCCCGGGGATTGAACGCCCCAAAACTCGCCTCAAAATCCACCACAACGAAATATCTGAATGGTACAAGCTCGATGCAGAAACCACACCTAACCGTTCTGATTTGCGAAATCTAGAGAAAAGGGCTGAGGGATCAGTAAAAACTTATGCTCAGAAACGAAAAGAACTAGCCGCGAGGATTTCTTTTCCCTCGCATGACAGGCAACCTTTCCCATCACCCCCAACACAAATACCGCGACTTACACAACGTAGACCATATAACCCACCAAAAAAACCAAGAAATCAAAATAACCGTTGGGATCAAGGGTCACTGCCACCGCTTCCCATTCCTTTAGGAGAGATCTACGAGCGCCTTTTGGAAGCTAAACAAATTGCACCCACCCCAACCCGACCTTTACAGCCTCCTTATCCAAGTTGGTACGATCCCGATGCTAGATGCAAATTCCATGCTGAAGCCCTTGGTCACACCATAAAAGACTGCCGCACCTTTAAGAGAAAGGTTTACCGTTTGATCAGACGTGGATGGATCTCTTTTGAGGATTTAACCGAAAGACCTGCACAACCTAAGCCCTCCATCCCACCCAGGGAGCCGAATCGAAAACCGGTACCACCACTCCCCCTCCCCGCAGGGGAAATATACAAACATCTCATCACAACTGGACAGATCGTGCCAATCCCAGCTCGACTTCAGCAATCTCCAAGCCTAAGTTGGTACAATCCCAACATTGTGTGCGAATATCACGCCAGGGCGTCGGGCCATACGCTGGACAATTGCCTTGCCTTTAAAATGAAGGTAAATCAGCTAATCAAAAGTGGAGGGGTCTCCTTCGAGGGCTTGGCCAAAGGACCTGACACGGCTATCGACCCTCTCCCAAACCATGCCGCAGGTGGTGAAGATATGAATGCTATTTCGATGGAAACGGTTGGGAAGAACACTTGTAAGTTAGAGACAGTTGACACCGTCAGTAACGGTCCTCCCACCTCTTGTTCCCACAAATATATGTCTCAAGTTGGGCCAGTAACAAGTGAATTTGCTGATATTGGGGGCATGACATGGAAGACAGAATGTATCCCTACATCGGAGCCACATTCTCCCTCACAGTCGAAATCGTCAATATGAATCATACCGTGGTCAGTATAGCTTCAGATTCCTGTATTGATGCTCTGGGAGAAGAAGAATCGTTGCCTGGTTCAGTCATTTTCGTAAAGAAGTCAGGGGAGTCTGCGTGCAGCTGGACCATCACCATGCTTCCGGATGTTTCTCCGAAATTACTCCTTTTGAAAATATATTTTGCACATTTTCTCACGAAAACATTTTGGTAGGAACTCATGTTCCCCTTTTGTAAAAAAATCAAATATGTATGCAATTTTCATTTCACGCATCTATTTTTTTCGCACTTTTAATGTCAGGATGAATGTTAGTTCGGATTGTCTTGATAAAACCTATGTCTTTACTGGCGAAGAAATCATCACCACCGAAGATAAGGTCGAAATCTCCGACGAACTGACCCATTTACTAGAAAGTTCAGAAAAGGAAATAACCCCTCATCAGGAGGAATTAGACGAAGTAAACTTGGGGGCAAGCAACGAGAATCAGAAGCTGGTTAAGATCGGAACTACCATAGACACAATTCAGAGAGAGAGGTTGATTTCTCTCCTCAAAGACTACTCCGATGTATTCGCATGGTCATACGCCGACATGCCAGGTCTTGATCCCGGGATAGTCAAGCATCGCATCCCATTGAAACCTGAGTTTAAACCTGTCAAACAAAAGCTTGAAGAAAATCATCCAAAAATGGTGATCACTCACAAAGACTGGTATGACATACTTCCCTTCGCGCTGCATGCTTACCGGATAGCAACCCGTACATCTACAGGGGCAACTCTCTACTCATTAGTTTACGGCATGGAAGCCATAATTCCCCTCGAAGTAGAAATCCCTTCTCTCAGAATCCTGGCAGAGTCTAAAGTAGGAGAGTCAGATTGGGCAAGAGTGAGGTACGAGCAGCCGAACCTCCTTCCTGAAAAGCGTTTGGCTGCTATCTGCCATGCACAATTATATCAGCAAAGAATGACCGACGCTTATAACAAGAAAGTGCGACCTCGCGAGTTCAGGACCGGGGATTTAGTGATGAAGAAGATTCTCCCTCATCAGGAGGCTAGTCAAGGAAAGTGGGCCCCGAGGTACGAGGGCCCGTGTCTGGTCAAGAGTGCATTCTCAGGGGGTGCCCTAGTGCTAACCAACATGGACGGAGACGATCTCCCAAGGCCGGTAAATGCCGATGCCGTTAAGATGTACTTCGCCTGAAGCGTCGCGAACTGAGCATTCGGCCAGACCAAGGACATAGGGTTTTATCATGACAATCTAGCACAAACATTTGTCTTGAAATTAATAAAACAAGTTTTTCAGGAGATACGTATTGTTTTAAAATTTTGTTTAAACTTGTGAGATGACAAAAGGAGGCATGGCATAGATGGCTCCCCAGGAGTAGCTTGAGACGTAAGACGCGTCACTTAGACTAACGCCACTAATCAATTTTAAGTTTTGCAGGGACGTAAGGTCTCAAACCTCATCGGGTCATCATAAGAGGACCAAGGAGCTCCCGCCCGTAGCAGCTCTTGAATTGCCGCAGCAGGCCACCTTCAAGAGCGAATCAGGAAAGATTTTAAGACAAACCATCACCATCTAAAATGAACTTTCTTTTCCTCGCAGTGCTACCAACACAACCGGCATCGCAAACGGCCCATCTCCAAGGACTGAATGCTGGACCAAAGTCACAAAGCCCATCCAACGCCGACTGAGCTGTCGGAACACTAGCAACATTGGCTCCCATCTCTGTCACCAATTCAGAGGAGCCCATCACCAAAACGCCAGTGTCGCCCAGCGCACCTTCGTAAGCAGAACTACCAGAAAAGAAGCGCGATGAAAAGCCTATCCCCCCTAGGATCACAATCAACATACATGATGCGGTCTTGTTCAAGAAGCTCCTCAACAGAATCAGCACGAGGAAGACCAATCCTCTAATTTGTGGGCCGCCAGCGGCTGACTGACGATATCACCCGAGCAAAGATAAGAGCTGTGATCAAGCCTCAGGAGCAAAGCCATCATCAACAACACATCCGACACAAGTCACACCGCAATGACCCACGGATAGCCCGACCAAAAGGGAGAGCTTAAAAACTTATCAATCACATTACTTTTGCCAAACATCATCTTGCATTTACTCCTCATTTGTCATCACCTTGCCTGTTTCAGGAACCGGGTTACCCCCATTCATTGCCTGCATAAGAACGGTAAGCATACGCCCTTGTAGCCCCGCTGCACATTTTGGGAACAGAGGGTCTTCCCCTTTATCCCCAAGCAATCAAGAAGCCAATCAACATAGGTCCGGCAATGACCGGTAAGCAAAGTGAACCAGCTGCAGATCTCGTCCTCACTCCGACTTGGATCGGCGGTCCCCGCGAAGCAGCTGAAAAAGAAACCAATCAAAGCAAAGTGTCCCGGAGCTGGGACCACATCATAGGGACACAAATCAGCTCATTGTCATCCTCATAAAGCTTGTGGAAGACGCTCTTGTAGCCCCGCTGCACATCTCAGGGGAGTCTATCTTTCTTTCCCCTATTTAGTTTTATTTTCATTCCGGCTCGCTTTATTAGCTTTAATTCGAGTACGATCGTCTGGCCCACTGGGGGCAACCTTAGGTCGTCGTTAGACTCTTGCAAATAAGCCGTCCCCCATAGAGGTGTCAATTCGGGTCTGCGGACCCGGACCCGGCCCGGACCCGTCAGACCCGAAAAATACGGGTCGGGACCAGACCCGGTCCCGTGAAAAAACGGGACCAATTTCTGGTCCCGGTCCCGGCCCGCCTAAATCGTCCGGGTCCGGGACTAGACCCGGACCCGACTTTTTTTTTAATTCTTTTTGTTTCTTTGGCTCAAGACCAAGTCAACACTCTCTTTCTTACCCCTTTTTCTTCTTTCCTTGCTTTTCTACGTTTTCTTCTTTCCAGAACAAGAAAAACCTTTCCTTTTCTTCCCTTTAGCCTCTGCTTTCCTTTCTTTTCTCCTATGGGCAAACTCAGCCGGATCCAAATCGATCTCATCTCCTTTATTTTCTTGGTTGTTTCGGCTATGTGGTGTGGTTGTCGGGTTTGGCGGTGGCGATGGGTTGTCTGGTTTGGGCAGATGGCGGTGATGGGTTTGGGTTGGGCAGAGGTGAGGCGATGGTGGTGATGGGTTTGGGTTGGGCAGAGGTGGGGCGATGGTGGTAATGGGTTTGGGCAGAGGTGAGGATATGGTGGTGATGGGTTTGGGCAGAGGTGAGGCGATGATGGATCAGTTGTGTGGCTTTGGGTAGATGTGAGACGATGGTGGTGATGAGGTGGTTCGGCAGTGGGTATGAGGGTGATGGATTTGGATCGGGTGTGGATCGAGTGATTTGGTAGTGTGGGTGAGGCGGTGACGGGTTTGATGGTTGAGATGGTGGTGATGGGCGATTGATGGAGGAGTGTTGGCGGGTCCGGGGCCAGACCCGGATAGACCCGGTCCCGGCCCCGTGGACCCGGAAATTTCCGGGCCGGGACCAGACCCGGTCCCGTGAAAAAACGGGACCAAAAATTGGACCCGGACCCGGCCCGAATTGTCGGGACCGGGCCGGGTCCACGGGTCTTGGACCCGTTTTGACACCTCTAGTCCCCCATATCTAGCAATCAACCGTCTAGCAATCAAACATCCAGCAATCAAACATCCAGCAATCCAACGTCTAGCAATCGAACCCAGCAGTCAAACCATCAATCAGTCAAAATCAAAAATCAATCCAAATCCCTTTTTAGCCCAGCTAAAACAAAAAAGCATACTACTCTCATAAGCATTTTCACGCATTGCATAGGCCGAGAATTTTCAATCCCATTTTTAAAAAAAAAAAAAAACATCCATCTAAGTTGCATGCCATGCATGATATGACTTGTTTGCCCTTATACCCGCGGTTTGCTCCGACGTAAGCAGTCACAAACAAATCCCGGTAAGCATTTTTGAGCCATCGCGGCGTATCCTTCATGAGTGTAAGGGCCTGACTAGATACTAGTTGAGTTCGCATAATATCCAGGGTACATGCGCAATTAGACATGGGATAGCTATAAAATGACATGGGACTTTTACGATTTTCTCCACTCTTTTCGTTTCTTCCCTCTTTACACCATAAATGTCATCACTCCCCCAAACCTTCGCTATCACTCATACCCCGGGAGCCAAAGAGCAGTTTCAGCTAAAATTGCCAGCCGGAAGTAAAAGCACGCCAAGTTCGAGTTCACGACAAAGGAGACGAAAAAGGTCACCAGGAGATCGCTAAGGACTATCACCGAAGAAGCAGCAACGACGAAGGCCGAGGCCTCAAGACAAAAGGGGAAGAGATCAAGATAAAGGCTGTGCTTGCTCTGCTCTGTTGCATTTCAAATCAAGTCAAAAAGGGGAGGGATATATATAAAAAAAAAAAAAAAAAAAAAAAAGAGGAAAAAGAAAAAGGGAGAGGGGAAAAAGGGAAAAGAAAAGAAAAGAAAGAAAATGCTCAGAGATCTTTGAACAATCGAAGAGCCAAAGCAAGCACAGCCCGGGGACAACTCAATTCGAGAAATCTCGAAGAAAACCTCCCCAGTGGACTCGAGAGAAAGAGGCCCGAGGCCAACTCGAGAAAGCTCAAAGCATCCTTCCCTAGGAAGTCAAGCAAAAGAGGCCCAAGGCTAACTCGAGAAATCTCAAAGCAAGCCTCCCTAGTAAGGACACGAGAAGAAAAGGGCCCCAGGCCAACTCAGGTAGTGAGTCGCAAAAAGAGCAGCGACAACACTCCCCAATGAAGACTCAAGAACAGGGCCCCTGGCCGAACGAAAAGCACCCCTAGCAAGGATCCCAGAGCTCATGCACTCTATCAAGAAGGCATCCTCAGGAAAGCACGAAGAAGTTCGCATACCTCGCCCACATCAGGGCCACTTAGCAAGACATTGCCCACATCCGGGACAATCAGCAAAACATCACCTTCATCAAAAGCCTCCCCAGCAAAGCAAGCTCTCCCAAAACAAATTCCTTTCCGGACTTTTCATGTCCTTTCATTCTTTTTCGTAAAAGTCCCATCGATTATTAGAATGCCCATGCATGTGCATCTTCAGTCGAAGTCTATTCACTCGGATTGACATTGCGAACTGTAAATTATGTATCATGTTAGTTGCATCTTTATGAGCGTTAAACACTTAGCCTTGTTTCAGAGCGTGAGTGCAAACACTAATATCAGGTGAGGACTGCTTACGGCTGCAAATTGTGGGAAAGTCTTGTTCTTGGGGTCGTTACCTCCTGAGCAGGATGCAGGCGCATTCTAGGTTCGTATCAAGGCCGCTGGCGATAGCTTTCTTCTCCTCCCAGAGTGACAACATTTAGTTTTCAGCATCAGCCTTCTTCTCCTCCCAGAGTGACATCATAGTTTATTCTTCAGCATTAGCATCTCCTCCTCCCAGAGTGACCTTAGTTTAGCTTCCTCATGTCGCGTCTTCTCCTACGGGAATTGACATTGTCTTACTTTTCAGCATTAGCATCTCCTCCTCCCAGAGTGACAGCATTCAGTTTCCAGCATAGCATTTCTTCTCCTCCCAGAGCGACCTTAGTTTAATTTCCGCGTCTCGAGCCTTCTCCTACGGGAATCGGCGTTGTTTAAATTTTCTGCCTTAGCATTCCCCTCCTCCCAGAGCGACAGCATTTAGCATCTCCTCCTCCCAGAGCGACAACATTTAGCATTCTTCTCCTCCCAGAGCGACCTTAGTTTAATTTCCGCGTCTCGCGCCTTCTCCTACGGGAATCGGCGTTGTTTAAATTTTCTGCCTTAGCATTCTTCTCCTCCCAGAGCGACAGCACTTAGCATTCTTCTCCTCCCAGAGCGACAGCACTTAGCATTCTTCTCCTCCCAGAGCGACAGCACTTAGCATTCTTCTCCTCCCAGAGCGACCTTAGTTTAAATTCCGCATCTCGCGCCTTCTCCTACGGGAATCGGCGTTGTTTAAATTTTCAGCATTAGCATTTCTCCTCCTCCCAGAGTGACAGCATTTAGTTTCCAGCATAGCATTTCTTCTCCTCCCAGAATGATAGCATAGCGTAGTTCTACCTTTGTCAACCTTAGCATTTCTTCTCCTCCCAGAGTGATAACATAGCGTAGTTCTACCTTTGTCAACCTTAGCATTTCTTCCCCTCCCAGAGCAACATCCCTCACACGATTCTACATTTCTGCATAATTATTTTCCTCCTCCTAGAGTGACATCATTAGGACAAATCATTCATACTTCTGCGAATCGCGCATTATCTTCCGAAGCAACATCAGTCACATGTCAAGCAATTATCTCCCCAGTGGAGTCGTCATTTACGTCTTCATAAAAATACCTTCGATTTCTGATAGAGTAGTTGTCATTTACATTTTCTGCAAATTATGTTTCTCTCGATATCCGAATAGATCTAAATTTATATATATCTTTGCAGGATCAACAACCTATCTCCTCCCAGAGTGACATCAATCAACTACCTCCTCCCAGAGCGACATCATCATTGTAAGTTTCAGGTAAGACCTGCCGTGTCGCCAAAATTCGGATATCTAGGGGCAACTGTCTTTACTGCTTATCAAATACTTCGATAAGACAGTAAAGAGGGGGCAACTGTTGATACCCGAATTTTGACGCCATTTTTATTTAATTTTAGCATTTCCGTTATTTAGTTAATTTACGGTCATTTTCAGTTGATTTAATGTCGCTAGCATTTTTAGGTGTTTCGTTGCATTTTTGCATCATCGTCAGCATCGTCAGCCTTCGAAATCGCATTTTTAATTTTTCGGCATGTATTTTCATTATTATTATCATTAATATTTTTAGCCTTAAAAATCACATTTTTAATTATCCGGCAGTCGTTTGCTAATTTTTTCTTCGTTTTAGGTCATCACATGAATTTTAGGATTTTTTATATTTTAGCGCATTTTTTAGTATTTTTATTATTTTATTATTATTTTTATTCGAGCTTTTATTGGACCCGAGTAAGTCCGCTCGGACAATAACTTGACTTTAAAATGTTTTCCATCAACTAGTTGCTAGATTTTTTTCTGCTCGCAATGGTCTACAGCGTTTTGCGCAATTTTCGGTGTAACGCTTTATTTTTTCCGTTCCCGCGTTCCGCGTCTTTGAACGAGGAAATAAACGCGTTAAACGGAAAATTTTCATGATTCACTGTAGACGGCTAAAACTGTCATATTTTTCTCTACGCGCCAGTACCTTCGGCTCAAAAAGTCAGTACGTTTGCCCGCGAGTCTCGGCTCGAGGCCATTTAAATGAGACTTAATGGCCTTTGATCTCAACCGTTGATCTGGTCAACCAAGGAAAGTCAACCAGATCAACGGTTGACAATTTAATGTGCATAATGCACATGCACAGTGGCGATCAGCACGCAGCGGAGCAGCCCACGCCCAAGCCAACTGCTCCCGTAGCTCCTGTCCCTCCGCCATCATCACGGCTAGCCTCGTAGCCTTGCCACCTCGACGTCCGGCCACCACGCGCAGCCCCCTCGGCCAAACGCCACGCGTTTGCGGCCTATAAAACCCACCCTGTTCCTTCGCGCAAAGGGGGCAGAGATTTTGCAAGAAAACAACACACTCCCTCTCCATTTTTCCTAGCCAATTCACATACACTTGGACCACATTCCGCACCCTCAAGCCCACTCCTCGCCGTCGTTCGCCGGAGCAGCACCACGGTGAGCATTTCACTCTCGTTTTTTTATTTTTTCGTTTAACACTTAGTTAATTAGTTGAGCCTTAAAACTTGCTGCAAACACTTGGTTTTCAGCTTAATTTCATCATGCGAACAGTAGTTTAAATTGTTGTGGCTTAGATTAATTGTTTCGTCAATTAATGTAAATATACATCTCCTCGTTTCCTTTGAATATCCCCCTGTTTTTGCCTTCGTTTCCTTGCTGTGACTGCATGGCTGCATTGAGGGAAGGGAGACGAGCATTTTGGGCCAAGAACCAGGCGAATCCGTCGCCTGGTTCGCCACCTCCGTCGCCGGCAGTGGCTCCGGCGACGTGAGGAAGAAGATGAATCACGGGCCGCATGGCCCTTCGGGCAAGGAAAGGAAGAAAGGTGATGGGCTCGGCCCATCACCATTTAAATGAACTTCCTTGGGCCAGGAACTGTTCCTGGCCCATTTCTTCCAAATTTTAAGTAGGGACCAGCCCATTTGCATTTTTTTCGAGCCTTCGATTCGTCATTTTTTTACGCAAAATGCTCACATGCTTCGTATGATTATTATTTGTGATATGCGCTTTTGATTTTATTTTATACATGAATTGTTTAAATCACTTTTTTCGTAAAATATTTCGTAGGCTTTTTATTTTATCAAGTTGTTTATTGAATTGTTTATATGTGAATTGCTCATTCTTTATCATAATATTTATTGTCATGTTATCTAACCTCAGTCATTCATATCTAACTGTTTAAATTCAGTCCTTTAAAATACCGCCTATATGGTCGGTCGCTTTCTAATTTTCGTAACTATTCAACTGCTTTAATTTTTCGCAAAACTGCTGGAAATTCTTCCGCAAATTATCAACTGTTTAATTTTCCGCACTTTAAATTTCAGCAATTTACTTTCAGCAATTTAAATTCAATACCGCCTACATGGTCGGTCGCACTTATCAACTGTTTAATTTTCCGCACTTTAAATTCCAGCAATTTACTTTCGGCAATTTAAATTCAATACCGCCTACATGGTCGGTCGCACTTATCAACTGTTTAATTTTCCGCACTTTAAATTCCAGCAATTTACTTTCGGCAATTTAAATTCAATACCGCCTACATGGTCGGTCGCACTTATCAACTGTTTAATTTTCCGCACTTTAAATTCCAGCAATTTACTTTCAGCAATTTAAATTCAATACCGCCTACATGGTCGGTCGCATTTTAATTTTCGTAAACATTCAACTGCTTTAATTTTTCGCACACTGCTGGAAATCCTTCCGCAAATTATCAACTGTTTACTTTTCCGCACTTTACTTTTCCGCACTTTAAATTTCAGCAATTTACTTTCAGCAATTTAAATTCAATACCGCCTACATGGTCGGTCGCAACATTAACTGCTTTTATTTTCTGTAAATATCAACTGCTTTAATTTTTCGCAAAACTGCTGGAAATTCTTCCGCAATATCAATTGTTTTATTTTCCGCAATATCAATTGTTTTATTTTTCGCAAATATCAACTGTTTACTTTCTGCAAATTATCCAACTGTTTTAAATCCCCTGTGAATCGTCAACTACATTCAATTTTCTGGCAATCAAAACAACCCTTTTAATTCTCGCATGCGTAAAATCCATCATTTTTCGCATGCAAATCACTAGCAATAAATTCTCACATGCGTAAAATCCATCATTTTTCGCATGCAATCAACTAGCATTTAAATTCTCACATGCTTAAAATTCATCATTTTTCGCATGCAAATCACTAGCATTTAAATTCTCACATGCTTAAAATTCATCATTTTTCGCATGCAAATCACTAGCATTTAAATTCTCACATGCGTAAAATCCATCATTTTTCGCATGCAATCAACTAGCATTTAAATTCTCACATGCTTAAAATTCATCATTTTTCGCATGGAAATCACTAGCATTTAAATTCTCACATGCGTAAAATCCATCATTTCTCGCATGCAATCAACTAGCATTTAAATTCTCACATACGAAAAATCCATCATTTTTCGTATGCAATCACCTAGCGATAAATTCTCGTATGCTTAAAATCAATCATTTTTCGCATACAACTAAACTCAGCATCTCATTTCGTATGCGTGAAATCCATCATTTCTCGTATACAATCAACTGTCATTTAAATTCTTGCATTCATAAATTGCTTATTTATTTCTCGAGCTATCGCTAACACTCTCATTTTGCAGGTTTTAGTTTCAAGCTTCGCTCGAAAGTACGCCTTTCGATTCCTTTTTATTTATTCGATGCTTTCTGCAAATATCCATCGTATGCATGATATATAGAACTGCTAGAACTAAAATCAACCCACATGCACAACGTGTTTAAAGACTTTCTTAAAATGCCGCGTTCATGTGATTTTACTTCTCGCTTATATTGACTGCATGTACATGGGGACTTTCGATCCCACAGCAAACTATCGTTTTAAATCCATCATTTAAAATGGTACTCTGTTAGCAATCCATGTTAGCATCACGTAGTAATTAGTCTAATCATGCATGGCCCGATGATGAAAAAAGAGGGCGCTCATTCAGTCTTACGGAAAATTCAGTCCCCTCACGTTACGATCAGGAATAATCAATCGGTCTTGATAAACGGTAACCCCGTCAGATAGACGTTTTAATTATTCCTGAACGATTACGATCATAAATAAGACTAAAGTGACGATTCCTCTGAGGGCCCCCTTTTTCAAAACGCATTTCTCAAACACCTTTTTAAACACCTCTCTCATCAACCGGTAACCGTTTTCGGATGTGTCTCGGGTGCCTAACACCTTCCCGAGACCATAATACGACCCCGAACCTTTGTCTGGGGTCCAGACCCCTTTTTTGTGCCTTTAGTTTTTTACTTATTATATTTCCTATGCCATGACGATTAGGGTTCCCTAAGCCTAGCAACCAAATTAGGGTGGCGACTTCATTGCATGCTGCGAGGCGTCCATCTACGCTGAGCATTGTAAGGTCCCGAATTTCGTTGCACACTCGTGAATTAGCATTCCTCTGTTAATTTTCGTGGGGCGCGACAAATATTATAATAGGTTAAAAATAAAAATAAGTGGTAAAAAGTTAAAAAAAAACTTATAAATATTGGAGGAAAATGAATAACCATAACTATTTTATGATTATATTATAAAAATATTTATTTTCAGTATCTCTTTTTAATTCTCTAACTTAATCCTTTTATATTTTTCAAACTCATTAATCAACTTTTACCACTAAATTGATTTTAGAAAAAAGTTATAATTTTTCTCTTTTTATTTTTCACTTGTAGTTGTTTTATGATTTTCTTAACTCCAAAAATATAATTTTTCTGAAAAAATAAACCATGTACTACCTTCAAATTATTGTTAAATTATTTAAATAAAATAAATAGTATTAACCTGTGTAGAAAATATTTTATGAACAATATATAATATTTTTTTCTTAAAAATAAAATAAATTTACTTTATTTTGATAATATAAGGATAATATTTTCAATACTTATCACTTAATAATATGATTTAAATAAAATTTTCAATTATTCTCATAAAGTTTTTTTTTTCTTTTACCATATAATTTATGTTAGAAAAGGTATAAATATTACCATTTATTTGTCACTTTTATCTTGTTTATAGCTTTTTAACTCTCTTAAAATCAATCCGTTTACTAAATTAAAATAATAAAATAAAACAATAAATATTAACTAAAATAATATATATTATTTTTAAAATAATATAATAATATTTGAAATAATTTAATTTTAAAAAAAGATTTACATATATTTTTTATATTGAAAATGTAATATTGAATTAATAATATTTTCATATTTTAAGTAAAAATTATCTGACATATGTTTTATTACTAATGACAAAATTATATTATAATAAATAACCAAATTAATATTTTACAATGTACAATAATAATATCCTAATAATAATGTGAGTGTTTTTTATTGCTTTCATGTCCTATTTTTTGCAGTTTTTTTATTAGGTTTTGGGTAAAACTTTCATATAAACTGCATACCTCATACTTCTATATTTAGTAAGGATACAATCTAGTTCAATTTCTTACACATATGAAATAATTATACCCAAACGTTTGTTAGAAAAATTTATTCATTGTGACTATTTTTCAATTCCATGCTTTTAAAGATATTTCTCACACTGTAGCTCCAAGAGTACATTACATAGTTTGATCTCCCATAACCTCTATAAACATAGTGAGCAATTTGGTATTGGTAATCAACCAAGGAAATAATTTTATCATCTTTGCCAATTTACTCAAAAAATGATAATTTTTAAAAATATATAAAAGTAAGTGGAATGCGAAGTAAAAGTTCACGAGAATAATTTCATAAGAAGATAATTTTATTATTTAACATACTTTGGTTCTTCATTGAATCATCTTTTTATTTTATATTTTAGCATTTCAATTACTAAATTATTTAAATATGCATTTCAATTATTAAATTATTTAAATATGCATTTCAATTATTAAATTATTTAAATATGTATTTTTTGTAATTTTTTATGTTAATTATAATTTAATATTATGATGTGAATAATTCATAGTAAAATATATTTTAGTATATTTTTTGTAACATACTTTTATTTTTCATACTATCAAAAAAATATTTAATATAAATGTAAAGTCTAAAAAATTAATTTAATATACACTCATAATAAATGACATTAATATTGAATATTTTAAAAAATATATATATAGTTAATAAAAATATAATTTATTTTTGCTAACTTTCATAACTCACAATACTAAGTATATTTTTCCATGATAAAGTTATGTATATAGTAATTATTTATTAATCAAATAAACTGTCATTTATAATAGAAATAAAAGTGCATTACTTAATTGAAAAAATAATTTATAAATTTGTTCACTTTTTAATTTATTATTATTAGTGTTATTTTAAAATATTATTATAAGCTACTCTCATGTGATTTTCTAACAACCTAAGCAATGTACCGATTTTCTTTCCACTTTTGCCATATAAGAAATATATAATTTTTTTTTTAAAGTTAGTGTTGTTGTTATTATTTAGCTTGAAATAGAAACCATCATCTAGTTTTTATCTAAAAAAATATATAAAAATCTTAAGAGAGTAAATGTACATATTCCTTAAAAATATACTCAAACTATTTATTCTGTAACATTTATTTATTTATTGTATAATAATATTAATAAATTTATTAACTTTATTGATAAAAAATTAAATATATATTTTAGGTAAACTATATAAGAAAACCCTAAAGTTTACAAATCTCCCTTTGAACCCAATAGTTTTGAAATTTGTAATATAAGCTTGCAATAAAGTTGCAAATTTGGTCTTTCTAATGGTTAGAAAATTAGAAAACGGAAAAAAATGTAATTAAGTTGATTTAATTATTTTATCAATCACTAATTATTTTTAATTTGTTAAAATATACTAATTAATTTGTTAAGGGTGATGTTGATTTGAACCAATTAAAAATATAGGGAATTTACTATGATATTTATAGTACAAATTCAAAACATTTAATTGCAAATTAGATTCATTCCTCTCTCTTCTTCCTCCAATTTTCCACATAAATATGATCTCATTTTTTCTACGAATTTTGGTCTCTTATTATAACAAAGTCATTCATGTCTTCAAATAAACTAAAGTTTTCTTAATTGTCAATAACGTGAGCTTAAATTATTCTAAAATGAATTTAATTTTATTAAGATATTTAATAATAAATGACATTATTGATTATATATTATCCTCTTATTTTTAAGAAAAAATTAAATACATGTCAAAATATGTTAATACCACATTATAAACATGAAAATAACCTTTAAATTATTTTCTATAACTGTAACTTATTTTGTCCATCTAAAATATAATGGTTGATTTGATCTAATTAAAAATACATGGACTTATTTGATATTTGGTGGAAACGCATAGGCAAATGCAAAATATTAATTATAAAAATTGATTGCTCCTTCTTCCAAATTCTCGCAAATAAGAACTTGAATGTCCATGTACAACATTCAGTGTCGTAAGGAACGAAATAACTCGGGGTCTTCTTTTCTACTTGGCTCACTCAAATCGTCATTTACTTTTCATTTCTTTTTATGAGATTCGTTACCACCTATATTGAACGACTGCCGAATCCATCAAATAATAATCAAATACGACTTAGTATTGATATGCAAAATGAAGCTCGTTCCATCGAGACAATGGAATAAATTTCGATTTAAAATGATGACCAATGCAACAAGAATAAAATGAGGGTTTGTTTTGAGTTGGAAAAATGTTGACAAAGTAATAACGAAACAATGTAATTAAAAATGGAACAAGTCCAGAGATTGATTGTGTGAAGAAGTGTGATAAAAGACAAATACAAGGTTATGATTCAAGTATTAATTGACCATTGATTGAGAGATATTTGCTTATGATTTATAGAGAATCTATAGCAACTAGGTAATACTTAGGTTTCCTCATTTCCACCTACAACAACTTACTTATATGTACACTTATTAAGATACCCTAATTAACCTAGGAACCTTAAAGTACACTTATAAGATTTACCTAAACAAATTAATAAATTCAGGGAAAGACTAACTCTAAGCCAAGACTAAGGTATACTTATAGCCTTTAGATCTAATCATGCATTCACTCTAGTCTTAAAGAGCTTTGAACTGAGATTGATCTAATTGTTTGCTTATCCTTCAGACTTTGAAATCCGCAACTTTTAGGAACTACTTTAATTATTTAGATTAGAGATTAAGATGATCAGACTTAAACCTAACATGAACAATATTGGCATTAAATCAACACAAATGCAGAAACTATATAAAAACAATTAAATTTCACAATTAAACTGAACCATAAACCTTTATTGCCTTCACTAGGAAAGAGAAATTTAGCTAAAATTAAACATGATTAATGATAAATGAAAAATAAGAAATTGCATAAAAATCTTGTATTCTATGGAAGAAGACGACGAGAGTAGAGTTTAAACGGAACTGATAAGAAAATAAAACCTAGAAATCCCCGATCATTTCTCAGAATTAAGGGAATGATTAAATAATATTTTTCTCCCTTAATTCTCTCTAAAATTCTGATATGAAATTGTATATGATCAACTAGATAAGATGACATTCACATCCTTGTTTGATCTTATCCAGACAGTTGGATAGAGTCCAAATCGCGTCTCTCTCTTTTGTCCTAGAATTCTGCATTTTTTCATCTTCAAGGTCCTCTGCTGCACTACGGGTCTGTTTGGTGTTCCGGTTCTAGCTGGAAAAGTTCTGTGGGAAGAAGTTCTGTTTGAAAATGACTTGCTAGAAAATGAGTAAGTTGTTTGGTAAATATTTGTTAAAAGTTTTGTGAGGAAACCAGAAGTTGTTTTTGGTGTTTGGTAAAAATTGTTTTAAAACTATGGTTGGAATGTAAAATGACCATAGAGGGCATAATTCATTTTAAGTGTTAGAATTAATTTTTTTAGTATCTCTATATATGTTTTTAATCAATTTATTTATAATCTAACATCTACCACCTAATATTTATCTAAGTATCATAAATAAATTAAACTTATTAATACCATGGTTTAAATCATTATATTAAAATTTTTGCAAACTCTAT
Organism: Viola odorata; assembly: GCA_963691705.1. NCBI lineage: Eukaryota > Viridiplantae > Streptophyta > Magnoliopsida > Malpighiales > Violaceae > Viola > Viola odorata. The sequence continues at coordinate 41,516,787 of OY829544.1, forward strand.
ATAGATATTTTTAATCAATATATTTCTGTAAGCAAATAATTAACATTTTATTTATAATAAAAAATTATGCTACAATTTTGTTCCAACAACATTTTTGAGTTAGGAACCCCATGGTGCCATAAACCGTTATTTCTAAAGTACATGTTTGAGTTATACATTTTTAATCAATTTAAAGTTAAAGTTTATGTAATTTATTTTCTACTTTTAATAATATTTATTTTCATTAATAATTTATCCAAACTAATAAAATAATTTAGTGTGATTAATTTGCGGTAATTTATAATAGGTTAAAAAATATTAATCTTTCATTATTAATTGTTGAAAAGAGTAACTTGACCTTGCATTTTGTAAATATTAGTTAAAATTGCTAAATAACAAAAAAAACTAAAAGAAATTATATTTTACATTTCCATCTACTTTACATGTTTATATTTATATTTCGTATCATTTCTTTTATTCTATTTTATTTCACATTTCGGTATTTTTCGTTCGAGTTTTATCAGTTTTGAGTAAGATTTCTCGTCCCGATTAGCTCGAACCGAATAAATAAATAAATAAATTTAATTTATCATTGTGCCATTATAATTAATTTGGTACAAGTCACTGTTCACCTTCTTCCTTCTTCTGCCTCTCCTCCCCCATAACCCAATTAATCCAATCCAATTTCAATCCCAATTTCCTCACATCTCCCTCAATCTCTGATTCACCACAGCCACCCACCACCGCCGCACCTCCACAACACCATCACCATCACAATCGCCTCATCCATCAAAACCATAAGAGAAGGAGAACTTTTCGCGATGGAGAAGAAGAAGAAGTCTTGTAGCGTGAGGAGATGAGGGGCAAATATGGGTTTAACAAAAATTCATTAAAATCTACTGTTTGAAAACTCCTTCCTGTGTTTTGCTAAAATGCATTTCCACCTACTGGAGCGATTGGCTCCTTTCTGATTTTGGAGCAAATGAAGGCAAAGCAACTAGAGCTTTTAAAAAGCTTCGGTTGAAAAGGAGAGAGCCAAACACCATCCTTGGTTGATTTCTACTTGGGAAATGACTTTCCCAAGTAGAACCACAATGCCAAACGGCACCTACGTCTTCTAGGCCTAAACTAAGGTCGTCCACTCCATAATTCCTTCTAGAGCAAGAGTAAACTTTTCCTCTGCAAAATCAGTATTTACAGCAACTTTCTGTTCTATCTCCTTTGAATAATCAATTCTGCATAAAAATGAGAAAATGACACATAATCAATAGTATTTTTATCTAAAAACATACAAATATATAAAGATATTCATCAAAATTAGTGCACAATCATATATCTTTAAAAAAAAACTAACATAGCATTAAAACATTATACAAAATAACCGAGACATAAAGATTAAAAAATTATTATTTTTAAAAACTATTAAGTTTATATTCTTAATTTTGACTCAATTCAGTATCATATATATGGATTTCTATAGAAAATTGCATATTGTTTTGCGTAGGAGAAAAAACCTTAAAATCAATTCGGACATGCAAAATTAATTCATAAAAATTAACCCGAACATGGATTCCCTCATGGAGTTGTACATGCTTTGCCTTTTAAAAATAAATTGAATAAAACGTTGTATATGACTACATGCTAATTAGGTTAGGCTAGTTATGGAGAAAAATTAAAAATTAAGCAATAATAAATCTAATTACCACTAAAAAAATATAATGGAGAAGTTAAATATATCTTGTTTTATGATCGCGGAATTACCTAACGTAAAGAAAAGAAACCAATTAATATAATTATTAAACACAAAAAATAAGCCAATATCTATATATTTTTAAATAACAACCTTAGGTATATAATCGTTGGCCAAAGGGGACTAAAAATTATTTAACGGAACTGACAAAATGGTACTGAAAATTATGATTATAATTTAAATTAACTAATTATGTTTTTAATTTTAGTTACTTATATTATTACATGCTTGAAAAACTAATTTATGTATTTTATTTTAGTATTTTATTATCTATATATATTATATATATTTAATATAATACATACCATTAAAATCAGAATATTACTATGATTATGACTCCAATAGCTAATAAGAGAAGGAAACTAATATTAGTAACAGTATAGAAGGGGGGATAAAATAGTATTTTTTTAAATTCATCAAGGGTAAAAAAGTCACAAAAATGATAAAAAGTTCGTACTTTTATACTCCCTCCGTCCCACAAAATATGACATTTTAGCTTTTGTTTTTACTATTTCGGCACGTATCTTAAAACGGCCGGTAGATTCACTATTTGAGACAATTTTGCCCCTAATTTTTTCTAGGAAGTACGTTAAGGATTAACGTACGTTCACAAAAAATTTCGGATTTTTTGGGGGTCAAATAGTGCCTCATCCGGCCTCCTCGATATGCGTTCCCTACTGAATATTGGAATGCGAGGAAGTCATACTTTGTGAGACGGATGGAGTATATAGTATAGATTAGTAACTTAGAATATAAATCAAAGGCCATATTTAGCTGACTCCAGTAGCTTACTTACATTTTTCTAAAGTTACACTAAATAATATGAAAAAAGTTATATTTGTGTAAGTTTTAAGTTTTTTCTATTGCTTTTTTACGGATACTAATGTAAAATGAGTACAATAATCATGTTACTAAAATAAAATATCAAATATATTTACTTATAAAATGCTAATCTTTTTCTTTTACACAAATATATAAAAAAACTAAACTACACTTATTATACGAGCACATTTTGAAGTCGGTTGACTCCGGGAGTCACCCAAACTTTATCCATAAAACAATAATTTTTTTTGTCTAAATAGCCGATGCTTTCATTTCCAAAATTCAGGTAAACCTGAACCATAAAGAAAATCTTGAAAAGGAAGTAACTTATCTTAGTAATTAGTAGAAATTAAACAGCCCTATAAAACTGTCTAAATAGCACAGGACTTCTACTTATACTTTTGATTGATCCTCCCTTTCAAATCCTCCTATGCCCATTGAACTCATTTCCTGGCAGAATGGTTGAACTTGAACTTCATCTTGAACCAGAAAGCTCGGCACGGGAAGATGCGTATATGTCGGCATTGTCATCAGGGAATTCAAGTAACTCATGGAGGAGGATTCTGCATAGTTGTTAGGATAGTAATAATGCATTCCGTATTGATTCATGTTGTTCTGATGAGCTCTCGGCATCGTCATAACCGCGTCCTGATTGTTCATCAGGTTTTGCTGGTAATAGACTCGTGGCTGAAAAGAGTACCCGTTTCCGAAACTGTTCCAACTTTCCTGATCCGTCAGGATTGGGTTGTGCAGAATCATCTGCCCGTGCTGCAAGGCAACAGGCTGACCATTTTGAGCATGGAACTGATTTGCTTGCATTGCGCTCGGTTTGACCATTCTGAGTCTCTGAACAAGTTCGATTCTACTGTTCAACGAACCGAGCAGTTCGCTGAGTTGGTCCCGCGAACAAGTGTTGATCAGACGATCATCCCAAGCAGGTGCAGGGTACTTGGCTTTAAGGTATTTCTCGCGCAACTTTGCGGCTTCTACATTAGCATTCTTCTTTTTGTCAGCAAAGTAATCCGAGAGAGCGTAGGTTTTGGGGCGATCGCTCTGCTTGAATTTCCTGATGACAGTCCTGACTTCATCAGGATTCGAAGGCCAAGTCTCTACCTTCACAGGTCGAGTACCGTCACCATCTCGCGGTCCGTAAACGATAACACAAGCATCAACACCGCAAAGAATTGAGAATTCTGAAGCTTTCGTCATCAAACTTTCCTTCCTTTTGCGAAAAGTAACCAATCGAGACTTCTCCCTCCGCATCAGCTCCATGTTCACTCTTTTGAGACCCATTATGCCGTTTCGCTCTGCAAAAATCGGAATCATCAAAAGGGTTTAGTCAATTTTTCCGACAAGTGGTCGGATTAACTGAGACAACTCAGGGACGGATCCAGGAATGATTTTCAGGGGGGGCGGGGGTTTGGGGGCAGCGCCTCCGAAATTTTTTTTTGGGGTATTTTAAAGGGAAACTAAACGAGCTGAACGAAAAATTGAACAAATGCTTAAGAGTATTTGTATCCGTCACTAAATAACAAATATTTAGATAACTTGATAAAATTGAGTCAATTGAAGCAATTTCTCCTTATTGAAAGCAACAAAGGAGTCTCTTGGATTTAAGCATGCCACACAAAGGAGTAATTCGTTATTCCTCTCATCAAATCGATTATTAAGCTCATGAAGTTGCATATCAATGACTTGATAAAATAAATCAACTTGATAATGATGTAGATTGGAAATTTGCTCACCTTTCCGCCTTGGTCTACCAACATTTGGACCAACATTTGATGGTGCTTGAGTAGATGGTTTAATCAAATATTTGTCCATATCTACAAAAACAAATATTAAGGCTAAAATATTTGATCCCGACCAACAACCACAAAATAAAAAACGGAGTCGACTAAAATATTTTAAAATCAATCGCCGATTCACCAATTCGTACGAAATATTCGATTGATGGACGACCAAAATTTAATTTTAAAAATACGAAACTTTGGCTAATTAATTTAAAATGCAAGATTGGAGCAAACCGTTAATCGATTTGTGAAATTGAGGATATGTAATTAATCTAGAGACGTAGCACTAATTATTTAACAACAGATTGGGTATCAATTTACTCAATAAGGCAATTAATTTGCGGTGGGTTAGATTAGAGATTTGGGCTGGGCTGTATACTAAATTTTTTTTTCCCATTAGCCCAGGGTGGGCATCAGCCCACGGTGGCCCCCCCTGGATCCGTCCTCGGAGACAAGTAACATATACATAATACACCAAGCAGCCGAAAAAATGAACTCTTTCTTTACGTTTAAAAACTAATAGTACCCATACTTAACAATTAAAGAGTTAAATCTCGCTCATTGATTGTATAGTAATTGCAAAGTACCGTATGTTGGAAACGAGAAAACTAAAGCGTAAACAATTATTTTGTCATGAACTGAAACTTATAAAACAGAATATACCAATCTTTCTTTTTTTCCAGAAATCATTCGATATCGGATTAACAGATTAGATACCAACAACTCCTAACTCGAGCTGGATACTATATATAAGATCACAATCGGCGGCAAAATTCTTCTCTACAAATGTTATCGCAAGTGGATACTAATCTTACTTAGCAATAAAAGCGTTCAATTCAACCTCAACCTTATTACTCATTACCCATATCGGAAACAATAGAACAAGAACGAGAACAAAAACAGTTACTTTGTCAAGAACTGAAACTTATAAGTTCTAACATTGATAACTAACCTTATTACTAAGGAAGAGTTTTTTAAGACAGGAGAATTAACAAAAAAAACAACAGAAACTTAATTAACTAAGGAAAAAATAAGGAACATACCTTAAAACTCTAATATTTTGCTCAAAACTCTTTTGGGTCAATACCACCAAATTGGTAGACAATTGAGTCCTGCTTGTAACCCTTTTATATGAAAACCTATGATGCTACTAATTACAATCGGCAATGTACATTACCTTTGATCTATATAGGAAAGAATATACATGGAGGATTTTTCGGAGCTCCAATTATGGAAACGGATCTTTAACTAATTAATGATTTGAAAATATTGTTACCATTAATTATAATTTGCTACTCCTATGAGAAACAGGGAGGAACCTTCCTACACCTCCCTCTCTTGAGAGTCCCAATAATCTCAAATTATAATTTACTTATTTATTAATAGAGTTTTTTTAATAAATCGAACAAATTTAGGGATGACAATTGTGCAGGAATTAGCGAATGAGCACCCCCATTTCTGCACCCGTACTTTTGCAGGTATATTCGTATCATCAAATGTAAAAATTGAACCAATGAGATTTTTTGCACATATTGGGCTCCTTCATTCAGGATAAAGGAAAGACAGGACACAAATCCATCATTCATCAATAATTAGGAAATTACTGAAAGAAGAAAGAAAATACGTGGGACAGTCCAATGGAGACACGTGTCATTCTTAAAGTAAGTGATGATGACTACGTCTACGTGTAGTCCTGAAGCATATGACGTGTCAGTTCCTTCCAGTTACAAACGCCTGTTTATAACACACGTAGCTCATAAATTTACTTAAAAAAAGGACCTATTATTTTTGTGGATGATCAAAAGCATGCTCAAAACTAAATTCACCTAATTAATGAAATTAAGGTGAAGCCCAAACGCAGGGATTGAAATGCAGAGAAAAAATAATTGAGGGACCGCGATCTTAATTTTTTTTATTAAGGTGATTGTTTGACGATTAATGATAGCTTGATCTCCGCCGTTAGTTTTAGTTTTTTTGTTTTTCCATCCCATGGCTGATATTGTCTTATCCGTTCTGTTTGTTCGGGTCCAATTTAAGCAGTCCACATGAACCAAACAAGAACTTTCTCCAGAAAACAGCATTACAAGAGCAAAACTCACCACCGCAATGTCTTCATCAACCGCCGTACCACCGCCGTGGGAGGTTGTTTCGCTGGTGGCCCACCACCTAGACTCAAAAACACTAGCCGTAGCCTCATGTGTTTGCAAGTCATGGCACGTTTCCATGTCCTCCGACCAAATCTGGCAACCAATTTGTACCATGACATCAATGTTAACCTATATACTGTTGGTATAAACTCTCGGTATACGTGTTCCATGACATCAATGTTAAATTTTAATTCCTTTTTATTAATAAAATCAAATTTATAAACTTGTGAAAAGTAATTAATTAACTTAGTGTTGGATAATTTTAACCGTTTAATGCTTCTTCACAATTTTTTATATATATATATATATATATATATATATATATATTTTAATTATCTTTCCAAAAAACTAAATACAATTCCGTGACAGACTCAATAACCGACACTATTCGCATCACAGGTCAATTAGCGTCGGTTTTTTCTAACCGCCAGAATAATCGTCGCAGTCGTATTGTGTCAATTTTGATCGACACAAATCAGCAAAATCACTTTTAACATGTACTTCATCCTTTTCATAATATATGTATTTTTGAAGAAAAAAAAATTGTTTCAAATTAAATGCCGTTTTACAATTCTCTAGATGATTTTTTGATTAATTTATTTGATATGGATGAGAGAGATGAATGCCCATTGGTTAATTTATTTAATATAGAATAGAAATGATTATCATACTATATAATATATAAAAGTACGAACTCCTTATCACTTTTTCTAAATTTTTTATCCTTAATGAATTTTTAAAAATACTATTTTATCCCCCTGCTGGTACTAATATTGTTTCCTTCTCGTATTTGCTAATGAAGTCCTAATCATAGTACTTTTTTAATTTTAATCGTATGTATTATATTAAATATATATAGTATATATAAACAATAAAATACCTAAATATCTTTCAAACAATTTTCAGTCCCCTTTTGCAGTTCCGTTAAACAATTTCAATTCCCCTTTTGCCAAAGATTATATAGCAAAGGTTGATATATTTTTTAAAGTAAATATGAATAGAATTTTTTTTATAAATAGATAATAACTAATTAAATAAATTTAAAAAAATAATTTGTCTGATTGGTTGTGTTTAATAATTAATATCAATTGGTTTCTTCTATTTGTCTTTAGGTAATTCCTCGATAATAAACCAAGATATATTCAATTTCTCTATCATATTTTTTAGTGGTAATTAGATTTAGTATTACTTAATTTTTAATTTTTCTACATAACTAGCCTAACCTAATTAACATGTATCCATGTGCAACATTTTATTCAACTTATTTTGACAAGCAGAACATGTACAACTTCATGAGGAAATTCATGTCCGGGTTAATTTTTATGAATTAATTTTGCATGTCTGGATTAATTTTTAAGGCAATTGATTTAAGATATTTTTTTTAATCTAACGTCCGAGTTGATTTGTATTACTTCTTTAATGGTCTTTTTTTATAGGTGTGGATGGTAAGAAATCTCATAATTAAACAGAAAAGAAAAATAACTAGCAATCTGAATCAGCCAAGTAAAAAAGAAGATGTCGAGTTATTTGATTACTCACTGATAACAATTCACCTAAAAGAAAGGGTACTTTCGTCTATCACCCAGTGGGAAAGGACATAGCCACCGTTTCGAACCGCCGCGGTAGGGACAAGGTTAATACCTCCCCCGAAGGCTAACGCTATGAGGGCTAACGATGCCCTATCGGCTCCTCCCACGGACCTTTTGGATGGCTCAAGGAGTTATCTCCCCCCAGAGGAAACCATGCGTCAGGAAGAACGCTCCGACCATTATCCTACCGTGGCAATTTCTACCTATACTCCTACCGCCAAGGTAGCGTGTCACGATAAGGGCGAACCACAGACCCTAACGCGAGCGATAGCTCCATACTCGTTTACACGGGCGGGAACGCCCGTGTTCTCCTATAAATACCTCCCCCACAAAGGAGGCAGGTAAGCATACACTACTGGCTTAAACTCTGCCAAATTCAGTACTCATACTGACTTAAGCACCGGAGTGTTTCCGCCGGAGACCCCTCCGGCGCATTGCAGGTACAACGGACCGTTGTGAGCACTGATCTGAGAGGAGCCGTTCCACCATACATCCGCCGGCAGAAGATAAATTATTATCAAATTGGTGCTTTCATTGATAGGTTTGGTTCTATTAAGTGAGCATCCTTAATAACCAAGCTCTTCCTCCCCGAAGCTAGAAGGATTATGGCCTCAGAGTCAGATCCGGCGCTGTCCCGAACTTCCAACATCCCATACAACACCCGCAGACGCCTGTTTCCCTTCGCTACCTCTGACACCTTCACCCCAGGGCAGGACGTCACTGCAGGAGAGTTAGATCTTCCTCCTGGGTCAAGTTCGGAAGAAATTACATTCCAGATTTGCTCTCCCTTCTCCCATATAGCGGGAACCAGCCATCCCACCCCCCAAGCGGGGAGATCTATGATAGGAGAAGCGGACAACCCTTTCGCGAACTCAATAGCAGCTCTCCAAGCTCAACTGGATCAGTTGACAGAGATGGCTGCTGGATTTACTCCTCATGCCTCGAGACCTGGTGTGTCCTCCCAAGTAATTTTCACTCCGTCCATTGTCAACGAACGACCCTTATCGCCCCAACAATCTAGGGCACCCCCGTCCTCCTTGCCTTTCTCTTTGGCCCCCATAAACGTCCCACCATTCACGCCTGGACCTGCCGACTATTTTGGACAATGCAGGGGAGGAATCTCTATCCCCGAAGCAGCCCGCCAGCGTGACAAGTATAGAGAACACTGGGATGATCGACGAGGGAATATAGTGAGAGAGCCATCTCCTAGATACAGTGAGAGATCTAGCAGCAGAGGACGACGAGCTCGAACTCCAAGGAGCCGCAACCGATCTCCTAGGAGACATCAGGAATATGACCCTCAGAATCCCAGATACGATGCTGAAATTCCACACCCGCATCAGCCTCGTGGGGTCCCTGACGCTAACGTTGGCCATCCATTCAGTTACCGTGTCAGGCACCACAGAGTCCATCGACATGTGAAACTCCCCGCAGAATCATATGATGGCACGAAAGATCCTATTTCTCACCTCAATAAGGTGAAGGATTTCGTGCAATTCCAAACGCGCAGTGATGCAGCATTATGTCAGATCTTCGTAATGACGCTGTCAGGAGTGGCACGTCTATGGTTTGAGGGACTCCCCGCCGGGTCTATTGACTATTTTTCTCAATTGGAAGAAAAATTCAAAAGTCGGTTTAGCACGGCTATTCCTATCAGAAAGTCAGCAGCTGCACTGTTCGATATCCATCGAAAACCACAGGAATCGTTGAACGACTTCTTAGGTCGATTTGATCTTGAAATGTCCCTAACGCCGGGGGTCACTATCGATTTTGCGATTGAGGCCCTGAAACGCAACTGCCGATACAGTAAATTGAAAGACACGCTAACGGTGGACCCCCCCAATGACCCTGGACGCGTTGAGGCTGAAAGCGCATAACTATGCGAGAATGGAAGAGGAGGAAAATAGAGATTGGATCCGAGGCATGCCGACAGACCCATATGTGGCCCCTAACGTCCTGCACAGCAATGCCCCTGACGCTAGACCCATCGAGGATCACGGGCAGCGGAAAGAGCATAATACCAAAACCCCTAACCGGCAGAGAGGCAACTTCTCGAAAGGAAGACCCAGAGGGTCCCCCACTCGGAAGCAAACGGAGCCGCCAAAAGGCCGGATATACGATCCTGACCTCCCATCTCTCATACTCCCAAGAGCGGAGATCTTAGCGATAGTCCAACAGAGGAATCTGCCCATCTGTTACCCAGCTCCTGTGAAACCAGGAGTAATCATGGGAGGAAGAGAAAATGCATACTGCAAATTCCATAAGGTCAAGGGACATTCGACAGATGTATGTAGAGAACTAAAACTGGCTATAGAACGATTGGTCGAAGAGGGCTACCTTGGGGAATTTGCCACAAAGGCAAGGGAAGAAGCCAGAAACAACCCAACTGGAATGACAACTAAGCAGAGGCAAGCGCCCTCGCACGCCACAGGGGCTAACACAGTTCCCCTCGGGCCAAATAGAGAAGCGCTCGCTATCGATAGTGATCAGATGCCCATGATAAATATCATTGCTGGGGGAACACCCTATTGCGAGGAAATCATGCCGCAAACACCCAACCCTGGGGAAAAGCGCAAACGGGAGAGCGCGCAAACGAAAATCGAGGCGATAAGTGCCTTAGACAGAATGATATTGTCTTTCTCAGAGGAAGACGAAAAAGACATTGTTTTCCCGCATAATGACGCGATGGTCGTAACGCCCGTCATTGGAAGTCACGGGGTAAGAAGGACCCTTGTCGATAATGGGAGCGCTGTGAACCTATTTTCATTGGAAGCGTACAACTTGATGAAAGGACCTGACAGTGATCTATTGCCCTGCACGAGGCCAATTATTGGGATTGACGGAGTACCGATTTCGGTCGCCGGAGTAACATCCCTGCTGGTGTACTTCCGGGAAGACACATCCAAACGCTCCGAAGAGTTATTATTTCTAGTCGTAGACCTAACGTTACCGTATAATGCCATTTTGGGGTGACCATTCCTTAATCGTTTTGGAGTGGCCATATCTCAAAAACACCTGCGGATGAAATATCCCTCGTGGGACGGCGTGGTCTCAATCAAAGGGGACCAAAAGCTGGCAGCCGAATGCTACTTGCTTATGACTCAAAGGAGTTGCGACCGCTACGTTTGCGTGGCAGATGACCCGTTCGATGATAAAGAAGAAAAGCGCACTCAGCTACTAGATCAGATGGCATCAATCCCTATCGGTAAGGATAGTGAAATGAATCTCTTAGCCAGTGAGAAACTGAGCCTTGAAGAAAACGCGCAATTAATCCGGCTGTTGAGGAAATGCAAGGGAGAATTTGCGTGGAAGCCAGCAGACATGCCCGGAATCTCTCGGGAAGTTACGGAACACCGGCTGAACGTTATTCCTGACGCCAAGCCCGTTCAACAAAAGCGACGTGCTTTTTCATCGGAAAAGATAGCGGCCATCGAAAAGGAGTTGATAAAACTCACAGATGCGGGGTTCATCCGAGAAGTTCAATACCCGACCTGGCTAGCTAATCCTGTGTTGGTTCCAAAGCCTAACGGGGACTGGCGCATGTGCATCGACTTCACTGACCTAAATAATGCTTGTCCCAAGGACTGCTATCCCCTTCCACGAATAGATCAATTAGTCGATCAAACCGCTGGATATGCTTATCTAAGCTCCCTAGATACAAATTCCGGATATCACCAAATCCCTATGGCCGTAGAGGACGAAGAAAAAACTGCCTTCATCACTCCTAGGGCTACATACTGCTATACCGCAATGCCGTTTGGGCTAAAGAATACCGGAGCAACATTTCAACGTATGGCAAACAAAGTTTTTGAAAATCAAATCGGGAGAAATGTAGAGGCTTACGTGGATGACATCTTGATCAAAAGTCGGAGTTTCAGAGAACACCTCGCTGACTTGGAAGAAGTTCTCAATGTGATGAGAAAGCACAAGATGAAGCTAAACCCGCGGAAGTGCATGTTTGCATTCCAAACAGGAAAATTCTTGGGCTATGTGGTCAGCCGGAAGGGCATCCAACCCAACCCTTCAAAGATAAAAGCCATACAGGATATGATACCCCCACGGACTGTCAAAGAGATACAGAAGTTAACCGGGCGCATCATCGCGTTGGGACGATTCATATCTAAGCAAGGCGAGAGATGTTTGCCTTTCTTCAAAGTCATCCGAAACAAGGCTCCTTTCGGGTGGACAGAGGAATGTGAGAAAGCGTTTGCAGGGCTAAAAGCTTACCTGTCATCAGATTTAGTGCTGACGAGGCCCGAGCCTGGCGATGAACTATATTTATATTTGGGAATAGCTGACGAGGTAGTCAGCGCCGTCCTTGTGCGAAGTGAAGGGCACGTGCATCGTCCTGTATTCTTCGTGAGTCACATATTTAAAGATGCCGAACTACGATACGCTCCTATCGAGAAGATATCACTCGCTCTAGTGCAAGCCACGCGAAAGATGGATCGATATTTCCAAGCCCACCCCGTCACTGTACTCACGGATCAGCCGTTGAGAAGAATCTTCAGAAAACCTGAATCTTCAGGAAGAATGCTAATTTAGGCTATCGAGCTCGAACAATACGGGTTGCAATACAAAGCTAGACCGGCCGTTAAAGCCTAAGCGTTAGCTGACTTCATAGCTGAGTGCACGTTCACAAAGGACGCAAAAATAGATCTGTTAGAGGAAGAAGCAGAAAGTTCATGCCTACCGCCTCCGGAGACATATGCAGATACGTGGGTCATCCACGTAGATGGAGCAAAAAATCAAGAGTTAGCAGGCGCAGGAGTCTTCTTAGTTGGACCAAACGGCCTGGAGATGCGATACGCCATCAGAATCCTGCAGCCATTGTCCAACAATGTTGCTGAATACGAAGCGCTGCTGGCAGGACTCAGAATCGGAAACAGTTTCTCCATCGAAGCCACTCCCGGTGTGGAGAAGGAAGGCAGAACACGTTTAAAGATCCGAGGAGATTCCAAGCTAATAATGGATCAGGTTCTGGGGAACTCCCAAGCCAGAGAACCCATCATGGCCCAATACTTGGCCAAAGTGAAGCGTGAGCTGTCAGGCATACAGGAAAAAGGTACTCTGGTCACCTTTGAGCACATTCCTAGAGAAAATAATGAAGAGGCTGATAGCCTCGCCAAGATGGCAGCCAATCCGGAAGCCTCAATACCCAGTGATGTGCGCTATGGAGAACTGCCTACACCTTCTTTCATGGAAGAGCAGGCATCGCTCTGTGTGGAAGAAATGGAAAATGATTGGAGGATCCCAGTGATAGAATACCTAAAACATGATAAACTACCGGGAGACCATACAGAGAGAAAGAAAGTCCTAAAACGGGCAGCACGATGCACATATTATAACGGAGAGTTAATACGGAGATGTTTCTCCCATCCGGCCGCTAAATGCATAACGGAACAAGAAGGCTTACACGTGTTACGTGAAATTCACGAAGGGATATGTGGCATGCACATCGCTAGCGCTACTCTGGCAGCCTAAGTCTTCCGGTCAGGATTTTACTGGCCCACCATTCGACGAGATTGTCATAACTTCGTGAAAACCTGTCAGAAATGCCAAGAATATGCTAAGATTCCTCGAAAGCCGGTCGTGCCAATTTCAGAAATAGTTGCTCCGTGCCCGTTTGCAAAATGGGGGATTGACATCCTGGGCCCGTTTCCAAAGGCCAGATCTCAGTTAAAATTTGTGGTCGTAGCGGTAGACTACTTCACAAAGTGGGCCGAAGCTGAGGCGTTAGCTACCATCACCACCGAAAAAATCTGGCGTTTCTTCAAACACCAAGTCATCATGCGATTTGGAGTACCACACGTGCTAGTTAGCGACAATGGGACACAATTCACAAGCCAGTTCTTCAGGGATCGATGTGCAGAGTTCCAGATCGAGCAAAGATTCTCCTCTGTGGCACATCCCCAAACCAATGGCCAGGCGGAAGTAACCAACCGCAGCATCCTCAGTGGCATCAAAAGAAACCTGGAAGGTTCCAAGAAGAAATGGCCAGACGAATTGCCATATGTACTATGGGCCTACCGCATGACTGTCAAGGCTAGCACGGGAGAGACCCCGTTCGCGTTAGCATTCGGAACCGAGGCTGTCACACTAGTCGAGATTGGCATGATGAGCCTTCGGGTGGCTCATTTCAAAGAAGAAAACAACGAAGAAAGGTTACGAGCTAACCTCGATACTCTACCAGAAACACACGAGGAAACCCTCCTGAAAACCCTGCACTACAAAAGGAAAATGGCACAATATCATAACCGGCAAGTGAGGGAGCGATTGCTCAAAACCGGAGATTTAGTGCTCAGAGACAGGCGGGCGGCAGGACAACGTATGGGAAAACTCAGTCCAAACTGGGATGGACCGTATCGTGTCACCCGCATTGTGGGAAAAGGAGCATACCATCTGGAAACGCTCGAGGGAACGCCCTTGCAGAACTCTTGGAACATCGCTCGGCTGAGGCTATACCACGCCAGGAGCTAATCGGGTAACATCAAAGTTATTCTAATAAATGAATATTGAGATATTCACTATGCGTTTGCTACTGGTAATATGCAGGTAGCGAAGAATGCTAGGAGTGAAAATCCTATCCTTGTGATGGCTGGTCCTGATCAGACAGCTCACTAAGACGAGGCACGCCCTAGCATAACAAGGCATTTGGGAGTGAAAATCCTATCCTTGTGGTAACCGTGCTCACATAGACGGCCCATTAAGACGAGGCACGACCCCAAACGGCTTCCCGGAGTGAAAATCATATCCTTGCGGCAACCGTGCTCACATAGACGGCCCGTTAAGATGAGGCACGCCCCGGAATCCTTGGGAGTGAAATCCTATTCTTGTGGTAACCCCATAAGGAGAGGCACGCCCCAAGGAGAGACCAACTCCGTCCTGGAAGTGAAAATCCTATCCTTGTGGTAACCGTGCTCACATAGACGGCCCATTGAGACGAGGCACGATTCCACGGACGTGAGGCACAACGCTTGGGGGTGAAAAGTCCTATCCTTGTGATGACTGGTCCTGATCAGACAGCTCAGTAAGACGAGGCACTCCCCAAAGCCAATCTATGGCGAAAAGAAACAAAGGGCATCCCAACTAGTAGCCGCGCGGTTGATACCCGGTGAAGCAATGTTGGAGCCAATCTTTGGTGAAAGGAAACAAAAGAGATCCTAACTAGTAGCCGCGCGGTTGATACCCGGTTAAGCGAGGATGAAGAGGTGTCCATACTGCAACAACAACGTTGAGACAGACATAAAACCCCCTTTTGACAACAAGGGACGGCATGAATATGAATGCAGCAGATGCGGAAGCAACGCTGACTTACTCTCAGAAATGTTATCGGAGGATACAATGGTAAAGCTACTTGAATACGGCTGATGAAAAGCAAACGGGGGAATATTATATATCTATGGAAACCGGACGACAAACGTCCTATGCGGACAAGCGATCAAACGGTATTATGAAGAAAAGCAGATTATCCAAAAAAGAGGGGATTAACCAAGTCAAGGCCGACATTGTTTAAAGTACAAAATATGGACGGGCACGTCAGCCACAAAAAATTTAAAGCATCTAAACAATAAAAAGTCTAAGGATTGGGCGGCGCGTTGACCCCTCCTTGCTGAGCAGCCTTCCACTGGTAAAAACCACTATCAGTAACGGATGAGGCTCTCTTGTCAAAATACGCAGAGAGATCGTCAATGCGGAGCCCCTCAACCCCATAGTGATGCATCACAGCTTCCGACATGATTCCCCCGCCCTGCTCCAAGTACCAACGATTCTTCTCAGCGTTAAGGGAGAAATCGGCAGATAGCTCAGCGTTTCTCTGCCTCTCCAGACGCAGATTATTTTCCTCCTGAGAAAGGCGTACGGCCAGATCGGCACTTTTTCGCTTCTCCTCTTCCAGAGCCAACTTAGCGGTCTCCAGCTCTTGCTTAACAGTGGTAGCCTCTCCCCGGGCAGCTTCCATACCGTCGTTGGCAGCATTGAGGGCATTTTTGAGACGCTGTCGCTCGTCCAGCAGCCTGTTTATCTCTCCTTGCCCGTTAGCCACAATTCTGGCATTCTCCTCATCCATATAGTGAAGATGGCAAAGCATAGAAAGCGCCTGAGAGCGAAGGAAATTTATGCACCCCTGCTCGCCCCGAGCCACAAAGGCATCCCTCTCTCTCGGAAGGGACAAAATCTCTGCCACCAGATAAGAGGTAGAGGAAAGCACGGTATCATTATCAGCATCGGCAGGAAATTGCAGAATATTGTCCCTAAAGGAGCGCAAGCTGATGTGGTGAGTTGGCAAGAGAGGAGGCTCGTACTGAGAGATACCAGCCATTAAGGCAGGGGCGGGGCCACACCTCGCGATGGTTGGATGAGGCATCGGAACAAAGAACAACGCAGCAGGAGAAGCTGGGCGACTGGTGGAACCTTCCACGTTAGGCATTAAGACCTCATTTCCTCCAGGCACCTCAAGATTAAGGGCATCGGAATCATAGCCCGTTGGGGTGTGAGCAGAATGAATTGGAGAACCAGGAGGCACATGGGGCTGACCGCCAAAATCAACATGTTCAGATTGATCAGCAGACGCACCCTCGCCCCCAAGGACACTCGAAGTACGGTTGGCGGCCGAGGAAGAAGGGCTATTCTGAAGCTCATGGCGAGCCTTCTTCTGACGCTCGCGAAGGACATCTGCGATAGCCATATCTCCCTGGGAGGTGGAGGGGGCAGAAGCGGCAACGACTTCCTAAATAACGCAGAACGTAAGGAAATCGTGCAAAAAGAAAAACAAAATTTTAAGAAGAAGGAAATACACACCTGAGTGGTTGAGGATACAAGAGGAATTCCAACAGGAATCGGATCAACCGTGGCCAGGGACGGATCCAGAAATTAATTCCAGGGGGGGCGGGGGTTCGGGGGCAGCGCCCCCGAAATTTTTTGTTTGGAGTATTTTAAAAGAAAAGCAAGCGAGTTGAACAAAAAATTGAACTAAATAACAAATATTTAGATAAACTTAACAAAAAGGTAAATAAGAAGACAATATAGGAAAAAATTAATTATACATTAGAATTCATACAATATACATCTTACAATTGTTCTCTACGAGGTTTCATTTTTTGAAATCCTTCTATGATTCTCTCATTCTCTACACTATCAAAAATATCTTTTTCAACAAAAGTAATCAAACAATCATTTAACATATCATCTCCCATACGGTTTCGCAGTCGATTCTTCACAATGTTCATATAAGAAAAAGTCCTTTCCACTGTCGCAGTTGCAACCGGTAAAATCAAAGCTAGCTTCAAGAGTAACAATACTTGTAGCTTCAAATCAATTTATGTGCTTGATGCAGAAAAAACAGAAAGGGAAAAGAAAAAATAAAAGAAAGGGAAAGGGAAATAAAAACAGAAAGATAAAAATATGCAAGCTGATGGATGTTTCTAATTAATAAGTCAAACCATAAAATTAATTCTCAATTCATTTTAAAGAACAAAATTAACAAAATAATTTACATATACCCTTGAAATAGAAAATAATAGAAATTGCAGCAAACCCAAATCATAAAATGGAGAATAAGAAAAGAATACGAACCTGATTGAGAGAAAGGAGGCGGATTTGGATCTACTAGGAGGATTGGTCCTTCTTAGAGATAAGGAAGAAACGGATGAGGCGTGGCTGTGATAGGAATTTGGTTGAGGAGAGGAGAAGAGAGGCGGAGGCAAAGGCTAGGCTAGGGATTGGATTATTGGATTGGATTATTGGATTAGATTTGGTCGAGGTGCAGATTGGCAGAGGCAAAGGCTAGGCTAATGGGCCTATTAAATTTTTTTTTTTGATTGGCCCAGGGTAGGCAAAAGCCCACCCTGGCCCCCACCTGCATCCGTGCCTGACCGTGGCCCCTGAAGAAACAACAGTTTGGGACAAAACGGGTTGGGCAGCGCGTGCTTTCCTAGGCCTTTTCTTTCTTACAACCCGAGTGCCCGTAACGTTCGCGGTAGCAATGGCCTCCCCTTCCTCGGCGTTAGCAGCAGCCCTAGCTTCCGCGGCAGCCTTCTTTTTCGCCTCCTATTTCCTTCTCCTCCGGAAATACTCGGGCTCCTAACCAGGCGGAGGCACTGCACAGTTATAAAACGTTAGCGTTAGTACTTCTTGACAACGCAAAGGAAAAAGGTCAAACGCTCACCCTTCTTGCACCGTTCCACGGGCAACCCGTTGACCACTTTTCGGGCATCAACACTAAAATCAAATTGAAGCAGCATCTTCAACCAGCCATCCTCCGGGTCGGAAAGGGGTTTCCGATGACCCCAAGCCCCATCTTTAATTGTTTCATTGAAGCCAGCCCTCCACAACGGCTCAGGCAGATTAACAATAAAAAATTCCTCTTTCCAGTGAGGAATAGAAGACTCAATGCCCATAAGCTTCCAGGTAAAGGGCTTCAAAGAGCCATCTTCGTAGCGAGGCGATATCGATATCACCCCTTTACGGGAATACAACTGGAAAATATCATGAAGCAACGCTAAAGTGGGAGATTCTATTCCCTTGAAACGGCACAATGCGGCAAAAGCACTAACAACGCAAATTGCGTTAGGACTCAACTGAGCCGGAGCCAAATCAGAATCAGCCAACAACAATTTTACGAACGGGTCAAGAGGGAGACGAAACCCATGATCGAAGAGCTTAGCATACAACATTCTACTATTTCCGGGCAGAATGCTGTTCAGTCGAAGCGACTCAGAAGCAGGATGCACGGGATATTCCTTGGGAAATCGTGCAGTAAACCCAGCAAGTCTACGGTTAATTAAGGGCAGAGTGTACAGAGAAGTGGGAGTAGTATCAATTACTTCTTCCCCGGAGGACCTTTGAGGGTCTCCCTCTTCAGAGGATTTCTTAGTTCTAGCCATGGCTAACAAGGAAAAAGTAAAGAGAAAAGAAAAAAGGACGTGTACCTGGTACCTTCGTGAAGAGAACACGATGAGTCTCGAGCCAGAAAGAGAGAGCGGCGCAAAGTATTTATCCAAAGACGTAATGGCGTATAAGGGAAAAGATGGAAAAAGAAAAAGGGGTAGAAGAAACAATAGATATAACCCTAAAAGGACACGACCAGTCAGCAGTAGACACGTGGCGAAGTAGCGCGTCATAAAGTAAGGCACGCACCAGAAGGTGCAAATTTGAAATAAGGACGAAACGCTTCTGCATTCGCACCTCCCTAGGAGACGCCTGCTCCAAACGCATCTCTGTGGGAGGACACGTGTCTTCTTTCATCATTACCCTTCAAGTCGCATTAAATAAGGGACTGGGGGATTGATTAAAAAACATAAAAAGCAACGCTGGCCTTGCCAAACGGTGCGATGGTACAAAGAAGATAAGAAAGGAATAACGGCAACATCACGATGAATCATACAATACGACAAAGGTTACAAAGCGTCAGCATTATTACAAGGAAAATAATGTTCGAATGGTTTTCAAGAAAAAACAAAAGAAAAGAGGCGACAGCAAGAAAAACAAGGAAAGGCCCAGGCACCATCGCTAGCGTTAGGTTCCCTCCCCCGAGGGACCAGAAGAACCGTTGTCACCTTTGCTAATCTCACCCATCACGATAGATATGTAATCAGCTACCTGGGCCGGATCCGAAGGGTTACCTTTGAAACGGGCTGCAAATCCAGAAACGAAGGCCTCCAGAACCCTCTTCCTCCATAACTCTTCCTTTAATGACGCCCTAGCAGACTCCTCATCTCGAGCAAGTATCTCTTCGCGGAGAAAGATTTTTCTTCTTTTCTAGCGCCAGTTCTGCCTCCAGAACCTCTATCTTAGCTTTCCCGATAGACTTTTCTCTGTTCAATTCTGTTTGGGACGATTCACAGAGACGCGTCAGCAACCTAGAGTGCTCCACCGCCTTTTCAAGCTGCACATTCGCAACACATAATGCGCTGGAAAAATTATGTGACTCGCGATCGTGAATTTCGAATTGATAATTCAAATGACGGAAGAAGTCCAGAGAATCATTCAGAACACGGCGAAAGCGTGCCGAGGGAGGGAGTTGAAGAAATTCCTCTTTCTCCTTTTTGGAGCTCAGCATCTCTCCTATCAAGGGTGCAGTAAACTCATCTCGAGAAAAAGGTTGGGGAACCCCGACAGCGCGAAGGGCATCAAAGCAAAACCCTGCAAGATTCATACGGTAGGCCGGGACCCCGTCAGGACCGCCATAGGCAAGATTGATCGATGGAGGTGGAGAAGAGCCCTGGGAAAAAAGTACTCTTGATAGGAGTAAAAAACAGCTGTGGAGTAACCCTAGGCGGTAGCTCAGTAGTCGAATTCGCAACAGGATGCGTGACCACTACGTCAGGAATACAATGAGAAATCGGAGAATCGGGAGCGTCAGATATGGGAGGAGGACATTCCATCGGTAGGGCCTCTCCCTCAGAAGAACAAGTTTTTTCCAACGCCTCAGCGGCTTCCGTTGGCTGAGAGGCGCCTGCCTCAGACGAAACAGCAGGCGTAGAAACAGTTGCCACATCCGCAGGAGATGTCCCGGTAGCTTGTCCGCTAGTGGCCACTCCAAGTTTTTTTCGACGCTGGGATGCAGCAAGGGAAGAAGCGTGGCAAAGGTCTGACTTAGCATCCGCATCCTCATCATCGCTAGTAATTACCGTCGTTGCGACTGGGCTGGAGTCCGTCCTCTTGCGACACTCCGGTAGCCAATTTTCCACAAAGCGAGAAGCTCGCACAGAGCTAACGGGCCTTCGCCCTCCCCGGGCAACCGTCTTAGTTCTCTTCCTCGGAGGAGGAACGCTACCCCGACTAGAGCCCTCGACCGGAGGCGAGGCCGGTAAAGTTTGAAGCGGCATTACGATCAGAGGAGTACCAGTGTCACCTGGGAATCAACCGTTAGCTTCTTATAGCAAGCAAAGCATGCGATGACCAAAGCAAAGAAAGTGTGGAAAGAAATAGGCTCACCCATAACGCACTCTTCCAGAGGTTTGAACAGAGCAAAGGCGCGAAGGCGGTAGTGAGTACTCTCGTCTAACAAAGCGTTAGCCTGGTCCAACTCAGTTCTGGACAATATCGCGGGATTCGTCCAAACGGGGCCTATCAGTTCCTGATTGAAATTAACACGCCATAAACGGGACGGTAGCTCCAGAATAAAGAAACTGCTTTTCCAATCAGCTACACCCTTCTTGAAGCCATGGAAACGTTGCCAAAACGACTGCACGAGCGCATCATCCCACCGGGGAGTAATCTCGATTAAACAATTGTGGCAAATCATGCTAAAGAATTTGCGAAACAAATTGATAGATGGGGTAAAAATGTTCTTCAACTCGCAAGCGCGAAGAAAAGCATAAACCGCACACCAGGAGGAAGGAGTTATCTGGGCAGGATTAAGGCTATACTCTCGCAGCAGAGTTAGTATCGACTCATGAACAGGAAAGCGGAAACCATAAAGGAACATCTTAAAGTAAAGAAGCCTACTGTGGCCCCACGCTGGATTATGAAGCCGCATATCACTTCCAGGGATAGAAGGCTCATGCCCAGGAGGAAAGGTAATACCATGTTCCTCCAATTCGGCTTTCAGAACCACGTCGCATGTAAAAATGCTCGGTGATTGGGCAACCTCTGGATCCATGGGCCTAGAGATAATTTGGCGAGGTCTATTCCTAGCCATAGCAAACCAACAAAAAAGGAAATCGGAGAAGGGTCGAATTGGTACCTTAAAAGAGAAGAATCGCAGAGAAATAGGCGGACAGTGGCGAGCGGCCGGAAAGGTATTCGGATAAGAAGACGAAGGAAGACAAAAAGGAAAAAATTCGAAGTGAGGGCAAAAGTTTTGAAAAAACGGAGAATGGCCCTTCTTAAAGGATAAAAATGCCACGGCATTAATTGAGGCACCAATCGGGCGAAGACGCGTGTTAAAGAAGTTGGCCACGTGGAAGCACATTAAAGAAATTTGAAAAAAGAAATTTATTCGGCGTAACTCCCCAAGGCGACAGTGTTGACTCAGTCAGAGTAACCGCGAAGCGATTGCCTCAGTCAGGACAACCGCTCACGTTAGCTATCACCAAGGACCAGCAGGCTAACGAAAATAACGACAAAAATGAAAAGACAGAAAGCATCATTTTATTCATAAAACGCCAGCAGGCGGGTACAACGCAAAGAGGCTAATCCTCATCAGGCCAGTAAATGCCATGGTGATAAACCACGTCATCATCAAGAAAGGGCATCTTCCCGTCAGCATTCGGGACAGGTTTGTCTGCCTCCCTTCCTGGGCAGGATCCTGAAGGGCCTGACTTTCCTTTGATACTCGAATCTGCCAACCCCGCACCAGCATTGGTGGGAAAAGAATTATTCAACGAACAATCAAGGGAAGGAAAGCGTTTGTCGCCCTCTTGAATAGCAGAACCAGAAGAAGCCAAAGTCGCGAGGGGCGCCTTGGGAGTTCGCTTCCCCTGCCTCTTACGACCTTTTCGGCGGACCGGAGGCCTCCATGGTGGCGAAGGAGGGGGATGATCTGAGTCCGGCGAAGTCGGGGGAGTCGGTAAGGAGTCGCGATCCATGGAACTCAAGAAATAAAAATCTGCCATGTGACCTGCAAAAGCAAAAATGCAAAAGAGAAAGAAAAGGATGAAGATGAGCAGGAAAGGGAAAGCAACCCCCCTTTATATAGCCGAGTAAGCACTTCGACCCTCGCGCAGATCCCTGAAAAATCAATTAAGACGCTTGGGAAAAATAACTGCAATTGCAGAATCCGATCCGCCGTAGGCACATCTACTCGTCGAACGCGCCAATCAAAGGGCACCAAATAACTGCCCAACCACCTGCCACTGAAAAGACGGCCCTGTAACAGTCAAGACAGATCATTCATTGCTAATTCCCGGAACACGACCACTGCAGTACAATGTCCCGAGGAAGACCCATTTTTAGTTGGGCTCATGACAAATAATTCCAACCAATGTAGCAAGCAACCAAGCAAGAAGAAAAAGGAGGAGACTTGGGAAAAAGCAGAGACAGCTATTTATTTATGGCCAGGTGGCCTTAGCGTTCAAATATGTACAAGAAACATAAGGAAAAACAACGAGAAGAAGCAAAGCCAGTGGTCAGTTATTGGACCCAGCATCATCTTCCCCTGGCACAACGGGAACCTCCCTTAAAGCGTCAGCAACGGAGGTCAGTTCGGTAGAGCAGGCTCTCATGCCCTTTAGGCAGCAGGCCAGCAGATCTTTCCTCTGCTGCAGCATCGAGGCCACCACATCAAGATGAGCAGTGATAGTGGCCAGTTTCACCAGACTCTCTAGGGGACTAAAATCCTCCAAAGTTATTCCCAGCTGTCTAGACAGAATAGGGGTTAGCACCCCCTGCAACTCCAAGACATCCTCAGAGGTCTTGGTGATCATCCTCTCCAGGAAGCCGATGTCACCCTCAGTAAGATTCTTCAGGGTCAGAGTTTTGGAGATCAGAAAATTGCGAGTCAGTTTATCCATGGCGAAATATGAAAAGAAAGGACGTGAAAATGCGAAGAAACTAGTGCAGCGAAACCTCTGATTTATAGATCCTGACAAAAAACCGTCAGGACCGACTTCTGATGCAGAACCACCCCGGTACTCAGAGGGACTCTCCATAAGAGAAGGAACGTTAGCCCTTGGTAAACACTCGGGCTCATTTTCAGTTGGGCTTATGATAACAATTCACCTAAAAGAAAGGGTACTTTCGTTTATCACCCAGTGGGAAAGGGCATAGCCACCGTTTTGAACCGCCACGGTAGGGACAAGGTTAATACCTCCCCCGAAGGCTAACGCTATAAGGGCTAACGATGCCCTATCGGCTCCTCCCACGGACCTTTTGGATGGCTCAAGGAGTTATCTCCCCCCTAGAGGAAACCATGCGTCAGGAAGAACGCTCCGGCCATTATCCTACCGTGGCAATATCTACCTATACTCCTACCGCCAAGGTAGCGTGTCACGATAAGGGCGAACCACAGACCCTAACGCGAGCGATAGCTCCATACTCGTTTACACGGGCGGGAACGCCCGTGTTCTCCTATAAATACCTCCCCCACAAAGGAGGCAGGTAAGCATACACTACTGGCTTAAACTCTGCCAAATTCAGTACTCATACTGACTTAAGCATCGGAGTGTTTCCGCCGGAGACCCCTCCGGCGCATTGCAGGTACAACGGACCGTCGTGAGCACTAATCTGAGAGGAGCCGTTCCACCATACATCCGTCGGTAGAAGATAAATTATTATCACTCACAACTCTGAATGTTGCCAATGAATATTAAGGTTCATAACTATAATTCTAATTTTATCAAATACATGTTAAAACATGTCTTATTTGTTATACAAGTTCAAATAATCTAATTAATTTTCCAGGGCAATTGTTATATCGACCATTTTATTCATCGCCACATAGATTAAGTCAGGTTCCTCCTTCTGCGTATTTTGGTTCTAAAAGATTCCAACTTGAGTCACATACATTTTGTTCCTCAAGTGTAAAAATCAGATTGGTGCACATTGCACACGCAGTATGACGATGACTTATATGATCTTTTCAGGTCTCAATCACTCGAAGCTAGAGAGTTTCGAACGAATATTAAAAAATATAATAGTATATTCTCTTTCACATCATTTGGTGTCAAGTATGATAAGGATCTTGCTACATCGAAAAAATGAGTGTATACATTTAAAGTTCAAGGTCAAGTTTACCATAATCTCCCTGCTTTGGTTCTTGCTGAAAATAATCTGATATATTTTCAACTTTACTTCTATGACACTGATAATGAGTTACAAAATCGGATGAATATACTTGATGTCGCATAATTAGATGAGAATATTGTGAAAAAATGAATGAAAGCTCATGAGAACAATCCATATGCAAGATTTTTTAAGAGTTTTAAAGATTTTCCCACTCTCAAAGACTTACACATTCGTATAAACACAAATATTAATATTGATAATTCATACACTGTTAATCAAGTTGTTGCTATAATAATTAAAGGAAACAATCCTAATGTTTCATTCGAAAGAGATTGTTGTCCACGGATATTCTGGAGAGTTATTATGATCCATTGCAATATCCATACTGGAAGAAGTATTTCGGTATTGAAGGGTCATGTCAAGCCGGCGAGTCTTTAAATTATGCATCTTTACTTTTATTTATGGACGAAATTGCAATTGGTATTTATGTGAAATAAATTGGTGTGACAATATAATGGGTCATTAAAGATCTGAGCTTCGAATTTTTTATTTATGGATGAAATTGTAACTGGAGTTTATATTTGTTTTTCTTGTTAGCTTTTTAGAGCTTTGTATCACTTTAACGAATGGAATTATTGTTATTTTTATATAAAAAACACTACACCTATACTTTATCCTACTCCTAATTTCAACTAAAATAAGAACTAATAGGAAACATCTTTTGTTCTTTTATAATTACAGTTAAATAAATAATGTTAATATATTATATACTAACAAACTATAAAAAGAAGGGTATAGTTTAGTTTAGTTTGTTGGAAAAAAATAAAAGATCGAGACGTGTAAACACTATCCTAAATGAATTCCCACCCTCAGGATATAATGATTTTTTATAACTCCTAGTTAAGTACCAGAACAACAAGAACAAAAAAGCTTAATGTCATAAAACAACCCTGAACTTTAATGTTTTATTTAAGTGGAACCCTGAACTATTAAAATGTTTAATTACAACCCTAGTCTTCGCAAAAAATGTCAAATTACCCCCCTACTGTAACCGAGATCCGATGTGGCAGCATTGACCACCTTTATGTGCCTTGTCGGTGACTATCAGGGCGCCACGTCAGTGTGCCACGTAATAATGACCAGGGAGGTAATTAAACAAAAAAAAAGTTAAGGGTTGCGATTAATCAAAATATTAAAGTTCAGGGTTGTTTTATGTCATTTTACCTAATTTAATCAATAACCCAAATTCCTCTTTTCCTTTTTTTTTTATATACAACAATATAATAATAATAATAAAAATAAAAATAAAATTGGAATTAATGCTTCATTGCTAGAATTAGAGGTAATTATGACTAATCTAGAAATAAGGTTGCCTACAAAATAACTTAATGATATAATAATAATAATAAAAATAAAATTGGAATTAATGCTTCATTGCTAGAATTAGAGGTAATTATGATTAATCTGATTAATTATGATTATTAATAGAAAGACAACGAAGCATTAATTCCATCTAGTAGGAATTAATTGAAGAAGGAAAAATAAAAAAGAAACAAAAATAGAAAGTATAATAAAATAAATGTGGCAAAAGACATAAAACAACCCTGAACTTTAATATTTTTGTTTAATTATCCCCTGGTCAATGCGGACGTGGCGCCCTGATAGTCTCTGACAAGGCACATAATGGTAGTCAACGCTGCCACATCGGATCTCGGTTACGGTAGGGGGGTAATTTGACATTTTTTGCGAAGACCAGGATTGTAATTAAACATTTTAATAGTTCAGGGTTCCACTTAAATAAAACATTAAAGTCCAGGGTTGTTTTATGTCATTAAGTCAGAACAAAAATGATAACAACGCAAGTAGAATGATAATATTTGGTGTATTTTGTTTGTAAAATGAAGGTTGTATTTATATACTTGCAGATGAGAAATATTAGATATTTCCGTTGGCAACAATCTGAATGAGATCATGGGTATTAAGATAAGATTTTCGATTTCAAATATTTAAGGATCAGTTAAAAAGTGAATTTAATTGTTTCAAATTCAAATTGGTCGTTTGAATTTAAGGTAAGTCCTTAGGAACCAAAATGTAAAACCTTTGTAATATCACATTTTTACAACAATCCCCTGCATATTACAAAGGTTCAAGTTAGAAATTTCTAGGTTAATATATACAGTACAACTTTTTGAATTTGATATCTTTTAGACTATAAACCGAATCTAGATAAATAGATATTATTTTCACAGAGATAATGATGAAGTTTAAAATTTTTATGAACCATTAACTTTTTTTCAAGATAGAGAATCTATTTAGAATAATGTACCCTCATAATTTCTTATTGTTAACACCGTTATACGTGTTTTGCTCGTGCGCATGCCTGAATATTAATGAATGCTCCACAGATTATCTACAATCTCATAGGAGCACCCCCCCTTTCCACATTCATATAGGTGATTT
This sequence comes from Viola odorata, assembly GCA_963691705.1. NCBI lineage: Eukaryota > Viridiplantae > Streptophyta > Magnoliopsida > Malpighiales > Violaceae > Viola > Viola odorata. The sequence continues at coordinate 41,543,995 of OY829544.1, forward strand.
CATCAAGTGTATTCGCAATCAATACACCACCCATAAGGGATATGAAAATCATTAAGAGTTCAAAACTCATTATCTCAATAAATGTAGTCTAACACTTCACACGTCATAGGAAGAAACTACTAATATAGTGTTAGCAGAATGAACAAGTGACTTGTTATTATCCATATGAACCATCTTCATGGGATCTCCAATCACAAATGTTTGGTTCTCATCACTATTAATTTCACAAATCGGTTCACTCGATGTTTAGTCAGATGATCAACCAAATTCACTCTCACATCTAGTAAACGATTTCTTCTTTCTTTATTTAGCAATTGCTTAACCATATTAATTTGACCATTGCAAGCATCATTCCTAGTTGACAATTACAATGTATCGATACATAGGGTGTTACACCCAATAAAATTCTTACGCACTGTAAAATTTTATCTCATTTAAATTTGAGATTTAATTAGCATCACTAGTGAATTTTATCTCATTTAAATATAAAATTTAATTAACATCATTGGATTCTCTAATACAGCAGAACCCAATATCATAATTAATGATACCCCTCAAGTACTTCATTAAAGAGAACTAAAAGACTTGACTTCGAATGTCCAAGCTTCTAGAGAAATTTCTCAACACAAGGTTTTTTCATTTATTTATTTATTTTTACTACTATTATTATACTTGTTGTGATATCACTACTGCCAGAAACTCACAAAAGTATTAGTATACTTCATGACATTTAAAAATAAATAAATAATATTTATAATACTCTGACCCCACATTTACGGATATTAATCTACTTGTTTATTTATAATAATCAATTATACCAAATAAATATATATATATGTTACCTCTATATATATGGGGTACCTACTTAATTTCATATAATTACACATGAGTTATGAGTGAAAATAAATACTTCTTTTAGAGCACCAACACTTAATAAATTTACGTCACATGAAATAATACTTTCACAAAAATATATATGAAATAATACCATATATAATGTTAATGTATCTCAAGGAATTACCCTCTCTTTTAAATTATATAATTAAAAATAATTTTCAATTTTTTTATAAACAATAATAATAACATTACTCACAATGAGATAAAAAATTAATGCATTCGTGTATTGTATATAATCAAATTACCTGTAAATACTTTAAAGAAAATATATGAACTAATGCCATTAGAGTTCTCATAAATATTAATTATTTAGAGTAAATGAGTTTTGAAATTTGACTGAACAATGACACCACCAACGTTCCGCCTTTACTTGATTCCCTGAAAGATTTCACTCCTTTAATTGTTCTGTTCCCTTTCGACATTCTTGTATCCGATCCAAGGCTCTTTTGTAAATTACTCGACTAAGTAGTACAACCACCATAGGATAAGAGACCAATCGATTTCCTTAATTCACAGATATATGAGATGAAATGTAAGATAAATTTAGATTAAGTACGTACTAATTTCAATCGATAAATATATAATTGATTGAGTAATACATACACATAAAAGACTAGTTAGTTTACTAAAAACAACCCTGATAGCAGTGGATGATGAATAAATGAGATGGAAATACTCCTGTGGAAGCTGATAATTTTTTTTAAATTATTGGAAAAATGAAAGATCGAAACGTGTAAACGCTGTTTTAAAGAAATTTACTCCCTTGATAACGATCTATTCTAATTCGTAGTTAGCTACCAGAAAAGAAGAAGATAATAACTTAGAAATAGAATGATAATATTTGGTATGTTTTGTTTGTAAAATGGATTTGTAGGTGAGAAATATTAGATATTTTCGCTAGCAACAATCTGAATGAGATCATGAGTATTAAGATAAAATTTACAATTTTAGATATTTAATGATCGGTTACAAACTGAATTTGACTGTTTCAAATTTAAAATGGTCATTTGAATTTAAGATAAAACTTAAAGACCAAAATATAAAACTTTTGTAATATCACATTTTTACAATATATTTAGTATTTACATTAATATTTAAAAAAAAATGTATTTTCTCTATATTTTATATTTGAGTTTTATAGAATACAAACTCAAAAGTCTAAAGACTCTAAACCAAACTAAAAAAACTCCTAAAATGAACTCTTTTTCAAAAAAAGATAATTAAATTAAATTGGACCGATTCAATCCGAATTTTGAACTCCCAAATCCCTAACCATAGTACTAAACAAAAAGTAATTTTATGGGAAAAAAATTCACTATTTTAATAGAGTGATAGTAAAATTAATGAATTGAAATTATTTATTTATGTATAATATAGGCCTATTTTTGTTCTTTTTCATTTTAAGGGGAATTTTAAAAACCATTTTGGGCGGCATTTTTGTGTTAAATACACAAATACCCTCCTGTATTTCCCCCCTTAAATTCCCGTATTTTATTTTCCCTCAAATTTTCACTCATAAACAACCCGACTCACGCCCACGAGAAAAGCACAGAAAAGCCATGGCGCCAAGAAAAGCCTCGCCGGCGACCTGTCGCTCTCCTATCCCAATTGGTAATGGAAGTAAAGAAAAACAATGTTTTTTTCATTAAAAATCCCAGAAATCGATTCCTCGCGTTCCGATTCCTAACCCTAGCGTTCCAAACTATTTTGTTTGATTGTTTTTAACAGGTAACTGCGATGTAACTGTAGAATCCAGCAGCTTCGCTTGCAAATCTGATTCAAACACTCTCCAAATCTCCATCTCCAGAAAGGCGAATATAAAAATCTCAGGTCTGACTATGTTTTTCTGATTTCGACAATGAGAAAATGAAATGTGAAATTGGGTTTCATTAGTTATTCACCCATTTGGTATTTAAGGATTCCATTTTTATCTGGAACTCTATATCCAGTATATGCACACAAGATATCAAGTGGGTATACACCTTAAGTGGGAAAATGTGTCTGATATGGTGGTGAACAGTTTTCCCTTATGAAGAGTATTATTATTCGTAGGTGAGACTCATAACCTGTGATTTCTGATTTATATTGTGTATTTGTTGGGACAGTAAGGGAGGAGCTTGACAATGAAAGGCACAAAGATGGTGCTCTCGAATTGAAACCTGAAGATATAGGTATGTGTTCCTGATAGTTTAATTACAGTTGCTGAGGTGTAATGTGACCCTCATGTCTAGAAATTTCGAGGGTTTTTCATTTCTATCATGTTAAACTGATTTTCTCTTTCTTTTTTTGAAAATAGTGGAAGAAGGAAGACTTTTGACCACTGGAAGTGACTACAATTTCATTCTTGTAAATTCCAAAGATGCTGATGGCTACAGTAAAGGTTATCTTCAGGTGCGAATCTCTCTGGGCTTATTGTGTGTGTTAGTCTCTTTGAGATGCTTTGGGTCATGGTTTTTCCTATTAAGTTATGTTTAGTCTCTTTGAGATGCTTTGGGTCATGGTTTTTCCTATTAAGTTATGTTTTGGAGCGCAGTGATCCTACATTGTCTTAAGTTACCGCGTTGTACATGTGTCTTACAGGAAGCCCTAAGGATATATGCGAAAGAGCTGCCCGAAATGAAGTATGCTGCAAATACAGGAAAGCAATCCAAGTTTCTTGAAAGATGTGTTTCAAATGGGTACAGAGCTTTGAGTCCCTCAGTTCTCACGGCATGCGTTTCATTGAAAATACTTTGTGCTTGTCCCTTCTCACTATTTGGATGGATTATATCCTTGTTATAAAATTATCTTGACTATCTCCGCTTAAAGCTGTCTGGTACACATGCTATATTTCACAGTTTCACCATGCATGTTTCTTAACTTACAAGAACCATGATCTCTTGGTAATGCATTGATTTCTTTTGCAGGAAATATTGTACACTGCTTTTGGAATCCAAGTCCACTGGAGGTTCTGGAGAGGTAGCCACAATTTGTCCACTAGAGTTCATTATTTGGTTTCCTGTTTTCTAGATCATAAATCTAGTAAAGAGAATTAACTTGTGTACCATTACTGTGCACCAAAAATTGTTTCTACATTTCACCCATGACGCTTTTCATTATAATTGTTTCTACGCTAAAGCAGGCATCCAATTAACTGTCACCATATTTTATGTCCTTATTATCTTATACTAGTTAGAAGGTGAAATTTTCCTGAATCCGTTTTTTCACAGGATTCCTGCTTTTAAGCCCTTTCATCTTTTCTCACTTTTCTGATTTTCTTGCATTTTGGCACATTCTGGAATTCGACCCAATTAAGATTTGTTAATGCCTTGACAATAAAATAACCGCTTCCTTTTATTCAGGTTATAGCAGCAATTACATATCAAATAGTTCCAGCTGACATGCGATATGCTGAGGTTCCTCTTGCTGCTGTCAGTTCAGTCTACCAGTATAAGGTTTATTTTCAGCTTATGATTCCATCACTTTTCAATGTTTTCATCTTACCTACAAGATAAACTCTCTGTTTTTGTCTTGTCGAATAAACCAATGACCTTCTACGAATCTTTGTTTATTCTTAATCTTGCACTAGCTGCTGATCATATCATCCTAATTGTGAAATGTGGCCCTCAACTTCTATATATTAATTACTCAGGGTCTTGGTTTCCTCTTGTACATGGAATTGAGAAAGAGACTTCAAAGTGTTGGTGTTCACACAATCTATTGTTGGGGAGATAAGGATTCTGAAGGTTTTTGGATTAAACAGGTAATTCATCAATGAAGAATCTTTTCAGATTGGGCAAATACTATTAATACCAGATATATTTTCCTTTTGGTTCCCCCTCCTTAATATTTGTCAGATTGATATTTCCCTAAACAAGTTGGTCTGAAACAACTGCTTTCATACACTTTGATGTCACTCTTTGTTTGCTATTTGATGTTCAACCTTCTGATAGTGGGGAAAAATTCAGGGTTTTTCTCCAATAGCTGAGGTGGACAGAAAGGGTAGGGCTCGCAAGTTGCCCATTAAAGCCAACATCCGTAGAGCATTATGCTTTCCTGGCGGTTCAACCCTTATGGTTTCTCATCTTAATGACGACATCGAAGCTAAACCTCTTGCCTCACTCCAGTTCTGTCTACCACTAAAGGTGGATAAGAATAGCTCAGCAGCGGTTCTGCCCGTAGCAGTTGATGATTCTGTTGACCCTGGATTTTCCAAGGTGGACTACACTATATTGAAGTCACGGAATCAAATAACTTTCAGGACAGAAAGTCTTGGTCCCGAAGGGTTCACAAAAGATGGCTTTTCAGGAGAAGAATCCAGCTTGCAGTGTAAGAAGAATTTGCTACTTGCTTTGTTAAATCTGTTAATTCTGTTCAACTTTTATTGCTTCATTCCCCATAGATTAAAATCATTGTCACAAGGACTCCTCAGACTGCAGCTGGAAATCCTAAGAGAAATATATTGAAGTGTCTGGTGTGATTTTGTTCATGTATCAAGAACTGGTATAAGAACTATAACTGCAGCAAAACATGACCTAAAACAAGGAATTCATTTAGATTCTTTTTTTGCATCTCCATGATGCTCAGATCCACCTTCTACATGTTAATTTCCAAAATCTTTACTGGGTAAGGCTTCTATCTTCTTCTTCTTTATCTTCAACAGGTTGTTCTCGAGTTCGAGATCGTGGAGGACCAGCTCTGCTGGAAGGAGGGGAATGCAGCAAGATGACAACCAGTGAGGATTTGACTAGGATTGGGCCTGACGTTGATGTCACACATTGCTCCTGTTATGCAAAAGGTACAAAGAGGAGGGCTTGGGAAGCCTCACTGTCATCATTGAAGTCTAAAAAGGTGAAGGGAAGTCATCAACATGAGTGTGAAACCAATTCAACCCAAGCTGAAGGTTCAGAAATCAAGAGATATTATCCAGCTTTTAAGAAATGTTCCTTGGGACTTTTGAAGAACAGCTCTTTTGTGGAGGCTACTCCCACTGGGATTATGACCCTTAGTTGCACTGAAAGTAATGAAAAAGAAGATGGATCAATCTGTAAGGCATCAGAAGTTCTCTTCAATAAAGAGCTTCAGTCTAAGGAAAAATGCTTTAAAGTCATGCTGATGAATATTGCTGATGATAGTAAGAAAGGACATCTTACTAAGGTAAATTCAAGTGTTTAGATTATAAACACACATGAATGCTTCGACATAGTAATTAATCTTGTTGCTGCCATGTTTTCTCTTCCATTTATGATTTTACCTTCTGAATCATGTGGCATTTTAATTCTAATGCGGGAAAGCAAAAATTTGGAACAGTAGTGATTCTGTATTGCACTCATTTTGAATATATTCACAAGGCGTTTACCAGATGCTTCTGGCAAGTTTGTTGCTGGGCATCATGGACCTAGAGAAGTGGGGTTTCTGACATCACATTTTGATGGATTATAGCTTCATTATCATTCGCTTTTCCTGTTCTCTTGTCAGATTATTTTGCTTTACATGTATTAGTAACCTTGATCATTCATACTTGAGATCTCTTCTACACAGGTAATTGAAACCCTTGGTGGTATGGTTACCCCTAATGGATGTGAAAGCACACACGTTGTCACAGGAAAAGCCAGAACAACTCTGAATTTCTGCACTGCTCTCTGTTCAGGGTTAGTCTTAGTGTGGTGCTTCTAATTTCATGAGAGAGAATTCATACAACCTGTCGTTGCCTGTACTCACATAGGAGATTGCTAGTCATTTATTTATGAACATTTATATTACTACCTATTATTGCTACTAATGAATGTGTGGTAACAGTGCTTGGATAGTCTCATCTAGTTGGTTGAAAGAAAGCTTCCGGCAAGGAAGATTCATAGGTGAGCTAGAAAGATGTTTAGTTTTCGACGGTACAAAACTACATAGAAAACCTTTGTATCTGCTGCTAACCTATCTAATCTTACGTGCAGATGAATTGCCTCATATATTCTCTGATGAAGATTACTTGCTCAAGTACAAAATTGAGCTGAAAACTACAGTTCTCAGAGCAAGAGCAAAACCTCAGGCTCTTCTTAAAGGGTATAGCATATGCATTGCAGCTCATGTCCAACCTCCTGTTAAAACTCTATCGGCCATTGTCAAGTCTGCTGGTGGAAATGTAAGTTCATTGAATTTTCTCATTGAACACGACCAAGTGACTATGCATTGACAGTGTTTCAGTTGGCTTACTCTTATCACTGTGGACGCTATGCTGCCATGATTCATGCTCTAAAAAAATTTGGTAACAAGAATTTAAGGACAAACTTCAAAGTGTCCAAAATAGTAGTAGTAAGTTTAGATGCAGGGATTGTGTACAAGCAAGCTGCAATATGAAAACTGAAATACCTTGCATATTTGATATTATTTGTATTGGAAAAATGCAGATCATTTCTGTATTGGAGAAAGTCAGTGAAGCATCGAAGACGATCTTTATTGCGTGCGAGGATGACATGGATGAAGCATTGATAGCTGCTAAGAAAGGAATACGGACTTTCAGCAGTGAGTGGCTGATGAACTGTGTCATGAGACAAGAACTGGACTTTGAGGCGCAACCGTTTGCGGAGTCCTTGTGATTACTGATTAGGTGTAGCAACACGACTAGGAGGACAATTTTAGCTCCCGTTCTTAGAAGCACTAATTAGTAAATTAACTTTTTATTTTTATTTTTTTATTTTGCATTTTGGCAACAATTTTTGTAAAGCTAAGGCACTGGTTAATTAAGTTCAACGTGACAATTATTATTAAAGCACTAATTAATCTTAGCGTGGTTGATCAAGTAGATTCTAATTTTCTAATTTTTTAGTAATAGTCTTTCAATTTTTATATGTTTAAGCTACAATAGGCATTTGAAATTCATATATTTATTAAGTTTATATGACCTTTATTGACAAAAATGCAATAATATAATTATATATTTATAATTTGTAATTTATATTAAAATAATCTGAAACTAAAAGTGCAAAAATATTGCTCATATCTATCTTAAATCAATTTAATTAAAAATGTTCTAAGTTATAGGTTCGTTTTTTTATTATTTTATAAACGGAAATGAGATTTGAATTTGAGTTTAAATTCTTACTAATTCGATTCTTAATTTTATAATGAAATTCGATAATATAACCAATTTTTTTTTTTAAATACTCTATAATTAAATTTAATATTGCTTATGAAAAAAAGTATATCAAACTTGGGGACGATATTTTATTTTGTATCGGACTACGGTGTCGGATGATTTTGTCTTTTGCCCAAAAAGAAGAGAGCATAGCGGATAAGGCAGTGGTGGTAATGCAATGGAGACCGGAAGCGTAGACGTGGATAGACGCATCGTCTCTCCTCTTTCAGAGTTGTCTCGAAGAAGCAAACGTCGACCCAGGATTCTCGAATTCTTACTCTAAGGTCCATTGATATTAATCCATTCCTTCTTCAGTTTCTCGTTTTTTAAATTTGTGGCCGGAGGAAGAAATGGCGGCAGAACTGAGTAGAGCTGCAACTATCTGCTTAAAGTCTCAATCTTCAACGCGAAAGATTGTCAAGACACAGGCTAAACTTATTCTACACTCAAGAATTCGATCTTCTCGTTCATCTGATGACCAAGACAGAGTCTATAAACAACTGGGTATGTCTCATTTCTCCTTTCTTTCCCTCTGTCTGTTTCCTTGCTTGCTTGTCTATAGTGTATGGTGTTGTTTGTGCCACAGTTTCAAATGGGTCGAACCTACCCAGTTGTGGCGTTACGTCGTTGGAGTGGAAGCTTGAAATGGGTGATAGCTACATGTAGGAGATATCTGCTACGTTTAAGTAACTTCGTCATTTTGGAGACTGTTTTCCATATTTTTTGTCTGTTTGGTTTCTAACAAAGATGAGGAAGGGGGCTGGAGCTAGGTAAAGCAATGGCACCCGATTATTTAATTTTCTTGTTAATCATTTGAGTTCTCTCTATGTTGAACTTTAGGAGAACCAATCGTAAGGCTAAAAATTGTTCCCCTCAAGTGGCGTGCTTGCTACATTCAAGATGAATATTATACTAATGTAAATGGTGTATTATTATTGCTTAGTTAATTGGTATGTTTCCAATTCAGTTGACGCAAATGCCTGCTTGCTACTGATTACCTGAAAAAGGCTGCTTAAGTTTAAGGATGCACCGAAATGGGACTTCAAAACTGAAACCTACACACCAACTCATGTGCTACTTTTGTAGATAAATGATTCATAGGGTGGTTTCTCATTTTCTTTTCGCAACTGACCCTGTTGTCAAAGAAGAGCATAAACACTTCATGAGCATGTATGTGTCTTTGAGGAGTGTAAAACAGTTTTTGTTGCATGCTGCACTCTGCCATTTTAGTTTTTTCGCTTCTGACTTGCAACTACGAAATGGTGGTGAATTGGTCTAGGTTTGTTTGCACTGAAACAGAAGATTGAAGATGCAGTTTCACGTGCTGAGATGTCAGCACCAACTGCACTGGAACTTGAGGAAGCGATAAGAATCAAACAGGAGGAAATTATACGTAATTCCAACTTATGGGATGACCCTATCAAATCCAATGAAATTCTTGTCAAATTGGCTGATAGTGTCAAGGCTGTTGATGCTCTCAAAGACCTAAAATATAAGGTCAGGTAATGCATAGAATTTTAGTTTTAATTTCAATGTCAATTGTTATGTTTAATTAATGAAAAATTGCACTTATTAAAACAACAATCTAGGATTTGCAGCAATAGCTGTTGTGGTCACTTCAAGTTGTAGCCATTGTTTTCCGTTCTTGTTATTTGAAGAATTACGTTTTATCTTATGGATCACCATACAAGGGGGCTAGCAATATGTTGGCTATATAAGCCTCAGGGATCTGGAGCTTAATGTAAAAGCTGCATATAGTCATCATGATCATTACATTCTTTAACCTAGGATGCAACATGAGCCTTTACTGCTTGCAGTATTGTAATTGTCCTGCTTTAGTTTGGTTCCCCCTTGGGCGTACGGGTTACTTTGTACCTTGTGCATGGATATGCATTTACTAGATGTGTTTACATACTTCATTTCATGAAGTGAAATACTGTATTTCATTGATTATTTTCCGTAAAGTTTTTTCATCAGATATTGAAGTGGCAATCTTTGAAGATGCTTCAACTGTTGACTTTCCGTCCGATGATACTTGGCAGTAAAAATCATGACCATTTTATATTTTTTTAGGCTGAAGAAGCAAAACTGATTTCTCATTTGGCGGGGATGGAAGCTATTAACTACCAGCTTTTTGAGCAAGCTTACAGTGCATCTTTAGATGTAAGCAAGTTGTTGGATCAGTATGAGATGTCAAAGCTTCTTAAGGGCTCATATGACAGGGAAGGGGCTTGTGTAATTATTAAAGCTGAATCTGAAGGCATTAACAACGAGGTCTGAATCCCATGTTTTTCCTCTACATTTACTGGAGGAATAGATTTTTTTCTATGAAATATGCTGCTTCTTGGTAACTAGCAAGTGCCAATAAATCTGAATAATATCGATTAAATTCTTAAGTAATTATCGTTAACTCTGATAGTGGTTGAGAGGTGATGACAAAAACCATCGTTAACTCTGGATTGTTCATCTCCATTTGTTCTAAATTATTAGCAGACAGGGAAGTTCTATAGAGATCTTTAATTTTTTCATAAAGGAGTTCAGAAATGGGGGTTATAATGTTTTGTTTTGTTCAAAACTGTACATATCCATTCAATACCTCTTCTTTCCTCCTATTTTTTTTGGAAAGTGCTCTCTCTCTTTATTAAAGAAGCTGAAAGCAAGTCGTATTATTGAGTCCTTGTTGCTTGAGTTGCAAATGCCCGCGTTTGTTTTATATATCAAACTTTTTTCTTTAACATAATGTCTCATATTTTCTTATCCAGACATGGGCAGAAGAACTTGTGACCATGTATATCAGATGGGCTGAAAAGTTAGGTTGTAAATCCAGGCTAGTTGAGACACATACTTCCATGAATGACAGTGTCAGTTTGGCAACTATTGAGTTTGAATTTGAGTGTGCTTATGGTTATCTCTGTGGTGAGAGAGGCCTTCACCACAAGATAAATTCTCAAAACGGATCTTATCAACATGAGGTAAGAAATCCAAACTCCTTTTATCTGGTTAAAATTTTCAAAACAATGTGAGCCTTTGTGTCCCTAACAGAAAGCCTCGCATTGCTTTGAAAAACTTGCTGAGGGTTCAAGTATGACCACGATAGTTCAAAGGGCTGGGGTTGCTATTTACCTTAGTCTTCTTCTCTCCATTGGTCTGGTGAATGAGAAACTTTGATACTATTACCTGATATAAAACCTAGTTCATAACTTTTTTTATTACTATTTTTTTGTTGAATCAGTTGGTCTCTTGGAACATTTATTTGAAATTGAACACTATTGCAGGTTAGTTCCGTGTCCGTGGATGTTATTCCGCTTTCTCTTGGAACATTTTTTGACCTTTACATCAGTGATGATGATTTGACTATCTCAGCCGCCTCATTGTTTGGAGAGCAGAAGACCCTAAAACAAGCCGTCTATGTGCAACACGTTCCTACTGGCATAACTGTCCAGTCTTCAGGTACTTTGTTTCTTTCAAAAGTCACTGTCCATATTTTTCCTGGAATTTGACGTTTACATGCATAAATTCTACTCCATTGTTCATGGAAATCCTTTAACAGTCATAAAACATACTCAGCAGTAATCTGACTAGCGCCTTTTCTTTCACAAGTACAGTGGGAGCCACGTATCTTAGGCTCGATATGAAATCAATAATTTGTTAGTTGAGAGGCTTGAATTCATTATGACAACACCTAAGTGTTCAGTACCATTCTCCTCTCTTCTGCAACCTACCTTTCCCTTTCGTACATGGTTGTACTTTTGCAACCATAAATTTTCGATGTGACTTCCAATCCACTTCCGCTTCCAATTAATGGCATCGGATGGACTGGTCATCATCAATCATCTTCTGTTTATTTGTTGCATTTCGTAAATTATTTCCCTTTACTTCTAAGCAAAAGGTAACACCAGTTTATGATGTGCAGGTGAGAGGAGTCACTTCGCGAACAAGATGAAGGCCCTTAATCGCTTAAAGGCGAAGCTTCTTGTGATTGCAGAGGAGCAAAAGGTTGATAGTGTAGGTAGTATTAAGAGAGGGGGTGTTGTGGACATGAGGAAAGAGGAGACTAGGAGGTATCTTTGTCAGCCACACAGGGTAGTTCAAGATTTAAAGACAGGGATCCATTTACCTGACCTAACTTCTGTTTTGGATGGAAACATTGAACCACTCATCATAGCCCATATTAATCTTAGACATGCAGATTAGACCACTGTATGCTACCAATTCTTGGCTGCAGTAACACCTGGTATATATCCTACAAAATCAAATAAAGTATTATACTGTCTCAAAATATGGAGAAAAGGCTGATTTTTTTACTATCATGTTTATTCCTACGGTCCTATATATCTATTGGTTTTCTCATGATGTTTTAGGAATGTTTCTATTTTCTCGTACTAATTGTGGATTAGGAACAACTAATGTCTTTGTTTTTAAGTTAAGTAGTAAAATCCTAAACGGATTCCACCGTAATACTCTAAGGGAGTGTTTGGATTGGCTTGTAAAATTTGAGTTTGGTAGCTTTCGTTGGGCTGGTTAATAATTATGCACTTGAAAAAGCGTGGTACTCGGTGAAAGCATTGCCCCAGCCCCACTCAGCTCATCCTTCTTGACCTTTCGAAAAACTTCGTGCTTCTGAAAAACTTCGTGTTTCTTAAATTATTACTCCCTCCGTACATAAATAACTGTCGCTTTGACTTTGGACATGCATTTTAAGGAAGCCGAATGACTCACTATTTAAGACAATTTTGCCCTGAATTTTTTCTCGGACGTACGTTCGAAAAAAAGTACGGAATTTTTTGGGGTCAAATAGTGAGTCATCCGGTCTTCTTAAAATGTGTGCCCAAAATCAAAACGTCCATTAAAAATAGACAGAGGGAGTATTATTTTATAATGCTAAATGTTCTAACAATTTGCTTGTGCATGCAACTTTTTTCTTATAATTAAATTGTAAGTATTTTATAATACTAAACGTCAAAAATTTATTAAATATTTGCGGGATCTATTTCTATCTACCTATTTAATCATCTACTAAACCTCCTTTAACATTCAACCTCTTAATATTTTTTACCTCCAAATTGTACATAAGCTAGTTTGGTCCAGTTTTTTGAACTGAAAATTTACAGGTTTAGAAATTGGAGAACCGAATTGAACCGTTTCTAACGATTCAGTTTGATTTAATCTTGAATTAACAGTTCAGTTTAGACCGATTTGATTCTGACTAGTATTTTAATTTTTTAATATTTTTAATATTTTGTATGGTTTTGTTAAGAAAAAGAAAAGAAAATGATAGGGTCAAATGTTAGGAGTTCAAATAAGATCAAATCCAATTGACCCGTAATATTATAATTTATTTAAAAATAAATAAAAAAATTATTTTATATTTATTTTATATGTTCTAATTTAATATAAAAAAAATAGTGTTAACTTTTATGGCCCAAACAGTTGAACATTGTTCAAATTCCATATTTGGCACTGGCAGCAAAATTTCGTTAATTTGGGACCTACTAATTACTAAAAACCTAAATCATTTACCACTCTTTTTGTGCGCCATAAAAGACCATACTTTTAAAGACATGAAACCCAAGGAACAAGGAGAACAACTGCAAATCCAACTCTCAAGACCACACAACTATGACCACTTCTCGTATTACATCCTTGGTGAGTTTCTAATTGCTACTCTCTCCTCTTCTATGTTCATATGCGCGCGCTAAACTCACATACAAACATGGTTTTCTGTTTGTTTTACTGGTTTGCTGCGCGAATTTGTACTTGTTTGTGTATAGAATGCTGCTGCTGTTGTTGTTAAACTTCGTATCTGTATGTTTGTTTGAAAAATGTTATTGAAGAGAAAGAAAGAGATGACGGTGATAGAAGATGGGTTGGCCTTTTTCTTTCTTGGTTCTATCTTGTGTTTGTGGTTGTGGAAATGTTAAGTTATGCTGGTAAGATAATGTGGGCCAAATGAAAGATGGATTAATTTTTTTTTTTTTTGCCTTCGGTATTTTGTGGTTCTGGTGATAAAGAAAGCAGCGATCTTTACTCAGCTCATTCCTCGAGTGCAGTTGTTTGGCTTGGTTGTTCCCATGTTCAGACATTGGCGACATTTCATTTTTCATTAATTGGACTTTGTTTTTGTTGTCATCGATTCTTTTTCTTGATCTGATTCTTGGGACGTTGACATTCTTAAGAGTTTGAAAGAAGAGAAGTGGGATTATTTTTATCCTTTTAAGCATTCTATTTGCTGTAAAGGGCTGTGGGAACAGGTTTGTTATGGACAGTAGTGAACAACTGGGATTGGAATGTGTACGATGATGAAATTGATCGCGATAGATGAGAGAATCCTCTTTTACTCGTTTATGTGAACATTATTTTGCAACTAAGTAGCCCGTACTCTATGGGAAATTCGTATGAAGAGTTTAGGGACCTTGTAGAACCTTGATGTCTTGGACGCTTCTGTAATCTGAATATTCTATGGGGATATTTCTCAGGTGGCAAAATGCTCATCAAGAACAGGGAAATTTGTGGATATTTGAACTTTGAAATTTGGATTTTTTTGTTTCTTTTGTATGCGGAATTCAGTGTTATTTAGTTTTTCTTTTGTTAACCAAGGATTTACCTTATAAAGTAATTTAATATGGTTCTTATTGAAAGAAATATTGGCTACAATGAAGGTCATCTGCGTAGGCAATAGTTTATAACCATGAGGCTGATTCCTGGCAGTGGCATATTATGGGGAAGATAAGAGTCTTTGGCTCAAGGTCTACTCATTTTTTTCATGTGCAGTTAGTTACTGTGTTTAATTTTTTCATGGCATTTCTATTGAGTGTTATTTTCATTTGCAGGGTTGATGTGTCCTATGTTATTTCATACAACTGCTTATCCAAGAAGTGGGATATTTGGAGTTTCACACTTCTCTAAGAGAGGACATCCCTTTTCCATCAGATCCCCATGGTGCTTCTCTCTTGGGCCAGCTTCTGTGGACGCTCTACAACTGACTAGGGTGAGGAAATTCCACGCTAAAGATAAAATCAAAGGTATAGCTGCTTAATGTATAAATGCTTCAAGTACTTTTAACAATAAGCATCATGACTGATGGAACTGAAGGGACTTTGAGATAGTAAGATTCTGTGGGGTAGTCTTTGTTCTTGTTTCTGGTGTAAATGGTTAACTATAAGATTTTGCAACTTTTTTTGTCCGTCAGGTTTTAGCTATCGAAATCTATCATCTCAAAGTCTTGAAAAGATGGAAAGTGATGTTGCTACCAAAGTTTACTATGAAGATTTGCCTGTCTCAACTTCATATGATGCTGCAATGGAAGCACTTTCCTCTCTTATTACAAGTACAAAGCGTGGAGGTGATTCATCCAATGATGTTACAAGTAAGAAGCATGGAGATTGCTCATCTAATGCTGCTAAATTTGACAAATTGGACCGGATGCAGATGTATCTTAAGGTAAAAGTGTATAAGGATATTGAGAATGCTCAATACTTGTATAATTAGAAGTAACAGCAAACTAACTCTATATCATCATGTACAATTGTTAGTTTCCCTTGCCTTTACAATTCCACCTATTGTTTGGTTGAATTGCTATGCTTCAGTTTTTTTATATATTGAGGCTCTATTTATGATGCGTTTTCGGTCAATTGTTTAGAATCATTACAGATCTTCTGCTAAATGTACGAATAGAAGTTCCACCTTGAAATTTCCAAAATGAAAAACTTTGTTGTTATTTTTCTTCTTTTCTTTCCAAAATGAAATCAGTTAAAAATTGAAAGACAGATTACTTGCTTCACTACAGATTCTGGACTTGGAAGAGCACATGGCCAAGCTCAAGATTATCCACGTGGCTGGCACAAAAGGGAAGGTATTGTCCCCTTTAAAATATTCAAACAATGACTGACCTTGTTCTTGCTCATAAATATGCCCTTGGTGAGTTTCCATTTTGATCTTATTTCAGGGTTCAACATGCACATTCTGTGAGGCTATTTTGCGGGAATCTGGATTAAAAACAGGGCTCTTTACTTCCCCTCACCTAATTGATGTGAGAGAACGATTCCGTATAGATGGGTGAGTGATTGAATTCTTCACCAGATTTTAGCTTTACCAAAATTAGATATGTATCATTTTACTTGAGCAGGCACACTCTCTTAATTTGATTGAAAATCCTACTTGATTAGTCTCCATGAGAGGTTTTTTTTGTTGTTGAGAAAAAGTGCATCTTATATATGGACAATGTGTTGATATGAATTATATTTAAGCTCAGCTCATGTTGGTGTAACTTACTAATTTTGAACAGTAGCCATTTTGTAGGGTGATTTGATTATTTCATCTAAATACTTGGTTTTGTGCCTGGCTTTGAGTTGCTTTTGTAGATTGGAAATATCTGAAGATAAATTTCTACTGTATTTTTGGGATTGCTGGAATCGGTTGAAGGTCCTTATCCTCTCTTTTCCATCATCTTCTTTAAGTTTTGGCGTATCACGTAATCTGTGTCCCTTGTGAGTTGCAATTTATTGAATGTAAGGATTTTGTTTTGCCTTTAATTTTAAGACTTCTCCCTAAGCTCAAATATGTTGAATATTTAACTGTAACTATGGAAACTGATGCTCTTTTTTTTCCTTCTAATTTCACAGTCGGCAATCTATAAATTATAGTTCTTGATTTTATAAATGTCTATTTTCAGGAACAAGTGACAGAGGACCTGCCGATGCCCCGACTGTTTCAATTTCTCACTGTCTTGGCGTTCAAAATTTTTGTATCTGAACAGGTTAGTTATACATTCTTCAATTTTTAATTAAGTAGCTATTAATTGGAAAGGCTTGGCATTGGAATAAGTGATTTTTTCTGACTTTTCTGCATATGCTCTGTTCAATGTGATTGTATCTAACTTTCTTTCCATATCTCTCCTGCATATCATCAATTTCTTTGAGTGTGCATTTGGTGCATGAAACATAGTTGGATGAATGATCAGAATCATGTGGCTGCCTCTAACTAGTTTGGGATTAGCCATAGTTGGGTTGAGTAAAGGCTTCTTGGCTTCCAAACATCATTTTCTTTGTAACTTAGAGATTAAATATTTGAAGACAAGAATCTATATTGCTCTCTAAAACTAGGTCTATTTGATCCTTATCAAGTTTTGAACATGTTCCAAGTGTGAATATATTGTCAATACTATGGCCAACCGTAACCCACTGGTTGCTGGTTAGTTCTCCTATTATTTGTCATCCATACCTTTATGCTAGTAATTATGTCTGTGAATATACCTCTCTGGCTAAGCACCTGTGCTCCTTCCTTTGGAGTTTTTATTTATTTTTCATGCTGTTTCTTCTTTTCTATACAGGTAGACGTCTCTATCATTGAAGTTGGCCTCGGGGGACTAAAAGATTCAACAAATGTCGTATGTGTCTTTTCCTACAATCAACCACATTCATAGCTAAAGCTCTTGCAAATTTTATGAAATTGTGATAGTGGAGGAAAACCTGATTCTTCTGTCTAGTTATGGATTGAGGAGGTTGTAAGATGAAATAAGTAATGGTTGATTTTTGTTTTATGGATCTCAGATATTGAAAGAATTCCGTTCATGAATCCTTGCAGATTAGAGAGCCTGTTGTATGTGGCATTACTTCTTTGGGGATGGATCACACGGACGTATTGGGTACGCTGTTTTCTTAAATCCTATCTTGTCAAAAAAAAGTTTGGCTTTTCTTTGGTCAATAATATATATTGGAGCATTTTTTTGTCTATTCTATTCACTTGAAGCAGTCTTTAGTACAATTACGAAACCCTTTGCTGTCTTTATTTTCATCTAGATTTTTCCAAGTATAAGGAAGGTAGTTGCTTTCTGAAACCAAATAATGGACTATTATCCAGGTAATACACTTGGAGAAATTGCTTCGCATAAGGCTGGAATTTTTAAGGTATAAAACTCTTCCAAGCATCGAAAACTGTCACCGATTCCTCTTGTATAATAAGCATTAGTTACAGCAATATTTCTGTTTTTACTGCTCTAATTGGCAGTATTCATTTTCAAGTATTTTCTGAATTGGATTGATGTCTTCCCTGGTGCTGAAGCCTCAAATTCCTGCATTTACTGTACATCAAGATTCTGAAGCAATGGATGTTCTTCATGCGAAGGCCCATGAGCTGATGGTAAGCATTGTTCTTGGTTCTGGATTATTAGTTGCATGTTTGAGTTACTGCTTTCGTTGTTGATGAACCTTTGAATTCACTTTCTTCACTGAATCTCGTATTTCAGGTCCCTCTCAAAGTCGTTGATCCTCTTGATAATAAAATGTTGGAGGGACTAAAGCTTAGATTAGCTGGTGATCATCAGTTTACTAATGCTGGTCTTGCTGTTTCCCTTTGTAAATATTGGCTTCAGAGAACAGGAAACTGGGAGAAACTTTTCCAAAATGTCAGTGTCTTTTTATCATTTCTTTTGTTTATATTTTGCAATAAGATGTTATTCTCCCAAAAGGTTTCTGAAAGTTACAAACATATGCATGATGAGATTTAGCAGGATGTCCAAGAACCTAATTTGGCGGAATCATTTCTCAGAGGTCTTTCAACAGCGCATCTTTCTGGGAGGGCCGAAATTGTTTACGATTCTTCTTCAAAATCTCACCGATCACCAGGATTAGCTGAAAATCCTTCTGGTGATCTGGTTTTCTACTTGGATGGAGCTCACAGTCCAGAAAGCATGGAGGCTTGTGCCAAATGGTTTTCTAGTGCTGTTGAAGGAAACAAGCAATCATCACCTTTTCTACCTTCTTCTCTTGGTGTTGAAAGTGTGAATGGAGTTTTGGGAAACAATTATTTGCAACATGAAACTCGCAGTACCAATGCATTGAACACTATATCAAAAAAGGTAAATACATCGTGCAGGGTGAAATTTGACATTAATGTTTTGAGAAATTTTCTGGCTGCTTAGTTTGATTCAGCCATTATCAGTACCTCAGGTCAGTGTCGGTGCCTTGCAGATTCTTTTATTTAATTGCATGGATGTGAGGGATCCTCAAATTTTACTTCCAGCACTTGTTAGGACGTGTGCTTCTTCAGGTATTACAGCTGTAATAGTTCTGTTCTTGATGAGCTTGTTATATTGAACTCAATTTTCTTCAAGAAATCATTCCTCCTTACTCACACCCACAAAGCGATCTCATCCTCCCCTTAGCCCCCTATATTAGACAGAAGATGGAGAATTTTCCCGAACTCCTACAAGCTTCTGTACTACGGTTTTTTGTTTCTTTCTTTGTTTTGTTGTTGATTGTACTCATGATATGCTTATTTTGTGTTGCTGTTTACTGGCGATTTCCATTTGCTGTGCAGTTCCATGTAGAAATACAATGCAATTTTCTGACAACTATGCCCATTGTTTTGAGACGAAGCACTGACATTCAAGATTTGACATGAACATTTTCAGGTACTTGTTTCTCAAAAGCCATCTTTGTCCCCAGTATGTCACTGTATAACAAGGTAACTTCTGGCTCCTCGGCCATTCCTTCGGACATTTCTGGCAGGGATTTGTCATGGCAATTCACTCTCCAAAGACTGTGGGAGAAGGTTATTCATGGAATAGGTACTTCTTTTTCGTCCCATAAAGCCTTCACTTTCTTTGTTTTATTACAGTCCTCATCCTGTTTTGTCCCTAAGTAGATTTTAGTTGCATTTCTTATAGCTTCCTTGTTCGTAAACAAATCTGATATTAGCAAGCACCTTTTAACATCTTATATTGTTTGCTGATATAGAAATAGAAGCCAATGCTCTACAAGACAAAAGTACCGAGTTCCATAACGTGGAGACCTTGCCATCCCGTGAATTCCTTCTCGAGGATGCTTCTCGTTGCGGTCCTGCTGAAGGACACTTCGCTTGCAGTGCTGTATTTCCTTCGTTGCCATTGACGATAAAGTGGTTGAGGGATTGTGTTAAAGAAAACCCTTCCCTAAGACTTCAGGTGAGAGTATTTCTCTGGGATGGTTCG